>JAWNLC010000099.1:4567500-5767500 GCA_035041535.1 Drosophila cognata
GAGCTACATAGGCAGGCCGCAGCACAATGATCGGGCACAGCTCAAGGCCTTTATGCGGCACTGGTGCTTGAAGGAGGCCTATGTCAAGGAGCTGGGCGTCGGCATAACCGTTGATCTGCAAAAGATCAGCTTCTCGATGGACACCACACATCCGCTGGAGGAGGCTGCCTCACCGCTCTGCGGGACCACGCTGCGCTGCAATGGCACCCCGATGACACAGTGGCACTTTGAAGAGCATTTACTATCACCCAAATACTGTGCCGCAATCGCATTCCGCAATTGTTTGCCACACGAGCATGCGAGATTTGAATTTCTTCCATTCGAGAATCTAATTGAGCGCAGCGCCGCTGCCGAGCAGCCAGATGTGGTTGCCTACTGTAAGGAGGCGCTACTCAAGCCACATAAGCGCCATCAGTAGGTGCTAACTAACGATACAGAAAATTAGTTTAGTTTGTGATTTTTAAATAAATGTAATTTTATTTTTGATTGCTCACTCTCACTCCATCCATACATTTTAAGCGAGCGTTTGATTGGCGTGCCAAACAGCTGTCCACAAATTCCAGCTCTTTGCCAACAATAACAAAAACGAAATCAGACGAAAGCCGGAAATATGCTTAAAAGGCAATAAACCCAAATGTAGGCACTCTCTCCTGCTTGATTCGCTTCTCGTAATGGGCCCCAGACATGTTCCAGACAACGTTGTTTGCTAAATGTATGCACAAACGGAATAAAACAGAACGGGACACGGAACACCGCAGTCTCGGCAAAAGGGTAGCGACCTGGTAGTTAGGTTCACTGAGTTTATTTTAATTTTGTGTATACCCTGTGCCCATAAATATGTGTGAAAAGGGAAGGAAGTTGTGGAAATGTATGTAACAAGCGCATGTTGATATCTACGAACCTACACAATATATATAAATATTTACAATCAGTTGCAACATTTACGTATACATTTAGAATTGTTCGTCCATAAGTTTACTTAAGCTGCAGGCGTTCATACGTCTTTGTGGCTTGAGTTGATAAAATGCAAGTTGTGAGTAAAAAGTTAAGATCTGCTAGGGTATTTCAAATTCGTCACCCTAGCATAAATGTTTTTTCTAGTTCCTTTTATGTTTTTTGACATTCCCGAATTGTTGCGGAAAGTTTTGTCGATGGCAAACTTTAATGCGGCATTGAAACTGAACTCAACACAACTTGAGCGCCATTTGCTTTATATGAGCACAATCCGTGGTGATCGGATGCATATACACTGTTGTTCACACAGTCTTTGGTCACGCCGGGCCCATTAAAACAAAAGCAGAATCCTCGGACGGGTTCTCAATTGTTTATGCTCAGTCCGCCTGCCATGTCCATTTAGTGTTAACACCAGCACTTGGGTTCACCCCTGTTGTGTTCACCGCTGTTTGCTGCTGCAAGCTGCAGTTGCGAATTTATTTATTTACGGCAGGGGTTCGCTGCTCTCTCTCACCCTTGCCTTTGTTAGGGACCTTTTGCTGGTAACGGGTCGGATCGGACCACTTGCAGCTGTCAAGCGAAATCGCCTTAAATTATATCCTCTTAATTGGCAACGATGGCCATCATTTTGTTTGTAGCTAATCGATCCACCTCCACGCTCCTTGCTCCCATTTGAGTTCACAATTGATTTTGTTTTTATTTTTATTTTTATTTTCGTTCTTAAATTATCTATTAATTTTTAACTGCCCCCCCGCCACACCAAAGCTGGCACATCCTGGTCAGCGAAGAGTTCGGACTTTGACCAGCGTCTGATTATTGATTTGGGTGTGGTGAAGAATGTTACGCATATTGCGCTGCAAGGACGCCCGCACAGCAATGAATATGTGACAGAGTATACCATTAGCTATGGCATCACAGATCTCGAGTTTGCCGACTATAAAGAGCCCGGTGGCAACATAAAGGTAAGCGCGCAACAACCAACCACCCGCTTCAAATCTCATCCTAATCCAATCAATGTGTACGGGTTTTTATGGTGGTGGCTGGCATAGAGACATAAGCCCGGATATGCGAGCTAGCTAAAACAGCTGCGCAAAAATATTCATTAATATTTAACGTTTTATTTGCATTTGTGCTCGTCTTTTTATATTTGTTTTGTATTCATTTGTTTGCATGGTTTTCTTTTTGGTGTTGTTTTTATGTAGTTTTTTTGATGTTTTTTTGTTTTTGTAGTTTCACACTTTGCTTTCTAATAATGCGCTGACTCACCTAATCTGACATAATCTTAACCCCTGAATTGCACCCGGTGCAGGTAACTCTGCTTGGACGCCCGTCGAGAATACGTATAACCACTTTCTAACACTCGATCTGGGCGGGGCGCGTATGGTGCGCAAGATTGCCACCATGGGACGCATGCACACCGATGAGTTCGTCACAGAGTACATTGTCCAGTACTCGGATGATGGCGAGTATTGGCGCTCGTACGTAAATCCCACAAGCGAGCCGCAGGTAACCAGTGACTAATGCTAGCCTAAGTCTAAATCTAACTTAATCTTAAAGTTAACTAAACAAAACTGAAAATTGTTGCATGGTTGGTGCAAGGCTATTTCTATGTTTGATTTTATTATACTAATATCACAACTACTTTTCGAAACAGATGTTCAAGGGCAATTCCGATGGCAATTCCATACACTATAATGTCTTTGAGGTGCCCATCATTGCACAGTGGGTGCGCGTTAATCCCACACGCTGGCACGATCGCATCTCCATGCGTGTCGAGCTCTATGGCTGTGAATACAGTGAGTATAATGCAAATAATACCCATTTCATTAGTTATTTAATGGTTATTACTGCCTATGTCCACAGTCTCGGAGAATCTGTACTTCAATGGCACTGGACTGGTGCGCTACGATCTGCGTCGTGAGCCCATCGCCTCCGCCCAGGAGTCGATACGCTTCCGTTTCAAGACTGCTTTCGCAAATGGCGTCATGATGTACTCCCGTGGTACTCAAGGCGATTACTATGCCCTGCAGCTGAAGGACAACAAGATGGTGCTGAATCTCGATCTTGGCTCGGGCATTATGACCTCGCTCTCCGTCGGCAGTCTGCTGGACGATAATGTGTGGCACGATGTCGTTATCTCGCGTAATCGACGTGACATCATCTTCTCCGTGGATCGTGTCATTGTGCGTGGTCGCATTCAGGGCGAGTTTAGTCGCTTGAACCTGAATCGGGAGCTGTATTTGGGTGGTGTTCCCAATGTGCAGGAGGGCCTCATCGTACAACAAAACTTTTCCGGCTGCCTGGAGAACATTTATCTGAACTCTACCAACTTTATAAAGACAATGAAGGATAGCTATGAGTTGGGCGAGGCCTACCTCTACATGAAGGTGAACACCATATATGCCTGCCCCTCGCCTCCGATTTATCCAGTTACCTTCACGACGCGCGGATCGTTTGTGCGACTGAAGGGTTATGAGAACTCGCAGCGTTTGAATGTGTCCTTCTATTTCCGTACTTACGAGGAAACTGGCGTCATGCTGCATCACGACTTTTATTCGGGTGGATACATAAAAGTGTTCCTAGAGTTTGGCAAAGTGAAGATCGATCTAAAGGCTAAGGATAAGCCGCGTATCATTCTGGACAACTATGACGAGCAGTTCAACGATGGCAAATGGCATTCGTTTGTGCTTTCCATCGACCGCAATCGTCTCATTCTCAACATTGATCAACGGCCAATGACAACGACCAAGAATCTGCAGATAGCCACGGGACACACGTACTACATAGCTGGTGGCAAGGATAAGAATGGCTTCGTCGGCTGCATGCGACTCATCTCGGTGGATGGTAACTACAAGTTGCCACAGGACTGGGTGCAGGGCGACGAAGTATGTTGCGGCGACGAGGTCGTTGTCGATGCCTGCCAAATGATTGATCGCTGCAATCCAAATCCCTGCCAGCACAAGGGCGTCTGTCATCAGAACAGCATGGAGTTCTTCTGCGATTGTGCCCACACTGGCTATGCGGGAGCTGTATGCCATACTTGTAAGTGACATAATCTAATTTTATATCTCTGCTCGCTGACATTCGATCTCTTTGTTTGTTTAGCCAACAATCCGCTGTCCTGTCAGGCCTTGAAGAATGTGCAGCATGTGCAGCAACGCGTTAACTTGAATCTCGATGTGGATGGCAGCGGTCCGCTGGAGCCTTTCCCAGTTACCTGCGAGTTTTACTGTAAGTGCTTTTACCTTTTTATTAATGGCACTAAATCTAATAAAATCTTTTTGTGCAGCCGATGGTCGAGTAATAACCACACTGAGTCACAGTCAGGAGCACACAACGACGGTGGATGGCTTCCAGGAGCCCGGCTCTTTTGAGCAGAGTATCATGTATGATGCCAATCAACTACAAATCGAGGCACTGCTAAATCGCTCACACAGCTGCTGGCAGCGTCTGAGCTACTCATGTCGATCGTCGCGACTCTTCAATTCACCATGTAAATTTCTATATTTCGCATGACAATTGTTATTGGATATTCACATGATATTTCCCTTATAGCTGAAGCTGGCAACTTCCGTCCCTTCTCGTGGTGGATCTCGCGCAACAATCAGCCCATGGACTACTGGGCAGGCGCTTTGCCTGGTTCGCGCAAATGCGAGTGCGGCATCCTGGGCAAGTGTCAAGACCCAACCAAGTGGTGCAACTGTGATTCCAATACCTTAGACTGGACTGAAGATGGCGGTGATATTCGTGAAAAGGAGCATCTGCCTGTGCGTGCTGTGAAGTTTGGTGACACTGGCACGCCGTTGGATGAAAAGCAGGGCCGCTACACGCTGGGAGCGATGCGATGCGAGGGCGACGATCTGTTCAGCAATGTGGTGACGTTCCGCATAGCTGATGCTGCCATTAACTTGCCTCCCTTCGATATGGGACACTCGGGTGATATTTATCTGGAGTTCCGCACCACACAGGAGAACTCAGTGCTGTTCCATGCCACTGGCCCCACAGACTACATCAAGTTGAGTCTGATTGGCGGCAATAAGCTACAGTTCCAGTACCAGGCCGGCAGCGGTCCACTGGGCGTCAATGTGGGCACTAGCTACCATATAAACGACAACAACTGGCACACGGTGAGCGTGGAGCGTAATCGCAAGGAGGCGCGTCTTGTTGTTGATGGCTCCATCAAGGCAGAAGTGCGCGAGCCGCCTGGTCCAGTGCGTGCTCTCCATCTGACATCCGATTTGGTTATTGGCTCAACGACAGAATACCGTGATGGCTTTGTGGGCTGCATACGTGCTCTATTGCTAAACGGAAAGATGGTGGATCTGAAGGAGCACTCCATGCGTGGTATTTATGGCATCAGTACCGGCTGCGTGGGTCGTTGCGAATCGAGTCCTTGTCTGAATAACGGCACCTGCATTGAGCGCTACGATGGCTACGGTTGCGATTGCCGCTGGAGCGCCTTTAAGGGACCCATTTGCGCAGACGGTAGACTAAATTTATATTAATCTTTAGCTTCTTTTACGAATTGTCTGATTTTGCTTGCAGAGATTGGCGTCAATTTGCGTTCCAGTTCCATTATACGCTATGAGTTCGAGGGCTCCTTCCGTTCCACGATTGCGGAGAATATTCGAGTGGGTTTCACAACAACAATACCCAAAGGATTCCTGCTGGGCTTCTCATCGAATCTGACTGGCGAATATCTGACCATACAAATTTCCAATTCAGGTGACTTGATTTGCTTTTTTGTTGCATGGAAGAGGTTTTGATTTGCTCCTTTCCAGGTCATTTGCGATGCGTGTTTGACTTTGGCTTTGAGCGACAGGAAATTATATTCCCCAAGAAGCATTTCGGTCTGGGACAGTATCACGATGTGCGCTTTATGCGTAAGAATAGCGGTTCTACGGTGGTGCTGCATGTGGATAACTACGAGCCCGTCGAGTATAACTTTGATATCAAGGCGTCTGCGGATGCGCAGTTCAACAATATTCAGTACATGTACATTGGCAAGAACACCTCGATGTCCGACGGTTTTGTTGGTTGTGTTTCACGTGTGCAGTTCGATGATATTTATCCACTTAAGCTGATGTTCCAACAGAATCCACCCAATAATGTCAAATCTCTGGGCTGTAAGTTTTGCATAGTTAACTTGCTTAAAAGTTTTGATTACATTTGTCATCTTTACTAGCTCTATTGACTGAAGACTTTTGCGGCGTCGAACCCGTAACGCATCCACCTATTGAAATTGAGACTAGGCCGCCTCCACTGGTGGATGAGGAGAAGCTGCGCAAGGCTTACAATGAAGTTAACTCTGTACTGCTGGCATGTAAGCTAAATCCTCACACCCAAACAAAATGCCTTGTAATTAATCCCGTCTGTTTTACAGTCCTGCTTGTCATACTCTTCCTGCTGCTTTTATTAATGTTCTTCCTAATTGGCCGCTATTTGCATCGTCACAAGGGCGACTACTTGACGCACGAGGATCATGGCGCCGATGGTGCCGATGATCCGGATGACGCTGTCCTACACTCGACCACCGGTCACCAGGTCCGAAAGCGTACAGAGATTTTCATCTAAACAAACAAGTGCAACAATGACAAGAAGACACGCAACCTGTTGAAAATTAATCGCCTTAAACACACAACCAGCAACACACACAACTGAGCGACGTCTCAACCACTAAATATATATATATATAACAAAAAAAAAAACACAAAATCAAACTAGGAAACGAATATGATAAATTATCATTGAGAGAAATGAAGGCATTTTCTACACTGCCAATTATTTGTAGCATGTTTTTTGCTTTTATTTCGTTAACTATTGGTTGCTGATTACTTACACTGTCGTTTTGTAAACGTTTCGCTTCTGTTGTTTAATGGCACTTTATTTTTAATTCTTATTTTACTTTGTACTTTGAACAACTCAATAGTCATCGAAGACCGTCCATTTTTGTTTAGTTGACTTTTATACACATTTTGTTTACCAAAATTAAGTTACCAATTGTACTTTAAGTTGCTGCCAGCCGAGCAGTCCGTCAACCAGCCAATTACATTTATGAATTGTACAAGTATTTATGCATACATATACGAATACACAAAAACCCACGACATTCCATTATAATTAATACGTTTTTCTCTCTATATAATTATTATGTAAATCATTTCAAATGTCTTCTAATTTACACAAAACGAAAAATACAAAATTGAATAATTTTTTTTTGTATTTAAACAAAATGCTAAGTTTTAAACATTTAGTAACGATATAATAAAAGTGAATTGTATTTTTGGAAAATGCAATTGCATATTTGAAATATACCTTAGCATATGTATATATATATGGATGGAACTATATACACTGTGTGTTTACATTGACATAAAGATTTTTCAAATTTCAATAAAATTAATTATATACAACAACAAAAAATCGTTTATGAACTTACCAGTGGCTAACAGTGGAGGAAACTATGGAAACTAATTGATTTGCCAGTTTTCAGTCTCTTAATGTTTATTTAATATAATGTTGTATACTAAAAATATATATGTTTGTATGTAAATGTTTTGTGTGTGTGTGTGTATGTGTGTGTGTGTGTGTGTGTGTGTGTATTTTGGTGTATACATATTTATAGGCTATTCCATTTTCATATTATCTCAATTATTTATAACAATATCGTTAAACGCTATTTTTGATTACTACGGGATTTTCAAATTTGTATTTTTTGTAATTATTTGTATTTGTTCAACTACAGTATTGGAATATTTCGGTGTGTGTATATGTAATAATGCTATAAGTATTATCCAACAACAGTCTAAATCGCATCTAACGCTAAGATAGAATAACACTGGGTGGGTATATATTGAATACTTGGCAATAAAATGTTGTTGAGGTTGTCACTAATCGTTCCAGTCGTTAACAGCAAATGCCTTTGCCAGAGCTTATGCTAATTATTCGTTCGTTGTATCTAATCATAATGGGTTAACTTGGTTTGTGTTACCCAGCCAGCGTTCGTTCGGTTTTTGATAATTTGTCTAGTTGTGCCTAGTGCATTTGTGTATGGGGTATGTATGTATTTGTATGTATATAGATATGTTTCAACAGAGCATCGGCCAACATTTCTACAAAAATGGAAGTTAACAGTTTGCCGTATTGATTATGTTTGGTTGGTTGTTGATAAGTGGTATTTAGATAAATACTCGTAAATATGCTTCGGTATCTTTTGCCCACCCCATCCCCACAAGAAAAACCGAACTCATTACAAAAAACTATCACAAATCGTAAATGGCAAAACATAAATTGTACGTAACTACAAGCACAAGGGCGTGGCTGCGCCCACACACTTACGGGCAAGTGCAGCATATTGTCCACAGTTCGTTCCGGCACAGTTTCGTCCAGCCAGCTCCTAGTTATGCACATTGTTGTTGGCCAACATGCGGTAACGATTCAGCAGCAAAAGGGCTGCATCCTGAGCAGGCTTTACCTTGCCGTACGCCTCCTCGTAGGCGCCAAACAGGATTCGTTCTCACAAAATCGTACAGAGCACAAAGAGCATGGACACCAGGCACAACATGGCCACAATATCTCTATGCAGCTTCCGGTCGCGATGGAAGGGACGCGTAGAAAAGTTCTCACTTCTCGCCCGGCGCAACAGCCATATCGGTATGACAAAGTGCAACAGATCGGGCAACATAAATCCTATGTCGCGTACTACCTGGTGGGCAGCCCCCTCGCCCCGCACTACATTCATGAAGAACTGGTCGAAACTCCCGGCCAGGATGTGCAGCAATGCAATGCCCACAATGCAGAACACCTTCTTCGGCTTGACCACATTCGTGGTATTGGCCAAGTGCATTACCAGCACTGTGGAGAATAGCTCCGTTACCTATAAGGAAATGTAGGATAAAATTCGTGTTTCCAACTTTAAATGCAATAAAAATTTCAGTTTTTTTTTGAAAACCACTTCAGGCCCGTCACTAAAAGCACTTTTTAGTTATTCATTTTAACATGCATTTTGAGCGAGAGTCGCGTTTTCAACTTTCAATGTAAAATTCTTTTAGAGCAATGATGAAATTTAATTATATTTGACAAAGTTATGTTTATTTTAAATTCTTTAACGCACTTTGCCAAAGGGCATGGCTTATTTATCTATGCGGGCTCATTTATCATGGGTGTTAGTGAAAGAATAGAAAAAAACTGCAACTGATTGCATTGATTGACGACCCTGGTTAAACCTTAAGCGGGCCCTTAAAATGGGAAGTTCTGACTTAAATTTCCCCTACCCGACTTACTGCTCTTAGGATTGGCAGTAAGTGCACTTGTTTCGATTGCATGATTGGAAACGCTCATTAGCGTTGGCTAACTATGAAAGTTGCACTTTTTGCATCTAGTGCTTTAGCACTTGAAAACTTTTTAGCTTGGCAATTTAACAAATTTGTACAGGGCAAGCAGCGACTGACCCAGTGCCTGATTTATCCTTAAATATCTGGCCAGAGCAGAGGTTGGGCTTCACAGAGCACCATAACTTAACTTTATAAGTGGGCGGATGTGAAGAACGTGAATGGATGCAAAGTTGAGGTCAACACGAACAGAGAGCGCATATTGTGTGTGGAAGTTTTGCGCATTTTTAGCGGAACTTTGCTAATAAATTATGGATATCCCTGTGCAAAGGGGCAGGGGCTGGGGCAGGTCACTACTTGAGCAGACACAGTGCAAGTAAATATGCACTTGGTCATGAGTTTGTAAAGAGGCTTATGAGCTCACCGTGAAGAACAGTTGGTGATTCCATTGATTGTAGTAGTCGTCGTTGTAATAGTTGATGTACGCCCACCAGGCATAATAGTGCGAGAAGATGGACAGCAGGAAGAGTAGGAGCATGGAGTAGCGCACTCGCTGCTGCAGGATGAGGGCGATGAGCCGCTTGATGCACTCGTAAAGTGCAATTACGGCAAAGACCGTCAATATCCACATCTTGAAGCTATTGGGCGTCGCATTGAAGTACATGTGCTTGTAGGCGGCCACTCCCGATTCGTAGGGGCCCTTGAACACCGTGTCCCAGCAGGAGCACGTGCAGAAGTGCCGATCCACGTAGCGTGCATAATTCTCCCAGAAGTACCACAATACAACGATGTGAGCCGGTGGTATCAGTGCCGGCGCCAAAGAGCCACAAGCGGTGGGCAGCCAGGTAACATCAAACATTGCTCTTGACGATGCCAATCGCCTTAAGCACCTGAATATCTCCGGTTGTGCGGCTTAAGTGACCAACTGGCTGACTGCTTGACTACCCGCTTGGTTAGCTTACTTACTTAATTCCAGGCAGTTCCGCTTACTCCATTATTCAACCCTTAAGCTGCAAGCAGACAATGAAAATGTTTTCTTATTTTTTGCAGCAGTTCAAAGCAAACATTTTAAGAATTTGATGCATGCCACGCAAAATCCAATTACTTGCCATACGCAGAATATCAATATAAACTCGTGGACGTGAAAAAATGCGAAAATTCATGTTACATTTTGTAAATTATATTTTTACTTGCTTTTATAATAAAGATTCAATATCAGAAAACATTTAACAATTTGTTAGATAAGCTTTAACTCAATTTGCTGCTCATGTGTTTGTATGGAAAATATTTGTTCTAGTTATGAAAATAAACACAAAGGCGCAAATATTAACAGTCGGCAATATTTCGATAGTCTACGGATGAACATATAAATAAACAACCCGCTGGCAAAAAGACACTGAATGAGAGAGAGAGGTGGTCAATTTTGGCACATTGCACTACAAGTTGAAAGTGTATTGGTGAGAGGAAAAGGCACGAATGAAATGAAGCAATTATAAATTCATAAGTTTTGCCAGAACAGGGCAGAGATGATGCACCAGCTACGTTGCCAGTTGCAACTGCAGAACAGATTTACAAATGCAACCTTCTGGCATGGCTGCCAAAAAAACACCACAACGAGCGGTCATTAGTGCCGCACAGTGTGCAACCGGGTGTGAGAGAGCAGTGGCATTGTTGGAAGGGTGCGACGCGTAACAGTTTTGGGGCATGAATATGAGGGAAAAAAGAGTACATTCTCCCGAACACAAACAGCCGTGCAGCGCTTTAATTAATGACGATGGTGTTGCCGCTATATTTGAAACTGAATCGAAATTCGCAGCTGCCAGTGAAAAAAGTATTTCGATTTGTTGAGTTTTTTTCCCATCTCAATTGTTACACCACTGTTTAATAAAAACGAAAACAAACGAAACGTGCACATTGACGTCATAGTTCCTCAATGTTGAAACTTATTGTGTTTTAGTTATGGATGGAATCGGAGAGTGTACAGCCCAAACTGCTAGAAATTAAAATTCAAAATTTGAGAGCAAAAACGCAGCCAAGCAGGAGAGTGAAAAGCGAGCAAATCTAGTTCAAGTTAGTTTCCATGAAATTTTGCTTTCGAATAATATTTGAATATGAATTGAACCAACGCAGGCCTTCTGCAGTTTACAGCGGAAATCATTTAAAATTTATTCGTTTACCTCAAAACTTTTATAATTCTCGAGGATAAGTAATGTTTGAGACTGGTGTATGATATTATTGTATTATTTTAGTGTAATCTCATTAGAGATCTGCTTAAATCCGATGTTTAGGCAAAATAGGTCACCTTCTGAGGAATTTGTTTTATAAACACTACATCGCGCCAAGAGACAATGCGAAAGGGTCCTTCACAGGCTCGTCAGCCATCACCCTTGAGTGGTTTCGCTCGGGCTTGTTTGTCAAGCCATCAAATTAAGCCTTGTGCTACTTACAAAATGCACATAAAATCAAATGTCTGGAGACACTAATTCCGACGACTGAAAATCGCGTGCGAATTGTTTGAGTTCCTCACAGACTTTATGCAAACAAACACCTACTCCAACAGCAGCAACAGCAACAACAACAATAATAATTATAGCAGTGACAGTAAAACCGTCAACAGTCATCGCGCCTTCACTTGACTTGCATTGTGGCACAAACAACTCTAACACCAGCAACAACAGCAACCGGCGAAGGCAATCGCGTCGTATGTGTAATGCGAGGGTAACACTCGGCACTCCTGTGGTGCTGTTGTCGTTGTCGTTGTTGTTGTTGTTCTTCTTCTTCTTCTTGTTGTTGTTGTTGCCTGTCTGGGGTGTGTCAGTCTTCTTTGGCCATTGAGTTGTGTTCCTTGCATGCTCATTTGTGTCTCCTTCAATTGTTGTTGCCAGCTGTTGACGTGGTTGTTGTTATTTTTGTTGCTGTTGTCGTTTGCTTGAAGTAGGGCAGACGCTTTGTTTCAGCGCCGCCGGCTTGTTGCTACTTACAGTCGCTGTTGGAAGCCATAAAAGTGTTTTGATATACATGCATTAAAGTGCTTTCAATATGCAAATATTACGCATACGATGCGTGTGTCTAACAAAAACAGATTTTTAGGGAATGCATTAATAAGCTCTTGGCACGACAACTGAAGCGTGTATATGCCAAACAAAATCCCCCAAACGAACACACACACACATAAGCAAAACATTAGGCATAGTTATATATATATATATATATGTATAAATTATAATCATATGTACAAGTAACTGTTTGGTTGACGTTTGCAATGAGATAAATCGCAGCCGGTAATTTATTGCCATTGCCTATAAATGACGTTTGTTTGGTCAATATTTATTTTGGCTTTGAGCACACGATACACACACACACACACACACACACACACACACACATACACACACCCCCACATCATCTACAAGCAATATCAACAACAACAATTTCAATTGGCCCCATCAGCTCGATGTTGTTGACTGCAAATCGCTTTCAGCTGCTCGGAGCGAGCATTGGCGCTGCACAGGGATGCGCGCAAGTACAATGAACCAGCCGAGGAGTCGTTTGAGGAGACGCAGACAGCGACGTCGACAGAGCCGGTTAACTGCCTAGTAAGTACAGCAAGCAGCAGCAAGCAGCAGCAGCAGCAGCTGGCAACGAAATGCGGGTACATACAAACAGCGAAAAATCGAAAGAAAATTAACTGGCCAAAATACTTAGTTTGGGACTAAGGCATCCACACCCGAAATATACACACCCACACACACACCCACACACACACACACAGCCATGGTACACGCGGGATTTACCAGCATAATCCTTGAATGGGATGCTGAAGAACACCACACACACACACACACACAGCGTTTCATAATGACTTACACTTTATGCTGTGTTCGACGGCTGTAACTTTAACATGTGTATCATATTTGTTTTATTATATTACTTGTTTTTTGGTTTTTTTGTACAATATTCTTCGAAAAATAAATGAATTTTACTATTTAATGCACTTGAAACTGTTTGAAACAAACAACCGCGGGCGCGTCGTGAAAAAGCCGACTGAAATTTTTATTATGCTGGCTGCGTTTGGATTCTCTGCTTCGATGCTTCGACAGCGACGGCGACTGAGACGACGAAGACGACGACGAGGCGTCCATCGGCATAACTGGCGCCGGCGCCGGCGTCGTTGTCGTTGTCTGGCCAATGATTTCCAACAACAAAATACGGGGACGCAGCTCTCAGCTGTTGGCCACCCTTGCCATATACTCTCGCGAGCGAAAATACTGGGAATTTTATGAAAGGGAATTGCATGCGGCCAGATTAAGCATACGCACTGTTGCTGCCGGCCAAGCTTAACCTTACTCCCCAATCTATATATAGAAACAGATTTATATATACATACATATATATACATCTTCATATATGTTTGTCCTTGCGGAGCCATTTAACAACTATCATCTTTATTTGCCTGTGCACCTGTTGAGGTAGCCGCACAGGAGTTTGTCTTGCGTGCTCTGCTGAAGGTCTTTAAGTTATAATTAGATGTCGATGAATCCGCAAGTGAATCCTTTTAAGCTGCTTAACAGTAACAAGAAGACAGATGCATTTATACATATTTATTCGTTTAGATCTTTAAAAACATACAAGTACACGTATAAGTTAAGTAGTATAAATACAAATTAATTCGCATCAAGTTAAATAAGACTTTAAACTTTAGTCGTAATTGCGCTCAGTCACAAACCTGTCCGAGTGCATTTTAAATTTGCTAATTAGATCGTCTTTTATTTTTTTTTGCTTTGTTTTATCTGCATATGCTTTGTTTAGCTTTTGTTGTTTTTGGGGAATGCTCTAGCATATATTCGATGTAGCGCTGTCATTCCATTGTTCTCTGTAGCAAATTTATCCATGAGCAGGCTAACAAAAGCAAATACACTTACTGCTATAACAATGGTCTTAATATAAGGATTTTGCATTGTTCCAGCAGACAGTATGTTAATACTTACGGATGTAAGTTCAAAATTAGAAAATAATATACTTTGTTTTTCTCAGTAAGCTCGTCAGTTGCATTAAAATGTTGGTCAAAAGAACAATAATGAATAATAAAAACTGTAATTACAATATATGCATCTCTAAATAGACATATTGAAGGGTATTTAGACATCGACTAAATTCTAGTTTGACTTTATTCCTGTAATTGCAGTGTTTCATTGGCCTCTTTTGGCATGTTTTACTTTTGTTTTCTTATTGCTACTGCCTTACATGCGCATGAGATCAAGGACGTACCCGGTTTTCCGCAAAGGAGGCCTGAATTATCTTTAATTAAAATTAATTATTATTAATTAAGCATTTTTCATGGTGGTTTCATGGGTACGCTGATCTTATTAAGAATTTGGAATGTTATAGTTTTGTTCACAATAAGTGCATAAGATGCGATAAATCAACATTTCCCTCAGATAGGATAAATCGGCATAAAAAAAAAATTTTGTTGCTTTGATGACAAAGTTTCTGGAAATAATTAAACGGGGTGGCGGAGGCAGGATTATATTTTTTTTTATATATAAACCACATTTTTTAGGCTTTAATCAAAGATTTTGTTCTATGTAAAGTTACCCTCTCCCCTTGCGTACACCCTAACAATAAATATTTATACTACTTTTTGTACATTCTTATACATACATACATATATAGGCATAGAACACTTAAAGAGTATAAATTCGTATTATATTGCCGCTAAAAGTATTAATTTTCATTTGCTTAGTTCAAATGGTTTATCTTTGGGTTGAATTTTGTTTTTTTTATTGTTTCTTTAGGTACACGTACTCATTAGGGCTTGCTTAAGACCTTATCAATTAGTTGAAATAACGCTTCATTTTCACATCAATTTGTAATTTGATTATATTTTAATGGAATCAACATGATAATGAGATACAATTTTCTTTTGATACAAACACAAATGTACATACATACATCAACAGGTATTATGTATCATGCTGTCAAGTATCCACAAGATACATTTCTAATTGTATCAATATTCCAGCAGCTTATGTTAAGCGACATTATTACAATATTAGTAGACACTAAATACTTAGGATTATTATAAACACAAGCCAATTAATATATACTGAGTATACTGAGTATTCCATAAGTATATGCTATAGAAATTAAAGTGTATTCTACCCACAAACATTTGCATTAAGCTCACTTAACATGCTCCATCCTTCACTTCACTGCTCTGCCCATGCAATCCCTGACATTGTTACTGATTGTTGTTCTATTTGTGGATGCGAAGTGGGTATCATTGTATCTATATATCTATAACTTGGCTATAATTGCTCTGCCAGTAATGAAACTGAGCAGCGGCACTCGACGTGAACGAAGGCAGATATCTATTAAAAAGAATACAATGTTTTCTATGGCTATGTTTTCATTTTAATTACGCCGCCAAAATGGAGGCGACTCTTGTTGCATTAAGAAAAAAAAAACAATTTAAATTCTAAGTTTTTGGAAGTATACTGGAGAGTCTCTTATAGTTCTACAATATTTAGATGAATTTAGCATTTGCTAATGAAAATTCATTTAAATAAATAAGATACGAGCTCAATAATTCGAGTCTATAGGTATACATAATCCCTCTTGTACATTTCATATCACGATTTGTTCCCCCAATCTATTGACATCTTTCTCTAAGTATCTATCCCTTCGTCTGTGCTCAACATGAGTAGTAGTAGTAAAATATTCGATGGCTCCCTCTTTCTCTCAAGTAAATTACCCAGATATATAAATATATAGGAGGACAACCAGTTGATATGCTAAACTGCAAAACTGAGCTGATAAGCGGCTCTAAAACTTACTCTGTTCCATATCTATGGAAATGGAATTATTGATCTCAGCTACCACAATGATCTCCTCGTTCTCATCGGTTTCCTCGGGAACGATCATCAGGTTGTTGTTCATCTTGTAGGACTCCGCGCGGTTATCGACTTCATTGGAAGAGCGCACTCGATGGTTAAAGGAGGAACGCGAACGGGTCATATATGAGGAGCGAGTGGTGGAGACGCGTCTGAGCACACCACGTCCAAAGAAGATCATTCGCACCTCAACACGAAATCTGGGATGCGTGGCTGCATATAAATAGGGATCCACACAGGCGGCCGTCTTGCAGAAAAGTGCGGGTATCATTGAACCCAATGGAGTGATATATTGCTCTAGCCCGAAGACACCCATCATGGCAACAATTGCATAAGGCGACCAGGCAATGAACCACAGCCCAATGATGGCGGCCACTATGAATGTGAGCTTCTGCTCGGTCTTTGCCTTATCCTTGCTGGACTGTATCCGGTTGGCCGTGAAAACCACTTTGAGTATATAGAAATAGGAGTAAACAATGCAGGTCAACGGTATGCAGTAGGCGGCCACAAAAAAGAGTGCCATAAATATTCTTGCTGGCGTTTCCTTGTTGAGGTAATCAAAGCTGCAGGTCGTTAGATAACCCTCCGGCACATAGACAGATAGCCCCACATCCAGCGCAGGTGTGACAGCGAACAGAAAACTGTAGCACCAGATGAGAAAGATGATGAAATAGGATCGCAGGCGGGAGAAACGACGCAAAGGTTGCAACGGATGCACCACAACATTATAACGATCCAGAGCAATGGCCGTCAGCGTTCCAATAGCACAGGTGCCACTTAGTCCACCCACAAATCCATAGAGGCGACAAGCTGCGAGGGGCAGCTAGTAGGAATTAGTTGTCACTCACAATTTCCATTCACTTACCTGCATCGCCCAACGCTGGACCCTCGTTGATATTATTGTAAATTGCTATCGGGCATTTGACCAGCATCAGGAAATCACAAATGGCCAGATTCATGACCAGTATATTCGCTGGCGTGCGCAGAGACTTTCGACTGCCAAACATGATGATGACGAATGCATTGCCAAAACAGCCCACCACAGAGATGAGGCAGTAGAGTCCAGCCATCACGTAGAAGGTGCTTGTATCAGGTGGTTCAAACTGTAGCCAGAATGGGTTCACCTTGGCTATGTAGGTCAGATCGTATTTATCGCGATAGTGTATATAGCCAGGATATGAGCTGCATCGAAATAAACAACGAATAATTAAAGTCCATGGTGTGGAACTGGGTTTAATGAAGAATCTGTTGAGATCATGAGTATTCCATTCCACACAAAGTTTACATTTATTTAAATTTTGCATAAAAATCCAACTTGAAGCATTCTATTACGTAAACAGTTATTTAAATTGTGTTTTGCTCACAGTTAGTCTGTCTATCAAAGACATGAGCTTGCCAAGTACAGACATTTTCATACCATTAGTGTCAATTTCTAAGCCAGTTCTGTCTGTCTGTTTGTGATTTTCTGCATTATTTTACACTCTGTTTTCCTCTCAAAAATCGTTGAAATCGACAACAATTTTTTGTGTCTCTCTATCTTTAAGAGCAGTGGAAAACATCAGCACTCTGATTTCCATATGAACGGATGTGTCAACAATGAGTCTGCTGGGGCTTTAGGCATCTGTCAAACTTTGAGGGTATCGATTCGGGAACGCAGTGAGCAGAGACTTACCTTAGATCTGTGTCGCTGTCATTCACTGTGTGTGGATGTTTGTCATCAACTTTGGTAACGTTCGCTGCCGTTGTGGCAGTTGCAACAGCCGTTGCTGCTGCTATAACAGTTGTTGTGGCAGCTGCAGCAGCGAGCGTTGCATTTTGCGCGGCTCCCCGACCACCACTGCTGGCAAGGACTTCGGAGAGGGTGCTGGTTAGCCAGTGACTGCCATCGTCCGATGTCGACATGGTGGTCTCCATGTTGTGCTTTTCCGTCTCTTTGTCTACGGCTGTTGTTGCAGCTGCTGCTGTTGCTATTGTTGTTGTTTTGCCCTTTTGGGTAAACTTTCATCGAAAGTCACGCTGCGAATGCTTGATGTGTCCTTGATGTCCTTGACTTAAGGCTAAATGCGGCTTTTGTCTCCTGCAGGTATATCCGCTTATTTAGATTCAATTAGCTAAATTACCGGAACCGGCAATGCTGCCCAGTGACCGGGCATCCACACGACTTCATTCGTGCTGCTCAACATCCCACGCACAGCGTCAATGAGTTGATTTCAATTAATTGCAATAGGACAGCAATACTGAAAGTAAACAGATAAATTGCATTTACGGATTAACGAGTTTTCTCTGATTTTATTGTCAGTGATTCGTATTCACCACTAAAAAGCCACTTAAAAGGATTTTATATTTAAGCCGATCTTAAGCTGCAATCCGATTGCAAACCACTTGGCATTTGCCAACAGCGCTCATTAACCTTGACTTCCAAAAACCGATTTAAAGTTTGTTATTTTCAGTTGCAAGCTTTAACGCAATTTCGAACTTAACTTCCTCATACCAACTATTTGTAGTATATTCAGCGAATAGGTAAAGTTTGGTAAAAGCAGCATGAATATAATAAGATAAGCAACTGTAAGGGAAAATATGATTTAAATTCACTTTTCCCCTATTTATGCTTAAAGTGGATATACAAGGCAAAGTGATGCAGTTGTCAAAATATGTGTATTTATCAGATACAGAAATTGCTATTTGAAAAATATATGTTACACATAGAAAATTGCAGAGACACTCCAATTTATACATATATCAAAATCAACAAAAAATTTATTATTTATTGTCATGATTGTCGCCCAAATCGTGTCAGCTTCTTGTAGGGCTTATGCATCATTCATCTTTCATTTTGCCTTGGAGCATCAATATGGAAATCTCGACATTTGTAGAACACTTCAATACACCTAGACCCGACTGTTGTTGCTATGTTAATTTGTGCATAATAGATTAGAGGAAAACGCTTAAGCATCGCTCGTAGTGAAATCAAAATCAATTAACGGCTTTGCGTGACCTTGAGGCTGGTTTATTCAAGATTCCATCCATTTGGCAGCTGCAGCTGGGGCACTTGTAATAAAAACGAAGGCCAGCTCTGGGCTTAGGCAAATCTTTGCCGCGCTTTTAATTAAATCAACTTAATTGCTTATTAAATAATTTGATACCAGATAGCATCAGTTGCTCTAGAGCAACACAGCTCAAATATTTGCAAACACAGCTCTTTAAGTTGTTGCTGGCAGGCAGCAGAACTTTTAAGAAGGCTAGAACCACCGGAACTACGGCATCAGCAGCAGTCGCGAAAACTTTCTTAAACAACAACTTTGGGTGCAGATCAACAATAACTGCAGCAACAAAAAGCACAAGTTGCCAGGGGGCCATTCCACAGAGCCGGCATTAAATTTTGCAACAACTCTGAGTTGGGACTTGTGCTGGGGGCTGCTTTTGTTTACTGGAGTGCGTTGTTTGATTGTTTGTGGTCTCTAATGGTGACTCGACTGGTAATGGGCCATGTTTAGCGACACATAATTGGCACTAATTGGCCGAAACCAATTTACCTCTGTCAAAGGCCAAACAACATACAAGCGAACCTGTTGAAAAGCTCCACTCGCATTTTATATTCATTTCACTTTTGGTCCATCAGCAGTGCATAATTCATTTACTGCCGGTGCAAATGCATTTGAACTTGTTGTGTCCACTGAAAAGCGCTGCAACACAATGCTCTCCCTCTGTCAATGTAATTGGCCAATTAATAATTGTTTCGCTGTGATCTGACAAATTTCTTACTGATACCATAAATAGTGGCAGAACTTACACAAATGCCACACTACTCTCAGAACATTTTGCTTTGAGTTTCAGTACTACTTAATTTACAATTGTAAATAAATTCAGTTTTGCCAAAGTTATAAGTCTTAAATTTAACTTTTAAGTCGTTAAAGGGACTTCTTATAGAATTGACAACCAAGCTTTTCTGGCTTGCTTAAAGTAACAAGGCCAATGTGACACCAATTTGAAAATAAGTTCAATTAAGGCGTCTCTAATGATTTTAATTTGCTGTGCACAAAGGCTAATTGTTGCAATTGTTGGCCAACTGCTCCGTCCTTAATAGCCTTCAATACTGTCCATTGCAATTGTTGGCTACAACAATTGTTTTCTTGTTAGCTGTGAGAACCTCAGCCAGCTGCTCCCATTGAGCGTGACTAATGCATTTTTTTAGTGAAAAGTGAATAAAGTGTACTCTGTGACTAGATTGGCTTTCTTGGCCATCCCATTGGCACTCTTCAAATCCAGTTCCTATTAAAGCTATTGTTAATGCTGTTGTGGCCCATTTGCTTCTCACTCAATTACCAGATAGTCCATTTATTTTTAATTCGCATTCAGAAAAGTTGTAAATCCATTGTGTGTTAGAATTTTCTGATCTATAAAAGCAACAGACAAACACCGAAACTCATCCATTCCCATATATTGCGTAGTGCGCATCATCTGGAATTTAAATTGACTTGAACTATACAAAACATACCCCGCGCGGATTGTCCTAACAATAATAGCCGAGGAATGCAGCCTTCGGCTGCACTCACAATTAAATTACACAGAAGGAAATGGTTTATTTGTCTGACTGTGACTCGAGCGAGGTAGCAGAGCGTAGGGATTGTGGCAAATGCTTTTTCCTTGTTGCTGCAACAGTGCAACAGCACTGCTCCAACAAAACTGAACCGGAAATTGCAGAACTTGCGCCTAAAAGCATGCAACAATTATATATTTTTTTTTCAAGGAACGTTTCCATTATTTTTTGACATTGCAGTTGTTTTAATCACGCCTTTTTTATGTGTTGCAGAGTAATTAAAATGCCAAAATTGCTATCGCAAAAAATGATGCCCATGATAGCTGGACAGTTTGATGAGAAAAAATATAATTTATTTTGTCTGTTCAACTTGACTGAAGTGAAAATATGTTTTGGTTTAAGCCTTGACAACTTATCAGACTTGTGTTTGCTTTCACCAGCATCAGCTATACAATTTGCCTAAATCCCTTTGAGTACATTAACAGTATACTAACTCAAAAGGACATCATTGCTTTGCTAGTAATTATGTCTGCCTTCTGCGTCGAGCGTACTAGTTATTATAACACAAATAATGCTGACTAGTATATTAATTGCAGGATTTGTTTTTTTTTCGCATTCCTTTGCTCATTTGTGTGCCTTTAAATCCCTGCAGAGGGTCTTCATTTGTTGAATTTTGGCATGACCGACATGGGTGTCTAAGCATAAGTTATAATTTAGGAAATACAATGTTGAAAGCCAGCAGTGAAACATATAAATTACATTTGCTGAAGACGTACAAAAACATAACTTTATTTATTTTTCGGTAAATTAAATCCGTTCAACAAGGGTATGTAAAAGTTCGGCGTGCCAAAGATATCCGGTCTAGGAATATTATATAGCTTAAAAAAATGTTTAGCTTGGTTTTTTCATAGAATTCTGCTCTAAAAAAAACAATTTATTTCCGACAGGACTTGCAAGTGGCAGCAAAAAGCTCTCATTCAAATCATGTTGAGTGAACTGCGTAATGGCTTTAAAAAAGAACCAACAAACCCAAACTTTTTTGGTTCGCTAAAGGGCAAACAATTTGTTAATATGTTTCGAACACGTGCTGAACTTCAATTTCATCAAAACCTTTTGCAGGTAGGTGACACGAACATGATTATGGCAGTGTGAATAGTTGGGCGGTTCCGGTGTGTGTGGTCATGTGCGATGTGAGTTGTGACGAGCTGAGCTCAACTCATAAGGTTTGCGACAAGCATTACATTGCCACATTTTGCTGTATCGTCGCCACAGGCGACCCCGCCTCGATAGATTATATTGATTTATGCTCGTGCGCCTAGTTTTCATTACACTATTTTTCACTTATGTGCCGCAAATTTTGTGCAGTCATCAGCCATCAAGGAATAGGTTCTGGCCCCGATGCGGCAGCGATAAATGACTTTTTTTTTTGCAGTACACTTGAATGTGTAGCCCAAGGCTGACTGACATTTAGAAAATTTGTATGCCGACATCAACAGGCACTTGAAGGCTTAAATGCTGCAAATTGAGCAATATCTGGAGGCGACTCTTTTAATTTGCTATGCTTTAATAGTCTAGCTAGTCTGGGCATTTAAGATATAAAGGTGAGATACTTGTGGTACAAACCCAGTGCAGATGTCGCAACTCAAGTGTCATCTTGTTCTGCATACGCTGGTTAAGTGTACCCCAGAAGAGAGATTCCTTTCTGCTAGCGGGTCAGTGCCTGAAGGGCAAATGCTTGAGAGTCTCAACTTATGTCCTGCCACTACACTGTTCACAGTGCTGCATGGCGGGTCGCCTTACGTAGTTTGTCAGACTGGCGACGTGAGAACTTGTTTTCGAGAGCTTGAACAAATGCAACAAAGCTAGCCATCCACTCAGGTGCATCAAGCAAATAAGAAGCAAATGTTGCCATGTTTCTTTTCGAAAATTCCGGATATGATTACGTTTCTGTACAAGTGATGCGAGTCAGCACAGGAAGCTACCTTTTGTGGCTCAACTTTTATCATATTTCAAAGTTTGACTATAAAAATATAAAAGTGTATTTTTATAATAATATTGCCTGATTGGCAATAACATAAATGGTTACAACTTACATATACACATACAAAATTAGGTCTTTTCCAGCAGAACTAATATATGGGCGGTGTGTAGTCAACCACATTTCGTAGCAAAAATGCATTTGATTTACTCAAAAATCAATAGTATATTTATAAATATTTATAACCGCAAATTGATATGTATTTTATTTATTTATTCTGTTGCTGATATAATTATGTGCACCATTTTCGTAGAATTTCACAAATGTTCATCCACAGCCTTCCCATTTATATTTATTTTGCCAAACTTCAAAGAATTTTATTAAAACAATCAGCCAGAAAAAAATATTGTCAAGTTCTCATGTGTCAAAGTATATATAAATATAAATCTTATAAATTAATATTACTTTTGAGCTTTAAAAAAAAATTACAATGACTTTGATAATGACTAAAATTGGAGCCAAAATCATGAAAAAGAAATTTGGTAAGATTGAATTAAGTTTAGAAAAATTAATTGTATGAAAAGTTTTTCCCTTTGTGCTTACCTAGTTTGAAATTTGTTGTCTAAATATTCTTTCGCTTTTCTGTGCTGTTTTTAAGTTTGGATGCTTGATGAATTTTTTTTATTTTTTTCTTGTTATGTGACCTCAAAAGTTACTCAACTTATTTGGTAAAGTGGCGACAGTTGGTCGGCAGACTTTTGAAACATTAGGTTGCACCACAAAATATTATTGCGAAATATCCGCGTTTGATGAAACTTGATCAATTTCTTTACTATTTATTTGGAATTCTTGCTCAATATTTATTTGAAAAATACACGTTTAGCACCTGCAGAAAATATGAACGTTTGAAATACCGTTCGCTTAGAATATGTTTGGTTCTCGACTGGTTGTGGCGCCCAAAATACGCAGATTGCTTGTGGCAACAGACACTTGGCACTGACTGACTGAATGCTCGCCTACGACTGAGTCGCAGGACGCAGATGCCAGCATTTTTATCAATGAAAATTGTTGCGCGACAGTGGCATGCAGTCTGCCAGCTTCTTTGCAGCTGCTGTAAGAGAGAGAGAGAGAGAGAGAGAGAGAGAAGTAACTGCGACTTTCACTGCTCTCCGGCATCTGCTCTTAAATGGCAGTCGTTGGTCCTGCCAATAGTTGTTGCTTGTTGGTTTGATTCTCATTCATTGTATCGCAACGGAGCAAATCTCGGTTGAACTGTGTGAAGTTGATAGACTGACAGACGTCCTTATCAAACTCATCCACAAAAATCATTGAGAATGTGCGGAAAAACGATGTGCATATATGAAAGTCACTAGGGAAAATAACTTAGACAATTGCTTAAGTTTTCCTCAGAGTAGACTCGATAAAAACTTTCCATTCAAAATTGCATTTTTACAAGAAAAAGGCCAAATAAGTATATGTGGTGCGGTCAAAGTTCAGTCAAATTTGAATTCAAATTCTTTTTGAACAAATATTGAAATAGTTAGCTAACTAATTTGAAAAATTCCACTTTCTAGACTCTGAGGTAAATGAAATTAGAGAACAAGCCATGATTAGCAAAAGCTTTAATATTTACTTAAATGCTGTATTCACGATATCTTCCAGTTCAGAGCTTGCCTTTGAAGCACCCTCATTTATTTTAATGTCTGTTTTCTCAGAACTTTCTTGTGATGCACTTGAACTTGAGTAATTGCCAAATGAAACGCAGCGAGGTGCTCACAGATACTTTAAAATCTTTTTTAGTTGTTTTTGCTGTCTGCTGGAATTTACAATTTAAAATTTGGCATTATAACACCTGTTAGGCAGGGGCACATTTTAGACATGTATTTATCGTGTTTGCACTTTGAATTAGTTATTTCCGGAGCTAACAACATTACGTCTATCAGCGGAACGTTCTAAAGTTATTCTGGTTTGTGCTTCCATATATTCTTAAATTGAGCAAAGCTTGCCGCAATCAATGGCGGCTGCACTTTAATTAAAAACCATTAAAAATGCCAATGCAAATGATTGACTGAAAGATACCCTGTGACATATTATTAAATGTAGTAGTTAATAAAAATATTATTTCTTATTGAAAATTACATATATCATTTCAATTGTGACAGCCCCCCTCCCAGCCCGCACATTTGCCATGAATCATTTCTTACCTAGGAATTTATGTGTACTTTTCAACGTAAGTATTTGCCAATTATCACTTTTTGCAGGGCTCAGACAGACACACACACACACACACGTTGTAAATCCCAACAATTGTTTTGCTGACTATTGTTGTTGATTGGAAAAAAAAATGGAACTCATAAGCTCTTGTTAAGCCAAATGTATAAAAAACTTAGACAATAAGTTTAACACTGATTTTATACTTGTTGACAAGTTGAATCTTTTGCTTTCATCTGCTGGTTATTTAGTTTGGACTGATAAGGATTTGCTAATGACAATATTTTATATTATTTAAAACCAAACCTAACGTTTAGTTCACAACAGTGTCGAAAGCACTTACCATCCCACTTTGCCATTAACATTAACCGCTCAAAGTAATTGGTGGCTTGAGAAAGAGCTCTCTGTCGGCACGGTCCACAATAAGACATATAAGTCTAAGTGCTTTTCTGGCTTAGAAATTCACTAGGAAAAAAAATTGTAATAAAAAATTGTAGGTTTTAAGGGGCTCGACAGACACCAAATACGTAGACAATTATGCGACTGTTTTGGAAGTTAGCATATACGGAGGCCACTGTGTAAATAAAAGTTTAGCAAATGAAAATTTTCCATAGCCTTGGGGACTCGGTGAATCACCGGTCTTACTGACGTCAATTTGTTGACATGATTTATTAATTTTGAAACTCTTAACAAATTCAAACAATTTTAAAAGAATTTTTCAACAAAACTGTTGATTCTGATTCCCATTCCCATTAGGTTTACATAACGTGTACTTAAACATGCAGCTGATACGTTGTTAGCCAAGCAAGGAGCAACTATTGTCCAAGTTTTTAATGGTAATGCATATTGATTGGCTCAATGACAAGCCCCAAAGTCACTTGACGTGTTCATTTTCAACACCCCAATCGAACCGTTGCGCCAAATACATATATAACGTAAAATATAGAACAATAGAAACAGTGAAAATCGATGCAATTAAATACAAGTTAATCGACTAAGTAGAGAAAACAATTTATTAATTGCAATGCAATTTGCTGCAGTGTTGTAAACGATAAATGGGTAACATATAATCAACGTAAGTATCTCTGTGATACTGATGGTTGGCTAAGATAAGCATGCACATTCGCATCTGATTGATCAGTCCACAGAGACACATTTGCATACGGCTAACATTGAACCTGAAATGGTCGAACAATTTCTTTTAAATGTTTACTCCCCATATATGAAAGTCAGCCAATCAACTCTGATTTTCAAACACGCACGCAATAACCCATTCAAAAGCTGTTAATGCTTAAGTAAACACTTTTCATAGAGATGCGCAAGTTGTCAGTCAAAGTGATTTTTCACGCTTTTTGTTTTCGTTTTACTTTCAGCTTAGGCTTATGGGCATATAATGGAAATTTATCCAGTAATATATTAGATATATTTTTATTAGATAGTTAGATGGAAACTCAAAGGAAAAATCTCAGTGAAAATTCACTGCTTGACTCAGCTCTAGTACTTTTTGTTAATTTGCGTACACATGGGCATGTGGCAAATAGCTTCTGGCACCTGACTAACAATTCAAAAGTCTGTCTGAATTTAGTACGCGTTGTCATCGTGAACAAAGGCCAATGTTGCTTGCGTTGGTGTGAGCCAGTTTCAGAGTCGGGTACGGGCTGGTAAAAACCTCAACAACAACAACAGCAACAACAGCCATCAGATACCTTTGGCTAGTTGATATAAGTTTCGGTGGCATTCGAGCCCTGACCGCAGTTGCGCGACCGCATTTGGCGGGTGAGCAACCATAGACAGGCAGACTGGCAAATAGGCAGATATATTGATATACTGATATATACTCAAAGTGAAAGAATTGTGTGTCTGTGCTTGTGACTTAAGGATTTAACTTCTTAGTTGTTATTAGCAAAAAGGTATCAGTGAACAAAAATCGAGTGATATGTGGACGCTACGATTTGTGGCTGGTGTGATTTTCGCTTGTGGTGAGCAATAATTAAAATTAAATAATTGTGAATAATTTAGTTGAAAGTGAGCAAGTTGTGTAATAATTGTTTTGTTGCTAGTTGCTAATTAGTTACTTGCTGTACATAATAAATTTGTCATTTGCTTCTCTTTTTTTTTTGTACATATTTGTAAAGAATTTTAGAACCCGGCAAGTTTGCAAGTTGTCTACTGAGAAACGTTTTCTTTGAATTGAATTCTATGCATTTACGTCAAATACAGATGAGCTTGTCTTAAAGCTAAAAAAGTCTATCCCATCCATTTAAAAGGTGTTGGATTGCCTACATTTCATAGCATGTGGGAGAACATTCACCATGCCATAAAAAGTAGGCAGCAGCCCTTTATTATAAATAATAGAGTATCCATTTGATTTACAATAGGAAAGTAACACAGGCAAAACGATTTGCTACTTATCCAATTTTGTTCAAAAAAACACAATGCATAAATGGAAAAAATTACCTAAATACACACGAAATTACGTTTATTTTTTGCGTGTTTAGATAATTCAGAATTTTGTTTAACTAATTTGTTGTTAGCACAAAGTGTTCATGATAATAATTTGTAGATTTGTACTGGCGTAGATTGGCTCATCTTATTAACTGTTATAATTTCATAAGCAAAATGTGTCTGTTAGCTAATTTTCGGCCGCAGCTAATTGCGAAAAATTGTTTACATCACACTAGGGTGAAATCAGTTTTACGCTTGACAAGACAATTAAAGTATGTGTGCTCTTGGCTATTGGCTATTACGTTAAAGCTGTTCAGGGAAGTGCATTTTGCCATAAAAGTAGTCGCTGTATTAGTCCAGTTTACTATCCGATAATTGATGCTTAATCGATGCTAATTGAAAAAACAATTACGCATGAAACAAGATATATGCCAGAGGTCTGTGTTTAAGGTTGGCCTTTGGCCGCTATTAAGGCCAATTATTCTCACCTCTAATCGAACGGCAGACAGCACGACTCAGATTTATTGTTAGAACATGCTTAGCACTTGCTTGAAACAGAGGTTGGTGATTTTTTCTTGATAGAAATTTGTGGTTTTTGGTAGCGATTATTAAATGTGAAACAGTTCCTATATATAACTTAACTAAAAATAGACTAATTTTGACTAGGGTGTGCTAATTGGGGCAAATTAAAGTGAAATGAATATTAATAAAATACACAACGAAAAATTTAATTTTTTTGCGGTAGACATTGAGGACAAAATTCGTTTATTTTTAGCCATAGACTCCAAATATAGGAAGCAAATGAATTGGACAAATATTGATTTGTTTGCTCTTTGTCTCGATGTCAGCACCAGTCACCATTCATTCATCTACGCTTGCCCAATCAATTAGCAAGTTTTGGGATTGATCGCCAACAGACTAAAGATAATTTCCATTGTTATAGCTGTCGTTGTGTCGGCGCAAGATTTTGGCTATCGTGGACCGCATGGACCGGATCATTGGCGTGATGATTACAAATTCTGCAGCGGAAAGTACCAGAGCCCGATTAACATTGATGTGTTAAATGTGACGAGGAAACAGTATCCCAATCTGGAATATCTCAATTTTGATGAAGTACCCAAAGATGTGCACGTTACCAACAATGGTCACACTGTGCTGGTCACCATGGACTTTCAGAAGGGCTTGGAGCCGCGTATTAGGGGTGGGCCACTCGAACGCAAGTCGTACTACCAGTTCGAGCAGTTCCATTTCCATTGGGGCGACAATAACAGCGTTGGCAGTGAGGATCTGATTAATAATCACGCCTTTCCCGCTGAGCTGCATTGCGTTTATCGCAGCCTGGACTATCCAGACTTTGCAAGTGCCTTGGGCAAGGACCACGGTGTTGCCGTCCTGGCATATTTCTTCAAGGTAACAAAATCAATCCCAAATTACATGGTCAAAAAGTAAATATCAATCTTATTTAGATTGCCGAGTTCAATTTTAATTATGGAGAGTTTTCGGAGCTTTTGAAGCACATAAGCACTAAAGGAAAATCCTCAATCTTGATGCAACGACTTCCCCTAAAGAAGTTTCTCGGAGTAGACCCGATAAACTATTTCAGCTACATAGGTTCATTGACAACGCCGCCATGCGCTGAGGAAGTGGTCTGGATTGATTACTCTGAGCCTATAAGCATATCGGAGTATCAAGTACGCCCTTATCAATCTTTATCTTTATCTCCCAAATATATATTTACTTTCATTAATGACGTGCTCATTTGGTCCACAGCTGAATCACTTTCGCGAATTGACCAGCAGAGACGAACACCTGAAGAACAACTTTCGCCCAACACAGCCGCTAAATAATCGCATCGTTTACCAGAATGATCCTCAGTTACTCGACCTAGCCAAGCAGTGTTGGGGTGCGATTCCCTTCGTGAATGCGGCAAATGCAGCGGGCAGCATTGTTGGTTGCGGAGGGGCAGGACGAATGGGTGTCGTTTTCGGATTCAGCTTGCTGGTGATGCTGCTGCTCAAGGGCTACGATTTAGTGGCTTTTAATTAGAAGGCCGTGCGATGTAAGGCCCTGACCCAGACCGCAACGCGAATATTTCTGTATGTTGTGGGGGGGTTGGGGAGGGGGGGTGTATTTTAAAAACATTGCTCGCACGCTCAACATTTTAATTAAGCCATGTAATTTACGTACCTGTATCGCGCACTCGCTTTGTTTGCTCATTTGCCGCATGGTTTGAGGACGTGTGTCAGCAATTCAGATTTGGCAGCAGGGCTTTAGGACTTGGCCCAATATGGTATGCATAAAGCAGGCACACACTTATTTAATAATAAAATAAGCACGTCAACAAAGTGTATGTATTAAATACTTAAAGAATTAAGAGTCAACGTGGCAAGCTATTCATAATTTATGCAGCACATGCTGCCACACCGTTACTATTTATTTGATTTAATATTTATGCACTTACTCCCTCGCACACACTAAAGTATTATGCCTGTGTCAAGCATAAGTAAAATTGTAGCCATTTATGGTCGTCACTCAATTTAATGCCACTGCACCTTGTGATTTACGCAATAAGTAAGATCTTCATATTGTTATCAATAAATACACATATTTAAACCAGTGTACGTCTATCGCGTCTATTATTTGTGGCATGGTGCGGGAATTTAATTAGTTATTTGCTCGCTGCATGGGGCTAAGAAGTTGCCATTTTGCTCATAAAAGTTGCATGATTGATTAAGCGAAACGATGATTGATGATGCACGAAAGAAGATGTGACGCGCCTCAAAGGAGCTCAACAAACAGAACTGCATTCGGCAGGATATGTCTTATGTGAATGCGCCAACTCATTTAATATGAGAATTAGCGCATTGTTACCAGGTTGACTTGGACTCGATTTATCATACTCACGCAGTTGGGCAAAGAAATCCGATGTCGCGGAATATGATTAATAATGAATCAAAAAGTTGTTTCTATTTGTGTTGCTCTTTAATCAAATAAACGTTGCTTGGATTTGTAACTAATGTAACTAATTTTATTTTGCTTTACTTAGTTTTTACAGGTTTTTAATAATTTATTTTGTATTATCATTATCATCGAATTGTGTATATGCTTTTGTGTGAAATATATATATATATATATATATATATATTTATTATATATATATATAGCATATGCATTTATAGCTGCATGTGTTTTTCATTTTGTATATGTATATATAAATATGTATGCCTGGATTTTCACTTTACAATCTTAAACGATAACGGTGCCAAATGATGTGGCTCATGTTTGTTATTTGTTTTGTTTTGTTTTGTTTTGTGTGCTTGGTTTTCAGCTTTTGTTTTTATTTTTTAAATATGCTCGCAAAATTCTACATTTAACGCTGTATATGTATATATATATATATATATATATATATATATATACAAGTTTATATATAAGTTCAATATACTATAATTCAATGTGTATATTCAAAATGTGAAATAAAAAATTGTATTTAAAAATATGTTATTTTTTTTATAGTATAATGCACACATTAATGTTAGTGTTTGTATGTATGTGTGTGGTCTGTGTTTTTTGTTGGTCTTAATTTAATTTAAATCTTTTCTTTTTTATTATTGAAATATAGATTTATTTATTTGTTATAATGCATGTTTCTCGTGTAATTAATATATATATATATATATATATAAATTTTTTTTTTGTGTATAAATTACTAATTATATAAATTAAGCACTCGAAATATTGCAGCTGCTACAAATGCACGAGCCGCTCTATAAATATACATATATATATAGTACACGGATTGCAATTGGGGGGCTTCAAGCATTGTTGCTTTTCTCGAAAACCGCATTGATAATTCACATACATTAATTTAATACTTATGTTCTAAGTGGTTTTGTTTTGTTAAGCACTTTATACAAACACATTTTTGTTGCTTTCATTCTATTTGTTTTTTGTTTTTTCTTTTTTGATAATATAATACTCTAGTTTATAGAAAAAATAATAAATTAATGAGTAGTAAGTAAGCAAAGCTAGCCAACACACGAAAACGAGAGACTAAAATCAAATTAAGCAGCAAGCGTACTATCATTACAAAATACAGAGTTCAATTGTGGCTGGAAGTATACATTAACATTTTAAATGACATTTACATATTTATCCTTGGCATATGCGATGTCAAAATAGTTGCAGGAAGCGACAGTTTAGATATCGAAGAAGCCCTTTTTCTTTGTACAATACATTCAATATACTGGCAGGCATTGGTTGGTCTGCAAGAAGCACATGTTGCCATCTCCCAAGTGATAGCACAGAACTCTCTTTACCTATGTCAATGTCAAATATATATATACTATACTAAAGATGTTTTTTTCTTTTCTTTTCTGTTTTTTTTTTTTTTTTGTTGTGTGTTTGTTTTGGTTTTGCTCCGTTGTTTCATCTAATTGCAAGTGTCTAGTTAAATTAATTTGAATAGAGCTTAGTTAGTATTTAGTCATAGGTATTATCAAAGTGGGGCTACAATCAGAAATGTTTTACACATTATGCAGTATTGAAAACCTTAAAAATTTGTGTTCTAAGTTTGTTTTGTTGTGGTTGTTGGTTTGTTCCATTTGCCTTAATCAATTCTCGTAAGCTTAAACGATAATTAACACGCTTCCCTTTTTGTTTAGAATTTTAACACTATACACTATAAAGAAGATACTTAAAATATTGCGACCATCATGTTTTCTTTGCTTGTTACGACTGTTGCGTTTCTTTCTTTTGATTCTGTATGCGATTCCTTGTCCATAATTGGATATCAGCTGCACTGTTTTGATTACCAGACGGCTCTCACTTAACGTAGCTGATTTCTGTGAACAATCAAATGCCAATGAGTATGCAGATATTGAATGATTTTAGGCAATATTTGTGTGTGTAGTGCAGACAATGTTGGATGATGGAGAAACAAAAGTGTACTAACTTTTTACATAAAAACTGGACAAAGCGTTCCACAACTTAAAGTTGCTAGTTATATAGCCTGGATACACGATATACATATTGGACCGTTGACGTTGTTGTTCTTGTTCTTGTTGTTATTGTGTGTCTGTATGTGCTATTGTTGTTTGTGAGTTTATTTTGATATATATATATATATGTATATACAAATATATATATATATATATTCAGATATTGTTTTTCTTTTTCTTGATGTTGTTGTTTTTGTTGTGGTTGTTGAAAAGCAAAATGTAAACGTTTGAACACAAAAATCACACAAAGCATTTTCCTCATGGCCAACAGGTACGGCGTTGGCCGAGAGTATTTTCTTTGTTCAGTTGCTTGGGATTCTACAATTATTGCTGCCTGCCTGTCTTAAGCACTCGCTAGTCCATTTATCTGGGCCGTTGTCTGTTTTGGGGAAGAAAGAGTGGGCGTGATACAGATGCAAAATACAACAAGAAATGATAACAATAAACAATAACAAAAGTCACAAAGTCAAAATACAGATGAGCGACAAATGAGCCAGATTGATGACTGTTTTGTGATGACTGTTGTTGTTTTTGGGGCCCGTTGACTCACCTGAAGTATTGATCGTGCAGCGATTGACGTTGAAATTCGGCGGCCTGTAAATACTGTATATATGTAATTAATCAGTTAAGATATTTGCTAGGGGATTTGGGAAACCTGTAGTTGATCCGCATAAGACATGCGCAGCAAAACGTCCGAGTGCGGCTCCCTAGGTATAAGCATATTTGGGCGCGGATATTGGCCAACATTCGCTACATTGAGATTGGCAAAAATAAGTGTGGAGAGGCAGAGAGAAAGACAGATAGAGAGAGAGAGAGAGAAAATTGGAGAAGAAAAAGAGAGTGTGCAAGAGATATGTATATCAGTGTTATTTGCTGTTGTCTCAGCACAATGGGTATACAAACTCACGTGGCAGTTGGAAACCGGCCTCCGGTGGTTGCGGCTGTGGATGCAAAGGCAAATGTAAATGAGTATGAGAGTGTGCATGATATTCTCTCGTCAATCGTATCTGAAAATTATTGAATATCGTTGATAGTTTCAAAAGAGCCAGTGCTGCCTGAGGATTATGGAGCCTGCTTGCTTGCGCAAAGCGACACATTTTGTAAGTGGTTTTTGGGTAGGAGAAATGCATTGGTTGAGTTGAATTTGTGGATAATGCGTGTTAGAAATGGCAAACGAACGAACGAGCACCGACTGAATGGCTTACAAATGAGGGGGTTAGACAACCCGTCTCCCCAATAGTGGTTGGGAATACGAGGCATTTTACAATACAATAGCAGGATTGTTGTTAGCACGCGTGCTTTGTGGACATTGACAAATGATATACTTTGCAATTTACAGCTTTGCTTTTAATTTTTTGTTTTGTTATTCATTATTGTTGATTGTTCATTGTTCAAGCTGACAAATGTGGACAAGTGATTTGTGCAGATGTTTTGATTTTCGTTTGGTTTGTTGCAGTTTGAATTGTTTTTCCAAATACGATTGATTTTGTGAATATGAGTTGGAGTTTCGATTTTGGTGTACAATGAAAATATATGATGATATCATGCAATAAGTGTACGCACCATATGCTCGCCCGGATCCATGCCAACATGGTGCGGCGGCGGAATGCCCAAACGCTCGCGTTCCATCTGTGAAATCGCCGGGTTCGCGTAAATCGGAAACTGTGAAGGATGAATGCCACTGAAAAATAAACAGAGAGAACTCAGTTACGTTTATTTAGAAAATTTACTAATAACTTGACTTTACTTACCGCCTGTAGTATTCCATCCAATGCGGATCTATTCGCGATTGACTCGCTGCAGCCGCTTGTGCGTTCTTTATCTCTTCCAATTCCCTGCAATTAGTCAAGGGTTGATGCATGAGTAACGGCCTATAATTTGTACAAGACACAATGGGTTCATTATTCTGTCGAGGATTTGAGGTAACGGGCAGGCAAATAAGCAGAGTTAAGGAGTTAAAAACTAAAGCATTAATTTTGGACGTGCGTGTAATTAATCAAATTCGCATTAAAAACAAAAGAATAAACTGTAGGTTAGTTGGCATAGGATCTCGAATATCAGTATGTATGTTTGTGTGTGTCTGTGTGTGTGTGTGTGTGTGTGTGTGTGTGTGTCGTGTGTGTGTGTGTGTGTGTGTGTGTCTGTGTGTGTGTGCGTTTGTGTGCATCGAGATGAGGGTTTGGCAGGCTTGTACTAGGTACTGTACCTCTCTCTGCTGTACATTGGGCCCATTGGATGATGATAAGGCACCATCTGCTCAACAGGACTGAAATCGAAATGGAAATTATTACAATACAAACGCGATAATCGGCGACTATTACAAAAAATACAAACTACAACAATAATGACTACAAATCAAAGTATAATTCATAAACAATAAGTCTCAACATTATTAGGTATATCCAAAGTTATTCGTCGCTCACCTGAAGGCGACATGTGGACGCGCATATTCCGACAGCTGACGTAGCGCTGGCGTATCCGCATACGGTGGCTTCAGGTCTGCCTTCATCTTTGCCTGCTGGGCAGCCTGTTGGGCGGCAGCAGCTTGCTGCTGTTGTTGTTGCTGCTGCTGCTGCTGTTGTTGCTATAGTTGGCACAAAATAAGTGTTCAGTTTTTAGGAAATGTGTAATATTTAATATAGAGCAACTGCTCACCTGTCGTCGCTCTCGCTCCTTCTCGGCCAGTTTGCGGTCGCGTTCCTCGCGCTTGCGCGCCAGCTTCGAATCGGTCACCGGCTTGAAGATCAAATCCGTTCGCGTGCACGAATTATAGTCGCCGCGATCGATGTGACGCACAAAGCTGCAATGAAATAAATTGAATTGAATGTAAGCATTAGAATAATAATAACTCTGATCAAATTAATTTTGCTACTCACATGGCCGACTGCGAGCGATGACATTCGGTGTCGTCTGGCTTCGCCTCGGGACTTGGACCGCGCTGTATGTTGTGAGTGGGGCTGGGTATCTCTGGTTCCGGATCAGGCTCAATTTCAATGGGCACTAAAAGTTAATACAAAAAAAAAATAGCAAATCAGTAAGCATCAAGTGTGCAAATCTTCGCATTTTAAACACTCACATGGCTCTGTCGGATGATGGGGACCGCCCATGCCAGCCGAGTTGGCCGAGTGCGCATGCGCCCGCAATGCATCCATATGGGAGATCGTTGGCTTCATGCCGTGCGGCTGTCCATCCTGCGGCGCAAAGGGCGAGGAATGCGGCGGAGGTGGGTAGCCGGGCATGTGCGAGCCGGGATACGCACCAGGCGGCAATCCTGTTGGTGTACCCGGCCCACCCATGCCGACACCCACAACACCCGGTCCCTGCGGCGTCTTTGGCGTTGGTGGCTTGTTCTGTGGCGGGCCTCCAGGCTGTTGTTGTTGTTGCTGTTGCTGCTGCTGTTGTTGTTGCTGCTGCTGTTGTTGTTGCTGCTGTTGTTGTTGCTGTTGCTGCTGCTGTTGTTGTTGCTGCTGCTGTTGTTGCTGCTGCTGCTGCTGTTGCTGCTGGGGCGTCTTGTGTTGCTGCTGTTGTTGTTGCTGAGCAGCAGCTGCTGCCGCTGCTGCAGCCGCCGCATGCTGATGCTTCTCGGCGGCCACTGCTGCTGCTGCAGCTGCATTCTGCTCATCCTGACGCACTTGCGGCGGCGGACCTGGCAGGCCGTGGTGGGCGGCCATCACAGCGGCGGGATCGAGGGGCCCGGCCGGGGGCGGGGGCTTCATGTAGGCAGGGAAGCCGGGTCCGTAGGGCGCATAGCCGTAGGGTGAGTTGAAGGGATTGTGATGGTGCGGCGAATAGAAGACCGAGGGATGCAGCAACGGATGCGGATATGGCGACTGGCCGGGATGCACGCCAATCTGCGCCATGCCGCCGCCCGGCGCAATCAGTGGCAAGGGCATTGGCATCTGTGTATGCCGTATGACCGGCGGTGAGGCGCCCGGCCTCAAGTGAGGCGGCGGCGATGTGCCCAATCCCCGCTGGCCCGGCTGCGGTGCATACATCTTGCTGAGCGGACTGGCCATCAGGCCGGAAGCGCTGGACACTGGCGGCGGCGTCATGTGCGGCGACTGTTGACGCATCAGCGCATGGCGATCCCGTTCGGCAACGGCCGCAGCGGCGGCAGATAGTGCCGACGAAGATGGATGATGGCTCAGCGGCGACTGAGGCACCGGATGCAGCGGACTCTGCCGGCTCAGGCTACCCACACTGGACGCTGGCGAGGCGGCGCGATGGGCAGCGGCTGCGGCGGCAGCAGCGGCAGCTGCCGAGGAATTGGTCGGCGTGCCACTGTTGCTGTTGTTGCCACCAGGGCCACCAGGTGGAGCGGCACCGCTCGAGAGTTGCACGCTGGGACTGGCGCGACTAAAGGCGGACGATGGCACCGTGTTGGGCGTGGTCGTCAGCGCCATGCTCGTCGAGATGGCCGCCGCCGAATGTGGCGTCGATGGCGCTGACGAGGCGTGCGGATGCGACAGATGGCTGGGCGGTGTCCGGCGACTTAGCGCCGACTCGGGTAAACCGCCCAGACCACCGGGACCCGCCAGGAGAGCAATGGGACCGCCACCGTGACTCAAGCCCGCTATCGAATGCGAGAGCAGATGATGACCAGGATGCGCCAGAGCTGCGTGCGCCGGATGACCGGGTGGCAGGTGCGCCAAGTGGGGGTGTATGGGCATCGGATGGCCCAGGAGACCAGCCGGATGTGCCAGACCCGGCAGCGGCGATGTGCGGTGCGTATGCGGTGACTGATGTGGCATTGGACCCGGTCCCTGGCCTGGTCCACCACCAACACTGCTCATCCCAACACTCGTTGGCGCCGTCGATGTATGCGAGGAGGGTGGCTCCCGTGATATGGGCATCTGATCGTGGAGGCTACGCGGTGGCTGCTGCTGCTGTTGTTGCTGTGCCGGCGATGGTGTGCGCACTGTGCCCGCGGGACCAGGACCAGGTCCGGGCCCAGGTCCAGGCTGCTGCTGCTGTGCGTGGGCGGGTGCCAATGGATGGGCGTGGCTGTGCGGCGGAGGCGGACCCGGCGCCTGCAGTGACATCGGCATCGGGGCATGCGGATGCATGGATGGCGGCAGGTCGGGATGCGGTCGGTGCAAGGCCTGCAGCGATTGCAGATGCGGATGGTGTGGATGCATGTGCGGGTGCATGGGATGCGATGGCGCCATAGTCGACAGCGTCGGCGCGCCCAGCGACGAGAGCCCCGCCAGCGACGAGGCGACCGATATTTGTGCGTGTGGTCCACCCGGACCCGGTGGCATGCCATGCTGCAGACTGGGCGGCGGTCCCTGGCCCGGCCCTATGCTGCTGATAGGCTGATGCAGTGACGTGGTTGGCTGTGGACCTGGACCGGCAATCGTATTCGGTGGCGGGCCGTGGCTGTGCGGGGAGATGAGATTTTGTGGATGCATGCCGGGTGGTAGGCCACCGCCAGCTGGCGAAGGCATGTGCGGCGAGGGATGCGGCGACTGGAACTGCTGCGGCTGCGAGGATGGTGGCTGCGAATTGCTGTTGCTATTGCTGCCCTGACTATCCTGGCCGGGCGTGGAGCGTGCCGACGCATCAATGGGACTCTCTGGCGGCGGCCCATACGGCGAGGATTTGATCAGATTCTCACCGCCCGCAGCGGAGACAGGCGGCATTGGATACTTGAGATCCTGCGGCTGTTGCGGCCCGTATTTGGCGGCCAGTGGATCACCATACTTGAGCATGAGGCCAGTGGGCTCAAAGGGTCGACCCAGTGGCGGCGTCTGCACATCGTGTTGATAATGCGGCTTGGGCATGGCTATGCCGGGTGGCGGTGTCGCACCCGGCGGCTGTTGATCCAGCGGTGGACCCGGTCCTTGGCCACCTGGCGCATATTTATGAGGACCCGGTCCATCCATCGAGGCGCCAATGTTGTGTGGTAGATGGGCAAAGCCCGGCTTGACATCGGGTATCTTGAGTGCCTCCTGGTAGCCGGGTTTAGGCGGCGCCAGTTCCACAGGATACTTGCCCTGCTGTTCGATCATGTACTTCATGTCGTATTTACCGACAGCTGCCGCCGCAGCTGCTGCTGCCTGCATCTCCTGGCTGTACTTCAAGGCGTCCAGCGGTGGCGGCACCGGATACTTCAGCTCCTGTGGCGCAAATTTGCCGCTGTTCGGCTCGAATTTGACGGCCGCCTCGTTGTACTTCATTTCCATGTCGCCTGGATATTTTTGTGGCACTGCTGGCGGCGCACCGCTGCCCGGATCACTGTGCAACTGTGGCGGAGGCTGTGGTGGCGGTTGTCCAGGCACTCCATACTTCAGCTGCCCGTCGATTAGATAGCCGGCTGGCGCCTGCGGCGTAGGTCCATGTTGCATATGCTGCAGATGCATTGGCTCGGGTCCAATACCATCTGCAGCACTGTGATGCATGCCACCCAGTTGGGAATTGGGTGGCGGCTGTACCGAATTCACAACTGGCTGCAAGCCACCGCTGGCATTCAACTTAAGATCCTCGTTTTTGATTTCGATTTTGACCTTGAGATCCTGCGGCTCGTTGCTGTTTTGATTGCATGTTGCGTCCATCGAGTCCTCCATGGGCTCCTTCTTGATGTAGACGGCCTCCTGCAGTGGCCCAGGTCCAACTGAAATTTGAGGCACATTCGCTCCCAGCTGCTGCTGCTGCATTTGTTGCTGCTGCTGATGTTGTTGTAGCTGCTGCTGGGGTGACGTCTCCTGCTTAATGCTGGCCAGCTTCTTGAGTAGCTCTGGATCACGTGCTGCAACTGCTGCTGCGGCGGCGGCTGCTACCTCGTTCTCGCACATCTCCATCTTCTCAATGGTCTCCTTGCGATCACGATCAACAGATGCATTCAGCGCCTCCACGGTGGCCACTTTCATGGCAATTGGCGCAACCACCGGCGTTGGTGGTGGTGGCGCCTCCGTGCTGCTGCTCTCCTTCAGCAGACTATCGACATGGGCGGGCTTTAGGCTGAGTGGCTGAATGCTGCTGGGTGCCTGAATGTTGGTCTCCTCGTCCATGTTCTTAATGGTGTCTTTGCTATCTTCGGCACAGGACGTTTCCGTCTTGATCGGTTTCTCATTGAGCTCCGTCGTCTTGGAGTCCTGATCGCCCGTGAGCGTAACAGCACTCTCCTCCTTGCAGTTAATCTCCTTGCTATCCTTGCTGGACTGCTGCTCCACGGTGCGTCCATCCGTATCCGTTGTATTCGATTCGCCATCGTCCAGAACGGAATCGGGACGACTGTCGGAGTTCATGCTCTCCACAGGGCTGTCCGGGCGCTTGCGTTGCTTCTCCTTGATGGTGTCCTCGTTGCTGTTGATCGTTTGCTCACTGCTGCTGTTGTTGGTCTCCGCTTCGGTGCGCTTCTTCTTGTTGGGCGTGTCCTGTTTGCCGCCCTTGCGCTTGTTGCCTGATCCCTCGGCCACACTCTTCGTGGGCGTCTTGGGACTCTCGCCTGGAGCGCCTGCAGCAGCAACAGCAGCGCCGGCATCCGGTGTTTCGGAGCCGCGCTTCGGTCGCTTGCCGTTCGCCACCGCGTTGCTGGTGTTGCTCGCTGAGACCGAGGACTGATCCTTCGTCGAGGAGCTTGAGTTGGCAGTGGCGTTGACGGAGGCAGCAGCTGCAGCTGCAGCCGAATTGCCACCGCCACCAGCTGCACTGGCGCTGCTGCTGTTGTTGTTGTTGTTGATATTGTTGTTCTGTTGTTTGTTTCTCGTCCTCATCCTAGAGGGTGATTCATCCCTTTTGTTGGTCAGACTCGAATCACTGTCACACTCGCTGGCGTCGTCCTCGGTTAGAGAACTGTTCTCCTCCTTGGAGACAGCGGGCGATGAGCGACTCGCCGTCTCTGCAGCCGACGCCGCCGCCGTCGCCGTCGTCGCAGCTTGTGGTTCCGGGGTGTCCTCCTTTTTGGGAGGTGTGTTGTTGGCTCGCGTGACACGATTGCGACGCAAAGTGCTCTGTCTGCGTCGCCGATGTGGGCGATTGTTGTTGGCGCCGGGCGTTTTCTTCCACAGATAGTAGAATTCGACCAGCTCCGGTGTGTCCTTGTGCGGCAACAGGTCCTTGTGGATCCTGAAGAAATTCTTGCCAAATTGGCGCAGACCCTTGATGAACTTTTTCGTTTCGTCCTCGGTCCACTTTTTATCGATACCCTTCGAAACGGGGCACTTTACGAGCGCTTGTAGAGCTTTGCCTGGATCGTAGCCAGAATCGTGTAGCTATCAAAAGCGAAGTGTTTGATATTAATATATGAATAGTAGGTAGGATTAGGAAGTAGCCAAACAGGCAAGCAGACACTTACCACGTCTAGTGCGTTAATTGTTGTGTCGTCGCGACTGGCAGCCAAACAACCGTCTTCTAGTCCGCCATCACACATTCCTTGAAATGCAGCCATGGAGCGTGCCGCACGCAGAAACATTAACAAGTCGCCATCGGCCACAACGCCAGGACTCCATCTTGTTTCCTCTAATTCACGTTCATCGGTTTCCTTGTCAACGGGGAAGCTTGAGATTGGATAATAATCGGGCAGTTTTGCCTTCAGTCACAGGACAAGACAAGACAGAAGAAGTTGCGGTATTAGTTAAAAAAAAAAACGGAACGTACGCCAAGAACATCAACTTTCTTTTCTTTTTGTTTTTGGATTAGTTACGTCACACACAAAACAGAGATAGAGAGGAACACAACAGACAACAGACTCAAAACATATTCTACAAAAACACATCAAAGCCATACAACTCTGTGAATATATATATATATTTATGTATATACATATATATATATTATTACATATATATATATATATATATAAATTTATATGCATGTGTGTAGTTTGTCTGGTGCCATACGATATTTACACGGTACAACAATATACAACTTAAGACTAATGCATGAAATGTATGAACAATGCATTGATGTGTATGTGTATGTGTGTGTGTGTGTGTGTGTGTGTGTTTTAGGGGGTAGGGGGTTGGAATCGGATAAGCGCCTGTTTGTGAACACCTTCGGTCATGTAAACGATTTGACCGCAAGCACTTCAACAATTGACAAGGGAACATGGGCTGAACGTGTACAGGGTTAAAAGGGTGGGTTGGAAGGGTAGGAAGTGGGTAGGTTAGGTACTCTACTCATTAGTTACGCCAATTATGAAAAAAGCCAATTTTGTACACAATTATTTACAGTTGCTTGTTAGTTAAATTTGTTTTTTTTTTATTGAGATAATTATCAGACTACAAATCAAAGATCGCAATAAGTTGCCCACAACGGAGAACGGATGAATAAAATTGGATGAGTTCACGTTTTACGAGGCATCATCAAAATATGTTAGCTGTTTATTATTGTTGGTTGTATAAGCCATATTGTGAGTGTCTAGATATTATATCATATCACATAAGCAGATATAATCTGTGGAAATTTATGATTAGCAGAAGGAAACCAAATTCTAGAAGTAGTATCACATACAACACAAAAAGTAATGGCATATGAAAAACTAATTGAAGGGTTGACATATACACCAATCAAATTAATCTCCTCCCATGGCTAAGCTGCACTCAAGTATTCAGTGTGTTAATCGGTCACCAATGGAATGACTACAATTGCACACTAAATGCTAATTAAGTTACACACGGACGACACATTCTATGGTGGCTTTGTTCTACAAATCGCTTTTCTGGTATGCGGCGACTCAGTTGATGGGCAACTTAATAAATGGAATTTTGGAACGCTCGATTACCTGAAGTGCAGAGGAGCATGTGTAGGATAGATTGGATTTGGATTTGGGTAGGTGGGGGTGGGGGTGGGTTGGGGGTATTGTGTGGTGTTTGGGAATACAATTAGAATTTGCAACAGTACGATTACAATACAAAAGAAAAACGTTATTTTTTCTTGCATTTTTTTTTTGTTACCGTGAGCTGAATTTCTGAATTGTGAGAGTTATGTACGTACATAGACATCGTTTACCTGGTGGCCGGGACCCACTCGTATTTCTCCTTGAGTGGAGGCCGCCATCACCCTTTAAAAACACGCTTCCGGTCCAGTGTTAAGCCTTTTTATGCCCGCTATGATATGAAAATTCAACTGCAATAAAAAATGAAAAAAGAAAGCGCATCGATTGATTGATTGGACATGATTAACAGCAGCATTCGATGACATTACAAATACAAAAACAACAAAAAATCATTATACATTTCAATAAATTCGATGAAGTTATGATGATATCAACATGCATAAATAAATAATCCATAAAAATAATGCCATGTAATGTGCCTGGCCAATCGACTAGACTTAGGGAGGTTTTCCTTCTTCTTCTTCTCTTCTTCTCTGCCTTGATTTCTTTTTTTGCTGTCCAAACACTTCATCGTTTGCATATGTTATAATGCGCTCGAGGGGCACACAGATGATGATGATGATGATGAAAGGACAGGGTGGGAGAGAGGGGGGGTCTGGTAACAGATTCAGCAGCTTTATTCATTTTGTGTGAGTGTTGTCGGTGTTTTTTCTTTCTTTCTTTTCTTTGGCTGCCTCTCAAGTGTGCGTGCAACTGTAAACAGATTTTCCGCTCAAGTAACTTGCCGAATAACTGTAACGAGGCGGCGCATTGCCAACTCTCAGCGGTTGGGCGAATTATCATTAAATTTGCTTACGAATCAATATCAGTGCCAATACACACACACACACACACACACACATACTTTCGCATGTCGGCAGTTGCGGTTGTGTGGCAACGGCACACAAATTATGGCAATTAAAATCAATTAATTAAATGCAGCAGCAGCAGCAGCAACAGCAACAATAACAACAGCAGTAATGCCACGCAAATAAAAAGCATTACGACTGGGCTCGCCTCGACTCGGCTTTGGCTTTGCCGAGCCACAAGCTATACAAAGGAGGGGCAAGCGAAAAAAAAGAAAACAAAAAATATTGTCGACAGATTTACACTCAATAAGGCACGACACGCCGCCTAAATGACTGACGATGAGCCAGGCGTCGGCAGCCCCGGCGGACAACGAATCGGCCACGAAAGTACCTACTTGCACAGTGGTTAGAAAACACACAAATTGCATTAAGTTCGTTTTTAATTGGTATAGATACAATTTAATTATTACAGAGAAGCCGAACAATAAAATTCTTAATCAGCTGCTAAATTATAACAGCACTAGCTGCCGGGCTTTCGCCTTGAGTCTGGTTATAAAATCATATAGCAAAGTTCCTTTTTTTTTCTAAAGTTATCTGCCCTCATGTTCTAAGTCGTTAAGATTATTGGACTTCTTGCCACTGTGCAGCGCTCGACTGCGTTTGGGGCCAACACTTATCAGCGACATCAGCAGCAACGGCAACGGCAACAGCAACAGCAACAGCAACAGCCACAGTCGTAGTCGTAGTCACAACCACATCAACTGGCCTGGCCTGGCCTGGTTGGCTAACTGGCTGACTGAATTGCTTGGCTGCTTGGTTAGCAACTTTTTTATGGCCAGTTTGAATGCGGGAAAGGGGGGGAAGTCGTGAGTGGAAAAGTTTCATATAAACAGAAGGTGAGCGCTGAGCTCCAACTCCTGGCTTCTCTGTCTCTCTCTCCCGCTGTCTCTATCTCTCTCACTCGTTCTGGGCTCATAGGGCACGCGAGTGGCCCAAGTGGCTGCTGGCGCTTTGGGGAAAAATTGTGTAATAACTGCGAGCAATGTGCTAAGCTGTGTGTGCACAACCACCGCCCTTCCCCCTACACTTCCTGCTGCCCTACACACACACACACACACACACATAAAGCGACCCCTCGCGGTCTGGCCGATTGCTGTTTGTTGCTGCTGTTGCTTCTGCGGTGGCTGTTATAAAACAAATGTACTACAAAAAGCGCCGTTGTAACGCACAAAAGCCATAAAATCTAAAAAGGCAAAATGAAAGGCTCTGAAAAATGTTTGCCACCACCGAAAATGCGATGGGTCGCTCTCTGCCGCCTGTTGGGATAGAGAGTCCTCCCCAGTCACAGTAAATGTGTGCGAGCGAGCGAGTGAGTGTGTGTGTGTGAGTGCAAGTGTTTGTATGTATTAATAGCCGTATCATAATGCCCTGCGCTGAGGTTGCGGCACAGCAGCAATGGCAGCAACAACATCAACAATGGGCCAAACAGCAACAGCGACAGCAGTTCACAGTAAAAGACCACAAATTATGGCAGCAGCAGCAACCGTTGATGGGGCGTTGGTTTGCTGTTGTTGTTGTTGTTGTTTTGGTTGTTGTTCCTGTAGTTGCTGCTGCTGTTGCTCTGTACATCGTCGTGGGTACGTGACTGACTGTTAGCCAGCTTCGAGTGCTTTTGCAGTTGTTGCTTTTTTTTTGTGGGCTTGTGAGTCAGCGGAGCAACCAAATGCGGTCGGATCGAGTCTATGGTCAGTGGTTGCGCTGGTTGGCTTATAACTGATGGAGAAAACGGGTCTGCTGCGGTCTGCTTGGCTGTGCCGTGCTGAGTGCTGTTTGCTGTGGTCTGGGCCACAAAATTTAAGGTCAATAACGCTGTCAATTTCAAACGGCGCATTCCCTCCATTAATGTCAACACGCGCTTTATCAACTTACAAAAACACAGACACGCAAGAAGCAAGGGGCTGAGAGAGAGAGAGAGAGCGAGAGAGAGAAAGGGAGGGAGATAGACAGATTAACAACTCAGTTGAAAATGGGGCTTTTGGGGTGGATGGGTGGTGCGGTGCTGCCGCAAATTGTTTTCTAAACAGCCCATAAACATAAAAAGAAACAAAACGAGAAATGTAAATGAAAATAAAACTGAGCTAGCAGGGGCAGCCAGCAATAGAGTAGCAAGCAAAGAGGAAATCCAATAAACAATTTGTATCATGAGTAGCGGAAAATTGTGTGTACGCACGCGGCTAAACGACGACGACGACGTCGTGTGAGTGTGTGTGCGAGTGTGTGTGCGTATTCTGTCTTTGTGTTTGAGCGTAATTTTTGAAATGGAAAAGCTGTCGGTTGTCGACTGCCGACTGCCGACCGACTGTCGGGGCTCTGAGCATTCGTTGTGGCTGCTTGCGTGTTTGTGTGTATTTGTGCTTGTATTTAGCTTGTTTTTCTCTCTGCAATCATCGCTTGCCAATAAGCTGACTAATTGACTGACAAATAGGCTACATCAACAGCAACAACAACAATAACAACAACAACAGCAACAACAACAACGAACGTCAGCAGCAGCAGCGGCAACTCGGCGCTAATAAGAGCAGCCAGCAGACAACTTAAAATGCCTCCATCGTTGAAACGACTGCTTCTGCTGCTGGTGCTGAATGCTCCGCACAACTGTACATTAGGGTGGTTATTAACTTGATGTTAATAATCTACCAGCGACTGAAGTAAGGTCTGCTGTCCGGGCACGAATACGACCGACGGCAGGTAAATCAAGTCTGTGTCCGTGTCAGAGCTGAATAAAATACGAAAACTGAATGCACTAACTGAGCAAACAGCATTACGACCAGTATGCAAATATGGTAATGCTAATTTTACTTATTTTTAACATTGATTTAGCTATAAATTGCTTAAATATTTCCAAAATTAATTACTCTCTGCGATAAAATTCCACAAAGTCTGTGCACACAAAGCGAATACAACTATTTCGATTATTCGCTTTAGTAAATTAGCTTCGTCATGGACTGACTCTCAGCTCGACACCACTCGACTCGAGTCGAGAGTTTGTAGATGAGCCGCTCAATAGCTTTGGAATGCTGTCTGCTGTCCAGTTGAGTGTGCGCTTAGGCGTATATGTGTGTTTGTGTGTGTGAGTCAAGTGCGGAAACCCCATTAAATGTTAGTAGGCACATAAGAAAGGTGCTTCGGGGCCAAACTCACACACACATTCGCATGAGACAAATGTGTATGTGTGCATGGCATGCTTCTGTTGTGAAAGCCAAATTTTCACAACAAATCAAAACAAACTCACCGAAAAGTCAAAAAACCTATGAAACGAAACCAAAACCGAAAAAGCACAGAAAGCAATTGGTCAACAACACTGGAGCAGCACTCAACGCGCTGGCCGTGTGTTTAACCCCAAGCCAAAGAAAAAAATAAAAATAAACAAATAACCAACAAATTTACTTTTTTTTTTCATTGGGGCCCACATGGAAATAGATGTACGTGCAGATGTGTGTGTGTGGGGCCAAACGTAAAGATTCCTGAGTGCAGCAGGCAGCTTATAGTTGTTATGCCCATTACTCAACATCAACAAGAACATTATGCCACATTTTCTTCATTCATAGTCGTCGTTCTCCGTTCTCTGTTCCCCCATTAGCCCCTATTCTACTTTAAAAAAAAGCTCCCATACGCTTTTGCTTCTGCTTCTGCTTCACTTCATTCAACCGAACGATTGAGCATCTATTCAGACACTGATGCGGCGCTCCAAAAAGCCAAACCGAAACCAAATAAACGACCCACAACGACGAGTGCGAGACCAACCGACCTCGTCTCTGCTCCCCTCTCTATCTCTTGCTCCTCTGTAATTTGGGGGCTCTCTCTGTTCGTGTGTAGCCGAACTTTGCTTCGTCGTCGTCAACGTCGTCCGTCGTCGTCGTCGTCCCAGTCGTTGTCGTTGTCGTTTATACGATTTGTTGGATTTGCTGCTCATGAAGTTGTTAAACAGATTGTCGGTGTAGATACCTTCATCATTCTCTTCATGTCTGCGTCCGCCTCTTACACATACAGACCCACCATCCGCATACACAATCCATCGGAGCGTCAGTCAGCCAGTCATACAGCCAATTTCTCTGCTTTACTATGCTATTTCTCTCTCTCACTCACGCTGTATATACGCATATGTGTGTGTGTGTTTATGTGCGTGTGCTTGTGCGATTAGTTTTATGTAATTTTATCGAGTATTTTAAGGATTTTGCGGCTTATCCGCGCTTCATTTGGAAATTGTTTCGTGTTACTTATGTCGCCCGAAAACGGAAGAAGGGCTGACGGAGGAAATGTTGAAGGGAAAGGATAGGGTATTTAGGAGACATAAGGGCATGTAAAATGAGACCGCTTTGGCCTTTCATAGCTCTTGTTATTATTATTATTATTATTGTTGTTGTTGGGTCTCTTTTCAAGTGTGTTTATGGCAGTTGTTGTTTGTTGTTGTTGTTGTTGTGAGTGTTCGAGAATTTGTATATGTATATGACTGGAGTGGAATATAGTAAATGAGCGCTTTGCATGTGAAGTTCGTTTCGTTATTATTGCCCTTTCAGCACCTCTCACTCTCTCTCTCTCTCTCTCTCTCGCTATCGCTGTTCATCTCGTATCTGTGTAATTCGATTACACACAATGCAAAGAGATTTATGTGAACTCATTGTTTATTTTTTTCAAACACGTTTCTACATTATATTCCCATACGTTCATTGATTTTGAACCGATTAACCTACGCTTAATTGTTTGACTTAATGCATATAGTATATTCGATTTAATAGGCGCTTTGTGTGTTAATTATATTATCGCTAATGAAGTAGTCGGAGTTGTTTAACATATATATAAATTCGCGAGAATTGAGCACATTTTTATTTGAAATTTATTTGTAATGAAATAAACTGGCTATAAATGAACTGTGCAACAGAATTGGGAATTACTATTCATTGATTTAATCTGTTTGTGTTAATAATTTCATTTTTATATTTTGATAATATCTGATGAATATAATTACCAGTAAATTATGAATCATGTGTATATAGTATCTACTAGTCTGGTATTTCAAAATCAACATTCTTGTTATAATGACTAAGTGTGGCAGTATTTTCAACACTTTATGCTTTGATATAAATTTACGAACGCAATAGCAAATTTCAGGAAACAGATTTAAATACGTCGTAATTCAATTCAAATGTTTATTACGAATTCTGTATTCTGCACACTATTCTTAATTGAAATATGTTGCTATAATAAATAACGATACTATAAAAACAAGTATTGCTCTTTTCGAAAAGCTGCTGTTCTTTTTTCTCAAAATAAAATGACCTAATATGAAATAGTTATTGATATTTATTGAGTGTGTCAAAATATCTGGTGGGTGCTTGACGGCACATTTCTAATCGCTGCCAATAAATCGACACTCGAGTCCAAGTGTCTTGCTTTTTCAATCAGATAAGCGCCAAATTATAAATTAAAAGCACAACAAACAGATTAATAAAACGTAAATTTTAACAGCGCATTATAAATAAGCCAAATGACTAATAATAAAATTTGGGAGCGCACGGAATCAACATCAAAGGCCGAACCCTCACCATCCCCCTTCCATTAACCACCATCGCCACCACTCGGCTGTTCGCCCAAACAAACCCGCCGCTCAACCAACATTATCATAAACATCATCCGCCGAACCACGGAACGGAAAACCACATCAGTGGGCGTGGGCGCATTCCGCAAAAGTTCTTTTTGGTGTTTGTTGCTTTTTTCGGTTTTTCTTTTTTAACAGTTGAGCTTCCGCTTAGGGGCGAGTATCTGCGTACTTTTCATCAAATTCATTCGCTGGCAGCCTTTTGTTTTTATTAAATGCATTATTAGCACGTTATTTATTAATTAAACACTTCAGCTTTTATTCCCTCGTAATCAGGTACAACCTTTAACACTCACACCACCACCACCTCCCGCCCCAACCTTCGTTGTGGGGGTCGCGCAGAGCGACGAGATAAGCGCAAGTTCTACTAATGGAAATGTGCCAGCAGCGGTTTTATTCTGGGTGCGATAAGCTCCTCCTCTCTGTGGCCGCATTAAGAAATTTCCATAGAACTAACAATTTAAAATACTTTTGTGTGTTTGGATATCTTTCGTGGAATGCAGCAGACAGATTAAGGTGTCAGTTAGTTCTTGGGAAAAATTATTATCTCAAATAGATGAGTGTTGAATAACATAAATAAATAGGTTTGTCTGAGTAATTGCTCTGAATATTTCAACTATTATCTAATAATTTGTGAATGACAAAATATGTCTTGCAAAGGAATGTTCTTAATATATAAGATGATTAATATTTGGAATAGAATGCATATTAGCAAATGTCGAACTAATTGACTACTGCTAAATAAATAGTATAGTTTATTGTATACTCATTAGGCACCGACAGATTTGTGTGCATTTTAATTACGGTTAACACCCAATGTTATCGACAAGTCGGCAATTAATCAGTGCGAAAACTAATTGACAGCCGGCAGATGTTACGCTCTAACAGCTTATGACTTGAGCACCCGAACGTGCAACAACTACAAGTTTTAAACAAGCTGCGAAATCACCGTTGCCAACTGGCTGCACAGCTGCATAAACCTGAAGCACAGCAGCTGTATCTTTCGTGATTTGAACTGTATAGAGATGAACATTGGGACATGTGTTTTTTGTTTGGTTCTAGGTCGAATGGGAACTAGATTTAAGTTGCCAATAATTACCATGAAACTAGTATGGAAATTGTATTACACTTTAACCACCCCTTGAATTGGCAGGAAATTTTTATATTCCAAGCATTTTTAATCTTAAGTTGCTATTCATTACGAGTATTACATTTAACATTCGAACAGAAATAATAGAATTCTATTTTTTATTTGTAGTAAAGAACAACAATCCCGAAACCAAGGCAACTCATGCATATAGAATAGCATTGGTCTGATTATATCGTTTATTGGTCTAATATGATGTAAATCAAACCAAGGATCGTTTCACAATTCTGCTGCTGCTTTATGATAAATTTATGGTGAATGTGTGTGCGTTTCTGCGTTTCTGTGTGCGTGTGTGGTTGGGCACTTGAAGCACTTTACCTAATTAGTTTATGATGCAGTGAGTAAGCCTGGCAATTTGCTCGTCTATAACAGCGGGCAATGCCCCTCTCCCTTCCCTGTATACACACACACATGCACACAAACACACATATTATATGTGGTTCAATAGTTCAACCGAAAATAGAGATTGGAAACGTCCCCCGGGGCAAATGAGGGGATGACACATGAGCCGGCATCGGCAAATGTTATGTGTGTGTGTGTTAGGCAAACAAATAATTAAATAATATGCGCCTAGTGTAACAAGAACAGCTGTACGTGGCGGGATACTCACCATGAATCCAGGATGTGTGCGAAGCGCGAGAAGTCCTTCCCCAAAAAGCAACTCAGAACTCGGAACTCGAACCGGGCGCCTGCTGCGTGGCTCCCACTTGGCCAGTTAGGTTAGAAGGAGGGTATATATCCAACTGGTGATGCTGCCGGGCGGGCGGGGCGCTAAATGCGACTGCTATTGTTGGTCTTCTTCTTCTTGCTCCAACGATGTGATGAGTGGGGGGTGAGAGGGGGCGGGGTGGGTGGCCAGACAGCCGGAACTGTATATTTTGGTTAATTTGCACAGGCACAGCTGGAAACAAGAAGCAGAGATGATGATGACGTAGTAGGTAAGTAACAAGAACAGGAACAAGAGGACAAGAAAATGAGAACTTTGAGGTAGTAAATTAAAATGAGCATCTTTCCCAATGCAAGCCTATGACAAGTAAAATAATTGCCTTCGCAACCAACCGACTGTAAAATACACTACGAATTTGTGTGACTTCAAATATTTTAGCAATGTATTCTCAATTTTGTCTTGCCAAATAACTAAGACCAAGATTGGAGATTCTCTAGCTTAAATAGAAACTGAACTGAAATACACTAAATTTGATTTGATTTGTGTTCAATATTTGAAGTGTATACTCTCTTTGCACATTGCGAATAGAGTATGCAAACAAATACAAAAAAAGGCGCGAGCCACACAACAACAACAACAACAACTACTCAATTTTTTAAGCCAACGTCAGCGAAAAAGCAACAAAGCAAAGTTAAAGCAGCAGCAGCAGCAGCAACGGTCGAGCAGCGGAGGGGGCTTGCGGGCATCTTGTCATGCGGGGGGTGGTCGCAGCCAGCAGCGGCAGCTGCGTTGGTGGTGGTTGACGCTGACGTCGCTGCTGCTACTGCGCTTTCTGATTCCTTTTCAGCAAAATTTGTTGAGCCTTTGAGTCGTCGTCGTCGCTGTATTGTTCTACCCCAAAAAAAAGTCCATAATAGAAAACCCCACTCCCCACCCTCTTCAAGCAAGTCGTCGTCATCGTCGTCTGCGTCTTTTGCCCTGCGCTGCCTCCGTTTTTCGCTTTGTGTGCAAACACAGTTGCAGCGCCGACGCCAACGAAAACGACGTCGACTGCAGCAGCGACGCTTTAGTACGCTTTTTCACTAATAAATTTTAATGATTTCTACGCTGCGCATTACGAAGGCGACGACGGCGATGGCGACGACGTCGACTGCGACTGTGACTGCGAAATGAAATTAGTGACACACTTAAATAATAATTAATTTTTCGCACACTTGTTGTAGTTGTTGTTGCTTACGTTTTAGACTCTTTGTAAATGTTGTCGTTGTTGTTCGTGTTGTTGTTGTTGTTGTGTGTGCGCCGTACAACTTGTCAGTGGCCAACAATACGTTTTTTTTTAATGCTCTTCTGTTTTGTCTTCTTCTTTTTTGCATACACTTTGCGCACACACACACACACCAATGCAAACGCTCGTAATACACATGCACAAGCACTTACACGCGCATACAAACATACGCTCACGTACACACATACACACACACACTCGCACACTCACTCACACTCACGCACTTCGCTCGCTTGCTTTGCGTTTTTTTTATTGCTGCGGAGATTTTTGGAAATATATTTTCGCTGACTGTGAAACGCAATTAGCGTATACTTTCACACGCGTAGAACAGCGACACTGGCACGCTAAAGTTTTCCACTACAATTTTACTAAATATTATAAGCACAAATGCGTGTTTTCTTAGTTCTTAATGGTACAACAAAATTTCTCCGCGTATAGCAGAAGCCACCATTTTGCGACTCTCGATGAACAACAATCAATGCAACTCTGCACACAGTGGCGCGTCTGGCAGCACTGTCTATTCGATAGGCAACGATGAAATACTGAAAATGCAGCCTCACTTACGTAAAGGCGGCTAACGATAACGCAAGTGATGGGCCGGCGTGCAGTGTAGACCTTATCGATATGTCATGCCATGCTTCGCTGGTAATTATGCATAGCCTTGGTCTGGGCACATTGCATTTAGTTTATTCTATTGTTTAACGTCGTTAGCGTGCGTCTCGCTGTCAATTAAATAACAATTGCAGACCAGCAAAGATACGTCTTTCTGGCGAATTTCGTGTGAGAAACCAACACTATTTACTGACAATCAACGTTTTGCATTTACAAAAATGTCGTCAGATTGCGCCACCGAAGCGGCTGGACAACAATCAGGTAAAGCCAAATTTTTTTGTTTACCTTCTACATTTTGGCCCTCAAACCATTTGCAAACAGATTAAATCGGCTGCCGGCTATTTTTAAGCGAAAGCTGTATTTGATAGGTGTCCGATTTATATATAGACATATATATATATATATATATATAGTTATATATACATGTGTTGTCGCTTTGTTATGCATTAGACCCCCTCCTTTCTTGCTCTTTTGCTCTCCGTCTTTGGTCGTCTTGGACAATTCTCAAGTTGCTGTTAAGCATTGTTATTTTTGCACTTATAGCAAACGGGAAATACAAAAATTAAATCAAAATATCGACTGTCCGTCCGTACATATTTGCCTTCAGTTAGTTACCTTTGTTGTTCTTGGCCTTGTCTATCCATATATATCTATATATATATATATATATAAATATATATCTAGTGTATGTATGCTTCTAATATTTGTTCATGGCCAAGTTTAAGCCAATTTTCAATAACCAAGCCAAGCCCTGTTCCCCTGTGTATTTCGCGAAGGGGATGATTTCAATTATCTTACAAGGCACTCACATTTTCAGTGGGCGCTTATCAGACCCACAATGCTTTTGGACATCTTATCAATTCGCAAGAAGCTCAACAAGCACGCTGTAAACACTTCATCAAATGTTTATTACCGCGAATTAATCAAAAAAAATTATTAACTATATTTATGTGTTGAAGTTCGAATACATGAGCAGCTAGTTACTGTTAGATCGTATCTTTATTGTATTTAACTGTGATATTTTTAACAATTTACCATAAAAATCCGCTTTTAACATAATAATAATAATAATATCACAGTTAAATATAATAATGATGCTATACTACTATATATGGCATATATTTTGAGATCTTGAAATTACTGTTATGCACAGAAATACATACATATAAAAAAAGATCATTTTAGTTTCAGATTTGCAACTAATTCCAAAGTAATTGTTGTTTCCTATTGAATGTGGCAATAGTTAAGATTTTTGTATAGATCAGTATTGAAATGTGTTCATTAAGTTAAGTAATAATCATTTAAATGCAAGCTGAATATTTATAAAATACTTTGCATAAGAACAAGTATTACTTTCAAGTCAGCTGATTGCATGCATGAATAAGTAATCTTCAACTTACGTAAATTCAATGAGATTTATCATTTTAATTGTTTGTACATTTTACACACTTATTTATAAATGTTTTATCTGCCTGATGCACAAAAGTCGCACAACTTTTTTATGATGCCCCTTCACTTAGGGTTAACACGTCTGTCCAGATTAGTTTCGTTGGCTATTTTTATCTATGTTTTGATTATAAATGGCAGTAATAAATTTCATGACATGAACTACAGCAACAACAATTATTAATTATAGTACTCGAGCAACCATAGGAAGCACATATATATATATTTATGAGTTATATATGGCTGGGAAACCTGAGTAAGTCAATTGTCGCCTCGGTTTCCCAGCCAAGACACCTTCTAATGGCGCCTGGTTGGCTTTTTAATTAAATTGCACAATGAGCGGCTGTTAACAGATGCTTTATTGTTCAACTCAACCGGAGGGTGAACATATATATGTATATATATATACAGTGTGCGTCAGCTTATTTTCAACAGTGTCAAAGAAAAAACGTAATTGCCTGCCATAAAGTAATTATTCATTATTTTTCAAAAATTCCAAAAACCGATGGTAGCTACATGTATTAACCACCAATATGAATGGATGACCCTCATAAACTGAGGTTTCCCCACCTGCTAGGTAGGATTATGTAAAAATGTAGCCTATTTTTAGGTGACAGCTTATTTGGATCAGGTACATTGTGGACACCTGGGAGCCATAGAACCCGGATTTTTTACCTAAAGTTGAGTATTTTCGGAATAAATAGATCAATACTTCGTAGTCAGTTTAGTTATATCCTGCATCCCGAGTTCCATAAGCCCACAAGGACTATGGACAAACGGACTACCATTGAACAACGGAAACTCATCCTGGCACACCACAAGAACGGATATTCACATCGCCAAATAGCTGAAATGGTCAATCTGAGCAACTTAACCATGTATAACATCATTCGGTGCTTCGTCGACGCAAATTAGATTGAGGGCAAGGGCTTAATGGCACCAAACCCGCTTTTCACCGAAGAGGAGGATCGGAGGATCATCATGAAAATAAGGGCAAATCCCAAGCTATCGACTCCAAAAATGTCTCAACAGGTGCAGGATAAAATGGGGAAAAAGTGCTGTGTGGAAACTGTGCGCATTGTTCTGCGCAAACATGACTTAAATGCCCGAGCACCACGGAAAAAGTCCTTTATAAGCGCACCAAATTAAGGGACTAGGATGACGGTGTCCAAAACCCACTTGGACAAGGATCTGGAGTTTTGGAACACAGTCATATTTGGAGATGAGTCCAAATTCATCATTTTTGGCTCGGACGGACTGAATTATGTGGGGCTACAATCCAAAACTGAGCTGAATCCCAAACACATATGGCAGGCAATTACGTATTTTCTTTGACACTGTTGAAAATAAGCTGACGCACACTGTATATATATACCTACCTGTGGAATAGTTGCGCGCTATTAATAGTTGGGCTACATGGGGTGGCATGCATGTTGTATATTGGTTGCATGTGGCAGCAGCCAGCGCGTCGGAGGGTGTTTTGATTGATGGATGTTCCGCGATACCTTGACAATTTTTTTGATTTGCAAAACACACACGCAACACACACACACTCACACATAGATATTCATGTACACAACTCGCAATTGGATTTGCATTCGGATGCGCATTTGATGTGCATTTTTGAGATAGTTTTGTGTTTTGAATTGGGCCACCACCTTGCTGGGGCACGTACGCATACATATACATACACAGAAATGTATATATATATATATATATATGTCACATAAATATATATATATATATATATGTATATCACTGTGCCCATTTGTCGTATTTCCAAATTTATATTGCCCATTTAAATGACATCACACAATTTGGAACCCGCTGGACAAAATCACAAATTTTAAAGCAATATGCATATACACAATGAAGGGATATATATATATATATATATATAGACACATATTTGTTGATACTCGATCAATTTGCAGTGCAAGCTCTTTAAATTGAAATTTGCGTCTTTCATTTATGATTTTTAAATTTAAAAAAACACTTTGGCTCAACTGATCTTCATTTACTGGAAATTTTCCTTCAAGATTGTTTAAATTTGTTATGCTGTGGATGAAGGCCACCGTAGAAATGGTATAACAAAACCCCCTCAACTCGCTCCCTCTGCTTAAGCTAGATTTTTTTCAATTTTGCTGTCTCAAATAATAATGGTAATCGAATATTTTTGAAAAACTACATTAATAATAATTATAACTCAACAAATTATTTCATATAGCATTAGCTATTGCTGCGTCATTCTGTATACCTTTAAACAGGGTATCACAATTTTGACATGAAGTTTGACGCAGACATCTCCGGGTACATCAAGTATATGTAAATTACTTAATAATGGAGCCAAAAAATGATCAACATCGGACTACTATATTATACAACAACTTTTATTATGCTACTCAGATTTTCACAAAAATGTATCCCATGGGAAACATTCTTGTTTTTTATAGTTTAATTTAGCTGTCGGCAATTTGACACCGGTCTACGAAGGTATTTCATCTTCGAGTTGACTTTCATTCTTATTGTTACTTAATTACTAACATTGCACACAATTTCCGATGGCAATTTAAATCAAATACATTTAATACGTGTCCAATTGTAGTTTCTGGTTGCTTGGCGAAAATATTAAATTAAACACGTGCCCCCAAATGGAGGCCCATTTGGGCGCAACATGTGACTATCCCAAAAAAAAGCAGAAAAAAAATAGAAACAAACAAATAGATTTCATACTCAGACGTCAGAGTAGGCGCGTTGACAGCCGAGCGTAACGAGTTATGAAAGTTGAGAACATTTCGAAAGGTTATTATTGTGGCTGCCACAGCTCCTGCCACACCACACTCCCACCGTGCCCCCGTTGATTGATTAATTAACCATGGGCCCCACAAGCTGACCAATTGAAATTCGAGTAAAAACGGGTAAGCGTCAATCAATTCTGATCGACGGACAATTTCGCTGGCAAAGTGACAGAAACCAAAGACATACACTGTCAAAAAATGGGCAAGAGTTAGATTCATTTGCCAATGCCAATGCCAGTTATATGTTGAAGTATTGATATAAGTGAGAGAGTAAGCAGAATTTCAGTTTTAGCTTATTTTATTTTAGTTTATTGATTTATTATTATTATTTTTTTGAGTGTATAAATGCTGCTGTGATTTGATCTGTGCTGATTGGGAAGAGTCGCACAGAGCGTGACTTTTTTATTGAAATCTATGCATATGCATAAAAAGACTATAAAACGAGGCTCGTTTCGCTTTCAACCCACTCCCTCCCCTCCCCCCACCCCTCTGTTAAGTGTTGCAGTGGGAGTGGGGAGTGTGGGGGAGGGGGGCTGGAGTAACGTCTTTGTGCGGCATTTGCCAGAGTCCCTTAACCATTGACTCGCGTTCAAGCGGATTTTGCTGGATTACTGCAAATTGTATTTGCTTACACAACAAATTTGTTGTTGTTGTTGTTGTTGTTGCTGCCATTGTTGAAATTTTCTGAAATCGCTTCAATTTTACATTAGGCAGCAGAAAATTGTTGCTGAATGTGTCGCATTGTTGGCTTTTCCGGTAAATTATACAAATTAAAGTCCCATTAAATGCGCATAATATTCAATCTAAGCGAACTTCTTTAATATATATATATATATATATATCTGTATATATATATATATATATATATATCTTTGCTGAGCGAGCGATCGGCCAAAAGAATCGTTCGGCGCAAAAATTCCGCATTCGGTGGGCACAGCTGAAAAAATATGTTTATACTCGTACACATAGAATATCAAACAAAACAAACAAATCATATATATATATATATATAAATATATATATTACTATGTTGTACATATTTATATGTTTATGCGCGACGATAATCATGATTAATTAGACAGCAAATTGTAAGATAAAAAGATAAAAGCCTCAAAAGTTGTCACTTTAATTGTTATTTTTTTTTTATAGATTCGTAAAATAATTTGTTCGCATAATTTCATATTCTTGAACTGATCAATCTTGGCTTTTGTGTTTTACAGTTTCACCTCCAAATATCATTTCCAAATATAATCTTGCCATTATTCATTTATTTGCGTGTCGCATAAACTATTTCGAGGAGTATATGTTGAAATATGTGCTACAATTAGCCGCAAGAGGCACTTTCCCAGTTTTGTTATTGGACTTAGTTATTTGAGTATTGTCAGCAGACAAATGCTGGCTATTTATAGCCAAATTCGGACTATTTTCTTAGGTACTAAACTACTTATTTACTTTCCATTTAGATGCGTTTTGTGCCTTCGAGACATGTGAATGACTTGCGATGAGATATATATAGTAGATCAATTTGATTTGATAATTGATATGTAAAGCAAGGCATTTCTTTCATTTGATGCCAACGATTATCACGCCGTTAATAAAATTGCTTAACTTAACGTTAATTTCGCTGCTGATTAGGAAAAAAATTGCCAATAAGTTATTCAAATGCTGGTTTTTTATATGTATGAATTGAATACGCTTGCGTTGTAATCAGCGAGCACTCCGCAATCTGACGGGATGGCAGATTTCCTTATTTTTTGGTCCCAGTTGACCCAATTTTAATGCAACTTAATCCCTGGAGCAACCTGAGCCGCCCAAAGCCGCCTTGACGCAAGTAATGTATGTAAACGAATCCGAGAGCTGGGAAAATTGTACGCGTTTAATTACACGCTTACACGCAATTTCCTCAGTGTCAACATCATCTTCATTATCATCATGATGATGTTCATAATCGTCGTCGTCGTCGTAGGCATCGTAATCGTCATCTTTATTGCTGTGGAAGTGTACTTAATTGCCAGCCGCAGAGGCGAGACTGTTTGCCCCGCAATCGCATTTGCTTTTGTTTGTTTATTTGTCTGTTGGCCCAACAGAATAACTAAATGTGCATATATATATATATATATATATATATATATATGTGTGTGTGTTTGCCGTCTGAATGGATAGCGGCACTCACCTGCCATTGATTTTGCCACAAATTCAGATTAATTATGTTTGCCCGTGGCAAATATGCAAATTACAAAGTCGCCACATTGCCGCATGCAAACAGTTCCCTAGACCGGATTACGAACTTTACATATATAAATGCATTTAGTATTTCGTGTGGTATTTCATTCTTGATGAACAGATATGCTAATTGAGGACAAATCGGTTCTAAACTTAAGCACTTGAGACATGCAACCAACAAAAGAAATGGGAATTGCCTGCTGGTTGGTTGGTGACTTATTTACATGCTGAGTGATTCGCTTATAAGCCTAAATTGTGTATTATTCAACTTTAACATTATATTTATATACATTTTCCATGCGGCACACAGATCATCACGTGCACTTTGATGCGACCACGCTGAAGACTGATGACTTTGGCTCGGACAGCTGTGTGACATATCAGCGATCGGGAGATACGATTGTTGTTAGCCTGGGCTTTCTGCAGATCAATCATCGCTATCTAATCGATCTGAATTTGCCGGCATCACTGTTTGGCAACACCGGCGCGCCGGGCACCAAATTTGTGCCAGTGGTGAGCGCCACACCGAATCTGCACTGTCGCATCACGGAGTTCACCGGCACCAAGCATGACGAGCATGACTTCTACGAGATGAAGATCGAGTTCTTTGCGTACAAGGAGAAGCTGCTCCGCGAGGAGCTGCACATCGTCAACTCTAACAATGCCAAGGAGCTGCTCCAGCTGGTGATTGCGGCACGTGTCCTGGGCAAGGGCAAGGGTACGCCCATGTTGCGCACTGGCATTCACTGCATAGGCGTCGAATGGGATGACGATGAGTCGGAGCAGTCCGATTTTGCTGGCTTCGATAAGCCATAAGGCGCCATAAATCCACCTGGAGTCTGGACATAGTTTGGTTTCTTAGTTATGTGCAGTTAGTTGCATAGATTTTAAGTAAACATTATTCATAATCCGTAATGTTAATTTATAGCCATGTGTGTACTCGGATGTACGTATACAGATAAGGCAGGCAAGTTATATGTAAATTATTGGGCATTAGAATTCCAATCCAATCCCCGCCATTCGTGTACACCCCAAGAATATGTGAACCTAATTAATTCTATTATTTGTTTGTTAAGCTATATTTGCAATTTCAGTGTCAAATATTTTTGTACAAAATGTGAGCGTGAAATCCACTCAAACGTGTGGCTTTTATTTAGAACATTTATAATACTTTACATATGTATGTAACCATAATAACTGATTCACCCAATGCTCGCCAGAATGTCTGCATTAATCGGATATTGAATAGCATTGCGAGTTTTGCATATTGATTCAAGTTTGTTACTATTTTGACAGCATGTTTGCTTCACTTCTCGTCTATTTCTTATAGATTATATTGTAAAAACAAATTTGGAAATATGTTTTGCTCACCAATTGCAAACTTGTATGTCACAACTAATATTCAACTTGTTATTCGAGCGCATTCAGATAAGAACAAAAGATATCATTGACTGCAATTCACTGCTGAATGCGTTCACTTTTTATCTGTCTCTGCTTCTACTTGAACTAGTTACATATTGTGGATTCAGAGCACTTTGCGGTTCTGCTAAGCAATTATGAGAAATTGTTATAAAATAAATGTAATGCACCACAAACTAAACTCACTCACACACACACTCACACACAGACGTACACACATACTCTGACCAATTTGCAGGCCTTTTTATAAAGTTAAATATAGTGTTTAAATGTGTATAGAATTAATGTTCAGATCAAAGAATATTTAACCGTTATGCAATTGTATTGCATTTCATTTGTTTATCAATTTAAGGTGCTCTACTTTTATATATTGTAATTTATGCTAATTATGCAAATGTTTATGACTCGATTAGCGTAAAGAGCTTGACAAATTAATAACTACTTATGGGCATTTGTTTAACAAATTATGAAAAGCAATTTTAAATAATTATACAAAATGAACATTTTATAAAATATATTGTACATTTAACGACATATTACAAAAAAACCCTAGTAAACAAACATAATCAAAGCTAAATATATATATATATATATATATATATGTGTGTGTATATTCGAGTAGGCGACAACTTTGTCGCTCACTTATGAATAAACTTTCGTTAATAAACCCAAACAAAATACAACTCTCATATATTGTACACACTCGCAACATTCTCACATAAATACAAAAATGAATTTTGGGAAGCGCAAAAATAATGAAGATGCAGCTTGGAGCGAGAAACGCTCGAGGATTGAGGATGATGAGCAGAAGCAGGTGAATCTATTGGATCTACCGATGGGACCACTGTTACTAATCATCTCCAAAGTGAGACCCAGCAAACATATACTACTACGCGCCGCATCTCCGACACTGAGAGTGGCGCACTCCTATTACGTGTTGCACAAATACAAGATGTATAGACAATTTCTCAGGCACCGGCACGCTGGCCAGGATGATGAGCTGCTGGTGCACCATGTTTTGCAGGTGAGCCAAGTCCATGTCCATTAATAGAAACTAATTAAACTAATTTTTGTCTCGCAGGTGCTGGCCGATGCAACGGAGTATTACATAAACGCTGGCTATGATCTGATCTTTACGGGGCATCTGCTGCGGTTTCTTTTGAAACAGCGCGAAATTGGTGCTAACCTGGACACCGTCGATGTGACACGTATGCATAGATTTGTACATGAGTTCTATACACTTGTGGAGACTACACCAACATGCATACATTTCAAACTGCGCGGCTTGATCCACACCGTAACGTTACTGAATCTTTTGCGGGTCTGTAGTCATTGTTACATTATTTTTACATGGCAGACTAATCCTCATCTGTTGCCTCTTCGACAGCGATTCCGAGGCTTTAAAATTGTCAGCTCCGGCACCCCGTTGCTCCACTGGCAGCTTCACATTGAGCTGCGTGGCATCTACTTTGGTTTCAATGACACAACCAAACTGCACGCAAGCGAAAAGGAGAAATTTATTGACTTTCTGGCAATCATGGCGGAACTGCTCGTTTTGGACATGGCCGACGAAACTGTGAAGTAACCAAAAAAAAAAAAACAATTTTGTGTGTTATTATAATCAGACTTATCTGTATTGACTTAACTGAATAGCCGCTACACGGAAATCGGTCCGAGCACCTACATCTACGGCAGGAAGCAGCTGCAGACGTTGAGATCGCGCACTCCTCGCATCGATTTCAAGTTGCGCATACTGGGCCCATCAGCTGTGCGAGCTCTGTTCGAGGATGTGATCAATGGAAAAGTGCCAGCAGGCTCGGATGTGAACTACCCATACGTGGACAAAAGTCCGCTCAACATTCAGTTGGATGTGAAGACCACGAGTGGCACCGAAATTATTTTTAATAATTCCATGCAAATCTGCATAGTCACCTTGGCATAGTTCCATTTGTGAAATTAAGTACGATTTCTATTTCAACAAGAATAAATGAAGAAGACATTTCAATTCACTTTGCTGTTTGATCTTATCGATTGTTGAATTGAACATTGTTATCGATTTCCGCATGACGATTCTATTGTACGTTTCACACACTTATAGCTAAAAAACTACTTGTTATGATACACATGAAACTTATTAGACATTAAAGAATTATGCAATCTGTTTGTATGCAGATGCAAAGTAAAGCAACATAAAGAAAAGAAGAACAATTGTCTAAAAATGTGCAGCAACTTTTTATGTGCGCCTGATCGTGAATTTGCGTGGTATGTTCACATGAATACCCCACGCATTTGACAGAGAGAGAGAGAGAGAGAAATAAAGGAAAAAAAGAAAAAAAAAAAAGTGATACACAAAGTCTGTGAGGTGAATTGGTTTGCACTCGGTTTTCATTCCGTTTCCATTCCGATTCCATTCGGTTTCCATTCGGTTTCCATTCGGTTTCCATTCGGTTATGATCGTGGTGTTGTGCTGTCAGTGCAGCTCAATAGCTCGCATTAGTTTGAAGCAGGCTAGCTAGTAAAGATGTTGACATTCAAGGAGAACAAAAAGTTGGTGATTTTGGTCAACATGGCGGTTGCACTCTTTTTTGTCCTAGTTTTCTGTCTAATGTAAGACTAGGGGTAAGCATAACATAACAGCGTATAAATATTAAATTAAATTCTTATGCACTTGCCTTATTAATTGCAGAGAATGATCGAGGCCAGTGAGGAAAAATATCAAATACATTTCTTAATTTCATATACACAATGTAGAACGAGCTTTCACCTGTTACTGGACACTCATCGAGATGTCGTCATCAACGAGTCGAAACAATAAAGGTTCAATTGAATCAACTTGAGTCCACTGTGTTTTATTGTTTATTTAAAATGAACAAAACTATTTATAAGGCATCCTCAAGGCCATACAGTTTGCAGTTTTCGTAAGAAGGGAGTAGGATAGGGAGGGGAGGGGTGTCTGCAGTAAGCTTTGCGCGAATATGAACTTTAACTTATTACATATTGTAGATCCAAAAGCAATAGGTAGGGGGAGGGGAGGGGTGTCTGCAGTAAGCTTTGTGCGAATATGAACTACGTGCTTCTTGAGGAAACTTCTGGCAATAAAAAGTGATAAATAGTGGAAGTAAAAGATTGAAGCTTTTGATAATCGCAGCCGGTCATGTGGTGCGACTTTTTCTTTCGTTTGATTGGTCGCCGATTAATTAATTTTGTTGTTTATTATATTTTGTACTGGTTGCTGTTGTAAATTGTAAACTTATATGTCACAAATATTATTATACTTGTCATTCGAGAGCATTCCGATGAGAAGATCTGAATGAACAACAATACAAATCATTGAACAGAATTCTCTGCTGACTGCGTTCATTGTTAATCAGTCAATATGCAAAAAAACTTGAACTAATTACATATTGTAGATCCAGAGTACTTTGCAGTTTTGGATGTATATAAGTAGGTAGGTATGTAAGTGTGTATGGATGTTTAAATAAGATATGCAATACATATGGTGATTAGGCTCCACTTTCTAGAAACAGTAATAAAACCCATAAAGCATATAAGCAAATTATAATAAATTTTAGTTTTCACATGAAATATGACAGCATTTTCGTTTTTAAACCCCGTTTCTGAGTGACAATGTTTTAAAAGAGCAGCAAGCAATACATAATAAAAATAATAATAATAAAATAAAATGAAACTATTCACAGAAAATTAGACGACATCTTGAAGAGCCGAGTAATTTCCATTTTTCTGCACGGGTGAGTGACGCAACGATTTCAGCGAAATCGGCTCATTGTACTTGGCGCCTTCTTTGGTTGCTGCGCTCCCATCGAAATATTCTTCATTACCATTCGTTTTAGTTGCCATTTTTCCGCAATAAAAAATTGGCGTTGCCACAGGAAGGAGGTATGTATGTAGGTATGTATTTATGTATGTATGTAGGTATGTAGGTATGTATGTATGTTTGTATATATGTCTGGTGCATAATATAAAGCCAAAGATTGCTTTGCCAGGCATAGATTAGATTCAATGTAATCGCATGTGAAGAAAAGTATTATGCGTGAGCAGTTTTCGCGGGTGTTGTTGCAAATGTGGCTGAGCTTAACGGCAACAATGCTAGCATTTCGGCACAACGCACAATGATCTCAGAATTTCTAGTTGCTAGCCGGCTAGCAGAAAATTCCTTGCAGCGCGCCGCAATCAGCTGCTTGCGCTTTTAAACGCGCGCGACAATTGCAGCTAGCGATAAAAACCGCACTTGCGAATTTTACAATTCACTAACGTTTTGCCTTACATTGCCATCTAGGTTAATACTACTTTTAAGATTTTTTTGTTGGTGGAATTCAGCTTATGATTTAGACCCAAAGCTGAACATATTTTTGATGAGATTACGACTTTATTCAACAATATGAGATATGAACTGTGAACGAAAATAGATCTGATGTCAGCCAAGCGAGCAAGTTCACACAGTCACCCCAACCCACCCCAAAAACACACTCCATCCCCCCCTCTCCAGCCAATCATCTCTCTTCCGACCGCATTTATTGGCCATTACAATGTTGGCATTGCCGTTCGCGTTATAAATGATAATTAAAATGCATCAATTTATTGAGAGCTGCCGCTCGTCGTCCCTTGCAACAATGAGAGCAATAACAGCTATTTAATAAATATGCTCAATCAATGCGCTCTGACCTGCAATGACAACAACAACAACAACAACAACAACAACAACTGCAACAACGAATAACAGTAACGACTACGTGGAAAACTTGGCGCGCTTAAAATATTTGCTTAATTAAAGCAATTATGGTTTCATATATCATGTGCGCTGTGCCATTCGTAATTACCGTTTGCCATAAAATAAACATTTATTTTAAAATGTTATTAAGCGACTATTACAAACGCACACACACACACAGACAAACACAAAATAAAAGAATACACACACAAATACCGCAATTTCCCCAAAATTTAAAGAGCATTATTTTTTGGGGTTGTGTTTTGCATGTTGATATTTGCATAGCGAAGTCCTGCAGCTGTGCGAAAGGAGTGCCTCGACTGCTACAATATTTGCTCTATATCTATGCTAAATAAAAAAATAGACATAGAAATAGAGAAAGGCAGAAGGACAGATAGAGAGTGTCAGAGAGAGAGAGAGAGAGTGAGAGAGAGTGAGGCAACAACAACGATTACAAATGTGACAAGAGAATCCAACGCCAAAATGAATAATGTAAATACGCCAAGTGTACAAAGTTTTAATTGTTATCATGTTTTGTCTGAGCTCTGCTACAGCATATCTCTGTGTGTGTGTCTCTCTGTGTGTATGTATGTATGTGTGTGTCTCTGTGTGTATGTTTGTGGGTGTATTTTGTGTGTGCGGCATGCACTTATAGCCAAGATGTATCCTTTTACGCCTGGCTAAGTTTTACGTTGCGTATACGACACATTCCCCATTCGACTCGAAGCGTGTCTCTCTGACTGTTATGTGTGCTCGCCCGTGTGTGCATGCAGCGTATGTGTGTGTGTGTGTGTGTGTGTGTGTGTGTGTGTGCTGTGTGTGCTGTTGTTGTGTGGCATGACTATAGATTGGGTCTGAGCAAAAGTTTTTCATTTTTGCATATATGCCTTTAAGCTGCACTTTCGTTTCACTGCCGAATTTCAACTCTGATGAGCTAGGCAAAAAAAAACTTTCGTTTGCATTAAATAAGAATTTAAAAAGTTAACTTTTATTTTATTAATAATGAAAATGAACACAAAGCACTTTAAGTCAAAAACTCAATAAATCCAATATTTATCAATAGCAACTTTGAATATTTAATGCATTTATTTCAAGTATTTTTCCAAATTGCAAACGTTTCAGGTAAATTTCATTATTGCTTTTAAATAACTACGAAATGTTTGTGCGTAAGCAATTTGCACTTGAGGAGCAAAAGAACTTGTTTGCCTTGCAAACATATATTTACAGAAATTTAGATTTATTTTTGATGAGTTTCTTTAACTGACTTTTGAGCAGATTTCAAGCATGCAAATCCCAAACATTTTGTGGCTCACTGTATGTATTTATTTGGCACAAGCTTTAAGTGATTTATGCTTGCCACAATTGCCTCTCAGCTCTTCGACCAAAAATCTACTCATAGACCACTGAAAAGTACGTAAAGGGGCAGGGTGGGGTGTGGTGGGTGGTTGTATGGTGTTTTTTTTAGACATAAAGATAAAGCCTGACACAAACGGACGCAAATACACACATACATAAATAGTACGCACTTGTTGGGATATGCATATTTATTTGGCAGGACTTTACTTATGCTACATTTTGTTGCACGAAACTCAAGCAATTTTGTTTGCACAAAACTCAAATGCAGGCACTCGAGCCCGAGTGTCTATTGGATGTCCACTGGGCATCCAGCTTTGTGGCACTTAGTTGCGTCCCGTTTTGCTTGCCCACTCGTATGGATTTCTGAGCAAATTGTAGTCCAAGGATTGGGCTATTCAGTCCGTACGCTTGCACAATGCGTATGTCCTTATTTATTTGATAATAATTTCAGGGTTTTCCATCTATACTCCTTTTTCTGTACCACTATCTTTGTCTGTCGCTCGCTCGTTGGCAAAAACAAACTAATTTTGCTTGGGGAGTTTTTGGTCGAAACTCTTTTGTCTATATAAATAATGAAAATGTCATAACAAGAGTGCGTTGCACGAACACTTCGCCTCGCAGCCCTGCAACTGCGACTGTAACTGTATCTGGCAGTTGTATCTGCAACTTCAAGATGTTTATGTAAATGACATTTGCTGCACTGATTACGCAAGCAGCAGGCAGCAGGCAGGCGGTGCCAGCGGGCAAGTGGACCAGCATTCGATGTCTTGGCCGGCACTCGACTCCATCGAGTGCAATATAAATATTTTACATAGATTTTACATAGCTGATTGAAGACGTGCGCATACGTTAAGCCCACAGCTACTTGCCACAAAATTATATGTATATATGTACAGGCATATACCATACCATCTAAAGCCTGCCACATGAAATCAATTCAAATTAAATCAATGCCAAAGTGCCGCTGCCCAGCTAAAATATATATATGTATGTATATGCTAATGCCACCACCATTTTAGCAGCAGTATTTGCATAGCAGCATGCAGCATGCAGCATAAGCTTAATTGGCAGCAGCAGCATCGTTTTAGCTGCCACAAAAACAAGCAGAGCAATTAATAGCTAATTTAGAGCGTGCCTGTTAAAAATTAACCATTATTTATGATTATTTGTGCACGGCTTGCGGGTCTTTCATCTATGTCTACCTGACGTCATTAACACCGTGACCCACACACACACACACACACACACACACACACACACACACACACACACACACACATACATATACACACAACACCCGCACAATAGATGTGCAAAAACATAAAAGCGCCGCCAGCAGCATTTGGGGCTGCAATTTTGTGGCGTTTAGCTGGGCGATAAAGTAATCGCCGCTATTTGGGTTTCATGGCACCATACACACACACACACACACACAAGCACACACAGATACACACACATATGAGTTACATGTTTGCCTGTTTTGATGTATTCACAGCCAGTGCTGAATCACTTCATGGATGGAACAAGCTCATCTGAGCTCGGACTTTGTTGTTCGACATATATGGGAGCAATAATTTTTTTATCTTTTTGTTTTAAGCATTTTAAATGTCAAAATACATTAGATTTAAGTATGGAGCTTCTCTGCTTAAGAACTTGAACTGATGCCTGCAGAAAAACACATTTTAATTATAAAAAGAGTTCAGCAGACAAAAAACAAAGGTATTCCCTTAGACTTGCATTAAAGCTATTGCCCAAATCCTGTCCAAGTTTGAGGCTGCTTTATAAAAGCGACACAGAAAAACAGGAATAAAAAACATATTTGCATACCTTATTAGAGCTAAGTTCAGTCGGTTGAACGAGAAAAGCAGCTCAGCACCCCAGCAGCACTTCCGGAAGGTGGCATCAGTCAAGGAGCAGGGGACAGCAGCGAAAGTAGACCGCAGCAGAGGCTGCAGTTAAAGCTGAAGTTGAAGGGGAACGGCTTCATTTAGTCTGGGGTTAGATGCACGTACGTTTTACAGGTTTTTCATACGTTGTTATTATTATTTTTTTTTGTGTTGGTTTTTGTGTTCTCGCGCTTTTATTTTTTTCGTTTTGTAGCGCTAACATTCGCGCTGTTTGCGGTTGCAGCACGTCCGTACGTGTTTATGGGGCGCATATCCGCAAATATGCAATCAGACTATAATCTACTTAATGTCTTTTTCCAGCAACCACAACAGCAATAACCACCACAACAACAACAACGGCAACCACAACACAGCAAAAACAATCCAAAAGAGGCGCACAAAAAGAGCTGAAAGAAATATGCGCATGGAAAATGAAGTAATGCATTCCTGCATTTTAGCTTTGCGCCTACGTGGCGTATGTGGAATGTCTGTGTATGTGTGTGTGTGTACGTGTGTGGGTGTGGGTGGCTAGAAACGACACGGACATGCCACATTAACGGAAATTAGTGGCTCATTTTATGCGCACTTTTTGAAAAGTGCGTTTCCTAATTTGTGTTGCCTACTTTTTTGGGCAACACATCTTTGAACTGGTTTTTGGTTTTTTGGTTTTTTGGCTAATTTTAAAGTGAGACAAGCCGAGAGTAAAGTGCTGCTGTCAACAAAACGTAACCCAAAAGTGGCATACAGACGCTGCAAAAATATTTTTGCCTGTGGCGATAACATTAGACATTGTTTTTGAGCGGCAGACAGGCGGGATTTTTTTGTTTTGTTTTGTTTTTAGTTTTTTTTACCAGTTGTTTTTATTCTATTCCATTCCTATTCTTTTCTATTCTTGTCCTGTTCTGTTGTGTTGTCCCGCTGCCTGAGCAGGACTCGCTGGCTTGTTATTGTTCCAGTTGTGCGGTTGCTGTTGCTGTTGCTCTTGCTTTAGCTGTTGGCTGTTGGCTGTTGGCTGTCACAATGCGCCTCCAAGTCGAAGTGCGGCTTGCAACAAAAGGCGCCCGCACAAACAGAACAATTGAAACAATAAAACGGCTTTAAGCAAAGAACTGCGCCGAGCACTATAAACGTTGCACTAGACAACTTGCACCAGGGGAAGAGAGGGGCGGAGGGGAGGGAGGCGTGGTGGAGTTGGGTGTGGTGGCATGTGGCACACATAGATAAAAAGCAATTAGGAAGCAAGATAAAGGCTTCTATATTTGTATTGACGCGTTTCTCAAATTAAGTTAGTGTCGCAATTGTTATCGTTATCGAAGCGTGTCGCCATTCGATTGTATATATACATACATATATTTAAAGGGCTCTAATTTAATTGGTGAACAAAATTAAAGTTGTCTTTAATCCTTACGTGTCTTTATTATATTGATGTGTGCTTTCAACAAAATCGGAATTGGAATCTTTATCGGTTCTGCTTCAGTGTGCTGTGAATAGACTCTTAACGATTGCATCTGTGATATCGATGGGCAGCTTGAAGTAGCCATCGTGTCGCAGGGCACGCTCCTCATCCTCCGCCACCCCGTAGATGTCCTCGATGGGTTGCATAATCTCCGACTCGTTGGGCAGTATCAGTTTGCGGGCATCCTTGCGAAAGACGGCCACCGCCTTCACCATACTGTGATGGGCACGGGTAAGCTGCTGGACATTAAGTGTCTTATGCTTGGCAGCCAGTTTGCCCTGAATGCGATCCAGACGTGCAACGAGCCGCAACAGAATAAATCGCGCATACCGATCCTTGATCTCGAGCAGCGTCAGCTCCGAGCCGCGTGGGCCCAAAGAACATGCATAGGCGGTAAAGATGAGTCGGGCAAAGATGATGTTTATCAGCAATATAAGCAGCAGGAAGCACAGCTGCGCGGCACCCAGATCCGCGAAGGACCACCAGGAGGCGATGAGTCGGTGCCAGGACATCAGATCGTAGCTGTTCACCTTCCACTCGTAGTGCAGATAGGCTGTGACCAAGGCCATCAGACAGCTGCACAGGGATATGTTGAAATAATGGCGGTTGAAAAACTCATGGAGATGTGCGTGGAGACAGCGCAGTAACTGCATATTGAGTTCCTTTCTGTGTTTTCCTGTTTTTCTGCCGCACAATTCCGATTTTGTTTTGGGATTATTTTGGTTTTTTTGCTTTCCTAAAAATTTTAAACGAAAACTTGCCGAAATTGAGTTGTGTTGTGCGACATACTGAGTGAAGTTGTGTTCGGTTTGATTCGAATTGGTTTGGTTTGATTTGGTTTGAGTGAAAGCTGGTATAAGAGCTACCCCTGTTTGGCCAAGCATTTCTCCTGCAACCCTGTGGACGTCATTGTAGCTGCAAACACAACATGTTTGTGTCGCGCAACACCCACAACTGCAACTGCAGCATAGCAAACGAAATGCTCGACGTCCTCTATTTCCCCTTCGAACTCAGCGCAACAACATTCAAGTTGCAACTCATAAAGGATAATTTCGGCAAACACGACAACTTTTGCTACTCGCGATTTAGAGACGCTGATAAGGCCACTCAACGAACTAAAAAAAAAACTTGCCATTTTGTCTGTTTTATCTCTGCTGACACCCTCTCATTATTGTCTGCTGTCTTTTTCTTCTGCTCTTTCTTATTTTTCATTTTTTTTTGCATGGGAAAACTGCATTTTGTACAACAAACGGAAATATTCAAAAATGTTGTTGTTGCCAGCGAGAGCGGGTGTGGGGGAGAGCGAAAAAGGGGGGGAGATGGGGAGACTCTGGCAGCGACTGAGAACAGCTAACTGGTCTGCGGCGCGCTAATAAAAACGTAAAATTTAATGGTTACGGAAGCCACTAAAAAACAGGCTCACCGAAAACGAACTTAAATTCGCAACGAACCAACGACAAGCCCCAACCCGAAAACCAACCCCAACACGAACCACCCACAACTGAACGCTTCGCTTCGCTCTTGGGCGATAACCAAGCAACGAACCACAACCGCACGCGGGTAACAAAGAGAAGTGCTGTGCAACTGTAACTACGCCAACGCTAACGTTGCAGTCCCCGTTGCCGTTGGTACCTCTGTCGACGCAGTGTAGCGCCCATCCGTGCACGTCAAATGCAGACAACTTGAAAAATGTAGAGACAGCGCCGCAGTCGCAGTTGAAACACGCCGAAAAAAATATGCAAAAGTAAAATAAAACAGACGCATTTGCGGACACCGACACAGACACTGTGCGGGGAGACTCGCCAGCCAACGTTCAACGTTCAACGTTCGACATTTGACGTTATAGGTTTTGTTCCTTCTTCTTTTTTTTCTTTGTGTGGGGGGGGGGGGGGCGGGGTTGTTCTGCTTCTGTTTGGCAGCGCATTGCACAATATTTTCCAGCTACGTTTTCTCCTTGCACTTTGCGCTGTATCCTTTTTTTTGTTGTAGATATTTTACTATTTACACTTGATTCTTCTTCTTCTTTTTTGGCCTGTTTGTACGTTGTCCACTTGACAACGGAGCAGACTTGGCTGACCTTTCCAGATACCCTGCATAAAGTATCTGATAGCCAAAAGGTCAAGTTCAAATAAATGTTTGCAGATAACAAGCGAAGTGCCGCAGAATTTATTGATTGCGCAAATTGCGTAGATGCGTTGCGCAAACAGATTAATACCAAAAGTTGATTGCATCAAGAAATATTCGTCTGCTTTTCGCTACATCATTCAACTGTGCTTAAAGATTGATCAAGTTTCAGTTGAAAAACTTTATTTACTCTGCGCCAGCATCAAACAATAGTCCACAAAACTATTTCAAATTGAAATTGAATATATTTTTGGCGTGCTTATTTTGGCAACATTTTTGTTTATTGTACATTGATTTGTGCCTCTTTTGCCCAACCCCCTTGTTGATGGTGATTTTTCGGACGCAGTCAGCTATATTTATATTTAATTAAAATGAATAAGCTATCTTTTGTTAGATATTGATAACGGTGAAATGCTATGTATGCTATATATATATATATATATATATATATATATATATATTTTCAACTTGCATCAATTATTTGAATTCGCACAAAATATTATTTTCTTTGGTAATTGTTGCACAAATGTTGCATGGATTTTCATTTAATTAACTTAATACTCCCTTTGTGTGTGTGTGTGTGTGTGTGACATTACTTTGTGTATTTTGAGTCGATTAGTCAGAATGTTGCAAATTATGTAGTACGTGCCACATATGTAAGTGTCTAACTGGCAACGCGCTAACCCAATGGACAGCAATTTGTGCCGCTAAAGCGACCAATGTGGGCACAAAAAGCGTGGCAAGTTAGATCAGGCGGGGGCGGGGGAGGGGGCGTGTCTAGTTGTCTGCAGCTGTAATTAGGTTTGTACGCTGAAACAGAAATCAGCAAAGCGGCACAGCTACAACTACAGTTAGAGCGCAAATTGCAGGTCTCACTGGCAGTTGCAGTTGCTTTGGCAGTGTCAGTGGCACTTGCAGCGTCAGCCCAAAAATGCATACTGCAAATAATTCACAAATGCGCTGCTTTATTGGCCTCTTTTTCAGTTTTCTCTTTTTCCGTTCTTCCGTTTTTGGATTTTTCGGTTTTTCGGTTTTTTGATTTTTGTCTTTCCTGCGCTTCGATCGCCTGTCGATGCGGAAATGTTTGTCTTGTTTACATCGCAGTGCATAAATTTTGCAACTGCACGCACACGAATGCAACGGCGCGTGCATTAGCCGACCGGGCTGGAGTGGGGTGTGGCAGCATGCACAATATATTGACTCACTGGCCGTGCGCCTCAAATTAGTAGAGAGTTAGCCCGCATCGCTGCAAATCTGCATGGGACGGACGGCAACAAATTGTGTAGCTAACAGCATTTTCAAGTTTTATCGCCTGTGTGTGTGTGTGTGAGCATGTATGTGTGTGTGAGTGTGTGTGCGTGTGAGTATGTGTGCCTGCGTATGAGGGCAGGCAGCCATAGCGTCCTTGGCCCAGCCCAGTGTCGGGACTCAATGTGCCTGTGTCTGCAATGCACGCACTCGCACACTCGCAAACCCTCTTTACACCCTGAACCCGTTGGTTAAAAGGGGTATACGGGTTTGCTGCAAATGAAGCAAGCATCTGCGATCACATAAACGATATATATATATCGACAAACAGTATCAGCAGCGGAGTCAATATATAATCGATATCAGTTGCAAAATACGTCTATCCATCTGTATGATCGGGCAGATCTCAGCGTCAAAAAGAGTCAGAGACTTCAAATTTGGTGTATAAGTGCTCGTATACCCCGCGCAGGTCAAGTCCATTTCATTTTATCGATAACTGCCTTGGCTATGCACATATCGATACAAAATCATTTTCCTTTTGAGGCTTCTAATGAATTCTTCTGGATACACCACACCATATACCTTGACTTATTATCGAACAACTGCCATAAAATTTCGTCATGGAACACCCAAGTTATGGTCAAAAACCTCTTAACCTTAAAGTCCTTTTGGCAACACAACTGTTGACAACTGGGCTCAGTGTATATTTTAGTCGAACTAACGCGACCACAATATTTTTTCGTTTTTTTTGTTGTTGTATTTGTTTTTATTAATATGCTCCATCCAAGCCGGCGTTGTCTATTCAGCTGGCTGCATACAAAATGCACATAAATTGTCATGTTGCTCTCACCAGCAACAATAGCAGCAACAACTGCAACTTGCTGCAGCTGCATGGCCATGTGGCCGTGGCATATTTATATTGATTTTAGCACCCCGCCCCGCACTTTCCACTGAGCACTGCTGGCAGATGGGTAACTGTGGGTGCAGGGGGGGGGGGGGGGGGGGTGCAGCGGGGTTGTGGAGCTGCCAGTTTGTTGTTATGTACTTTGGCTTTTCAATTTCGGTGCGCTGGAGACTCGTTGCCATTGTATTATATCATGTTGTTGTTGTCGTTGTTGTTGTTGTTATTTGCTGCTGTTGCACAATAAATTGAGCCGAAATTGCATCAGCGAAATTAACAGCTTCGCGTGCATTAATAGACTTTGGCAGACAGTCGCAGCTGCAGTTGGGCCCCAATGATGTCCTTGTTGGCCAGGACACAGATATGCCCACTAAATACATTTGGGACAGCGTCTAATAGCTCTGGCATCATTTTCAAAATCATTTGCCACCAGAAGGGATCTTAATTGAATTTAGTTTCTAAGCTTTGCATAATATCTGCTATTTTGTTGCACGTTGTTTGAAGTTTCTTGTAAAATATTAGTTGAGATACATTCTGAAGCTGAGCTGCTCGAGCGAGTGGCTATCAAATAATTAAATAATGCTTATTATTCATTTTGTCTTTTAATATGCTGTGCGATTTGTCAAATTTAAAAGTGGCTAGTTGAAAACTCGCATTTCTTGTTGCCTCATTAGGCGACTTCAATGTCCTCTTCCACTCTCGCTGTCTCTCGATCTCTCTCTGTCTTGCTCTCTGTGCCACATTTGCATGGGTAATTAATCTGGGGGGTGGGGCGGGTGGCGAGTATTAAAATGAGCAAGTTGAACGTGCTGTAAAAGGAACTTGTACCAATTTTAATGTTGCAACGCTGAAAGCGTTCTAACAATAAGCTAACCACTTACTTAGTCAGAACCGTCTATCGCCACCAGCAGCAGCAGCAACAACAGCAGCAACAGCAGCAGCAACAGCAGCAGCAGCAACAGCAGCAACAGCAGCAGCAGCAGCAGCAGCAGTTGCCGGAAAGCTTTTGACTTTACAAGCGTCCCTTCAAATATGCAAAATTTTGTAATAATCTCGGAAATGGAAACCAAAAGAAGGTTGGTCGGGGGCAGGTTCTTAGAGTGCACACGCAATCGGCAACGTGTCGCATTTGTAGTTAGACATAATTGTTAATTACCCGAAACCATTACCACATTAAAGGCCATAAAATGCAACACTAATTGCTTTATGCTAGTACAAGTCGCATGACACCCACGCGCCCCTGCCCCCTGCTACTAACTCAACGTTTTATATTTGATTATGCAGCCAATGCGGTCGTTGTGACTGTGTGTGTGTGTGTGCTTGTGTGTGTGCTTGTGTGTGTGTTTAATACTCGCATGTAACGTAATATGCAGAGGGCAACAATATGTAGCTTCACTTAGCAGTTGGTAAGGTGGGGGACGGGGTGGGGAAGGGATATTTCATAGGATGCCATGCCAAGCAAACATTCCCATTCAGAGTCGAGCTGCAAGTGTGGCATATGATTAATATTTCAAAATTACACTGACATGCAAAGTGTCAACTCATTTTGAGCCATGCCCGCTGGCAGTTGGCACTTGGGCACTGACTACCACGCCCACTCACACACACACACACACACATAGGCACTTGGCCGCCTCTTTTGGCGCATGCAACACAAAGCGCTGACAAAGAACTCAGTGTGCGATGAAAAATGGTCTAAACGTTTTGCAACAATTCGTTGGAGACAGCAACAATGAACTGGCGACATTGCCCCATTTGTGGGTAGGCGTGAAAATCGTGTCTTAAGTGAAACTTAACTTATTAGACAACGTTTCAAGTCACGCGGACGCGTCACGCGATTACCACAAAATGAAATTAGCCCAAACAGCAGACGAGCAGCAGTGTTAGGGAAGGGGGCGTGCGATTAAACAGTTAAATATAGACGTCTAAAAAGGTAATTGATGAACATATCAGTCTTGCCATTGCAAGCACTGAAATGGTAGCAAGTGATTGCCAGCTTTTCGAATTCAAGTTTTCTGCGCCAATTGCTAGTGTGACCAGCTTGCATATCTTCAAAGAAATACCAAAAACTAGGATATACGAAAATAAATCGATAAACAGGACTTTGTATCGTTCACCAACACTGTTAGCCGTTATCATTCAAATTCAAATTCGTATCGGGTAGGGCATAGACAGCAATTAAAGCAACGGTCATCAAACCAACCAACTTACCAAATATCTGCAATAATGAATTAGCATTTGTCCTCTTGCACAACTGATTAAATTGACAGCTGCGATGCAATGTGTGCTCACAGCTTATGTACAATTCCCAATGTACAACATCCACTAACCGACAATCCGACATATGAGGATTATGAATAATCGTAAACAAAAAAAACGAACGCTGCAAGTGCATTTTAAACCACATTCAATGTAAATATGTATTTGTTGTTTATGGTATATTTTAGTACAATCAATACATATATATATGTATGTATGTATGTATGTATGCAAGCTGTCTGCTTAAACATAACGCTGTTTATTTTATATGTAATTTAGTTTGCATATATGATACAAAGTTTGTTTGCCTTTGGTTTTTCCGAATGCATCCGTAGTTGAATAGGGCTGTTAGTGAGTAACTGCATATATGCTGTGTGTGTTTGTGTGTGTTTTGCATAGAGAGCATGCCAAAGTTTACGTAGAGTTTAGTTAACTTAATTGCATAGAGTATTTAAGAGTTAAATTTTGGTTTTCATTTCATTTTTGGGTTTTTCATCTCCATTTTCCTTGTAAATACATAATTTCAAATAGTTGCGGCATTAAACATTACAGTTTTTGGTGTGAAGATTTTAAAACTTAACGGTAGACATAACACTTAACGATACATAAACAATAAATCAGAAGTCTCAAATATAAATACAATTAATCGTTTTCGTTTAGGTAAATTGAGTGATTGTTTTTCATTAATTGGGTTTGGTTCAATCTAGATATATATATGCTTTATTTATTTAGTTTTCTTTTTTTTCTTTTTTTCTTTTTTTTTGTTTTTTTGCGCTTTGGGCAATGTAAGTTATATATGTAAGTTATTATGTGCTATACGCACGATTTATACATTCAATTTGTAGTACATTTTATTTCACATATTGTATTTCCTCTAACAGCGCGATTATATTAAATACGTCGATGCTACGATGGGTTGAGTCAACGACGTGCTGGACAAATCTCAATGTAGCATGATTTTGTCGGGGATTTTCACCGTAGTTGCTTAAGGGCATTGCCGATGCCCTTAACAAAAATAAAGTATGCACTTGTATATAGATATATATTTATATATGTATATGTATTCATGTATATATATATATATATGTATATACATATATATTATTCATTATTTATGCTATCAAAATGCCCACCCAATACCTCATCCACCATCCAAAATTCGCATGCGAGCTAGTTTGTAAAAAATTATACAGACCCACAAATGGGGCATTCGTTGCCCAAACCCCCCCCATACCCCCTAAGCGCCCCATTACTCCCATTCAAATGCCAATTTACATACAGAACGCGAACCATAGCCTCGGCTTAAAAATGTTGTTAGCCACGCGTGCTCGCTCAATAGCCAATATTTTGTTTTGTTTCGCTTGCTTTTTGCAGTGTTTCCTTGTTTTTTTTCTTTTTTCTTATTTGTTGTTGCTCTTTTCTGTTTTACAACTTCACGCCTTGTGTTTTTGTGAGCTCTGCGCTATGTTGCTTGTTGTTTTGTGTTTTCTTTGTTTTTTTTGTTGTTGTTGTTTTCGTTTTTCTTTTTTGTGCAATTTTTTCATTGTGCTGGGACGTGCACAAATTACATGTTCCTGCATTGAGCACAAACAGAGCGAGCCTTTGTATTGTCACGCACAAAATCATGCACATTGAATTTTCCATCATCGCCATGGTCGTAGCCGCGACACTTCAGCTGCCTGTGTGAAGAGAAAGAGAATTGTTTTGAGAGTCATTTTAGCAAAACTATCAAAATTGATCATTTAAAGACATATTTTATTTGATTTATTTCTTGCTTTGGCTTAATTCTATCTTATGTTTCACATTAATATCTCAAAATTCAAACTAAAAATCCAATTACCAGCAAGCTACTCACATATTAAATAAATGTAATTTTGACCACTTAAAGCAACTCGAAAAATGGCTCAAAGCACATGCATTTGAAGTGGCTACAAATGAAATTTATTAGCAATCTCCTCATTACACTCTGAGTGCATTTCAACAAGCGGATCTAAATCTTTGGATGCTTCTTGAAAGCAACAAAAAAAAGAAGAAGAAAAAATACTTCGAGTCGTTTCACATGGCGAGAGTCGACAGTCGACAGTAAAAGTTGCCGTATTGCTTACCTGGCCACCGCTGTGAAGGCCAGCTCAACGTTGAGTCCTGTCTTGGCAGATGTCTCCATAAATGGCACATTGTGCTCACGTCCCAGACGTTCGCCATCCTCGCGCTTCACCTGTCGCTCACTGCTGCTGCAGTCGGCCTTGTTGCCTGTGTGCGAGATGGAGAAGAGTTCGTTTGGAAAAGCGGCAAAAGTTGCAAAGTTTTCACTTTTTAATTCAATTAACTGGCTCAGGCCAACCAGGTGACTGTTGCAGCTCAGCTGCCTGCCACACACAATGAGCAGTCCTTTCTAACTGGCCAACTCACCAATTAAAACGATGACCACATCCTCCTGCGCATACTCCCGTATTTCACCCAGCCAGGCGCGAATGTTATCATAGGTGGTCTTATTGGTCACATCGTAGAGCAGCAGCAGCGCTTTAGCCGGACATGTTGGATGAAATGAAAATAAAACTTAGTTAAACAAGCCAAAAGCCCGACACAAACTCAATAATCTGGCTGAAAAGCCGCCGCAGCTGCAGCAGCAGCACTCACCGTGGGCATCGCGATAATAGGCGTGTGTCACGCTCCGGAAACGCTCCTGTCCAGCTGTATCCCAGATTTGCAGTTTGACACGCGTGCCATCGACAACGACCACTTTATTCTGCACAAACATATTTATGTGGTTGTTATGCAAAAAGATTTATGATTGCAGTGAAAACGCAATTGTTATATAAAATTCAATTAAACACCAATTAACGAAATATGCGCATGCATAAGAGAACCTCAAATATAATACAGATAAAGAAAGAAAACAGCGAGAGAGAGAGAGAGAGAGAGAGAGAGAGAGGGAGAGTAATTGAGTGGGGAACCCTAAATGCCAACGTGGCATATCCACAAATCTGTGGCCAGATTGCGTATACGCATTGCAAACAAACATGCAGCAATAGAACAAAATCCAGACACATCAAACACCAAAAATGCGAATAATACAATTACAGAATACATTCAACAGCTGAAATCTGAATGATTCAATGATTCAACTGAATAATGCGGACCCGAGCTACTCAGACAGTCAGTCAATATAATAAATGTGTGGCAGAGAATTACGATAAATAACATCAAGTGTGTGTGTGTGAGTGTGTGAGTGTGTGTGTGAGTGTGCCATATTGGCCGCAGACATATAAAAAGTAAACACGCAAATCAGCAAAACGACCAGATTTCTAGCCAAGTAAACAAAAAGTCAACACACTGAATACAATTTACTTGGAAATTGATTTACAGGTACACAAGGTACACAGTGGATACGGTCTAGATAAATAACGTTAACAGATATGTTAGCCAAAAACAATAAACATAAAGAAAATACATACTCAAGCACATTTGAGCCTATCAAGCTTGTATTCATAAGTTGAATGGCATGTTTGACAAGCTACAAAATGTTTTCACTTTCCTTTGAAATATGAATAAAAATCAACAATTCAACGGAAATCAATCAACTGAAATTACAATTAAAATGGTTTAGCAAAAATCCGACAACGGAAACTGCTCGTTGATTAGAAATTGCTAAAATTATTTTTACCAAGAATTTTGCATTTCAAAATGCATTTCACAAGTTTTTTTTTTTAATTAATGAAATACGCTGAAATTTGTGATAATCTTCGTGTTTAACAGGAAACAAAACCGCACAAAAGGACCTTGAGCTGGACATCATTTTCAGGCATTCAAGAGAAACTAAAAACTAAAAAGCAGCAAATTTAAATCAAGCGAAGGACACACGTGTCCATTTAACGAGCGGGCCAAGTGGTGTTCTTGAGCTCATGGCAAATTGCTGTGGTATTATTGCTGTTTAATATATGTATGTGCCATGTGAGTCCTCGGCAATTTCCACGGTTATAAAACGAGCACAACTTGCAGCGAAAACCCCACAATAATAAATATAATAAAAGCAACAACTGCGATTTAAATACGGGTAACATAACGTGTACAATAACGACACACACACGCACACACACACACGTACACTATACAAATGAATACACACACACACACACACGCAAAGAGAGAAAGCCATCAACAAGTCCTTTTCAAGTTCATATGCTTTTTAATAAATAGCCCCCAAAGAAGTTAGCCGCAACTCTGGGCCAACTCTGGGTCTTCGGGGATGGATGGTGTCCAGGCAGGGAGGGAGTTTGCGGTCGTGTGTGTGTGTGTGTGTGTGTGTGGCCTGAACAGGAGCTAAGCTGGCGGGAAAATATTTTACAGCAGCTGGAAAACAAGAAAACCACAAAATAAACAGACAACGAAACGCACAAACAAACAAAAATACGCTCAGAGAGGCCATAAACGACTATTGGATACCCTGCAGCGAGACATACAACACACACACATACATATATACACATATATTTTAGAGCTTGATTTTGATTTTCGGTTTGTATAATTGATTACAAATTATTTAAGATCTAAACATGGATTACAGGGTATAACATGAAGCAAAAGTTGTCATAGCATGGGAAAACTTAGAAGTGGGTGTATAACATGAAGTTCGATAAGCACACACACATACACACACACACAGACACATACAAACACATACATAAATGATAAGAAAACTTTATGTGTAAGCAGGTGAAAATCTTATTCACAGCCTTGACAACTGTTGACAGCGAAACAGACACTTGAGACAGGTAAACAGTTAACAAAGCGAGATACACAGAAAGTGAGAGAGAGAGAGAGAGAGAGGCAGACAGAGAGAGAGAGAGAGAGAGGCAGAGAGAGAGAGAGAGAGAGAGAGGTAGACAGAGAGAGAGAGAGTTACAGGCAGAGAGGGAGAGATACACACTTACAACAATTAGTTAAAGTACAACAATAATATTAATAATAGTAAGAACAACACCAAGAGACAGAGACAGAGAGAGAGAGAGAGTGAGAGAGAGAAACAAGTCGCTTACCCTAAAATCAATGCCAACAGTGCTCAGAAAATAGCTGGGCACATAGCGACCATCGCGAAATCGAATCAAAAGCGATGTTTTGCCCACTCCCGAATCGCCCAGCATTATGACCTGGCCAACAACAAGCGACAGATGTAGATGTAGATGTTAACGTGTGTGTGTGTGTGTGTGTGTGTGTGTGCGAGTGAGTTTTAATGAAGAGAATTATGTTTAATATTATACATAAATAATTTATGTGTTGATGTTAAGTGTTCCTGTGTTGTCGTGCGTATTAATTTATGCTAGCTCATAATGTGCCATATTGAAATATATTATATGCTATATACGATCCGGCAATCCGACAATATAATAAATGCATAGCTTAACGGTGAATCCCAGAAAGAAAATAGGAAAACACAAACCACACACACACACACTCACAAAATTATCCCCTGCACAGCTGTTGTGGTTTTCCTTTGATTTTGTGAGCCCCAACTCAATGGTGTTGTTTTTGTAGTCTCTAGTTGGCAACTGGGCTAAATTAGATGTTGGCCAATTAAAAAGGAAACGTTATATCAGGCAACACGCACACACACACACACACACACACACACACACACACAGCCAGCAGGAATATGAAGTCTCTTTTGACAGCACATGTCTGAAATGTGACCACCTTTGTGCGGCGCTCAGGTTTTGTGGCTTGCCAGACAGCATTTGTAATTGTTAGCAAAATTATGCTTAAATGTTTAATTTGGCTGCTTTTATGTTGTTCGAATCTACTGTTGTAAACACAGCTGTTTAAGACGTTATTAAAAACATTAACTGTTTGTTTATCAAATGTGTTTATTTATCTATTTTGATATGGCTCTCGACAGCTACTTGCCACAAAACATCTTTGATGGGGCTGAATAAGGGAGACGCAAGACTTTATAGCATATGCTGTAACATATTAAACGATTCAACTTGCCTCGGGCATAAATCTGGCATTTTTCAGTAAGTCTCTAAGCCAGAATGCTGCTTTCTATCCAATACTTAATTAACAGCCAAACTTGGCTAGTTAAACATGAGAGCGCACACGAGCAGAGGCAAAGCTAATTGCGAACCTCTGCAAATATCACAACTAATTTGCGTAGTTTACATTATACAACACACTCAGAGAAAAAGTCGCCGTACACATATATTTCTTGCCATAAATCGACAACAGAATTATAAATATTTTGTATAATTAAGAAAGGTTTATATAAATATACTTTCTGAGTTACAAAATGATGGCCAATTTGTAACATGCAGGACGACTTTTTTGCAGAGTGCAGCTGCTGAAACCTTACCATTTAACGGTATACATAAGCATACATCACTCGCAGTAAGTCCATGCAAATGTTGCTAATACCCGATACTTGAGTTTGTGCTTGGCAAGCGAATGCCAAACTGCAACTTTTATTTGTTAGCCTCATGCTGCCTAGTTTAGTCAGTGCCAGTTTAAATTGGCTTAATTCAAGCAAATCAAAATTAAATTTCATATTGAAATTGAATTTCAATTTAGTAATAAAAATATTAATGCTAGCACACTTATAGCTTGTGTTGTGCCTCGTTGCCATTTCTGTCCCTTGTTTTTAGTGCTGCAAATTTATTGTTTTGTCTGCAGCTGTGCGGCAGAGATTCACAACTCAAGTGAATGGCGCTAATGAAAAGCATAAGGCATAAAGCACAAAACTGGGGCAACTGGGGCAACTGGGATAACCTCCATTTGTTTTTGTGTTGTTGTTGTTGATGATGGATACTGGACTGGCAGGCAGGCAATGCTGAAGGACACGACAGCAACTGAATAACTGCGCCATGTCGACAAGAAAATTAAAAATGTGGTAAGTGCCGCTGAGCCTTTGTTGTTATTTGTTATTTGTTTTTTGATCAGTCCATTCGCTTGTTTAATTTCCTTTTGTCACTTTGCACTTTATTGAGTTTTATGAGCGTATTTTTGAGCTGCTTATGTAAATCACATTGTTAAACTCAACTCCCAGCTGGGAGTGCGTATAAAGCGAGGCAGTGTCGTAAGTCGACGCAGTATTCAAGATTCACATTCAAATTAGGGGGGAGCACGGCACATAAAACGCATAATACATAAATCAATTTGTGGCTCAGGTTTGGCAAAAGAGATTTTCATTTTGGCCATGCGACAGAGACAGATTTAGCCGCCTTTCTTAGTTCTTAGATATATTGTGCGTCTTTTGTTGTCGCCCATTTTATACCCCTTTTGAGCACAGCGAATTGAAAAGTATAATTGATTGTGAGAAGTGTTCAACATGTTGCAAATTGCGATTTCGTGTGCCGCATTCACGAGTAGATAATGAGTATTTTTTATGTTGTATTCAGTCACCTTGCCCATAATATCAAAATCCTCCTCTTCATCCTGTCCGGGCGTGGAGGAGATCATGCGTATCAAGGCGCGTCCGGCGTTCTTGCAGAGCGTGGCGCCAGCGCCATCGTTTCCCGGTCCAGCAGCAGCTTCCCTTCCAGCCCCTCCAGGAATTTCAACTACTGCACCACCTCCTCCGCCATCTGCACCAGCTCCACCCGTATCCAAGAGCGGCTGCTGCTCGGCAGCTGCTGTGAATCGCATGCTACTTAAGAAGCGAGTGCTGAAACCGTTTCCAACTGACTGCTGCAGCTGCTGCTGCTGTGATTGCAGCTGGGATTGCTGCTGCAACGGTTGCTGCTGCTGCTGCATATGTTCGCGATAGAGTTGCGATGGTGTCATGTATTCCGGCAGCAATGGCTGCTGTGACAGCGACTGTTGTCGCTGATGCACAATAACGCTGGGTCGCCGCTTCGGATAGCCATCGTCGTCCGAATCATCCGAGGCAATGCCATTGATCTTGTCCAGCGTCTTGGGTGGCAACTGGCCGGGCGTAATGTGCTGCCACGTGGGCTTCACCAGGGATTCGCGGCGTGTCGGCGATGCGTTGCTTGCCGCCGCGCTAACAAGCGACGGCTTCCTGGTTGCTCCAGTGCTGGGAGTCGCAATGGAGTCGCTGCGATAACGTGTCTGCTGACGTCGCATCTTTGAACTGCTTGAAACAGAGAAAATGCTGCTGTGCTGAGGTGTAAAATGTGAATTGGCTTGATGAGATGTGAAGCACGTCAGCAGGACAAAAATCAATAAACTAACGGTTACACATCATCGTAATCAACATCATAATGATGCATCCTGACAGGCTGACAGGCAAGCAGCAATAAAACAACCCAAAAAAAAAAAAAAAACACAAAAAAACTCAACTCGAACTCAACTCAATCCCAAACATCAACTTCAACTCGTAACTGGGGTGCTTCGCATCTGTAAATCATAATCCAGGCCCAAAAGTTTGCTGTGGCAAGCGCGTAAAGAAAAAGCCAAAACTTGGGCCCAAAACTCATTAAAAACCATAAAAAAAAAATAAAAATAATACAAAACCGTAATAACAAGGGAGCAAAATAATAAATGGCCAAGTATGCACGAAAAGAATGTAGCTACTAAACTAAATATAGCTAAAAATTTAATTAGCTCGCAAGCTACAATTTGCTTGGGCCAGTTGAGAAGCAAATTACAAATTCCAATGCTCCAAAGGGGCGGCGCTGAACAGCTTTTAAAGAGCCGCAAGGCACACAACAAGGTGCACCCAGGTGCAAATTGAATGTAATTGCCTTGCCAACAACAGGGTCGATGAAAAACCAAAACTGAATCGCGCAAGGTTTGCCCCCGGGCCCCAGAAATGGCTGCCATTGTCGTTGACAACGCAAAACACAAACGAACACCCTAAACCCCTCCACACCCGCACCCACACACAAACTCACACACAGGATATGAGTGGGGTGCAAACAGTAGCTGGATTATAGTAGGGTCGGTTCCGTGACCGAGTCGCTAAATCAACAGTTGGCAAGTAAGCCGCAAAAGCCAACAAACAGCCGCATCAAAGCAACATCGGGTTAATAATGTGGAATTGGAAAGGATTCAGCAGGAAGAGTAGTCATAGCCACCAAGTTAATCACGCTTCACGCATATTAGGCCAGTTGCCAGCTCTTTGCGAATTTAATAATACGTTGCATGCACCTTGGAATTTGCCGTTACTTGCTTCTTAGAGCATGCTTCTTAGAGCAATTCGCCAATGGGGAAACTCACTTAACATTTTTCTATATTTATGTTTAGCACTTTAATAATATTGGCGATAGATATTTGCAAAGATATTATGTTTTTGAACTTCCAAATATATTTTGAATAGTCAAATTAACTTGGAACATTTGGAATTAATGTATTTGATTGACTCAACGAAGTAGAATTAATCGTGACATATTTATTGTATCTATAAAATGATCGGAAAGGAAATAAAAAAATAACTTTTTAGAGAAATATGAAATGCTAAAATAATATATATGCTTCGATACAAATTTTGTGTTTCTGAAACAAAAAAATGTTGCTTTTAAAAATCGATTTGGCTTTGGTCAATCTATGCAAATTTTGAGCCTTGTCTGCACATTTTGATAGGGTCAAATTTTATAATTAGTCAACAAGTAAGTAAAATTCACATTTTTATTTGGCCTTTTTGTTTGCGAAGAGAAACATTTGGAGTAGACATATTTGAATCAAACCGTTGTCTGGACAACTTTGAAATGCCAAAAATGGTATAATGCTGGCAAACAGACAAATATGCGCATTTTTGCCAAATCAACTCTTCGAGCCTTGTGTGGACTTTGCAGCATTAACGAGTGAACAAGAAAAAAGCTGCTTGGACGGGCGATTCACCTTTTGCGCAATTCAATGTCCTTAGCATGGCCATTAAAAACCGGACGGCAACAGGATGGCAGCCAGTCGAAACTTTGCTTGTGTCTGGGCCTGGACGCAATGTCTGGGCAATTATGATAAAATGAAATCCAACTGCCCAACTGCCCAACTGCTGCTCTTTAAGGGGAGTTCAACGCCTGCTTAATACACGTGCAGAGTCCCGATGAGACTTAAAGACCTGAAGCGCTTTTGTGTTGTGACAGGGCTGTGAGGCGGCGGTGTACAAGGACATTGCTATTGAATTTGTAAGCTGATATAACTTGAAGCCTGCACAAAGCAAAGGACACATTATTTAAAACATAAAGTGTACATTACACAATTAGAATTTCGATTTTGGGTTGTCAGCCTTTGTTTGGCAGCATGTAGTCCCATATAATTAATGTTTCCACGAACAGAATGCGATACGTAAACTTACGTACAGCGAATCAATGTTGGATTTCCTGCGTATTTTAGTGAACAGCAACAGTTCGTTATTTTTGGTAATCAATAGACACACAAAATCTATGCAATGTCAATTTACAAATATTATTGCAATCAAGTTCAAACGTAACTGGCATCCTTTTGAAAGGGGCGACCTTTTCGACTGGCCAACTTTTTCGACGGTCTGGTTACCTTTTTCAGCTGTTCTCCATAAGATGAAATTTTATTTAATCAACTTTGCATTGACCTTCTGTTTGGTGATAACAAAAGATTTTAATTGGGTTGCCGCGAACTGCGAGTGAAGAGCTCGACTCAAGAACTCTGTTCATTTATGTCGCTTGAAGATGTCTGCATTGGACACTTCAATGAATCAAACATGCGTTTGTCTTCAAAACATTGCCTTGCGTAATTACATCAATGTCAAATGGACCCTCCGATCACGGCCTGTTGAACACACATTCGGATAAAGCCTACGCAGCTAGTTTAGATTCAGGTTGTAGTTGCCATAAGGGACTACAGCGACGCTCTGCGACTCACACACCCACTCACCCACTTACACTCACTCACACACATGCACATTCAATCATGCGCTCAATCACGCAGCTAAAATGAAGGCAACGGGCGCAGCTAACACACAATGCTCCCCCCTGATTGCATGAACAGCTTTAAGGAAGCGCTCAAATTTCCTTGCATGTGTGTGTGTACGTGTGGAGGCGTTCCTGTGTCTTAACAGGAAATGGGCGAGCCGATGATGGCCAAGCGAATAGCCATCAATGTGAATTTGATGTGTGTTGCTTTAAAACGTTTTGTATGGCATCAGGTATTAAATGCCATTGGCAGGTCCTTGTTACAGGAAAGCGGGCGGATTTGTGTTAGTAATCGGCTTAAGTTGCATCGCTTGTGATCTGCCCAGCGCAACCCTCACAGGTATTACACAAAACAAAAAAAAAGGATAAAAAAACGAAAAATGCTTTTAATTAAGGCAACCTTGAACTTGAACAGGAGTAGCTTAGAGTGTACACAACAGGAGTAGTAGCCACACTCCCACAGATTACACACTCCAACGTGACCTTTGGAGTCTGTAATACGCATTTGAGCAAGATAGATAGATGCTTCTGGCAACGGCAATAGCAACGGGATGCAGGTTGACAATGTGTTTGGTGAAACCGTAAACGAATTGCATTTCATGGCTATTGAACGATGCGTGTGGCTAATCATGGCTTAAACGCTTCCTATTGAAGCACAACTACATTGGTTGAGCATATAAGCGATGACAAACGATGTGAATTATGGCCAATATTTTTAGAATTTCTTACACAACAAATAACTAAAAAAGACTTGAACAAATATATGTTTCAACTAATATGCAAATACTCTCATAATAATTGTATCTGATGCAAATCTAAATAAAACGTTAAGAGCAAATATCAAATTCTAAGAAAAAATACGTGGATTATATTAAGTAAGTGTTCACTAGAAATATTCATGAAACTAAAATACTGTGAGCCTTGAATACAATTCGCAGAATGATATTCAAGAACTCGAAGCTACACTTCTGCGAACCACTTCAGCAATCTAACGAAATCTTTGAATTTTAATTGATTTACGAATTTATTTAACAAGCAAAATCAATTGAGTATTAGTTTGTCTGCTTTCAATTATTTTTAAACTGGCAGAGCTTGCTCAATTTAGCCAGACAGCAAAACCACACACACACACGCACACATACACATCTATCGAACACAAACACACACAATCGCAAGGAAGCCACCAAAAATAGCTGCAAATCGTTGCAATTTGCGACTGATGCGCTCAAAAGTAGGCAATGAAAGCACGCAGCGTTCAATGAGCTGCTTCCGCTGGGGCTTATGTGTGAGTGGGCAATTGTGTGTGAGCGAGTGTGTGTGTGTGCGTTGTAAAAGAATGCCACACAGCAGGCAGCACAAAGGATTCGCCTTCACTTTTTACTTTTTTGTCGAACGAAAAATGTATTTAAAACTGTACACACTGCCAGTAACTCTCTGGTGAAGTGCGCGCCCGTTTGCAATCGAAGCGCCAGGAGCAGCGCACAAAACTAAACTGAACACGCAGCGAGTGGCATTGGCAGCAGCAGCAGCAACAGCCGCAGCATCGCAACGCAAGGTCCTTCAGTGTAAGGGCCGAGTCAAGTTCGTGACGCTTCGGCATTTTGGCTTTGCCACAACACAGCATCCCTGGCCTGCTATAAGGCGACCAGCCAATGTCGGGCACGCGCCACGAGTGCGTTCCACAAGGGGCTCGTTAGAGTGCCAGCATGTGTATCTACTCAGTGGGTCGGACATGAATGTGGTGCGTGCAGTTGGTAGCTGGCAGCAAATATAACTGTTGCACTTGAACTTCATTGCTTTGACGGCCATCGTGGCTGCCTCGTGTCGTCGCTGCGAGCTCTGAAAGTGAAAGCCGGCAACAGGTTGTGGCTGCACCAGATGTTTGCAGACGGGACCACAAAATGTGTTGCCTGCTTCAAGGCGCCCTGATATTTGCTTCAAATTTTATTGCAATATTTCTCAATCGAAGGAATTTATTATAAATTAAAATTATATGCAAATTTTCTCCTGTTATAATAATTTAATATTGTTCGTGATAAAAATATGTTTTAAAGCAAATTATGATAAGCTTTCAGCTATATAAAGTTCAGTTTTTCTGATTCCATTCTTGCTTAAATTAATTGCAATAACTCTTAATCGAAGGAATATTTTAAAATATCATTAAATGTGCACTTTTTTTTGATATTCTGACAAATATTCAGCTACAGTCAAGTTTCGCAGTTGTCATTCTTGCTTAAGGCATTTTATGTTGTATTTTCTTCTGTTAATAAATTAATTTAATTCTATAAATTTGGTTAAATTGCACTGACAATTCACAAATAGATCCATCATATCTATAACGAATAATTAGCTTATCAATCATGGTGTTCGATATTTTCATTTTTTTGGTCACCACTGATGCGAAATGTGTCATAAATATTATGAAGTCTAACCGCGCACCACAAACAGACACACACAGGCACACACACAGGTACACACACACACCCACACGCCAAAATATTTATTGGCGTGGGCACTCAACCTAAACGCGGAGCGTTTACTGGGTTTATTTTTATGACAACGGAAAAAAAAAGAAACAAAATCAATGCGAGTGCGCTGTGCAGATTTGTGTGTGATAAAAATAGATAGCATAAAGTACGGCGAAATCGCGCCACCCAAAAAAACACAATATGTTGCCAATGTGACAACATTCCTGCGGCTGAGTCTCACTTACAGTTACATCCACTCCCACACCCACGCACACACACACACACACACACATTTAGAAAGGTGCACAGATGGATGCAGAGCAAAGCCAGAGAAATGCGATTATATTTATTTATGTAGATATTTCAATGCATATTGGCTGGAAGTGAATTTTTTGAGTTTGTGAATATGAACAGATGGGAAAGAGTGCAATGCAGTGTTGCCACACACACACACACACACACAAACACTCTCTCTCTCTCTCTCTCTATCTTTTTTAATTTATCTATGTATTTTTTATTGACTTACCGTTAGTGCAATGCCAACGGTGGCCGAGAAGGAGCCCAAACGAAATTCACCCGTATTGTATTTGACCAGAAATGAGGTTTTGCCCACACCCGAATCGCCCAGCAGGATCGTCTTGTGATTGATCGTATCATCGAAGGGCGGCACTTGAGCCGGTGGCTGTGCCTGATACATGTCCACCTCATCGTAGCGATACGATCGCCATCCATCATCGTAATCCTGCTCCAGGGCATAGTCCGCATTTCCATAGGCATACAGTTGCAGGGCTTCGCGCGAGGGACGATAGCCCGGATATCCGGTGGCCGAGCGTTGGACGGGCGCCATAATGGCATCGTCATGATAGTGATGACTGCTCGTCAGACTCTGTTGGCTGCTGCTGTTATTGTGATTGGGATGGTGGTGATGATGGTGCTGATGTTGGTGTTGGGATATGGGCGCCGCTGGTGGATTGTAGCAGCCGTCGCCAAAGGGACGACGACGCAGCTCCTCGATACGTGCCTTTGTCGTTTCCGCATCCTCGAAAACGTCATCGCTCATGCTGCTGGCATCATCGTGATGTGATGTTGTTGTTGTCGCCATGTTGTGGTGTGTGTCTTGGCTAGGCAAAAGCAGCGCAAAGCTGAGCTTTTTTCTATGCTGAGCCCTTGTATGGTGTGTGCTTTTAGGCGCTCTCACGCGCTGTCTCTCTCTCCTTCTTTCTTTCCTTCTCTCGCAGTCTCTCTGTTGTGCTTTTCCTTGTGCTCTCCTTATGACTTTGACATTTGGCGACGTTTGCTATCCGGTTTATGGCACATTTTCTGAATGAATTCTGATTTTGGGCCAATTTGCGGGCGGGTTTGCGGTTTCCAGGCGCTTTGACAATGCTTACTCACATATATTTATATATATATGTATTTACGTAGTTGTATATGTATATGTATGTACTTGTATGTATGTAATGTATATTTGCTCTAAACTTAATAATTAAGCTGCTTAATATTGAATATTCCCTAAACGTATATTCGTTAGTTTCTTTTCAATTGAACTTTGATTTGGTTTTTTTTTTGTTGCTTGGTGTTTTGGTTGAAGCCACTAAATAATTGTTATGTATAAATCGTAACTAACTAAACATATTGACTAGGTTCCGCTACGGGTTATAAGCTAATTGGTGCCGTTTCTTCACTATTTTAATAACAGTTATTATTGCTAAACTTCGTTTTTTTTTTGGTGTTTTTTTTTGCTTGGTGTTTTGGTTAAAGCTTTTTGTTGAATTGGTTTAATTAGTTTTTTTTGTTAGTTATTTTGTCTCTCTCTCTCTCTTTCGATTAGCTTCGACGAAAATATTGCGTTTGATTCTTGGCGTTTTTTTTTTTATATATTTTGGTGTTTGTTGTTGGTTTGTTTGTTTTTTTTTCATCACTATCACAGCATAAATAAATATATCGTCAATGGTTTTGGCGATGGCTTTGACGATGGCGTCGTCGCCTGCGCTGCACTAATTAGGCAGCGACGTTGAGCCAACGGCCAGATTTCCACATCCACATCCACTTCGACTTCGACTTCCACATCCACATCCGATGCTGACGTCTTCATTTCCCTTTGTTATCTGTCAAACGAAATAACGGCAATAGCATCCAGCGCCCGGGCGCCGCAGCTAGTGCCATTCATCGACCCAATCTATGACGACAGAGCAGACAGCTATTGACAAGGGCAACAACAGCAACAGCAACAACCACAAAATTTTACTATGCCCTGTCGCAGCTCGACTTCCTTTTTGGGTCATTGTGTGTGTGCGTGAGACGCGTATATGTGCGTGTGTGTGAGTGAATTTTGCAGAGCGGCCTCTTTTCACATATTTCCAACTTCCTAGCTATTTAAATTGCACTGTGATTTTGCGTTTCAAACGGTATGCGTTGCTTTTGTTGCTGTCTGTTATCACATTGTTGTCAATTTACTTGTAAGCGACATTTTACACGCACGCACACACACACACACATATAAAGACGATGCGAATTTGATTTATTTTGCTCGCACTTGAAACAGAGGTTCCAAGCAACGTTTCTATGCAAATACCAGCATTTAACTGCAACGCGTTGTAGCACTATTTTACTGGATTTTCAGTATTAAGCGGGATGGTCACACTTTTCGATCCACACACGATCCACAACTGTGGTGGTCAGACGATAACACCCACCTGAATTGAATGGGATTTTATGCGTATGCCAATACGGTCACATTGTTTGCAGTCAGTGTAAATGTCAGTCGCAATTTGTTTTTAAACAGTTTTGTGGCTTAAATTATCATTAATTCAGCAACTAAAACGTTAGTTGAAACGGCAATCGAGTGCAACGCAGAACAATTTCAACGCGCGGGGACCAGTAACAGCCTCAAAATTGGTAAAGTGGACGGCAACACGATGGGCAGCTCCGACGATCGCGTCTACGCTGCCGAAAAAATCATCCAGAAGCGCGTTAGAAAGGTAAATTCTAGAAAATAAACAACTGCAACAAACAATATGTGCAACTTGCAACGTTCAACAACGCATGCGATACACAATTGCATGTGATGCATACATAAATAATGCACAAGGTCAAATGTCCTTCGGAATATCGAGCACAGAACCTTGCTTCGTCGTCCATCTGCTGCTGGCAGCTGCGCCAATTTCTCGTGCCTGCACCAGCAGCAGCAGCAGCAACCACCATTTGCGTTACGTATGTGTTTGTTGTTTTTGTTTTTTTTCTTACGTTTCGGGCATCGATGAAAAATCAATTAGTTCGCCTTGTGTCGTGTGTCTTTTTGGTACGCGCCAAATGTCCTTAAACAGCCGATCACGCATCAAACATGTCACAACATGCACACATTTTATCTACAGTGGAATCTCGTAATTTTGAAACCCAAACAAACAGAAATGAATTGAAGATAAATTGTTGCTGAAACCATTTTACTACAATTTACTATTACTGCTTTTAAATAATTGCATTTTATTATTGAGTCATGAAATTTTTAAGTTTTATATTAAATATAATTTAATATTTAATATATTATTTAAGTAATAAACAAGCTTACAGCAAAATCATCTATATTAAAAAATATCTGTCCTTTCAAATTTATCTATCTAAAATTTAAAAATATTTATTTATATATTTGAAAACGCTGACTAAATCAAAAATTAAGCTTTAGACAAAAACCACTTTATTAAAGTACTTAGAGAGCAATAAACTTATATATATCTGTATATTGGCAGGGGGTTGTAGAGTACCGTGTCAAGTGGAAGGGCTGGAACCAACGCTACAACACCTGGGAGCCAGAGGTTAATATCCTGGATCGTCGCCTAATCGACATCTACGAGCAGAGCAACAAATCCTCCGGCACACCCTCCAAGCGCGCCGCTGCGCTCAAGAAGAAAGAGAAGGAACCGGATCCGGAGCCCGAATCCGAGGAAGATGAATACACATTCACTGGCGATGATGTGCCCGATAATAATCAGCAGGCAAGCACATCGACTGTTGCCACAACCGGCGATGGTGGCGTTGATAAGAAGGACAAGGAGAAGAAGCATCATCATCACCATCACCACCATCATCACCATCAGCAGCAGCACAACGCCAACAACAACAGCAACCAAAGTATCAAATCGGAACGGATTAGTAGTCGTCGCTCCGAGTCGCCGCTGACCCATCATCATCATCATCAGGAGTCGAAGCGACTACGCATGGATCGCAGCTCCTCATCGAACAGCAGCTCAACGCATAATGAGAACTCGTTCGTGCCAGAGGCGGACACCAATTCATCCAGCTCCGAGGATCAACCATTGATGGGCACAAAGCGCAAGGCGGAAGTGCTCAAAGAGTCGGGTAAAATTGGTGTCACCATTAAAACGTCACCGGATGGACCCACTACAACCAAGCCGCAGCAGCCGATGCAGGAGCAGCAACCGAATGCCGCAGAATCGGCCACGCAGCCGCACAAAACAGAGCTGCAGAGCGCTGAGCCAGAGGCGGGCGAGGCAACAACATCGACACCCGCCTACGCCGACCACGAGGACGATGAGGATTCGTCTGCGGCACCAGTTGCGGCGGCATCGGCGTCAGCGCCTCCCACAGAGAACAATAACATACCAAAATTGAGTGGCGCCATGGCGTTGAGCCAAAAGCAACCGTTGACGCCGCTGTCGCCGCGTGCGTTGCCGCCACGCTTCTGGTTGCCAGCCAAGTGCAACATCTCGAATCGTGTTGTCATCACAGATGTCACCGTCAACCTGGAAACGGTCACCATTCGGGAGTGCAAAACGGAGCGTGGATTTTTTCGTGAGCGCGACATGAAGGGGGACTCATCGCCGGTGGCTTAGCCCACGTTCCTTGCTCCGAATCCAATTGTAAATACTTTTCTAAACAAAAGAAGAAAATCCAATGCTAAATGTTGCAAAGCATTTCCCTTTAAGAAATAACTTATTTATTGTATTTATTGATAGCGTAGAAACTAGTTTTGTTGTCCTTATTACAATGTTTAAAATGAGAGTAGCTCCGCCAGCAGCTGTTGGGCAGCTTCAAAAGTTGGCATCATCCATCTCATCCAACTTGAAGAACTTTTGTGTCTACCCAACTGACGACTGTCGGCGCATATTGCATGCTAGTTGTACATCGTGTAGTTTAGCAGATTATATATATATATATATATATATAAAACATCATATATGTATATATATATATCTATTTATCATATATGTATGTATATTTTTCTATAACAACTTGAATCTGATAGACACCAACCAAAACACTCATTTCCGCAACAGATGCATGTGAAACTGATGCAATTGCTATTACGCTTGATATACCCATTTACATTTACATTTACATTTACAAGTACATTTTACAAGAACCTACCATATATACATATATATATTTATTTATATATATATATATTTTAAGCTAAGAATGTTACAAATCAACAGCAGCTTCAATTATATTTGCTCATTTTTGGCATCTACGTTTTTTTTCCGCATGTACATGTTTTCATTTTGTGAGCCCAAATTGTAAAAATATATATTTTTTTAGCGTTGACTGAATCGAAGGAAGCACATTAAACATCTTTGTTGAGGATAGTTATTAGCTAATTATAATCTTCCGCATGTATAATTTATTTTTTAACGTTTACTCATAAGTTTCATTGTCCAAAATGTGCAGTGCACAATCCAAGAACGCCACAACTTTGAGCTGGTGTTTACAGATTTGGCACTCTTCCACATGGTTTTGCAATTCCTTTTAAATTGTTCTGTACATTTTTTTTTTAAATATAAACACATATTTTTAATAAGCAACGCACAAAAAAGAAACTTTCCGAAAATCAATCAGCATTGATTCCTCGGCTTAGTTTCGGAGCATATTCATTTTATGAGATTGTGCGTAGTATTTATTGGCTAGTTTTAGTAGCGGCGATAATTCCATAAAAATAAAACAAAAAGCAAAACAACAAAAACAATTCTACTCCAAAACATTTTCAAGATTGTAATTTACTCTAACTTTAATGTTATTGCCAGTATCCGATGGTAATTAAATTAAATAGAAACAATCATTTTGTGTTTTTATTTCCATATCTTTATTCATCCAATCAACCAAATTAAATTTCGCTACTAATATTGATGCTGGTTTTATATGTATTTAGCTAGTCCGAAACCCATTGACTTTATGCGGGTCTAAATCGGTTAATGAATGCATTCATGATGGGCGCCACTTTGTCTGGCTCATTGAGATGTATATGATGCGTTCCGTCGAGATAGTGATGCTCGAAATTGGGTTTTAGGCTCAGCACCTCAATCGCTTCATCGTAATACTTCTTGTCCTCGTAGTATGGTCCGTGAATGGCCTTAATGAAGAGATGCGGCGCCTTGATCCGTTTCGCCATTTCCAGGGCCGTTTCGTTGGATGCAGAAAAGAAATGTATGTTCTTCAGAGAACTGTCCCTGCTGAAGTAATATTTGTTCGGGTCACGAATGGAGGGTTTAACGCTGCGCTTCAGCAGATATTTGCACATGTTCATATCAACGGATTTCCCGCTGGCCAGATATAAGCGTTCCACCAGCTCATCCCATGTGTAGGCAGGCGGTTCATCGCCGCTGAGCTGTCGTCGTTCCAGCACCAGACCTTTCTCCATGCGATCCGCTATCGTTTTCAGAATAACGTCTGGCGTCCGAATGAGCGGCTTAAGCACATCCAGACTCATAAGCAGATCCACTTTGTCTGGAAAGAGTGCAGCGTAAATGAAGCTATTTGCCGAACCCATCGAGTGAGCCAATATCGATAGTTTGTCCCACTTAAAATGGTCCACAACGCGTATCATCATCTGGACAAAGTCTATGGAGTGATAATTGACGCCAGCTGGCAGCCACGAGGAGTGACCGTGTCCCGGTGCATCGATGCACAGAATGGACAGGTGCTCGGGCAGGCGCGGTGCGAGCGTATCAAAGCTGCCTGCATTATCCAGCATGCCGTGCAAGGCCAAAATAGGACGAACATTCTTCGGTCCGTACCATTTGCCTGCGATGTGGCCCCAGGGAACGGGAATGCTCACCTCATCGTACTGCAAGTGGGTGACAAATTGAAGGTGGAGATGAGGATTAAAAGTATTGTGAATCCGGTCATTCTTACATCTCTTGTTAGATTCTCCAGCGGCTTGGCGGAGCGTTGACCAGATGCCCGACGAAGGCTTTGTTGAGAGACATTCAGAAGGTGCTGCAGCAGCCGCCCACTTCCTAAACAGTTCATTACAAGTGATAGAATTGAATTGAAATTATTACTTATTAAATATCGTCACCGAATATACAAATTGGTGAAATGACTTTAATGAAATGAGGCACCTGATTACATGTCAGCGAATTGGACTTGGCAAATCTTTGCCACAAATTAAAAGGTGAATTGCAGATACCCTTTGCAAGCTGCACTTTATTTATTCTATAAATTTCGAATGCAATTATCAACACCAATAAATTTAATAGCCGCATAAATTTTGCTTACTAGTTGCCATGATTATTCCGAGTATTAGCCAAACTTATTCTAGAACTATACCGCAACAGGTTCCCAAACAGCTTATCTTCACTAGAGTTGATTGCTATCGGTGATTCAAAAAAAAATCAATCGATACTTTTCAAATTAAATCGGTTAAGTGTTTTCAGTGCTGAAAATGCTCTTTATAAGCACGCGAACTATTTAATTAGTGTAATTTGTTAAATTTACGTAACAAGCAAACTAGTTTTTATTGATAGTCGGCCAACATTACGAACTGGTTCCGTTTGTCCATCCCTGGCACTCACTGCTAAGAACTTTGAGCAGCTGTTTGGTTTCTTGTTCTTTGGAACATTTATTTATTTATAGTAAAGTTCGCTTTGCATTGGAAAGATTTGAGTGTACATGGGATTGAATTGTAAGTGATATGGAAAAGGATAAAAGCCAGCTGGAGACACCTGTTGACCCTGTAGGGGCATGGATAATTCTTTGTGGTTAATTCCGCCTGGTGCGCTCAGCGTTAAAATAGTTACAATCGCTTGCTAATCTCTGAGCACACTGATAGCGCTGATAAGAATGTGTCTGCGATCGTGTTTAAATTAGGCTAAACTTTGGATCTTAGTTACATTCCACCTTTGGCATACTTTCAGTGAGGAACATGGAACATTTCGAGCGTATGGACAATTCTAGTGCCAGCAGTGCCAACAATAACAACGATGGCAATGCGGACTTGAATCTGAACCAGCGTTATCGCCATGCTGGCGACCTGACTGGCGAAGCGCCAACGAGGTCGGTAAGTGTGCACTTTGATCTTTGAACAACGCATACAGCGCACAGCTGCTAAAAATGTTGTGTATTTATTTTGCTAACAGTTCTCGGAAATCACGATTAAGGTGCCCTGGGGCCACCTAGCCGGTAAATGGTATGGTCCACAAAATGTGCAACCAATATTGGGATTGCATGGCTGGCAAGATAATGCGGGCACATACGATTTGTTGGTGCCACTGCTATCACCGGATGTTGCCTTCCTTTCGGTTGATTTGCCCGGTCATGGACTGTCTTCACGTCTGCCGGATGGCTGCTATTATAATGCGGTGGATAATCTGTATGTGATAAGACTTATCATGAAGCAGTACAAATGGGCAAAGGTGTCACTCGTTGGTCATTCGATGTCTTCCATAATTTGCTTTGTGTTTGCCGCAGTCTTCCCCGATAAGGTTGACATGATCATTGCCATTGATGCATTGAAACCACATCAACGCCCATATCCGGCGGTCATCCGCACCATGGAGACGCGATTGGATGAGTTTCTGCGCGAGGACGAACGCAATCGCAGCAAAAATGAACCGCCCAGCTACACATACGATGAGCTGATCGAGCGCGTCTATCTGGGCACCTTCCACTCGGTGAACAAGGAGCACTGCAAGCATATGCTTGCGCGCAACATTCAAAAGTCGGGCAAGTTTCCGAATAAATACTTCTTCTGTCGCGATCGCCGCCTGAAGTTCTACAACTATGCGATTGGATCACAGGAGCTGTGTGTGGAAATGGCGCACCGCATCACGTGTCCCTATCTGTTCATCAAGGCCTTGTCGTCGTCCTATTTCGAGGAAAAGAAATACTACGATGAGGTTCTCGAGGTGCTAAATAAGAAACCGAATTTCGAGTATCACGAGGCTGATGGATCGCATCATCTGCACGTGAATAATCCGGAAGACATAATTGGTCCAGTCAACAACTTTATACAACGCTTTGGGCCAGCTGCCGCTGCTGCGGCGCGTAAAAAGGCCAAGGAAGCGGCTGAGAGCAAACTTTAGAGAGCTGATTCCAATCACAACAATATCTATCAACGAGAAACATTCAGTATAAGCCTGGGTTAAATGGGGCTAATTTTTTGTTGCATAAGCGATTCTGTGTATCGATGTCACATCTCTTAATAATTTTAATATACCTAATTGTTGAACTTATCGGTAAGGTCTGGCACAGCTTCTGTTACAACTGCACCAATGTACATATGTATATATATATATAAATATATATATATAAACGACAAAAGGTTGTTCGCTTCATTGCTTGAGTGTGTTGAAGGATAACATGGAACTGGTTGTGTTAACCCTTTAAGGTCACATTTCCAGTCAATCGTGTTGCAGTTGCAGCGGCTGAGAATTTAGTGTTGATGTTTGGTTTTTTGATCAAACTAAAATTGACATTTTAGCAGGTTTTCATTTTAGCATCATTTGCTTCTAAATTTATTGCTAAAAAATTATGATTTAATCAAATTAGTACACAGCTTTATCAATTTCAATTTATCATAACCTGTTATCAAAACTATTATTTTTGGAATCTCGTATCTGCGTTTTTGGAGTCCTTGAGGATACATTTAAATATTGATGGGTTAATTAAGCATATGGGTATTACGTGCGTGCTGCTGGACGCTTATGAAGTGCCGGCAGTTGACCTACATTTTGGCCAGTAGAATCCGCTGGCGCAGCGAAAGTGTTATTAAGCCAATAAAACCCGTTTGGTCCCCAGCAGCGCCAGCACTCTGCATATTGCAACACACTTTAGACACTTTCTTGGTAGTTGTTGTTGCGATCTGGTTTTAACATTTTGGCGGTCAGCCGTCTGATTTACATTGAAATGACAAATTAAGTATGTATGCACATAAGTGAAGCAGCAACAAGAAGAGGAGCGCACAAGAAAATGCGATAAGTCTGCGAGTTGTTGGCCCTGCAGCTTCCACATATGTCTGCCTAAATTTCCGGACGATGCTTCTATAAATATATGCATGCGATATACCTGCAAATATATATTTATATTTTAAACTTTTCACCTCGACCAATATGGCTAATTCCTGTGACCGTTCAATATGGCAATGACTGCTTTGCAATTTGATAAATGAGTTCGGCTTAAGCCATAGCTCATAATGTATTAAGTAGTTTATGATCAGCAATGATATTCAATTAGTGAGCAGGTAGACAGTTAAACTCCTCTGCACGCTCACCGATTAATAGTTACGGAAAGCACGAAAGGTCATCACCTTTTAGTATAATCATACTAATGTACATATTGGCATGACGAAAGATATCCAAAAATGATTGAAAAATTGATTTGTTTTGGTTTCTTCACGTGATTTTGAATATCAAGCTCAGCTTTTGGTTTATTGCACACTACTCTTTAATGGATAATTAAAAACAATTCAGATTCAATACTCTAGAACTGTAGCGGATGTGCTGCATTATATTCCAAAGACCTCAGGATGGCCTCTGGAATAGGTGGTGATGTGGGCAAATGGCTGCCGCTTGGATGGAATCCATTCTCATCAGCGGTGTATTGTAAATTGAATTGTTGACCTTCAGGGGACACCCAGGTGGAAGTACCGGAGACACCATTCACATTGCCAGCCTCCTGGGCTTGGATGCCATTGCTGGTCTCATAGGAATATTCGTAGTTGCCCTCCGCATCGGCTGGTACATTTTTTTGGCTAAGGATTTCTGCATTCTTATCGATGTTGTCAGCGCTTACGCAGGCCAGCAGAACGGCTAAGAGGCAAAGTGTCTGCAAGGTCAAATTTATTAGTTAGTTTTTTATATCCTTTATCCGTATATCCTTTTTGAGTTGCAGTTAATTTGAAATTTGTAAGCTCTACTCACAAGCTTGAACATCTTGCTTCGATTGTTGTCTAATTCACACTGATGGTCGTCTTTCAGTGTCGAAGGCTTTTATACATTTCGTAGAGCAACCTGAACTTAATTAGTATATATATGTATAATATATGTTTATATATGTATATAATTTGTAGGCGCAGTCACTAAAGCTGCTGCTGCTGCTGCCGGTGCTGCTGTTTCTAATCCGCTAGAGCTGCGTCGACGACTCGCTATACTAAATATCACTGAGCTTAAGATATGTGTGCGCATATTTTGAGCAAAAAAAAAAAAAATAAGAGAATAAAATTCAGGGCAATAAAAAAAATCACAGATTTATATATAATTATATGTATGTTTCGTAAAACACCGCATGAAAAGCGTTAAAAGTTTCAACTCATTCAAAGTGGTTTCAATTGGTTGATAGATCCACTTCTACGGATAATCGCATCCATCATAAGCACCACCATCACCTCGCTCTTAGCTTAATAGTTTTGGTCGTTGTTTGTTTTAGTTTTTTTTTTATTTATTTATTTTAATGATAATGACGCGTATGACATTAGCCTCTGCCGAAAGATTACGCAACATTTACGATGCACCTACACTGATTGGTTATATTAGCTAAAAAAAAAAAAGGAAAAGGCATACTAAAATAATTTATCACTTTCAATTTCGATCTGGTTGGTCATTCAGTATATTGAGCAAAACCAGTTTAGTTATTTAATTATGCTGAGAAGAATTCTTCATCCAAATACGAGCAAGTTCCCATTTGCATACAAATTTGTGGCTCGACAATAAATTAGTGGAGCGTTTTGGCGCAGAGGCTCCTCCATTAATTATCTCCAATACTAGGCTCGCACTTCTCAGATAGCTAATAAAATGGCTTTTGTCGCTGAATCCATTAGAGTCGACTCCCCACAGCACGTGCACAAGCAAAAGACTTAGAGCACAAACTTGCTCAACTGACATGCGGCTAATTAGAATTGCTAAAGTGCCAAAAAAATGTTTGGAATCTTTTTTTTGTTATGTATATGTGTTATTGATATATGTATTGTTTTGATTTATTGATTTAGATGACAGGTTTTTCATTCGCCCTTTTTTGGAGTGATTCTGGGGGGATGATTTGTTGCTCGATTTGATAAAAATTACAGACCATACGAAATAATCATAAAATTAATAATATATTTACCATTTCCTGCCAGGCAAGAAATATTCGCAGTATGGAATTTCTAATATCACGTTTTTTAATAAAAACTATTATATAAACTATTTTTGAACGCCTTGCCATAAAAATGTTAATATTCTGGTTTATTTTGGAGTGAATGTGCATTCTTGCCAATTTAAGATAATAGTTCTAGTTTATATGTATATCACAGAATTTTCTCGTTGTTTGGCGAGAATTCAGTTCATTTAGTTTTTAAATTAAGGTTCATTAACTGCTGACATGATAATTGCTCAGACTAATTTGGCACAACAATGCCAAACTGCATAGCTTTTTTATTATTATTATTATATTTTATAGATATATTATTATTATTATTATTATTAATGTGGGACACATCGGGTTAGTTTGAACCCATTTGCTCCAAATGCTCATCTATAATTTATCAATATAAACTAATAAGCTTGTTTGTTGTTGCTTGTGTTTATTGCTCAAAACATAAGAGCGAAATACCTGTTTGCAAAGATTTCAATTTTTTAATTTTAACACACATACATGAAATTTGAAACAAAATGTTCGCCATGTTAACAACGAACACAAATTTAATTAAGACATCAAAGTTAATAACTCTGGTCATTAAAACCTCTTGAAAAGTTCCTCATTATATTTATTAATGTTTTCATCAAATAATTAAATGTAAAAAAGATGTTATATATAATTAATTAAAATTAATTATAGTATGGACTATAAATTTCGGTAATAGCTCGCCCTTGTACATCAATTTTATGATGATTATTAGCCAATTGTTTCCTCAGAGCTAACATATTAACACTCTCAAACATGTCTTGTCACCCATATTCTAAAAGACAGAAGCACGAGCATGTTGCATAATTATCTAAATTAACAAACAGCCAGTTTTACACTGCCTCAAAAGTGTGTACAGCTTTTACTTACTTTTTACTGCTCAAAATATATATATAAATGTTAAATTGATATGTTTTAGTTTTCATTGATTAAAATTTCCTGTTATGTTGCCACATTTCGTTGAAAAAGCTTTTTGCACACTCAAGTGTGCTCCCATTATTGCGTCCGGCAGTAAATTGTTGCTTACTAAAGGCTAAAATCCAGCACGAACTTGAAATCGCTAGCTGGCTGTGCCTTTCTCAAACAAATACATATTTATGAATTTTAGTAATGAGGTAAAAATGAAAATACGTTTTGGAGTATGTTTTGGGACTTTATTAACCGACCTTGATGCAATTTACACACGGACATGCCTATATTGACTCCACTATTTAACATACTCTCCACAAGTGTTGAAGTGCTTAAAAAAGATTACCCATATGAAGCAAAAGTAAATTACCCTTACAAAATATAGGTCTAAGTAATTTTAGTTAAAGATGTTTGAAATGCCCGCAATTAGCTGATCAATGACCCAATTCAGACCTTCCGTCTTCCCAGAAGTGACTCAATTTTTGCATTCGAACTTGAATTCAATTTACGATGCATCAGCATGGTCTTCAGTTTTGGTAGTCTTCTGCCCCAGCTGGAGGCTGCCCGTCCAAATGTATTTCTGGTGACCTTGCGCATCCAAAACATTTCAACAACTTTTCAACATAGACAATTCGCGCCTGCTACCAAGCACGGGCACGCGCACCTGCCAGACTCCAACATCAACTCTAAATCGAACTTCAAGCAACAATTCGAAGCAGGGCGCCGCCGGCGACGACCGTTAAAAAAAAAAAACGGCACTTGAAAGTCGGGTCATTTTTGTGTGTTTCTGGTTTTCAAAGTCTGTGTGTTAGTGTGTCTGTCTCTGAGTATGAACCATATAAAAATATCCAAACAATTTAGGGTTTAGTTTAAAATTAAAGAGTTGCATGAGGCAAATGCGCAAAACTGACACCGAATTAAAGCATGGAAATAAATTGATGGCAAATGACTCATGCATTTTAAGGTATTCGATTTTCGTTTATTGTTAACCGCATTGTTGTTGTTAATGTTTCGATTATGATAATACGATTTTTGGCAATTATTGTTGCCGCTCTTCGCCCAGCATCACGTAGTTGCCAATTGCGATTGCGGCGATGCTATAAAATGCCATTGAAACCCGTTTTGCTACAGATCCATATCCATATAAAAGCCACAACGTTGTCGACCAGAGCAATCAGTTGCAGTTGAAGCATCTTCCTTGCCACAAGCCACAAGCCAACATGTTCAAATATGTAAGCGGCAATTTAAAAGTTATTATTTTATTTAGTTCCCATTGGTTAACGCAACAACTTTCTTATAGATGATCTGCCTCGTCCTCATCGGTTGCGCATGCGCCGACAACATCAACAAGGACGCACAGATTCGCAGCTTCCAGAATGATGCATCCGATGCGGAGGGCAATTATCAGTTTGCCTTCGATACCAGCAATGGCATTCAAGTTCAGGAGGCGGGAAATCCTGCCGGTGTTAACGGTGCCTACTCCTATGTGTCGCCTGAAGGCGAAAAGATCTCGCTGAGCTACACAGCTGATGAGGAGGGCTATCATCCAGTTGGAGACCATCTGCCTACACCACCACCCGTTCCGGCCTATGTGCTCCGCGCCCTTGAATACATTCGCACACATCCGCCAGCGCAACAGGACGATCAATAAGCTGACATTGAGAACCAACCAAGCAACCAGCCCCAGTCCATCACCAACATTCACCAACACCACCATCGAATCACTCGAAACTGTGGCCAGTCATTGTTATATAGAGACATACTCACATTCGCATTCGCATGTTATATAATTAGTTGTAGTTATCGTTAATAAAGCTCGTTCAACTAAAGATCTTTGCAATTGACCAGCTCGAATTCAATTTGAATTGAAAATGATCTATATTATTGATTACCGACCCATTATATTATTAAGCTATAAAGAATTCACATTTTTATATGCGTTGCTTTAATTTGCCAATTAAAAACTATCCATAAAAACTATACTATATATGTATATTCCACATTCTTAAGCCAGGCAGGGTATAAGGAATTCCAAATATTATATACAGTCAAGCAGTTTGCACAACAAACATTTGATTGACAAATTGCTAAAAAAAAAAAAAAAACAACAACAACAAAGTGTTTTAAGGTTACATATTAAATGAACTGGGTAATGATTGACCCATTGACTGACAGCTGCTACAAAAGTCGAGCGGCATTAAGCGGGCCAGCAATTGGGCGCGTTTTAAACAGCGCACAAATCGCGTCGTTGCATTGTGGGCGTGCGACTTTTTTGCACAAACATTGTTCTTTGTTGTAGTCTGATTGGGTGTTGTTTTGCTACTTTTTTTCACTCACTGACTGACCATTATGGTCAGCTGTCAGATGTATCTCTCTCTAGACTATTTATATAAAGTTTTAGCTTTCTTGGGATAAATAACGAGATACATTTATGTATTGCTGTGTAGGTTTCTGTGCGGCTCTAGTGTTCCAGAGTGACAAGTTTGTATTATTGTTGTTGCTGTTGTTTATTCGTTTACTTACAATTAAACTTTACCTTAGTTGGTATTTGCGGAAATTGCTCAAGGGCGTTCTAGATACGATGTATATAGATATAAATATAAAAAGACACGTTTGCCTGGGGCAGCAGCTATCCGATTCTCGCTTAGGTCAATTTATGTTGACGTTTTTAAGGCTTCTGCTTTGGCTCTCATGCGATAACTAAGAATTTGTTCTTTGTTTGGATGTTGGATGTTGGATGGACTTCCGGTGGAGAATCGTTTTAAACAATTATTATTTTGTGTTTCCCATACGGTTAAGGTAATCATACTCAAAGGTTAAACAAATATGTAAAACCAAGCACACAAAACAAATGAATTCTTTTCGATTTTAATAAATTAAACTTTTATTTTATTTAACTAAAAAGTGGTTTTGGTTAATTACAAAAAAAGTCCAATAAGATTTTGTGTTTTTTTTTCACTATGCAATTAAGCGCTTCTGAAAATGTATCTTAAATTAATTAAATTAATTAAATGAATTTGTAAACAAATTTCGCTTCAAGTGCCATTTTCGGATGCTTTGCGCAAGGCAGTGCCGCCAACAGAAAACAACGGTAAATATAAAAAATAAATACAACACACTAAACGACTGCTCGACAATGGTGTGTGTGTGTGTGTGTGTGTGTGTTACTGGTGTGTTAGTGTCTGTGTGTGTTAGTTCTTAATGCTCAGGTACGAGGGTCCCACTTGACGGACGTAGACGCTGCGCTCATTGCTCAGATATGGCGGACAGCGTACGGTGAGGATGCCATCGGAGGAGAGCTCGGAACGCACATCGTTGGGATAATAGCCACGTGGAAGGACAAATCGTTTGACAATGTGACGACCCACAAAACTGTCGCCATCGCGACGCTTCTCGTGTTTGGCCTCGACGACAACGGTGTCGCCGGTGGTCTTCACGGTAATCTCATAGGGCTTGAACTGATGCACATCCACATTGGCCTCGAAGCCATCCTTGCCGACGATAACGCGACTCAGATCGGGTGCAGATCCGACGCGCGACAGTCGCTTCCAGTAGGGCACATCCCAATCGCCAGCCAAATCCCAATCGCGCCACAAGCGACGACGATAATCCCATAAATCCCAATCTGTATTGTTGGTCGTTGCTGGTACCAGAGCCATCTCAAGTCTATCTATGTGTGTGAATTTGTTTTGGGTGGTTCTCTTTTTGGAAGGACGCAGCAGCGCGTTGCGAATTTTCACGTCTGTATGCGTGTATTGAATTGAAAAACTTTTATCCGTTTAACGTTACGATTCGCCGCGTTTTCTGTACGTCCGCACGCGATTTTTGCGCTGAGCAAATTAAACTCGGCACTGACACAACTGCCACCTTATATAGAGGCACTGCGCCACTGCGGATCGCGCTTCCAGTGGGCTAAGCCAGTAGCAATGACAACTGTGACGTAGCCGAGCTCAGCTCAACTCAACTCAAATCAACTCAATTCAGCTCCAGCTAACCAGCAGCGGGCGATATGTGTTCTGAACTGCTGTTTATCTTGAGAATATAGTCGCTGCCTGTTTTTTTTTTATCTCGATCTTGATGAGGCTGGTGGGCTGCTCAGCTGTGGGTTGTCGTCAAGCTCACTTCGCATTTCCTTGGGAGGTTGCAACAACCTGCCTAAGTGAAAAACTTCCGCCAGAACACACTAATAGTCTTGCATATATCCCGCTCATATCTTGCCCCAATCAAATCAATCAAATTCTTTAGCAAATTCTTCACTGAAATCCTCAAAAACCCAAAACTTATTCTCCCATAACATCAAAAGTGCCCAAAACAAGCGACTTTGCCCAAAGTTCGCTAACTTTTTGTTTCCACATATACGATTTAATTACGCAGTGTTTCCGCTGTTATATATATACTATAGATATTCGTATATGTATGTGTCTAGCCTAAGCTAAATTAAAAAATTTCTTTGGCGGAAATCCGAAAACAAACATTCGAAAACGACGCATAATTCTTTTCACTTTTTGACCAAATACGGCATTGACTTTTTGTGCGGATTTTCATTTTCAATTAGCAAGCTACAGATACAGATACAGCGAAACATATACCGAAACAGAGATACAGTATCTGCAGCATGTTCAGCGCTTGGATTGAAACATAGACATAACAAAAGGCAATTTGTATAGCCGGCGCTGTCTGCTAAACGGCTTTTCGACTATTGCCATCGATTTGCACCAAAGATTAGCGACAACAACAACAGCAACAAGCATCGACATCATCGGGAACATAACATTTATGGGCCTGACCTGACCTGAACCCCACCCCGCAACGCCATGGATACATAAATGGTGACAAATGGTGTGGGGTCGGTTTTCTGTGTGTGTGACCCAACCCGTTTATAATTGTGTTCTTGTTCTTGTTGTACTATTTGCGATAGATTTTGCCTGAGCTTGATAGTAATTATAATGACAACAGCGCCAATTTACATGCCATGCCCTCCAATAAAGTGTTTATATAGTACAAACGTATATATCATCATGTCGGTTGGAGAAAAGAATTTGGTATATTATATATATTATGAGTTCAATGAGTTTGCAACTTAGTCAGCAAATGACAGCGCCTAGAATGTCTATAGATGCACTTGGCAATTAAGTTGAAATATGTGCAAATGTCAATAGCAATTGCTTTAATTGAGAAATTATTGACAAATGAAAAGTAATTTATATATATATATTTTCCAGATAAACGATCTCAGTTATATTTCAGATACTTTTACTTTCCTTGCTTTGATTAGTTTGTTAAAGCAATCAAGAAGTTGGCATACATAATAATTGACGAAATACATACAATCAAAAGTAAATATTTATGCACACATTCGTTTTTCTTATGCCCTACCCATGTAGCGCAGTGTAACCGTGAAATATGCGCTTAAATTCTCGTTTGGAAATCAATGAAGTGCCGCTGCCGCAGCAGCAGCAATAGCCACAACAACAACAACAACACAAACTAGTGACAAGAATGCATTGTAATTATAGCTAAACAATTTTATAAAGAAAAAACAACTATTGTATGTAATCGACTAATTTGTTTGATTTTATGGCAAAATCAAATCAAATGCGAAGCAAGCGATCCCAACGATCAATACCCAAAGGGTGTGGGTCGCATTCATTCACTTTCTTTGGCAGCTGCTTACACAAGACCTTGTAGTATTTACATATATGTGCTTTCATGTGCTTTCTATAATGCTGATCCGATGCGATCTGATTTGCATTGCATTGCATTGCCACCCCCACAGGCATATGCTATATGGTGAGTTTTGGGCACGCGCTGCACTTTGAAAATGGTTATGGGGTGTGGGTTGTACGCGATTATTCAGTATCTAGATGCATCTCTTACAATCAGCTAGCAGCTGGCTAGCTTGCTATCCAATGGGCACACTGCCAGGGGCAACAACTCAACTCAGCAGCAGCAACTAGCGGCAAAATCTGCAATATTCGAAGTCATTAGTTTGATTGCCCCCTCGACATGGTCAACACCTCCAAAAATTACGTTGTGCTGGTCTGTGCTAAAATGTAAACGTTTTTATATTATTTTACAAATATTATTTGCGTGTTAAAGACAACCAAGTGTGGGCGCTAAGTGTGCCCCCAGTTCGCTCAGAATATATATGTATATATTAATATATTGAACAAATTATTTGAAGTGACTGCATAGCGTCAGGCCGCAAAACGTATTAAACTTATGAATTTTATGCAGCAGCCTAAAAGTAGGCTACGCAAATCTGACAGAATTCGTTATTACGTATACACAATTACGTGCACGTTATACTTAATGAAATTGCTTGAATAAATTGTGTCAAACTAATTAAAACAATTCAATAAACTGCACTACAATTTAAGCATGACAACAAAAAATAAAAATTACACACGACTGCTGTATTCCCTGCATTGCTAAATGTGTATACATATGTATATATTATTACGTAGTATTATATTAATATTATCTATTAGCATATATTAAATTTGAAATTGTGCAGCCTTTTCTGAATTTAGAATGTGTGGCAAATCTAATAAGTTCTATTGACATAGAGCCGCCTATAATTTATGCCTTTATTTTGTTGAGTAAACGAGTATAGAAATATGGTAGTCAACTGACGTTTATTGCGCTGGGGCCAAATGAAGTCACTGGCAGCGTTAGGCGAACGAATAAATTGCGGGCAAGTAGTCGCCAAGGTAGTCCACAGAAACCACATAAAAGGCCAACTGTTTTGTGGTGCAGGCGAACTCAAGAGAAAGAAGCGCGTCACAGGCTGCCACAGCCTGCCACTGCAATGCGGTGCGGTGCCATTTACCCAAGTCGCAGACGGGCTGCCATAGCGCCGCAACTTAAACGGTAATTGGCCATGCGAGTGAGCACCATCATTCCCACCCAACCTCCCAGCCCACCCATTCTTCTTGCCACTGTTGAAAATAGTGCAGTACAGGCCGCAAGTAATCAGCAAGAAAAAAGAAGAAGCCAGCACGTAAAAAGTTTCAGTTCTGTTTTTGGGATGACAAACGAAATGAAAACAGCTCCGAATAAGTTGGGAGTGTTCGACCAGCAGTTACCATGCAGCCAGTTCTGAATTTGAGATTACCTCAGAAATTGAAAAAATATATATTATTTGTACTAATTTATAAGTACTGCTTGAAAATGCCTCATAGAAGTAGAGGTGTCTGCGTCTAACAGTTACATATACTTCACCAAGCTTATCAACCCCTCAGCACATTTTTAAAGGGCATTGGGTGTAACAAGAGAGCTACATTTCCTTTTGTCCATTCCGGCGCCGTCGCCACGCCCACAATGTGCTTGCACTTGTTTGCATACGAAGGCAAGAAACGTTTTATTTATAGGTGCAGACAGCGGGGGAACAGCGGATTGGTGGAAACTTGCAACATTTTGACGCTCCATTAGTCTATTTTTGTGTTGTGCTATTGAACCCAATAGTGAAGAGCGAGCGGCTGAAATGGAAAGTGAATCCGAGGTGCAGGTGGCACATATACGCTGTGTGATTTGTCTTTGATGCGCATTAGGAGCAGGGTATAGCTATGGGGGTTTGGGGTTTGGGGCGGGTTGATAGGGTGAGGTTATGTCGCAGCGCCAGTGTCACTGCAGCTCATTTGAAATTCCAAATAAAAGGTGACGTCGTATCCTTGGCATGTCCAGGGCCAGGATAGCCGCAGCCAGCGGCAGCCAGCAGCCAAAGCTTGGCTCATATGCATGCGAAAGGAGGCGAAAGGACATGCTGTTTGGCTGTCGTCCCTTTTAGCCAAAGGTCACAATTTTCCAATTTTGTCTTCCGTTACATTTGCACTTGAAATTTTTGAGTTGACGTCGGAAATTTCGTTGCACTGTCCGCGTGGAAAATTAATGCAAGTGTCAAGTTTTCGTTTATGCCATCAAGGACATCGCACATGTCCTTGCCAGCATTCAAGGTGAAATCTGTAAGCTAGCAAAGATTCATTACAAAAATATCGGAAATAACGATTTGTATTTTTGTTACACATTCATTTATTGAAATCCAAGTTAAATATGTATGTATACGATTTAGTTGAAGTTTGCTGTTATGATATGCTTTGCGTTTCTAAAGTATGTAGTTACCAATTTGTAGAGTGCTTAGTAGAACATGATATTTCAAATAATGCTAATCGATGCAGTAATAATGCAGCTCGCAAAGTTCTAAAATTACTTATGATCGAGTTATGTGATTTTTAGAGTTCAAAATTGTGTGCCTCTACTTTGTCATGTTTTGGGAGAAAGAGAGAGCTCTTAAGTTAACTATATATCGATTATGATTGACATCAAGTAACATTTAACAGTAAATGGATGAATTCAGAAGAGAAATGATACACAAAAATCGGAAACTTTATTTTCACAGACAAAAACCATATCTTTGAAATTCTCTTCTGAATGCGACCAATATACAGATATGCAGTAATAATAATCATGTTTTTTTGTAAGTTTTTGCTAAAGCTATGTGTTTTTTTTTCTCCAAATATATAGTGTTCATTCGCGTACTAAAAGATCGATCCAGCTATGTAATTACAACTACATATATTGTACGAATATGATATATCATGTTTGTATTTCTAGTTCAAGTGCAAACAGCTACATTTATGTAATTTCTCATTGTGTTCATATAAAATTCTCAATATTCAATATTAAGTGTGTATGTTTTTTTTTTTCAACACTTAGAATACATATAGAACACGGAAATATTTTACTGGGCTTTGTATCGAACCTATCAATTTACTAGATTTTTTTTGCAAATTTAAGCTAGTTATATTTAGACTAGATCGCAACAAATTTCACTTTCCATTAGCATCTGAATGTGGCACAAGGTCTTGAAATGTCCTTAGCTCTGTGCTTGTTGTTGTTCTTCTTCCTCTTCTTCTTTGTGCTGTTGCAACATGTTTCACTTTTGATAGCCACCGAAACTGTAGTTTGAACCCACTCCAACACTTGCCGACATTGTCGGAAGTTTCTGCGATTTTTGTTAGTTTTTCGTTTTCAGTGCTACAAAAACTTTTCTATTTGTTTTTTTTCTTTTTTTTTTACCAAAAATATAAAAGAGAAACTTTTCATTTGTGTGTTTGTAGTTGTGTGTGTGTGTGTGAGTGTGGGTGTGTGAGCAGCTTAAGCTGTGTTGTTGGTTATTGTTGTTTAGGTTGTGCCTTAAATTTTGCCCGTTATTCAAGTACATTATGTAAAATATAGTATATATATAATCTATATAAGTATATAAATAGTATTCTGTTTTTTGTTCATATTTAGGTATCAAAAGATTCGTATAAAAAACGTTTGCTTAACAAATTCTCATTATATTTGACTGTAAAAATCTCCTGGGTTTCAAAATTGTTTTGTTGTCGATTATTTAAGAATTTGTTCAAAAAATCAATTTCGGTGTGTGTTGGTTATCAAATTCCTAAACGCATTCAAGCTGCTGCTGCTGCTGCTGCTGCTTCTTTGGCCATTTCTTTTTTTGTAGCTGCAAATGAATGAAGAAAAAACTGCTCAGCACGAATCCTTATGCAAATACTTGTAATGTGACCAATTTGAATGCGTATTATTTGTGTGCGTGTGTGTGTATGTGTTTGTGTGTGAGTCGCGTGTGCCACGCCCCCTAACGCCTAATACGTAATGCGTCCGAGGCGCGTTGCGGGCAGCGTAGTCGGCTCGGAGTTGGGCAACTCGCCGCAACGCTGCAGCCAGCTCCATGCCTCGCCGCAGAGCACACCGACTCTGGCCAACATTCAGAAACAGTTGCTGCGACGCTTCGATGCCGATGCCGATGATATCGATACGGATGCTGTAGTTGTTGTTGTTGTTGTTACAGTCGTTGCTGTCCTTGCTGGCAGCAACGCGGCCGCGTTCTATGTCCTCTTGAGCTGCTCGGCAATCGGTGCACGGCTGGAGGATTTGGGTGCACGGGTCTTCTTCACTAGGAAACAAGTGAGAAACTCGATGGGCGATGGCACCTTCTGGAGGCTCTCCTCGCTGGAACTGGTGCCCGACTGGTGACTCTCGGCACGCACATTGCTGCACTTGCTGCGACCGGTGCTGGCACCGGGTCCGTCCATTTCAAGGGCATGTCGATAGTAGTTCTTGCAGCATTTCTTGGACAGATTGTACATGCGCACGGTGCGATCAATGTTCTCATCATCCTCCTCCTCGCTGGATTTTAAATTCAAGCCCATGCCACCCACGCCCACATCATGCGAATTGGATTTGACCATAGCCATGTTGGCAGCGTGTCCCTTCTGTTGTTTGTTCTTTTTCTGCTGCTTCTGCTGATCCTTGATGTGCTGCTGCAGACTGCACGGCTCATGCTCCTGTTCCAGCTCCTTCTGCTGCTCCGTCTCCTCCGGCTCCTGTGACTCCTCCTCCTCCACATTGTTTTGGGTATCATCGTAGAACTTGTAGCTGCGATAGCGTGCATGTCTTCCCTGCCAATCGGTGCGTCCTGTCCAATCCGCCCGCCCGGTCCAATCGGTGCTCGCTGGCAGCGACAGTTGTATGGTTGGCGTGCGATAATATTGCCGATGCGGATGAAAACCAAGTCCAAAGTCATCCATATACGACTGAGTATGGATGTTGTCCAGCTCGTCGGCAACACTCAGCAGAAATGGCAGAGTCGACATGGTCTCCTTGTAGATTGTGCGTCGTATTTTGAAGCGAGAACTTTTCAAATGTAAATTTGAGAAATTTTCCAAATTGTCAATTTAATTTAATTTAATTTGTACTTGTTTATTTTAAATATATATATATTTTTTTGCAATTAACAGTTTACAATTTTCGTTTCGCACTGGCCTGGTTTGTTTTCACTTTTCAGACTGACTGGCTCTGGTTGATGGTTGAAAATGTGTAGGTATCTCAATTTCTATGCTACGGCGGGGGCATACATAAACGCAAATACACCGACACAAATACACATGCACAGTCGCAGACACACACACATGCACACAAACAGTAGTAACACAATAAAAGTGCACTTGTTTGCTTTTACTTTGGCTCTGCTTTTGGTTGGCGTTGCTGCACTCGGCGCACTGAGGCACTGGCTCCCTGGCTCACTGGATCTGGCTGGCTGGCTGGCTGGCTGGCTGGCTCCGCTCGGAGGCAACTGCACGGACTCGAAACTCAAACAGAACTGAACTGAGCTAAATTGAAGCACGGAATATCCACGAGGAACGAGGAATGCATTTCACTGGCGCTGCACGAAGTGCGATTATGTTTGGTTTATCATCATCATCATGTGGGGAAACTCCTTCGGCTCTCTCTCTCTCACTCTCTCTCGCACTCGTTCTCTCTCTCGCACTCGGCTGTTGGTCACGCGCTCACGACACAGCAGAAATGCTGCTACGAAGTGCAGCACGAAAACACAAAAAAACCCAAATAAAAACAACCCCAAACCCAAAAACCCCACACACACATACATCTAGCTATATATATACACCCGCACACACACGCACACACACACACACACACATACACACACACACACACAAGCCAGTGCAGCTGCTGGATTTGAGGCTACGCTTGGTTTAATGTTTTGATTTTGCACGTACTACGCGGCGTATGCGTGTTATTATGGTGTGCAATTTGCAGAAGGGGTTCGTTTTTGGATTGCCTTGAATACGCTGCTGGAAAATTCCTAGCGCGTTTTTCGCGCCTTATTGTCATTAGTTTTATTTTAGCTCGGTTCTTTTTTCTTATATTTGTTTTTGGCCTCCAGCATTGTGGGCTGCTGCGCTGCTGTCCCTGGACTGGCTGCGCTGAAGGACAACGACTACTGCGATTGTGTGTTGCATGTGTGTGCGGCATCTGTGGGTGTGTGTGTGTGTGTGTATGCGTTAAAAATCTTAATGCGCAATAATTCATTTTATGGAATTATTGTGCAGGTGGCTGGTGCTGACATTAAGTGGTTTTTGCTTGGCAAATTCAATTCCACGCCGACAATTTATGCCATCCATTGATAAGGCAACTTCATGGCAATTCTGGCAAGCACTTCGACTATTAAGTGTAGTGTATAAAACTGAAATGGACTTAAAAGGGAAACCAAACATTTCTGGTAGTGCAGCGAGAGAGAAGTTTCTAGAACTATAATTAGGGTAAACATAAGCAGCATATTTATGAGTACTAAAATTTTGGCTGTTGAACTATAAAATAGTTAGCTTAAATAAGGCAACAGAAGGTGGTTTCCAACCAACATCATTAAAATATTCTAGTTGTTGCCCAAAAGCCAAAGTTACATAACTAAAAGTAACTATTTTAAGTCAAATTTGAATGAGGGCAGAGCTAATGCCAACTGTACGGCACCCACTCTATTTTCCTGTCACTCTCTATTCCTCTTTCTCACTCTCCTATATTATAAATCCATTACTGCAATTGACCATAAAAATAAATCAGTTAGTTCACTCGACACACCCCCGAAATTGTTTTTTGTTCGAGTCCGAAGTTCATTTGGGGAAATGCATTCCGGCAGATAAACTGCAATCCAGTTTTAGTCCACAATCTGTTTACATTATTCAGGGCCAAACAACAAGCAGTATACAAATCCGCAATTGGTTCAGTTCAGGAGCACTGAGTGCTCTGTGCAAGAGCAGGTCGTTTGGGGTCAAAAACTGCAAACAGCCAACGAAACAGGCCCGAGCAATTAAGCAGAACTGCTTTGCTGCAGGGCACACATCAGGCACAATAGAAGAAAATGTGAAATGAAAAACACTCACATGTGTGTGTGTGTGTGCTGTCTGGCTGTTGGAGACACTTAAGCCTGCGGTGAGCGACAGTCGTTTGTGCCACTTATTGAGAGCAAATGGACAGCAGGAGAGGACAGACAAACAGGACATGACAGGAGAGGAGGAGAGAGGAGAGAGGCGGCAGGAATAGAGCACAGCACGGTACAGCACAGCACAGCACAGCACAGGCCATAAATCCCTTAGCACTCTATATGACACAGTTTCATCGAGCAGGCCAGGAAGCCAGGGGCTGCTCATCAATCGGTCGCTCGACTGATGTCCATGCACCTTGTAGTGCCTCCCCTCAGACGATGATAGGCTGACGATAAGCGGACGAGTTATGGTGGGGCGCGGAGGGAAGGGCTTCACTTGAGCTCATGTACAAACATGTTGTGACTGACACAGGCTGCTGCCATTGTTCTATGAAGTGGCAGGCACACCCTGCAGCGCACACACACACACACACACACACAGAGCCCACATCAAATAATGTTCATACGCCACGTTGGCCTCATTTACTTTCTCGCTGCCTTTGGCTGTCGTTTAATCCATTTAATTGCATTTAAAGCTTTATTTGCGTTTGTTGTTCTTCTCTTTACTGTGCATTCTATTTGGTGGCACGCATATGTCAGCCATGCCCACGCGCTGCCAACCGCGCACCGCCCACCTGAACTCATGCCTTGAAATATTTATGGGAATTGACAGCAATTTGCCGTTGCAAGCATAATCAAAATTAGAAATGCATTCCGAATCGCGCATAGGCAAACTTATGCCTCGCATGTCCTTGTGCCACTTGGCAGCCGAATGACTGACTGTCTAACTGACAAACTCACAAACTGATAAACTGTCTGATTTCGTATCAAATTATCTATAAATTGCAATTGGCCGTCGCATGCTATCGATGAGGATTGGTGTGGCGTGCCGCCGAGCTGCATTTGATTGTTTTTTTATTATGCCTGCCTTGCCGATGGTCGTCTGACGTTACTGGCGTGTGAAATTTCATACATCATTCTATCAACTGCCACAGATATGCACTTTATTTTATGTGTATATTCTCGCAGGAAATACATGCAATCAATTTGTTGAACACAAACTGTGCCTTTGCCTTCAGTATTTACTCCAGATTTGAATTTAATTTTCAGGTCACACAAAATGGGGACACACTAATCATATATATGTGTGTGTCTGTGTGTGTGTGTGTGTGTGTGTGTGTGTGTGTTAGCGAGGATGTACTGGTTTCTTTTTCTTGGTAGTCAAGTGGCAAGCCAGACATAAAAAATGCAATAAATATTTAAATTACGATATCAGCGAGCTGCACGCAAATAAGAAACTGGGTTCAGGGCCCTTCAAAACTAGGCTAAATGTGGATAAAGCTAGAAAATAATTAACACAGCCAACTTGCAAGTCTGCCAAGTGGGTTGAAAGTGGGTGACAGACTGCTGCAAAATAATGAAAAACAGCACCTGCAAAGTATATATATATATTTTTTTTATACATAAAAAAGTTCTTATAATTAAAATAATTAATATTCTTGGCACTATTCGTTTTAAAACATTTTTTGTGTTCAGCTTTAATTATGGCATGAGCTTAATAATTTTGCTATTAATTCATTTTACTATGCTTTTATTAATTCAATTCAAAAGGCTGTAAAATTTAACATATTTATGGACATTTATGATATAAAAATTTATTACAATTGTAATTTATGCATAAATATAATTATTTGTGGACAAGTGTAAAACTTGTTCGCTTATCGCTCTGTGAAATGTTTACTCTCGGAAAATGCGAGATAAGTTCTGTGTGTCGATTGTGTGATTTATAGCGACAGTATTCTTACTTAACATTCGAGTAAAAATCGTGTTCTAAATCTAAATGTAGATGTAAGACCAAACCTGGTTTCTGAAAATCGTATCGCTTTTAATAAAATAATATCATTGGAAAGTTTTGACCCACCCCAGCGCAGGCACTCCCTGGGGGGCACGAAACGGCATTGTTTGTATAAATAGTTCAGTTTTGACAAGTAATGGCAAAAGGCAATTTACAACTTATTCATTTGTCATTCATTTCATTCATGCCACGCAGATGAAACTTCGTTTCACATTTTCTGCTTGTATCTCCCGTTGTTTCATCTTTGATTCACTCTTCATCTACGTGTTTTTGCACAACAACTAAGGCAACAAACAACAATACGAATTGAGGCAAGCGAAAAGCAATTTATATGAACAACAACAACTGTAAATTAATAACAAAATAACAGCAACAACGACAATCGTGTCAAGTTCAACAAAAGCTTCACCCGTAGCTCTTTTGCTGTTGTTGTTGTTATTTTATAGTTTATATGCATATAAAATTCGTGGCACGCACAATACCAAAAAAAAAGAAATATGTAAAACCAGTTAATGCGTCTGCTTCTGTTTTTGTTGTTGTTGTTCGTGCACCCACGCGGCGCTTGAAGAGAGCGGCCTTAAGAGTGCGGCAAGAGCGAGCTTTACAAAGTGAGTTGGCAGCACCTTAAATGGAGTTGCTCTTCTGGCTGTCATTTCGGTTAATTGGCGGAAGAGTGAGTGTCAAAGAGTTGGCTTTCAAGGCCAAGTTGACAAAAAAGGATAAATAAATTGCATTTATTTGCGATAAATATGTAAAACAAAAAAATCACTTTAATGAAGTTTAAGCCTGATCTTTCTCAATAAGCTGCTAAATCTCATGAGTTACTTAACCAAAGTCTAGGCAAATTAACACAATTTTTGAACAAACTCAAATAGTTAAATATGCATTAAAAACATACTAAAAATAGTTGCACTAATTTGCTAATGGGGCACCCATATATTTTTTTATAACCAAATTACACAAAACATCTTGCTCATCAGCAACACCAACAACATCAGCGAATCGACAAGTCAACAACTCAACCAGCTTGCAGCATCATTAAAGACTCGGGACTCGGGTCAGCTCAACAAGCTGTCAATTGTGACGCTCGCTTTGAGCTCTCTCTCCCTCCCTCTCTCTCTCTCTCTCTCTCTCTCTCTTAGTTTAGGGCGGCTGCCTATGCAGACTGATCGGCAGCGGGGACAGTCGAGGAGGAGGGGAGTTGGTTTTAAACTACTCACAAGCTCACAAGTCGCGACGGAAGCCGCTTTACTCTGAGCTTGACTTGAACTTTGGCAGTCGTTTACGGTTGTTCCATGCGGCGCGTTGGCAGCGCGCTAAGTACGATCTACGAGTACTGAAGTTTCCGAAACTTGTCAAAATTCCCGGTCATTAAGCCAAAACAATTCAATTACAAAGTGTACAATTGTATTTGCTCCCCAGTCTCCACAATCCACACTCCATCTTTAACCATATTGCGGCTCTTCTCTATTTGGTTTTTATATCCATTCGCGTGCACCCGTTAAATAAATGTGTGGCTGATCTAATCGCTGGCTTTGGCACGACAAAGTGCTCCAACCGCAATCAAATCGAATAATTATCCTGCCACCAGATAAAATCTAAGCTTCGTTAGTTTTTCCATTCGCGGCTGTGTGAAACAAATAAAAATGTGCCGCTCTTATCCTGGGCTGTCAGTTCACGGATGAGCTTCAGTGCGTCAAAGTGTTGACCCAATTAAATTACTTACAAAAATTAACAAAAATTTACTTCAACAACAAATTCAAAGCATAAAAGCTTTCACCTAACAAGCGACGAGGCGCAAAAACTAGTTTTCTGACGCTTTTACCCAGACAAAAACAACAAAAAGAGGCAAAAAATAAAAGACATTATAAATTACAATATTTCTTATATGTATTTTAGCCCCAGACATATAGCATACACATAGAGGAAAAGCAAAGCAACAAGAAAAAAAACACACTCAAAATTAAACCAAACCGAACATAGCCCAAAAACTAACCCAAACGAACGCATCGCAGCGCATTCAACAACTTGTTTATTTCAAAATATAAGTGTATATATAACAAAAAAGCAAAAAAAAAAACCTGAAGCGCGTCTATATCTTATAAATAGTACGCTTTGTTTCGGCACCTAACGCTGGCGACCATCAACAACAACCACAAACTACACTACAACAACAAGAACAACAACAAATAGTGGCAGCAGCAGCAGCCGCTGTTTCTCGTGGCGTAGGTCAGGCAACTCCGAGAGCCAGCTGAAAACCCAATAAATAAATCACAAACTATGCGCTGATTGAGCTGCCGGCACAAACAGTCGTAATAAACAGCTGAACCCACGTAAACTAACTACTACTACCACTAACTGCTCATAAATTGGCACATGTTGCCGGCTGCTTTTTAGTAACTGGGCTAAAATATTTTCAAGTGCAAAATGCTACACTGGTCACTGATTGTCAGCGCCCTGGGCGCGGTTGTTGGCATCCTAGGCGCCTACTGCGGCTGGTCGCTGTTCCCCAACATGATACACAAAAACGTCGAACAGGTGAGTGGCAAAAAACAAACCTCTTTCAGATACTTCTAGTTTTTTCCAAAAGTTCCGTGTATCTTTGATATCGAATAACTATTGAACATTCTACTTAGACAAGACTGTTAGGAATTCTGATAATCATATATCTGCTAATTACAAGCAAAACATCCGCGTCATGTTTTCCGAGCCGCAAAAAAAAGATAAACAAACAAAGCTCTTGAGAAATAGCCTGTCAACATAAGTATGATTATTCGGTACATTCTAATATTGGGTAGTTACAGCATGCAGATCATTATGTAATGTAATGTATATGTTATGTATTCTGTGTGTTGAAGAACTGTAGAATACCGTCTAATTATGATTAATGGAAGTGTTTCTTAAACATATTCTAAAGAACATACTTACATTTGATTCCACGTATCATTTTCAATGGATTGTAAGGGTATTTGTAGTTCATTTTGCCATAGTAGCGGATTTCTTGATGTTTGCGTATTCTGATAAGTAAGTCAACAAACTAGTAGGCTTTGACGTGATTATGAAAACAGTCATAGTATTGTTTACCCAGAACAAAGTAATGTAATATATATGAGGCATACAGGAAAAGAGGTTAGTCATCTGCTTACAGATTGTATAAAGAATCTTAAGTTACTACAAATAAGCTAGTAGAACCCCTTACGGATAAAATACAATTGAAATATAATTAATTCAGCATACAAAATTCTTAGGAACATTAATCAAAATAAGAGACAATCTAGTAATATCTAAAGCCAAATAGTACTTTGGTCTATTCAAGAACTCAACAGTAGCAGCATTAGTACCAACTATTAGTTAGCCAGTTCATTTAGAACAGTTAAAGCTACAGCACTTAGTGCACTTAATGCACTTAAAATATGCCGGTGTGTCGGTGTCAAAGCTGACCTTCCGTAGAACATGAATCCATTAGATTACCAGGCCAGCCATAACTCATTACTTGAACCCCAGTGGATTGCGAAACATCGCGTCGATCTGCATACTTTATTGCGACAGTATTTCATTATCGCCATAGATGACACTGCAGAACATGACATAACAAATAAAAAAAAGCCGTTAAAATTGCTACCCAAAACGAGACAGATAGCATTTACATACATATATGTACATATGTACATGCACTTATAGATATATTTGACAGATACACTCACGCTATGCACAAATTAATTTAATGCGCAGTTATTGAAATGTCAACAAACATTTGAAATGCAATGCGGCGCCCGCAATAATAATCAATTTCAGACGAATGCATTATAATTTAGGCAAATAGTAAAACACACTAATTACAGTTTAAACAGTTTGACCATAGCAAAGCAGAAATGTGTTTCAATTACAGTTATATGTCAGAGCAGTCATCTATTTAGTATTTAATATGTGCTTGCAGAAGGTTTTTAAGTGTGTCTAAAATTTATATCTATTTGTTCTCAAGGCGCTGATTCATTGCCAGAGCTAAGGCTATCGGGTGGCTTGGAGGCGCATGATTCAGTTGTTGTTTATTGCAATTAGAATGTGGCGCAGCGCTTTTTAATTGCCCTGCCCTGGCCCTGCTCATGATGGCAAACCGCAAGCGCAAGTCGCTTTTAGGGTTGTCATGCATTGGGCATTACATGCGTATACTTAATACGAACCTTGCCCGCTAGCGCCCATGGGTGAGGTCAACTCATGTTTCTTCGCTTTTATGAGCCATTGTGCTCAGTTCCGTATATGCGGCATATCTTTCGGTTGCAATCTAGAATGGTTTAAAATCAAGTTAATGTGTTTGGTCAGTTGGGTTCGCTTAAGGTTGATGCTATCAAAATGTGTCGCCTTCAAGTTGAAGGCAGCCGTATAAAAACCATTTCTATTTGTAATTCCAAATGCAAACCAATTGAAATTCAAAGCAATTGATGGTCAAATTGTTGTTGTACATTATTGGGCAATTGGGCCAACAAGCAATGCCAACCAATTAACACTCGTTTTCGAGCGAAATTTGTGTTCGGTTCACTTAGAAAGTAGCAGCTATTAAATATTACGTAGATGCCACGTTGACCCATTGACTCGACACATTCTGAGCCGCTAAATCCGGTAAACCACCTGACCCCTGAGATGCTATAAAGTATCTGGATTTGCATATGAAAAAGCTGTTTCTTTTCAAATTTCAGTCACGTTTTGGCGCTTGCTTTGACTTTGATTTGTTGTAGTTGTTTTTGTGGTCATTTTTGCGTTGAACAAATTGTTAAAATTGGTCAATTTCGCAATAATTATTTTATTTTTTTATTATTATTTCGTTTGGCTGCCGAATGAATTTTGGGCCAGTGTCAATGCGTCTCAGCTTGTTGTTGTTGCTGTTGTTGTTGTTGCTGCTGTTGTTGTTATTGCTGCTGTTGTTGTTATTGTTGCTGTCTTGTCTTCGCCTCTCTTAGTTTGGGAGCTCTTAAGGTTAATCAAACATTTTGTATGCTCTTTTCATAGGCTGACTGCGCAGTCGACGCGACGCCGGCTTCGTGTGCATTGACCTTGAGATTGTTTGTGGTTATTTTTATGCTTTTCGAAGATTTTTTGACAATTCCTCAATTGTACCTAGTTCATACATAGGTAACTATGTACATATATATATATATATATATATATATATGTATATATTGTATGTATATCGTGTGCGTGGCCTGGTCTTAGCCTCACTACCAAATTATATTGCTGGTCATGTTTCTTAGGTTTAACTTTTGCAAATTTTTATTATTTTTTTTTAATTTACGAGGGAATTGTAAATATTTGTGGAGGCTTCTAGTCAAGGCGCCACTGTTTAGTGCTCAGCCATTTAAGTCATTTAATTATTTTACAGGGTCAGCAATTTGTCAAAGAAATTTGTATTTTTAATGGTTGCCAATTTTTGGCAGTAAGAGAATTTTAAAAGAGACTCGATTGAAAAAGGGTGTTTAAAACGGGTTTCATATTATCTGCGTACTGTATTTGACTTGCAGATACCCTAAGGCTAACTGCAAAGACTGAAATCAAAGGCATCTCTAACAGCCTGTTACATTCATCGCTTCCAATTACAGACACCCTCTTTCATCACTTATATTAATTAGCATTTAACTTGTTATTTGGTTAGATGTTGTGGTCATTGCACTTTGGCAAAAATAATAAACGAATGTAAACACATGTCAACAAATATTTGAATATGCATAAAAAAGGTATAATTAACCGAATGAACTACAATAAGTTATTGAAATATTACAGCTGTCAGCTTAATTAAATAAAAAGGAAAGGAAGAAAAACTGGTTCATAGTCGTCAGTCTGGCCAAGTGTTGATGACGCTGATGCGATTTTTATGGTCACTAATTCATCAGTTTGCTCATAATTTTATAGCTAACAACACAAGCCGTACATAAAACGCAAATGCGCCTGTTTGAGAAATGAGCTTTATGAAGTGTAGACAACTCATTGACATATAATTAATATAATTCTATATTATTTTTCTTAATCGTTTATTTTCTTCGTCAGAGCGTTGTTATACAAGATGGCTCTGAGCAATACAAACGTTTTGTGAATCTGCCCCAACCGCTGAGCTTCAAGGTATATATATTCAATGTGACGAATCCCGAAATGATACAACATGGTGCCATACCCATTGTCGAGGAAATTGGACCCTATGTTTATAAGTAAGTTAAATACACGCTTTTGCAACAATAGCTTAACTAAAAACTTTGTAACTTCCACAGACAATATCGCCAGAAGAAGGTTAAACATTTCTCGCGAGATGGTTCCAAGATCTCCTATGTGCAGAATGTGCGTTTTGATTTTGATGAGGATGCCTCAGCACCCTTTACACAAAACGATCGCATTGTAGCACTCAACATGCACATGAATGTGAGTATTTAATGAGATATATTATATATATATATATCTAAACTACATAAATGTTAACTGAGTTTGTGATTGATAATCTTCTGACGCATCTTACAGGCCTTTTTGCAAGTATTCGAAAGAGAAATCACTGATATCTTACAGGGTTTTGCAAATAGATTGAACTCGCGATTGAATCGCACGCCCGGCGTACGAGTTTTAAAGCGTCTGATGGAGCGCATACGAGGGAAACGTAAAGTAATTTTATTTACTACTAATTCTATAGAGCCAAAAAAAAAATACATATATATACGATATTACGTTAGTAAAGCAATGGAATATGGAATATATGTGCCTACCTGACTATATCGACTTAAACGCCCAAGCATGCTACTATTTTGGGGCATAGGTCAATGTTATTCTTACTATTACTATTATTGGATTTGGATTTTTTTTTCGGTTGGGGTTTTCGGGTTGATTGGTCTAACTAATTAAACATTGACACAGACTGTTTGTAACCCTAAAAAAGGTTAATCGATGATTTTAATTTAACTATTGTATTGGGCATTACTTTGTCCTTTTTCTTGATGAGCTGATGATGGCCAACTGATATGGCTGTATCGATTTCATTGCTCTTATATGGTTATTAATTATGATAACGCCCCAGACATGCGTAAAGTAATTAAGCTTTTAATATGATTAATGTGTTTACTTAGCCTTTATTCACTTAAAACGATCAGAAATATAATATATGTTCATAAGTTGGAGTTTCAGTATAGTATTGAGCTGACTGGCTTGAGGTCAATGTTGGCTATTTACATATATTAAGAAAATACTAAGCAGAACTCTGGCTTAAATTGATAATAGTACTGATCTGAAAACAATGTAAAATCTTGGTTTCGGTGTTGACTTGCTCTATAAGTAGTCTAAAAAAAACTAACTAACCTTGACTTTTAAGCCACTAGCTTATAGCCAGAACTGTTGGCTTAAAGGTCATTAGCTGTTTGCGGTAACTAATCTGTCGAACCAATAATAATTATAGCGCCCTTTAACTGGGTGAGCGGCATCGTAGTCAGCCTTATTGATGGTGTCAAAGTAAGTTAAACAATCTTGCTAGATCTGTGTATCTATATATATTTATAATGCTTGTCTAATATTTCTAATTTTGCTCATTAAACTCAAGTACACAAACATAACACACATCATACTGATTGGCATGAACCTTGGTCCAAGGAATTCACAATTGTAAATATGTTTTGATAAATTGAGACTGATATTGAAACGCTGTCAGTCAACAACATTTTTACTATAAGCAATTAATTATTTAGTATTATTAAGCATACATAACTCAACTGGCTACTAATTTTTGGTCAACGCTTCGCCTAACACAAATTCTAAGGCTAATTGCCACGCCCCGTAATGCGCCGTTGCCTCCTGCTACGCCTCCGCCTCCCCGCTAATGCTTGCCGCCTTTGCCTTTACCTGGCCTCTGAACCCCAACAAATCCTAGTTCAAAACTTACCCATTTAACATTTTAACTTGACCGTCGGCTCTTTTCAGTCCGTGCTGCAGATTGGCGAGAATGATCCGGGTCTGGCTCTACTGCTGGTGCATCTGAATGCCAATCTCAAGGCGGTGTTCAACGATCCACGCTCCATGTTTGTGCAGACCTCGGTGCGGGAGTATCTGTTCGATGGGGTGCGTTTCTGCATCAATCCCCAGGGCATTGCCAAGGCCATTTGCAATCAGATCAAGGAGAGTGGCTCCAAGACCATTCGAGAGCAGAGCGATGGCAGCTTAGCCTTCTCCTTCTTTGGACACGTAAGTTGAGAATGAAATTAAACAGAATACTCCCACTCACATGCAACTCCACCATCCATAGAAAAACGGCTCTGGACATGATGTTTACGAGGTGCACACTGGCAAGGGCGATCCCATGAAGGTGCTGGAGATTCAGAAACTCGATGATTCGCATAATCTGCAGGTGTGGCTCAATGGCAGCAACGAGGGCGAGGCTTCCGTTTGCAACCAGATCAATGGCACCGATGCCTCCTCCTATCCACCGTTTCGGCAGCGCGGCGATTCCATGTACATCTTCAGCGCGGACATATGTCGCTCCGTGGAGTTGTTCTATCAGTCGGACATTCAGTACCAGGGCATACCCGGTTTCCGGTACTCTATTGGGGAGAACTTTATCAACGACATTGGACCCGAGCACGACAACGAATGCTTCTGTGTCGACAAATTGGCGAATGTGATCAAACGCAAAAATGGTTGCCTCTACGCGGGTGCCCTCGATCTGACCACCTGCTTGGGTGAGTTATGTATTCGTTTTTTATTACCTCTATGCCGCAAGAAGATAATCCAACTCCACCCTAACAGCTATCAACAAGATTTAAAAGCATTCATTTAAATAATTAATTCATGCGCATTAAATCGATCTAAAGCATCTGTGTCGATTTTGCTATGCGTAAATTGTTTTTATTATTTGTGTCCGATTTAATTTAATTACTAATTTATTTATGTGTTTAAAATGAGAATTTGACAGTTTTTTGGTAGTTTTATCTGCAAAACTAACAAGTTTCATTAACGTGCCTATTAATATGGGCATTAATTAGACTCCCCCAACCAGTTAACGGAGAAACAGTCTGCCCAATTGGCTACCACATTGCCTACTCGCGTTTGTCACAGCTAAAATTAAATATGAACTTTCAATTTAACAGACTTTGGTAATAAAATATGTAGAACATCCGAAATTAAAATGGCTAATGATATGTAAAAAGAATACTCGAAAATCCGGAAATACTTGGCGTGCTTGTTTTACGCCCCATCTGCGAATTAACGTGTTTGTTTGGCTTTTAATGTTGAGCTTATCATGTTTCATATGCAAATTCACAAGAGTTAAATATTCCACTGTGCGTCCGACTGCAGAAATATTAAGTTTTTTTCTTTTGAATGAGAGTCTAAGCAAATAAAAAATAAAAACTGCTTTTGCCATAACAAATGCAAATCTGAACAAGCTCAAGTCTCCATTGAATGCCAGTTCAAAATTAACGTATGCTTTTCGGAGGTGTAAAAGCGAGCCGCCCAAACGCACAGATGATCAAATTTAAATTATTTGTTCGGCAATAACAATTAAACTAAAAACAATTTGTCTTCAAGCCTCTCAAATTCCTTATTATTTCAAGTTTGCAAATGAACTCGATCTTTGCGCACGCTCACTTAGCCCAAGAACAAATTGCAATATCAAGTCAAATGGCTGTGTGGGTCGCTAAATCATTTGATCTTCAATTAGATACCCTTGTGGTCTGTGGGGCGTTTCAGTTCTATCGGAATGTATGCAATCATCATTTTCTTTGGATAAATCATGAAAGCCGATCTATTAACAAATCAATTTGAATGGAACACATTTTTGGCTAATTTTTGATTTCAAAAAACCAGTCTATTAAGTCTTTAGCAATTTTTGCATTTTTTGCATGCAAAATAGAGCATTAATTGTTTTAGCTGTCATTTAAATGATCTGTCCAAAATTAATGGTAATCGACAAATTATACTAAAGATTTGTCTAATAGTTGTCTAATAGTTTCGAGTTTTATTGCCATATTAATCAGAGTCTTTTGATTTTATCCGAATACGTGCCGCCATTCTTCAAACATTAAGTTAAAAGTTAATAACATAGTTTGACTTATATAATATTTATTATTTTAACTATATGGCTAAATGACAGCTAGAGCATTAAAACTCCACTGATTTCATGGCTGGAATTCAATATTTCTGCGTCGTTTATTGACCCATTCCAAATTTATTGTTAATATCTTAATTAACACTTCAGAGCCAGCAATTGCAAGATGATTGACGAGACGAGACGAGGCAGCATCCATATGTATTGCGCATTTGAAAATAAAAGTGTTGATGACTAGTTTTATGGCTTCTGAAGTGATCATCGGTTCATTATGATCTTCTCGAGTGCCGCTCTACAAATTGAAGCATTCAATTCTATGCAAGATTTTGTTCTCCATCGTATTAATGTTTTTATTATTTATTGGATGCGTTGTTGGGCACGTTTCTCACTTGAGATATTTGCTTTATTTTTAATTGGCAAAACGTGAGTTAACAGTTTCAATAATGAGCAGCATTTGGAAATATTTGTCGACTGTATAAGTAGCGCCGCCAAATGAGGAAACTCTCATACAAATTGGTTCAATGCTAATACTAAGTCAATAAATATTGGATAAATCAACACAGACATTACTTCCGTACACAAGAATTTTATTGTGCTTAAGAGTTATTAACTGAAAAAAAATCGTTGTCAAGTTTTTTGGCTGTGTGGCAACTGGCCTACAGATCCATTGAACTTTACTTTGTTAAAGCAACATTAACAAGAAAAATATATAAATTTAACGAGTAAACGAGTTGAAAATCCTGTTTTTGTATTTTTTAAACAAGTGCTATACTGGAATTTTAATTATAATATCATGCTAATCTTAAAATCTATAATACTTAAAAGTAAATTATTTATTTTACAGATGCGCCAGTTATTTTGACATTGCCTCACATGCTGGGCGCCTCGAATGAGTATAGGAAAATGATACGAGGACTCAAGCCAGATGCTAAAAAACATCAGACCTTTGTCGACGTGCAAACGGTAAGCCTTGAACCTTAAACAATATTACCATCTATAATATATATCTTAAATATTATGGCACAGTTGACGGGTACTCCGCTGCGGGGTGGCAAGAGAGTTCAGTTTAATATGTTTCTGAAGAGCATAAATCGCATAGCGATTACAGAGAATCTGACAACGGTGTTGATGCCTGCCCTTTGGGTGGAGGAGGTTAGTAGAGTACTATCGTGTCGTGTGCATCCTACAGCTCAATTTTTACAGGGTATTCAACTGAATGGAGAAATGGTGAAATTCTTCAAACAGAAGCTCATCAATAAGCTCGAAACATTGGACATTGTGCACTGGGCGGGTCTTTGTGGTGGCATGGGCGTGGCAGTTCTCGGTCTCATCTATTACATATTCCAGCGAGGCAGGCCCGAGAAAGTGTTTGTGAAGTGAGAGTGGTGAATGGAGAATGGAAGATGGAGGATGGAGGCTTACCGAAATGCTATCAAATGTTGTAAATGTATTTGTATGTTGTTATCGTTATAATTTTAATCTGCATGTAACAACTTGACTCGCAATGTCCACGAATTTTTGTCTATAATTTATTGTTTAAATGTGATTTTATTATATTGTGATTTAGCCTGTACTAAAAATTATGCTTAAACTAAACAAAAATGTTGAATAAAATGTAAATGAAAACGAGATCAACTTGTTTTTCTAATGGATTTGGAAGTTCTTGGTAAATATCATTAGATATTTCTTAGAATTGCTGACCCCTTAACCGCAACAGTTGCCAAGCTATAAAATTGAATTCCCACAGTTGAAAATCAATAAGTATGCCTTGATCCCAAGCTAAGCCCCAAGTTCAAGATCCCTCACAATGGTCAACATAAATTATTCATTTAGTGAATCAATCAATGGCAGTAAAAATTAAACGAAATGAACAAAAACCACAAAAAAATAGTAAAGTTAATTAAAACTTATGTGTAAAAGTGCAAATTAAAATAGAGTTGCTTAAATAGAGTTGCTAATAAACCTGTAGACGAAAATATCTACAAAATTGTGCTTGAATACTGTGCGAGTGAGATGGCTGCATTTGACCAAGTCTAATATGCAAACATAAAATCAACAAAAGATCGACAAGGTGTTTGATTTTAATGCTATTGACACACACTCGCACACACACTCGCACACACACTCGCACACACCCTACAATTGCTGAGGGTTGGGAGGGGTTACTGCGATTGCGAGTACGAGTTTGCCTGCTACTGACTGCTGGGACTGTCACTTTGACTGACAGCCGCATCAACAACAACAACAACAACAACAATTGTCAGCTGGGCGTGTGTGCGTCGCCAAGCGTTTAAAAGCGCGTCAAACACAAAGTCGAAATACAAATAAATAAAAATCGCGCTACGCTCAAACTCGAGCGTTCTGGAACCCGTTTCATAATTAAAAACTAAATATTTAAATGTGACTTTTGTCTAATAAATTTTGTAAATTAATTTCATTAGTAAACGTACAGCTAATGGCCACAAAGAATATAAAAAATAAAACTTTCACATTGTAAATGATTCTCTTACAGTCTCTCAGTCTTGCCATTGCCTGTGGGATCTTAAGCACGCGTCTGGAAAGAACCTTTCCAATTTGGCCCGTTCTTGTATATAGGTGTGTGTGGTCAATAATTATGCAATACACACAATGATGTCCCACAACCAGTTTGCCATCGCTGTCGTCATATATACATTTGTGTACATATATTCAAATCACTTTGGTTTGGAGTTCAAGATGAGACCCGTTGCCAACTTGCCCGATCAGTCGGCAACGAAACGCGAAGAAGACGCGTTGTCGAGTGTGAAATAACATTTAAATTTTAAATTCGTTTCGATTCGTTTTATTTTGCTTTTGTGCTCGGCCTAAGGACTGTCGCGTCGCATCGCTACCACTCTACTCTCTCTCTCCCCTCTCTTTCTTCTGGCTCCCTATATATTTTTAGAGCAGTATATAAAGGCCTGACGTTGTGTTCTACTCCGTCAAAGCATCAGAAGATGCCGTCAGTGTTGCTGCTCCCGTTGCTGCTGCTGCTGCTGCTTCAGCTCTGCTCGGCTCGAATCTTTGAGCGATGTGAGCTGGCTGCACTGCTGCAGCATCAGCATGGATTAACACCGGCTCAGGTAGCCAATTTGGTGTGCATTGCACAGCATTCGAGTGGTCTGAATACGGCAACCTTTGGAGGTGGCACTGGACTCGGTGGCGGCTCCCATGGCCTCTTCCAGATTAGCGATGTATACTGGTGTTCGCCGCCTGGTCAGGGCGCTGGTTGTGGGTTGAGTTGTTCGCGTCTACGGGATGATGATATTTCGGATGATGTTTTGTGTGTGCGGAAGATCTATGCGGAGCATGAGCGCATCGCGGGAGATGGATTCACTGCCTGGCAGGCATACGATGCGTATTGTCGCCGTGATGCGGCCTCCTATGTCGCTGACTGTGGACTGGGCATCAAAAAGAACAGTGCGCAGAACGTGGCTGCCTCATATCAAGTGAAGTATCCTCAACCACAGTTGAGCTATCATCACCAGCCTCAACAGCAGCAGCAACTCCAAGTGAGCTATCATCAGCCGCAGCATCAACAGTTGAAGGGCAAGATCTACAGTCGCTGTGAGCTGGCTCAGGAGTTGTTCTACAAGCACAAGCTGCCCATGCAACAGATACCCACCTGGGTATGCATTGCCCAGCATGAATCTTCTTACAACACGGCAGCAGTGGGACGCCTTAATACGGATGGCAGTGCGGATCACGGCCTGTTTCAGATCAGTGATCTCTACTGGTGCACGCATGATGAGCGTGCCGGCAAAGGATGTCGTGCGGTCTGCAATCAATTCCTGGACACCAGTATTGCGGATGATGTGCAGTGCATCAGACGCATCTATCAGGAGCATACACAGATATCGGGTGACGGCTTCAATGCGTGGACGGTCTACAACCGGAATTGCCGCAATCAGAGCTATGAGAAGGTAGCCGCCTGCTTTGCCAAACCACCAGCGACATCCTTGCATCCCAATGCTATTGGTGGTGCTGAGCACAAGGTCAGCTATGCATACCAGCAGCCAACGACATCGAATCCCTACTACAGGGCACCTGTCAGTAAGCCAAGCCAAAACTATCAATTGGCTAGTTATACGGGTAATCATATTCTGCATCCAGAAGCTCACCCACATCCCAATGTTATTGGTGCGCCCATAAAAACACATTATGCTAGCAGCTCATACTCAAATCCATTGATCAGCTACAAACCACACACAACACCTAAACAACAAAAGCACCAGCAAAACTATTACTATCGACAACCACAAGCACTACAACACCAACAACATCCACAACATTACACAACACCTCAACGAGCTGGTAAAGTTTATAAACGTTGCGAATTGGCGCAAGAGTTGTATTTCTCACACAAGTTTCCCATTCAGGATATAGCCACTTGGGTGTGCATCGCGGAGCATGAGTCGCGTCTCGATACGGCGGCAGTGGGGCGCCTCAATGCGGACGGCAGTGAGGATCACGGGCTCTTCCAGATCAGTGATCTCTACTGGTGCACGCAGGATGGCAGCGGGGGTAAGGGCTGTCACATCAACTGTGATCGTTTGCTAGACGCGGATATCTCTGATGATGTCCAGTGCATCCGGACTATACATGAGGAACACACGCGTATCTCTGGCGATGGCTTCACTGCGTGGACAGTGTACAATGGATATTGCAGGGATCGGAAGCTCACCGAGATTGCCAGCTGCTTTGAGGAGAGTGAGCTCCAGAAGGAGCAAGCGAAGCCAATCAAGCCAGCAGCTAATGAGCCTGTCAAGAAACCCAAGCCCAAAGGCAAGACCTACAGTCGCTGTGAGCTGGCCCAGGAGCTCTACCACAAACACAATTTGCCCATGAGTGAGATACCCACCTGGGTGTGCATAGCTCAATATGAGTCCTCTTACAACACTGGTGCAGTGGGTCGCCTCAATACGGATAGCAGTGAAGACCATGGTTTATTTCAGATCAGTGATCTTTACTGGTGCACCCACGATGGAAGCAGGGGAAAGGCCTGTCATATTGAATGCGATCGTCTGCTCGACTCCGATATCTCTGATGATATTGAGTGCATCAAGACCATTCATGAGGAGCACACACGAATTTCAGGCGATGGCTTCACTGCGTGGACGGTGTACAACGGGCATTGTAGACACCAGAGTCTGGCACAATTGAGCGATTGCTTTGCAGGCAATGAGATTATCGAAGCGGAGGTGAAGCCCCAACATCAACAAGTGTCAAGGCGCAAACCACCCCCGATTGTAAAAGTTGTAGCTAATCATCCCTTCGGGGCCAATCCGTTCCTGCAACATTTGAGTGTACCACAGAAGAGTCAAGTGGCAGTCCATTCTGTTAAGACTACAGCCAAGCCTTCGATAAAAGTGACTTCAGTTCCAGTGACTCCTAATCATTCATTTGCATCAAATCCTTTCTTGCAGCACTTGAAACCTCAGCAACAACCCTCATTTACCCCATCTGTGGTTAGCCCTATAAAGTTGATTGATAAAGCATCTGTTTCAAAACCCAACTATGATAAAAATCCATTCCTAGGGCCATTACGTATACCCTCTGCGAATGCTATTAAGCTAGACACTAGTAAGCAGCACTTGAATCCTCAGCAACAACCCTCATTTACCCCATCTGTGGTTAGCCCTATCAAGTTGATTGACGAAGTGTCTGTTTCAAAACCCAACTATGATAAAAATCCATTCCTAGGGCCATTACATATACCCTCTGCGAATGCTATTAAGCTAGACACTAGTAAGCCCAAGACAAGTACGACTTTAAAGCCCACAGTGGCTGCTAAAGTCACAAAGCATCCATATATTAGCAGCGATATCTTTCGTCAAGAGATTATCAAATTTACGGCCACAACTTCAGCAACAACAGCAGCAGCGTTTAATTATTTTCAGCAAACTAAGCCAAGCACAACACCAGCACCGAAATTCACTCAAATTATTGCCAGACCGTCTACAACACACAAAACAACAGCTCGTTCAACTATAACAACTCGTCCGTTTACTACAGCTCGGCCATTTACCACAAATACTCCAGCAAAAATAACAACTCGATCGACTACAGCCAGGCTGTCAACCACAACACCACGCTCGATTTCAACAACTCGTCGTACAACGACAACAATTCAGCAAGCTACAAAAACTCAAAGTGTACCATTAATCAGACAAACAACAAGATCCACTGCGCGCCAAACAACTACAAGACCAACGACTCGCCCTACAACAACAAGAGTTATATCGAGAGAAACATCGAGGCCCACAACTCGCCTTACAACAACAAGACCTTTAGCACGCCAAACAACAACGCAAAACTCAACACGTTCTTCAACAATTCGTCATACAACTAGCCAAACTGTTCGCCCAACAACTCGCCCAACCGTTCGCCCAACAACTCGTCAACCAACTAGCCCAACAATTCCCACAACCATTCGCACAACAGCTCGCTCACCAAGTACCCCAACAACTCCCACAACCGTTCGCACAACAGCTCGCTCACCAAGTAGCCCAATAACTCGCCCAACCGTTCGCACAACAACTCGTCAACGAACTAGCCCAACAATTCCCCCAACCGTTCGCACAACAGCTCGCTCACCAAGTAACCCAATAACTCCCCCAACCGTTCGCACAACAGCTCGCTCACCAAGTAGCCCAACAACTCGCCCAACCGTTCGCACAATAACTCGTCAACCAACTAGCCCAACAACTCCCCCAACCGTTCGCACAACAGCTCGCTCACCAAGTAGCCCAACAACTCGCCCAACCGTTCGCACAACAACTCGTCAACCAACTAGCCCAACAACTTTCCCAACCGTTCGCACAACAGCTCGCTCACCAAGTAGCCCAACAACTCGCCCAACCGTTCGCGCAACAGCTCGCTCACCAAGTAGCCCAACAACTCGCCCAACCGTTCGCACAACAACTCGCCCAACATTTTCGTCAACAACTCGCCCCACAACAACAAGACCTTTAGCACGCCAAACAACAACGCAAAACTCAACACGTTCTTCAACTATTCGTCATACAACTAGCCAAACTGTTCACCCAACAACTCGCCCAACCGTTCGCACAACAGCTCGCTCACCAAGTAGCCCAACAACTTCCCCAACCGTTCGCACAACAGCTCGCTCACCAAGTAGCCCAACAACTCCCCCAACCGTTCGCACAACAGCTCGCTCACCAAGTAGCCCAACTACTCGCCCAACCGTTCGCACAACAACTCGCCCCACAACGCGCCCAACAGTGCAACCCACAATTCGCCCCACAACTCGCCCTACAAGTCGCCAAACAACTCGCTCTACAACACAAAACACAACTCGCCCCACAACTCGCCCAACAACCAGCCCATCAGCCCGCACAACAACTCGTTCCACAACAACCTGGCAACGATCATTTACATCAGCGCAGCCCTCAACAACGCGTTACCCCACAACAACGAGAACAACAAGAACAACCGCACTTCAACACAACTTTAAAACAACCGCAACGAACTATAAAACAACAACTCGATCGCCAGCAACAACTTTAAATAGCCACACTGCCACTAAAAGTACTTCCACGACGACCTCGACAAGATCCACAACAACAACAGCGAAAACAACAACAACTCCTCGGCCAGATCCATTTGCACATACATTCTTTGAGAAATACAAACCCCTATTTGATATAAAAAATACGCCGACAACAACTCGATCGCCAGCAACAACTTTAAATAGCCACACTGCCACTAAAAGTACTTCCACGACGGCCTCGACAAGATCCACAACAACAACAGCGAAAACAACAACAACTCCTCGGCCAGATCCATTTGCACATACATTCTTTGATAAATACAAAACCCTATTTGATATAAAAAATACGCCGACGCCAACAGTCAGCAAACCGACCACATCAAAGTCCACTTTGTCCGACCAATTGCGATTCACTGCCAGCCCGAATTATGCCAGGTTTCAGGAAAACAGTGCCAAGGTCGCGGCAAAAACTCTTTTTGCATACGATTTTGGTCAGAATCGAACAACAACAAAAACAACAACTGCGGTTCGGTCTCAGCCCACAGCGAAGACATCAACCAAAACATAAGTTCCATATTCAAGGTGGAACATAGAGGTTTTTTTGGGCGGTGGAAACTTGTAAATATGTGTTTAATAGGGCTAGTTAAGTCTGTGTATAATGACATAATACTCATAAATTATTAATCTTAAGATATATAATTATGATTTAGATAATAAAACAAAAATAAATCATACTCAAATCCGTAAAACTAATTCAATGCGTAGAGCGGAAAACGATAAGCGGAGTGCCAACTGACATGTTGAATGCTGCCAACTACGCTCGCGACACTAAGTGGATGTGTTTTGATTAATTTCATTAACTTGTTTTTGGCCGAGTGTTAGTTAGCCTTGTTAACATCAACAACAACAACATTCATAAACGGCAACATGGCGAATAGCGTGAAATAACAAGTTTGTGCATTTCAATGTTAATTAATTATTCCAATAAATCAGCAAGTCGCTTTCTACATTTGAAATTTATATTTAAATTGACGTAATTAAGATGTCATGCGGACATAAAATCAAATTTTTCCGCTCATTGCTGCTCACATTTTGCAGCACTTTTATTGCATTTGTGAAGGTAATCGATTACCGATAGTTTTAATGAGTCCATATTAAAAGTATTTTTTTGGTGTTTTGACCTTAATTGGTTTTAGCGCATTTTGAGCACTGAGCAAGCTGGTCACACTGGGGAAAAAACTAATCAGCTTTCGGTGGACGGTTCGTAAACAATCAATTGTTGATTTTCGGCAATAAAAACGTAACAATAAACGTTAAAAATGCGCTCAAGTGCACCGAGTTCAAATGCAAAATGAATTGAAGTGAGTGCCTTTGTCAAATAAGCCACAAATTTCGAAAAACTACTGCAGCCTGTACCCAGCGCCAGCCGACAGACAGCAAGCGCCCTATTTGCTTGGCAACCTCTGTTTGTTGCATTGCATTTATAAAATCATATACTACCCGCATATACTGCTTTTGTTAATGACAAATGAATTTTAGGTCAAATCTTGATACACGAAAATGCGTCGGCATAAGAACGTGAGAGAATTCCAGTACAGAGAATGACGAATCTTTCAGTTGCGTGAAGTCGGCCGCGCGCAAATTTTGAACTCGCGTAAAGTTGGCTGCGCGCAACAACCTACTCTCGTCAAGTTGGCTGCGCGCAACAAACTACTCTCGTGAAGTTGGCTGCACGTAGTTTTTTTCATCTGGCATGAGAGAGCTGTTTACACTGCTTTTGGGCTGGCAATACCTAAATTGTTAGCGACATCTAGCGGAATAAGCAAAAAATCTCCAGCGTTGTCTTTTGTCTCGCACTTTTATCGACATCTATGTTCCCTTGTGCGTTTACTGTCGTTTTGCACGCGCATTCGTGAAAATGGCGGCGTTGTCGCTCGCTCGCTGCCAAATTTTTTGTACATCCAGAATAATCAAAATAAAGCGACAATAAATACTGTGCTAAACAAACAGTGTATGCCAGAGTTGCGCGCGCGCTCGCTCGTGTGTGTGTGAAGAAAAATACAATAATAAATCCAAAACCTGGCTATAAATCCAAAGCAAAAACCTATAACAATATACAGCTAGCTAGGAGTCAGTCGCCGTCGTCGTCGCCAGCGCAGCAGCAGCAGCCGCGTGAATAAGCTAAGCGATTGCTGCAAAGTGCTGCGAGTGGTTTGCTGTACAGCGGAGCACCCAAAAGGCTCTCTGGCCAAGGTGATTACGAATATAATTATGCTAAATTAGTAGCATCGCATCGCATTGCATTGCATCGCATCGTTGTCGTCGTTTATCGCTTGTCGCTTGTCGGCTTTCACCTGCGCCCCTCCACCCCCGCAGCCGTCTTCGTGTCTCGTAAACATCTGCGCCAGTTGCAAAAAAAAAAAAAAATAGACGAAAGCGAGAAAAAAACTATAAACCAAAAATAATGCAACGCTTTCGGGTTTTATGACCCGTAGGTACCCACCCGTCACTGGTAGCCCCACAATTAGTGTACAAATAACCACAATTATTATGCGTTTATAAATACTAGTGACAACATAAAAAACTTTGATTTACAGGCAGGCAGCCACGCAGCATGCGACAAATAAACAAGAGCAACACCAACAACAGCAAAAGCAATAACAACAACAACATGCCACAGATGCACAGTTGATCAGGAAAAAGAGGCGGCTAACGAACGTCACAAGCAGAAGACAAACTGAACCGACGGGGTGTCCATATCCAGTTCCAGTTTTGGCTCTTCAAAATCTTCACGAAACAGCCACCGCCACCGTCGCCGTCATCACGCAATGAATAGCAGCCAAACGGCGCCAACGGCCACATCGGCCACCAGTAGTCGTATCACGTTCACCACCCAACCACTGCCCAATGGCACCATCAACATTGGAGGCCCTGGGGGCGGTGGTGTCGGTGGGCCGACGATCATTTCGACGGCGCAACTGCCAAATACGACGACGATCAAAACAATCACGGCGGGCATGGGTGGACATGGTGTGCCGGGTCTGTCGCAGGTCCATCATCAGGTGCAGCATCAGCAGCACCAACAGTCACATCCACAGCAGCAGCAACACCAGCAGCAGCATCAACATCAACATCAAACGCAATCAGTAGGTGCCACCCAAACACAAACCTTAGTTATTAAATCCAATCACCATGCTGTCACCCTGCCGGCGGGTCTAGTATCAAGTGCACCAGCAGGAATCGTAACAATGACCAAGACCATCAATCAGGTATCCACCATCAAGCTAAACTCCAACGTACCACATTACTTACTATTCGTATTCGAGGCGAAGATTAGCGCCAAATTCTGGCGAAATTCAGTTCGCATCGCTCTCTCTCTCTCTGCCTGCCTGCGTCCACTGGTTACTCCTGTTCTCCTCCTCCACTTCTCCACCGCAGCCACTCATATGTTTCCACTTTGCTTCCATTCTGATTTTCCTCATTTGGTCACGATTAGCGTGGCCAATAACCAAGCCAAGTAGTAGCTGTAAAAGTGAACACTCCATATAGTGAACCCAAAATAATCTGTTATCTGTCAAGTGATAAATATGATAATCACCCTTTCTGGTCATACATTTAATTAGTTCACTATATAGAACGTTCATTGTTTTTTTTATAAGTAATTAGCTAATGCATTTCCGTTGGATGTTGAGCGACGTTCTATCTTACACAATTTCTTTGATTTATTACAAAGGTTTAGTATTCTTTCTTTCTATTCAATATACAAATATTCCATATATCCCCCCCATCCACCGCCTAAGAATCCTTATCCTCCTGCTATTCAGTTTGTGCTTTATTTAAAAACATTAATTTATTGTAGTTTCTATTTGATTCAAATGCTTTTAAACAGGCGCTTTTTTTGTAGTACAACTCGTAGACGACCACAATGTTGGTCAGCACACAAATTAAAACATATCTTCATCCATTCAAACCATTTATTTATTTAATTATTTTTGTTTTGAGTCTTTTGAGATATTCTCAAAAATTGCGTGCACATTTTGTTTGACCGTTATCTGTGAAGGAATCAACTGTGACTCACGATTTGACGTTACGCGACGCAACTTTCCTGTTCTGCTGCATGTTGTAGTAAAAAAACAAAAATGAAAAAGCCAATATCTGATTACTATAAAAGCTTTCTGTTTGCCGCCCATAGAAGTAGAGTAATGAATTAAAACAATATTTGACTAATCCTTGCACTCTTCACAGTCGGGGCAGCCGCTGCTTAACTCCATGCTGCCGGCCGGCGTTGTGGTCGGCATGCGTCCACAGGCGCCGACGCAGCAGCAGCCAAAGAATATGCCCGCCAATCCGCTCAGTCGCGTCGTCATCAGCAATTCCCATATGGCTGGCGTTAGGCCACAAAGTCCATCGGTAAGTTTGACACAAAAGAAAAATAAAAATAAAAAACAAACCCAAAAAAATAACAAAAGAAACTACTAACAAGCAAGTGCGTGATCTTGAGTTTTGTTGTTGCGGTGGGCTCTTCTTTACTAATCCACAAGGAATCCCTAATAAAAAACAGCACACACACACACACTCATGCACCTAAAACACAAACACACACACACACACACACATTTGTATATACATGCATTTATCAGCGAGTACGCCTTGTACTATGGACTATGTACTATTTCTCTGTCTATTCTCTCTTTCTCTATTTTAGATAAATTTAGGCACACTTCATACAGGACAAACGCCTGCACTGTTAGTGAAAACGGATAATGGATTTCAGTTGTTGCGCGTGGGCACGGCGACAACGTCTGGCCCGCCAACGATGACACAGACCATATCTAACACCAGCAACAACAACAACAACAACAATACCAACAACAACAACACCACAACAACAACCACAAATCATCCCATTACCACACAGATACGTCTGCAAACTGTGCCGGCTGCAGCTGTAAGTAGATATCATGGCCAATCGTCATCCCAACAACAACTACAACAACAACAACAGCAGCAGCAGCAGCAGCTGCAGCAGCAACAAAAACAGCAACAGCAACAACAACAGCATCAAACAACAACACAAGCATCCTCACAAGCTACAACTGCCAGCACTAGTATTGCACTACGCAAAACGATTGTCCGTACATCATCCACAATCCTCCCATCCAGCAATAATAATAATATTAATAACAATAATAATATTAACAATACCACCACCACCACCAACAACAACACAACCACCATTACCAACAACAACAACAATAAACCCGCTACTAACCTGCAGCATCAGCAGCAGCAACAGCAGAAGCTACAGCTACAACTGAAGCAGCAGCAACAGGCACAGCAGCAACATAAGCAACAGCAGCAGCAGCAACAGGCCTCAGTCAGCGCCAGCAGCGCAGCCGCCGCGGCCGCCGCAGCTGCTGCGGCAAATGTCGCGGCCACAATTAAGATCAAGCAAAACGTAAAAATCAAAGCTTAACTTTAAAGTTTAGAAACGGGGAAATTCGCATAATTTCCTCCAATACTTTCAATTTGCTTATATACTTATATATATATATATATTCTCTAAATCGCCTCTCTCTTTGTCTGTTTATGCATTTGATCTGTTTTTTAAAAGCTACGCTTCAGTTTCGATTTTGTTTAGACTTTCGGCCGGACGAGGCGAGCAATCGCTGCCAGTCCGTCCAAGACTTTTTCAATTTTCATTTCCACATATGTGTGTATGTATGTATAAATATATATTTGTACTTTTGCTCAGTTTTGCATGCTGCGTTGTAACTGTCTGTGTATATTGACTTGATGTATTCTTTTCATTTAGTTTTACGCTGCCAAAAATCGCGTTGCTGTTCGTAATAAAAAAAAAAAAATTGAAAACCATCATGAAAATCTCATCAATCTCTCTTTTATCATTTAGCTCTTAAGAAGCACCCTTACGAGCATCGGGCTCCAAAGGCAAATCGGGCTCCTGAAAGGCGTGTGTGTTAAAAACAAAATCACAAATTCTTGCACCCACATAATTACATTTATTTTTATAACTAACTAATTTCATTCACTTTTAATTGTTTTTTTTTTACTGATAACCACACACAAAACACCTACCAATAGGAGCCCGTTGTTGCCTGTTTGGGCCTTCATCTGAATCATTCATTTTATTCTTGTTTAAACTTATCGCTTATCGCTCTTAATTTGCACTGACTGCACACACACAGTTCTCTATTGCACGCCTGATTGCTAATCTATAATGTTTGTTCTGATCACAGTCGATGACCAACACCACCGCCTCCAGCAACATAATTGTCAACTCGGTGGCCAGCAGCAATGCGCATAGTTATAGCACCGCCACACAACCGCCGCATTTGGCGCAGCTGCAGCAGCAACAGCATGCGCCGCATTTGCCGCAAGTGACGCAAATCCAAACGATACCAGCACAAGGACAAGGACAGCAGCAGCATCAGCAACAGCAGCATCATTCGCAGGCCAATCATGTGCAGGTGGCAACGGCAGCTGTGGCGGCGGCGGCGAATGCGAACGCAACAACAACGACGACGGCTGCGCAGGGCAATACCAAAGAAAAGTGTCGCAAGTTTTTAGCCAATTTAATTGAATTGTCGACACGCGAACCGAAGCAGGTGGAGAAAAATGTGCGCACCCTCATCCAGGAGCTGGTCAATGCGACTGTGGAGCCCGAGGAGTTTTGTGATCGCCTGGAGCGTTTACTCAACGCTAGTCCGCAGCCGTGCCTTATTGGGTTTCTCAAGGTACGCCATTTAATTATGATAATTCACTTTCTTTCATTACTAATTGCTGTGCCTTGTCCAACCCCACAGAAAAGTCTGCCACTGCTGCGCCAAGCTCTCTACACAAAGGAGCTGATCATTGAGGGCATAAAACCACCACCGCAGCATGTGCTGGGATTGGCTGGACTGCCGCAGCAGCTGCCGGTAAGTAATAACTAAATAAATCAAAATTCTTATAAAAAGCGAATACATTTTTTTTGTTTTTAGAAAATTCAAGCGCAAATCCGTCCGATTGGTGTCAGCCAGACGACGACCATTGGACAGACGCAGGTGCGCATGATAACACCAAATGCATTAGGTACGCCGAGGCCAACAATTGGCCATACAACGATATCGAAGCAGCCGCCAAACATTCGATTGCCCACTGCGCCGCGTTTGGCGATACGCGGCCAAATGCCTTCCCTGCCAATGCCTGCGCAGGCGGTACGTAGAACTAACTTTTTGATCTACTTGAGTTGATTTGTTTCATTTGTTCCATAGAACATTGTGCAAATCCGCGGTCCGACTAACGCACAACTTCAGCGCACGGGTGCGGTTCAGATACGTGCCACGCCCCGTCCGCCAAATAGTACGCCCACGAACAAAGTCACTGCCGTGAAGGTTGGCCAGACACAGATCAAGGCCATAACGCCCAGTTTGCACCCGCCATCGCTGGCGGCCATATCATCAAATAGCGGACCACCGCCGACGCCGACGCTATCGGTGCTATCGACGATAAATTCGGCATCGACAACATCGCTGCCGGTGCCGTCGTTGCCCACAGTTCATCTGCCGCCTGAGGCGTTACGTGCACGGGAACAGATGCAGAATTCGCTGCATCACAACAATAACAACCATTTCGAGCCCAAACTGGTTGAGATTAAGGCACCGCAAATGCAACACATCGAACGCATCAATGCCTCGCTGACGCCCATTTCAGCCAAGACGATGCCGCGCGGTGCGTTTCCCATGCCCAACAAATCGGTGACTAAGAAGAAACGAGACGCGCTCGATCGGGATGGCAAGGATGAGAAGGCGAACAGTGGCATTGGAACAGCAGGCTCGACGGCGGCGGCGGCAGCCGCTGCCAATTCGTTTTTCCAGCAGAGCTCCATGTCATCGTCGATATATGGCGATGATGATATCAACGATGTCGCCGCCATGGGCGGTGTTAATCTCGCTGAGGAATCGCAACGCATTCTCGGCTGCACCGAGAACATTGGCACCCAGATACGCTCCTGCAAGGATGAGGTGCTTCTCAACATGCCAGCGCTGCTGGCGCGATTACGCATGATAAGCGCGGAACGTGGTCTCGAGGAACCGTCACAGGATGTGGCCGTGCTCATATCGCACGCGTGCCAGGAGCGGCTCAAGAACGTTGTGGAGAAATTGGCTGTGATAGCGGAGCACCGCATTGATGTCATCAAGGTGCGTTCGGGATGACATCTTTATTTATATAGAATTTAAATTTCAACCATTATCGACAGTTGGATCCCCGTTACGAGCCCGCGAAGGATGTGCGCGGTCAAATCAAATTTCTGGAGGAGTTGGACAAGGCTGAGCAGAAGCGACACGAGGAACTTGAGCGCGAGATGCTGCTGCGAGCGGCCAAGTCCCGGACGCGAGTCGAAGATCCAGAGCAAGCGAAAATGAAAGCGAGGGTAAGTAATAAGACAACTTCAGCTATATATCCAAGGCTAGTTTCCTAATATGTAAACATGTTACAATTTTAATAGGCAAAGGAAATGCAGCGTGCGGAAATGGAGGAGCTGCGTCAGCGGGACGCAAATTTAACGGCACTGCAAGCAATTGGACCGCGGAAAAAGCTCAAACTGGACAGCGATGCGGCCAGTGCGGGCGTGGTAAGTAAAATCAACTTACCGGCAACCACTATTCGATCGCATACTCAACACTACGCTCTTGGGCATCCGCCCGCCTCCACACACAGGGTTCCAGTGGCGGTAGTCTGCTGAGCAATACTGGCACAACAACAACAACGTTACGGCCGCGCATCAAGCGTGTCAATCTGCGCGACATGCTCTTCTTCATGGAGCAGGAGCGCGAGTTTTGCCGTAGCTCGCTGCTGTTAAAGACTTACCTCAAGTGATCGCTGCTGGCGCCGCTGTTGTTCACATACACCTACGCACCTGTAAGGCTTCCGGTCCTATTCCTGCTCCTGATCCTGCTCCTGCACCTACTCCAGCTGTCCTTGTTCTATCAGCGCCTAACAGCGCATGCGTTCATCAGTTTGCAATATTATTTAGCTGTCACATTTAACTGCGTCGTCCCTTTGTTGTTTTAGTTAGGCGCCCTATTTAAATAACGTATGAGTAGGAATAACAACTAAACTGTAATTAAAAGTTTTTTAATCCAATTTACAAATCGTTTTCCAACTTAATAGCCAGCAACACAACGAACCAAACCAATCCAATCCAAAAAAGAAAAAATAAAAATAAAAACAAAACAAAACAAAACGAACATCAATAACAATCAACAAAACACACAACACAATACAACACAACACAACACAACACACAGTAGCAAAAGCAAAACTCAACGTGCAGTCAGCCAGCGTTTGATTTTGTAATTTTTAACATAATGAATTGCATTAATTGCATTGACGGCCTTATCTAAACGATATAAATATATAAATATTATGATTAAATTGTGTAGTTTAGTCTGTTAAACGAAATCGCGAGTAAATTCTAGATCTAAGTTAGCGTGCAGCATTCATTGTAGAGGAGATCATAACGTGGTTTTTAAAACCATCATGGTAAGCAAACAGTAACAGAGAAAGTATAAGTATAACACAAAAACAAAACAACAAAAAAAAAATGAAGAAATTATCCACATTATGCATACATTGAACTAGTTGTAGTTGTTTAAAGAAATTGATGTAATTTTAATTAGCTTATGTAAAAAATAAAAAACAAAAAAAAAAAACAATTAACAGAAACAAACCACAAACAAACGATAACAATACAAAAAAAAAAAAAAACAACAAAATACACGTGTAAAAAGTCCAGACTAAGGTTTTTCTATAGTTTAACTAGGTAAACGCAACGTAATTAACAAATTTACGGCAAAGAACTAAACCCGAACGTAGTTTTAGGTACTAAATGTATGATTTTTTTTAGTGACGCGTTCGTTCAAGCAGACGGTTTATCCAATCGTCGGATTTTGTGAATATTATAATGTTCCAGCGATTCTTAATTTGAACATTTGCACCAGCAACAAAATAGTAAAAATTTTATAAAAAACAAAAATAAAGAATATAAGACACAAAAGTTGTAAAATATAATTAAATAAATTTGACTACGTACACATTTAAAATTTATTTTGAATTCCGTATGTGTGCTAATAAAAATTTACAATATGATCACGAGCAAAAAAAACAAGAACCGTAAACAGCGCATAGTTTAGTAGACATGTAACTGAATATATTATATACATCTATAAATATATACATACATATTATGTTTTACAATTAATAAATAAAAACGAAACAGAAGCAAAACAAAACCTTACGTATGTACAACTTAAGTTTAAAATGAGAAAAAGCAAAAAACAAAACGCAAAAAAAAAAACAAAAAACAAAAATAAAAATAAAACAAACTTCAGAAAACTACAACTTCCCGAAAATTCATGATTTTTGATGTTGAGAATGTGTAACGGTATCTCAGTTAATTAGCTAGCTAATTCATTAATATATATGTAGTTGAATTTAACCAATTTTTATTGCTATTTTTTATAATCATTTTATAATTATAATTATTATTATTATTATTTTAACACATAAATAAAACCAAATGGACATTTGGACCCAAATGATCTGACAAGTGTTAGCTGAAAATATCGTTTAGATTTTGATTTTGATTTCATTTTCAGTACATTATAATTTTGCCCCCAATGAAGAATTTCTTAGACTAAATGATAACATATGCCAAAAGCATTCCATTTACAACTGTTTAATATAAATCATTCAATAGTTTTTGCAATTAACTTTATTATTGTTTCATTCATTATTATCAACATTGCAATTACGTACTGTGACGGCTAATTAGTTCATATGTGTCTAGGTGTTGTTTTTGGATTTCACTAAATTCTATGAATTTTAAGTTTAGTTAACTACGCCCCCGATGCGGCGGCGCCTTCTAATTCATCTGCTCGAGCATACTGCAAATATTCCTTTATATCATAGCCAAATAGATCAAAGTCAAACCTGGAGCGAGACGAAAGATGTCAAGTAAATGTGCAGTGGGAGGCATTTCTGATTCACTCACTTGTAGTACTCGTATAGCTCCAACATCTCCTGCCTGGTGAGCTGGGAATAGAACTGCTGCTGCAGCTCCTCTGTCTTTCTGCCTCCTTTGCCCATGTTGCGCCACACGGGCGCTATGACACGCTGGAGGCCAGTCTTTTCAATTAGATATAGTTGATCCTCGGCCAGCGATTCGAACTTCAATATCATATCGAATCGGATCAGGCATGGGGTGCAAAACGAAGTCGCCGATACAAAATGCATGTCGATATAATTGCCTCGCTTCACCTGATCCAGCAGCCAGTGCACAAACTCCGGGAACGAAGGATACTTGGTGTTGCCAGCACGGGCAATCAGCTGGGGCTGCAATCGATGTAATAAGTTAGCAGATCTTTGGACCACACCTGGCACACCTTATATCACCTTCTTGCGATAGCCGCGCACAATGCTGCGACCTAGTTTGTCATGGAAGGAATACGGCAATGCAAACACGATCTTATCTCTATATGCACTCAGCAGTCTCTCAAAGGGATTTCTAGCTATGATAAACGTAATTGAATCATTTTGTGCCTCGCGTAGCTGTGAAAAATCCGTAATATTGTTATAATTATTATTTAAATATAAATCATGCCTTACTCACCTCTTGTAGGGTTACCCGTGGATAGCGGTCTCTGGCCAGATTGAGCAGAATCTTTTTGGTCTTAAGCAAATAGTTCGGCGAGTAGCCGGCCAGGACATTAAAATTGAACATCCAGGAGGAGGAAGCCGCTTTGAAGACATTGCACCTGCAACGTAAGTAGCACCCATTCTAAAACATAACTTGCCTTGCCATGCCACAGTTAGCTTACCATATAATATGATATTTTTTATTAACCAAGAACTCCCAAGTGTTGGGCGTGTGCCAAGAATCCTGACCTGTAATTATGTTAATAGCTTTATGTAATTCAAAAGAAGGCTTTTAGCTTTATAGCCCAATTGTTACCCAAAACATCTAGTCCGTAATCCGAGCACTTGTCCCTCAGTCTATTGAGTCGCGCCTCCATGCGCTGTGCCCATGCAAAGATAAAAGACAAAACAAATGTTTGTATATATTATACACGTATGTAACGTATGCGGCCCTAATGGAATGCCAAAGGCACCTACCACGGACATTTCCTGCATTTCCTCCGCTGAAAGCGTTTGCACCGCATAGTCGGGAATGAGGGAGAGTCCTGTTTCATTGCTGATCTGTTTGGGATATATGTAGTTGGAAAAATGTTGATAAATGAGCCATTAAGGGAGGTAGGAGTGGTTAACAGCACTTAATGACTATTTAAGCAAATTTTTTCTTGATTGTTGTTGTCGAGAAGCCCAAGCCCAAACAACTGCCAATCATTCATTTGGGGTATGAAGAGAAGAGATGTGGCTAAGGAATTTCAATTCTTGCACGCTTTTATAATTCACCCATAAATTTGACGGTTGATTGTGTTTCTGTTGTGTTTACATTGTCTGCTCATTAATAATGTATGTGTGTTTCTGTGTGTGTGTGTGTGTGGGTGTTACATATTTACTTTATCAACATAGCGCCACTTATTTTTAGTCTTGCCCGTTGCGACCACAGTTAGCTCCTTGTTTTTGTTTTTGTTCAACAGCAGCACAGGATAACGAAAGTTTTGACCTGCTGGTTGTGGTTGTTGTTGCTGCCCTTTTTGTTGTTGTTGTTGCTCTTGGGCCTGTTGTTGCTGCTGCTGCTGTTGCTGCAGATGCTGCTGCTGAAGCTGTTGCGAATTAAAGGCCTAAAAGAGCATTTGCATTTATACATTTACTATTTAGACAGAGGCAGACAAAACATTTTTGGTTTGGTTTGGTTAAAATGCGAACATGACGTGGCGTATGCGTATTATACAAGCGTTTCATTTATGATTTATCCAGCAAAGCGTGTCTTACATAAAGCACTGGCAATTGCACTGCCACTGGCACCACTGGGAGCACCACTGACTCATATCGCTGGCATGCCACTGTCAAGGTAGCCCCAACGTACCCAATTAAAATCTCTCTGCGACAGCTCCGCTGTCCACGGGTATCATTATAAATCTAGATGATTGTTTTGCGGATAGGCTAATGTGCAGCGGTCGTCGTTGCTCGTGTTTCTATATACCCCACAGCCAAAACAAGTGCTGGGGTATATCGCTCACTCATATCTACATAATTTATACTACATATATGGCAAAGTTCTTAAATGCAACCTAAATTATGTTAAATAACGTGATAAAACAATCATAAATTAATGAAACTGAGCAGCGCAGATTCAGTTGAATTATTGCGTTATTATAGTTAAAGCTAGCATTATAAGCTAGGTTGATAATGTGTACCATACCATCCATAATAATGTTAAGCTTAAGCATCACATGCAAATCTACAATTTTCAATATAGTACAACATCACTAGGTTCGGTTATAAGGAATGATAAAGTATTTATTAAAGATAGTTTAACTACTGTATTATTAGCATATGGGTTGATATATTTGAATAACTTGACTTAGCCTACTTTGAAGCGCAACTAACTTGAGCAGAAACTGCGTACTTGGGTACATGGTATCTGCTAGTCGATCAGAACAGATTATTGCATTTAATTTCGAATTCAGTAATTTCGCAACGAAAGTGGCGCTATGTGCATGACGTGAATTGTGGCTGCTTAATAGTACGGGTATATGGGAGATGATAGATGTGGGCGTGATGTGGGCGGCGTGTCACTTAAACAGCACTTGGTGCCTGCCTGCTTGCGTGTGTGATTATGTGTGTGTGTGTGTGTGGGTAAGTGTGCGTTGGTGAGTAGGTGTCTTACGTGTTAGACGCTGTGCTTAATTATGCTTATGTGGAGCACAACACGGCGTATGCGTGTTTTATTTGTCTTTTTTTTTGGCATTTGGTTAGCTGCCCAAGCATTGAGTCATTTAAATAATGTTACACACAAATTGGAGGCTAACTTTTCATTGATTGCGTTTTCGTTTGCGCTTTTGCCATTGTTCTCAACCATCGATTTTCCTGGGCCTCTGACGCATCCTAGCCAAATGTTAGTTACTTCCCACCAAGGCAATTAAATTCAGCCCAAGCATTGCAGAATGGCATCAAGGCCACATTGCAATTAAAGTGTAGGGCAGTGCAGGGCAGTGCAGGGCAGGGAGGCAGGGAGAGGGCAGAGGCGCGCCTTTGTGTCTGGCACAGCAACTTCGGCATTTAATCGTAAACGTGTCTATTCCACATTCAGGTGTCACTTGTATATTAGCAAATGGCAAAAAGTGGCACCCACAAAATAGGCTGACCGCAGCTCTGAGATAATTTCGTATTAATTTGCACTCTTAAGTGCGCTGTTGCAGGTTTAGAATTATTCGTGGTTTGCACTGCCAAAGGTGCAACAAGGTGTTAAAAACATTGATAAACAAAAACACAAGCGAGCGCAATGAAATCTCAATATCAAGCAGTTGAGAACTATTGCTCATACGTACGATCAATCAGGCTAGTATATAAGTGTATCTGTATCTGTATCTGTATCGGTATCTGTATCTACAGCACAGCACATGGCGATAGAAGCCAAACAGATGCTCCCCACATGCCTGCCATAATCGAGTTATTAGAAATTTCATCAATTCATGGAATTACACATAGAAAGGGAGTTTCGAAAGTGCAATTAATGTCAAAATAAAACATATACAAAATGTTTGTACGTAAATACTAATTAAGTGAAGTGCTGTTATCTTTATCATTAGTTTACTAATACGCTTTAGCACTTTAGTTATACATATATCAAAATAATTGAGACATTTTATTATTTTATTGTATATAGGGGTATACATAGACCTGCAAAATGTGTCGAACAGCACACACAATCGATAGTGCGGCTGCATGTTGCTTGTTGTCAAGGGGCAGACCATAGAAACAAAAATGCCATGAAAAGTACAATCTATACTAACGATAGTGCGGGGCACTTGGAAGTCAGCTACCAGCTACCAGCTACCAACAACCTTACAACAACTACAAAGTTACTTACGTCCTTGGCCAAAACACACACACTCACACACATACCGAAGCATGTATGCGTTATGATTCTGTGTGCATATAACTATACTTATATGTATTTACATATATGTATATGCTTAGGTATATATGCATGTATATGTAGACTCACCTCGTATCCCTTAATCTTTTGCATCTGCTCATTCCATACCAGATATATGAGTGAAAGAGGCAGCAGCAGCAGCGAAAGGGCCATAAAAATGAGCAAATATCGCCGAATGCGACAATTTGCGTAGCTCTTGTTCAATTTCATTTAAACACAAGGCCAAATGCATAGGAACTACGTTTGTTCAGTTTAGTTTGCCATTCGCTCCACATTCATTATAATTATTATTTTCCGTATTCTTATTACTTGTTTTGATCAATTTTCCTTTGCTATTGATGTTCACGTGGTACGACATTTTCTTTTTAGCTTAGGTTCTCATTTTATTTAATTTCTTTGGCTTTTATTTATTTATTTTGTTTTTGTTTTTATTTTGGCTGTCGCTGCTACGCGGCTAATTTCGCGTGCAGTTGGCGACAGTTTTTGTACAATTTGTTCATAGCCTCTTTATGCCTGCTGCCTCGTTGTTGCTGTGGTAGTTGTAGTTGTTTTAGCTAAATTTAGTTGTTGTGCTATATATGTTGAAATACAAAAATACATTAGTATGCGTATGTAATATCCCTCAGCATAATGGATGACAAATATTTGAAAGAGTTGTGCAAAAGCGTAGCCAGTTCGCTTCTGGTTTGTATTTATAGCTGCGATAACTGCAAAAACTGTGTCACTGCACCAGCAGCAGCAGCAGCAGCAGCTGCAAACATAATCATTTTATTTTCAGTGGATTTTTCTGTTCATTTTAATTATTATCATTATTATTAATATATTTTTTGGGGGGGTTGCTATACAGCTGCTGCTGCTGCTGCTGCTGCATGGGAGTCAAGATGTCAATTATTGATTTTTACGACTTTGTTAAAGTGCAGGAGGGGGGTGAGTTTTGCTTGTTGGTTGTAGTGGCAGGTGCACAAGCCATTGCCTGACTTTCGATTGTGCTTGCCTCTTTCAGCAGTCAGTTAAATTTAATTTGTTTATAAAGGCAAATACAAATATCAAATATAATTTATTCGGCGCGCTGCTTTGCAATTTTAGGCAATGCTCCAAGCTTGGTGAGGTATTTATATAAAATTCAAATTGGCACACAACACACACACGCACACACACACACACTACTCTACACACATAGTAGCAATCAGAGGCACGCAAACAAAACAAATGGAGGCACAGTCGGCGTATACGTAATGTCATCAATTGCTGCCGCTACAGTTGCTACTATTTTGTTGTCAGTTTTGTTGTTGTTGTAGCTTGCCATTCGATTGTTTGCCAATTGAAAGTCGCTCAATCAATATCAATTGCGGCAGCAACTGTGATTTTGTATTCACATGGCAAAGCAGCAACAAAAAAAAAAAGAAAAAAAAACACAAACGTATATTTAACTAAACACTGCAAAGCACTCGCAATTTGTGGGTGTGCGAAAGTGTAGCACGCAATCAGGGAGGCGGTTACGGGCGGCAGTCAGCAAACATAACACACAACACACACAGCCATCAGCAAAGAGCATATAGCAAAAGACAAACCGTTCCGAGCGACGCACATTTCACGAATGAATTCAAATGCGAAATGAGCACAGACTGGCCACTGAAATGGCCTCTCCTTCACCCTCCCCTCCCCTCATCAACCCCACACCCAACTAGACCCCCCGCTGTATGCCTCGCCTCTCCGGGCTCTCTCGACTATCCGGACGATTCGACTGTCAGTTTCAGTTTCAGTTTGAAATTTTTGTTATTTTTGCGCCGGCGTCGCAATGTGTCAGAAAGCTCTTGTTGCTGCTCTTCCTTTGTATGTTGGCCCGGCGGGAACAGAAGAGGCAGCCGAGGGCTGGGCGGGGGGCGAGCTGAGTTTGTACTTTTGATTTGTTTATCGGCGAGCGAAGAACTCAGCTCATTTTTTATGGTTCCAAAGGCAAACATTTTTGTTGATAGCTGAGCAATAGCCAAGGCCGACAAGAGAATATAACATATTTCAATGCGCAGAGAGAAAAGGCGACAAAGAGAAGAGCATGACAAACATTAGGGTGGCTTTGAAAAGCAGTGGGTCAGTTATAAAGTAAAGAGTTGACAAGGTAACTAATGTTTATAATTTATTATAAACAGTAAGATAAGCAAGTAAAAATTCTTTTTGTCCCAAATTCGCAGTTAGTCTGAACGCGGAACACAATTCCAATCTTTGTTACCTCCTTAGATTAAGACAGCTTAGTTTTAGTATTAGAAACACATTGAGTTTGTTTGTATAAAAATATTAAGTAATATATTTGCACTGTTTGTTTGATCTGACAACCTTTAAGATTATTAGAAATATGCCCACAGCAAATTTTATAAAATGTTACAAAATTCACTTGGTGATATCCTGAGGTAAGAATATCGTTGCTAAATGCATTTGGGGAATGCATCTTTGTGTCTTGTTCAGTATTTTATAAGCGCATGTACATTGCAGTCTAGCTTTTTACGGCCTTCCAGTCCCAGCAGCTCCATGACGACCAAACTTTCCAGCACTACGCCACCAACTTTGCGAACCAGCGTTGAGGCAGCTAGCAGAGTACCGCCTGTGGCCAAAAGGTCATCCACAATGACAACCTTTTGGCCCGGCTTAATTGCCGAACGCTGTAGTTCAAATGTATCCTAAGAGAGATGATTGATATAGTAGATATTATATAGATTAGAAGTTAGCACGCTACTCACTGAACCATACTCCAGTTGATATTCCACGGCGACCACCTCGCCCGCCAATTTGCCTTTCTTGCGAATGGGGGCACACCCTACGCCCAGTTCGGTGGCCAGCAGCAGGTTGAAGAGAAAACCACGTGAATCCAGACCAACTATCAGCTCCACATCTGGATGTGTGGCGCGTATGTGTTGTACCAGCAAATCACGCAGATAAGCACATGCCTTGCCATCGGTCAAGGCACCAAATATGTCACTGATATCCAAACAGCGATAAGAGAAAAAACACATTGTTAAATATCAATTTATGGCTTAAGCGAATGTTATAAAGTATAAACATGTAGTTGTAGTTGATTAGCACTTTGGAGCACTGATAAGGCTAACGGACCCACCGGAAAACAATGCCTTTTTTGGGAAAGTCCACATATTCTCCAATCTTTGACTTTATATAGTCTAGTTTATCTGCGCCACTCAGTTCACCCATGTTTCTATATCAGATCTTTTTGGTACTCTTAATATATACGCGAAACTTACGAAATTATTGTTATTAATTTGAGATATTATAGCAGCTACGTGAGATATGCGTGTTTTTTTTATTGACCTTTTTGGGTCGCTTTTCAATAGCTGATAAAGCAGCTGTCTGTCCATCAGCTGTGCAAGGTGGCTGTTAGTGGTGGGCTAACGCAGAGTTGCTCCAGCGATAAATATTGTATAAGTAGGCGGCAATTTTTAAATTTCACATGCCATGAGCTGAGTTTTGAGTAATTATAAATGAACTTGGGAATCAAGTTTACTGTTCGTACAAGCACAATTAAGTGCCGATTGAGTAGTACATTTTTTGTACTGCAATTTATCTATCAACATTTTTTTTGTAACAAGAAAATATTCCCCAAAGAAATCGTCGCAAACTCTTCAATTTTTCCCATTCTATTGTTTATCTACGCATTTCTTAAACAAACAAAGGAAATAAAAGAGATGTGCAGGCATTTTCCAACATCCTGCAGGTAGTAAAACCGTTGCAATCTCAGGTTTTTCCCCTCTCTCCGTATCCAAGCGCAGTGAAGTGATAAATGTAGAGATTTAAACAATGCTGTCAAGAAACGCATTCAAGCACACATTCAGTACTTTTCTAGCTGGCATTTATCAGAAGCAGAAAAAAAAATGGAAAAGAAATTCAAACAATTTACATTCCACTTATCTGAGGCGCGCCAACTGTCACGATTGCGTACTCTCTCTCACAACTCTCTCTCTTTCACACACGCAACTCTCACGCTCTCTTTCATTGAGCTGAGAGCGTGGCTTAAGAGGTGATTGTCTCCCAATGCCAAGCGGATCTTAAGACTCGAACCTCAGTTCATTTTTCAGCGCCAAGCGCGACGGTTCTCATTACGGTGAATTCTTGTGCTCGTTCGTACCTTTCACAAGTCTTGTTTTTTGTGCATGGTATTCGCGATTTTTTAAAATTTATGCACAACGAATGCTTAACAATAGCAAAAATATAAGTTTTAAATTCGATCAACAATACAAAAAATATTCAACCGGTTCTACAGGCTGATACGATTACTTCAAAACAGAATTGTAAGCCACCCAAAAAGTTGCTCGCAAATGTCAATTGAATGAAGGCGACTGCCTTGTTTTGTGTTGCACTTTTGACATTAAAATAAACCGCATGAGGCCAGCAACAACATAGTTCAGGCAACATTAAAAATGTGAAAACCTACAAGATAAATATTGCAAGCAACATTCGCATTCACATACAAAAACACACATACAAAGAACACCTTTTAGTGACCATGTTGCTCCGAAGACGTGCGTTTCAAAAACTGCAACAACAACAACGACAACAACAGCTGCAACAACTGCAGCCAGAACAACAACAACAACAACATGAGCAACACTAAAAACAACAACAACAGGCACAGCAAAAACCGCGCTAGCAACGTGAAAAACCAGAAAAGAAGCACAATTTTTTCTTATTTTTTTTTTGTTTTCGTTCAAAATGAGCCTCTGCGATTGCGCCGTGGCGGCTTTTAAAATAGGCGCCCTAAATGCGCCCAAACAGGGGCGATTAATTAAGGCTTAAGTACTTTTATGTAGCTATAGTCAGAAGGTTGAATTTGACTGTCGTGACTCTCGGATCATAAATCATTCACATGTATCAATTGGAAAAACAATAGCAAAAGCCTAGATATGTGTACACATTTTTTAATATGATCACAAGAATTCATTTCAATAATTTGTTTAAGAATTCGTTAAGAGATCCCTTTCTCTATGCATACACTTAAATATTTATAATGCCACCTGAAGTCCAAGGCCCGCTTAGCTTGCAATCCGCACCTGTTAAAGGTACAAAAAAAAAGAAGAAAAAAAAGAATTTGCTGAAGAATCTCAGTGTGAGTTACTATTATGTATATACATATGTATTTATGTATGTTTGTAGGCTTGTCTGGGGCCCACATAGTGGTAGCTGCTGTTGTCTTTGTTGTATTTGTTATTCTCGTTATTTGCCAGCTCGCTGGGCTGTTGGAATGCGCGAATGTTTGCGAACATTAAAATCGTGATCTAATAAAAACAAGCAGCGACACAGTGGCTACATAGATGGAGTGAATCCACAGCAGTTTAAGCATAGACTTCCCACATTTTCTTGCTTGAAGCTATTGACTTGTCTTGATTGGAACCTAAATGCTGTCCACACACACACACACACACACACACACACTCGAAACAACATCAATAAACTTACATATATATTGGATAACTGACCGCGATATTTGTGCATGGTTGCGGGTTCCGTTGCGAAAAAGAAATCGTCTTCCATAAACATATGCAAAATAAAAAAATAAAAAACCGATCGAAAGGGGAGAAATGAAGGAGAAAAAAAGAAGGCGAACAAAACAAATAAGCGCGAAGTAAAAAGCATTCTACCACTTTTTATGTGCCCTGGCGAAAAAAAGCAGCTTTTTGAAGCCATTTCCGCATAATTCTCAGATGTTTTTGTTGCTGTTTTTCGTGTTGGTAGCTGTTGCTGTTGTAACTCAGTCTTTTGGAACAAGTTTGGCAGTTCCAGTCAACGGCAACATCAACATTAACAACAACAATAACAACAACAACAACAAACTTGTGTAGTAACTATGGATGTGTTAATCAAGCCCCTTAACAAGCGACTTAACTTGTTTAAGGTTCCGCTTTGCTGCTCAGTCCGAAAAGAAATTAACCAGAAATAGAAAGAAAAAAACTATAAGAAGCAACGCGATTTAATATCAAAACATGCAAACAAACAAACACACTCGCAATGCGGAACAGCGCACATAAGTGGCTGTAAAGAGCCAACTTTTATTCGCTTAAAACATATTAGCCGAGAAAAGCTGTGAAAAGCTGTGGCGAGCTGAAAGGCTGCTGAGCTAAAGAGCTGAATGTGAAAATGAATTAGAAGCGGGTGCCATCAAAGTCAACAGCTTGTCTGGCCGCCTTACACTCACCACCGCCTCCCGCATCGCCACCCCTTTACCAGTTAGTTATGCCTAATGTGAAATTTATGTTTATGTGGCGGCTCTTACAAAGTAGAAAGTCCATTTGGGCTCACTGGCCACTGACCAAAGACGCTGCCAAAAAGAAAGCCGCAAAGGCAAAGCCCCAAAGTTGCAGTTGCATTTTACAGTTCTGGCCAAGTCTGTCAATTGTTGCAACACATTTTGTGCCACGTTTAAGTTCAACCAAATGCGACTTAGTCATTACCCAACTGACCTTATTTTATGGCATATGCAACTCTCAGCACACACACATACACACACATGCATGAATTTACTTAGCTTCTTCTCGATTTGGCATTTCAAGCTGGCCCGCGTTTTACGCGCGTCTTTTGTCGCGCCAGCATGTTAAACAAAAAACGCTTAGAGTGCAGTTTGGCAAACAGCATTGAATTCGTCTAGTGGCTGTTTGTTATTGATGTTGAAAATCCAATGCTGATTTCGGTACGTAAATACATTTCTCCAGGTGAAACTTTTTTGTATTTCAATAAGCTGGCCGCCGGCCGGCAGCAGCGAATACATCAACACATCAGCAACATCAACAATCTCGAAAACAACTCCAGCAGCTCCATTGGGCGAACGGATGTAGATACCACATCTCAGTATCTCCATCTTAGCCATGGCCTTTAATGCCGCGTCATACCAAAACGAGTGTCTGTACCAAAACCAATACCAATACGTTTACCAATTCCAGTTGGAGTACTCACAGTCTCACAGCCTCACAGCCTCGCCTGTTGTGGTCACTTTCTTTTCTTTCTTTCTTTCGCTCATGATCGATGAGAGTGCGCGAAGAATGCAGTGAAGTACAAATAAATGAAACATACACTGAGCGATCAATTTTGTTATTTTAAAAAGCTACCAAGCAAAAAAGCTCGTCCTGAAATAAAACTATATAGAAATTGAATCATTCCAATCTCAATTGATTTTTATTTAAGTCCAGACAATCCATTTTGCCAGTCTCTAAACTATTCTAGCTGGATTCGCTCAGTGTGCGCCTGATTGGGTGGCTAGTCTAGTCAAGACAGCAACCAGTTGATTGCTAACTGCAATTAGCAATTACAGCACCAGAACGTGGTGCTCACTTACACTTACTCACATGCTGACTACATATGCAAAGCTGCCTACAAGTATCTCTGCATATTCACGTTCAGTTTTCATTTAAATTATACACTGATCGGTCGCAGGAAATTATGATTTGTCTGCGGTTTGTCTCGCCGTGGCCCACTGCGAAAGCAATTGGCGAATCCGTAGATAGACTGGATGTAGACTCGTTTGGAGGCGCTACGTGAGTCAGAGTCTGTCTTCAACAAGTCACAGAAATGCAGACAGAGAACTGCACTTAAGTTTTCCCATTGTTAAATTGTTTGTGTTGGTCAATCGCTTGCTTTTAACCAGACCAGCCTTTTGTTTACTCACGTGCCTTTAATTTCAATGGGTTGGCTTAGAGTTGACCATATAATAAACATTTTGTATGTTAATGGGTTTGCTTGGCTTGTTCTTGAAGCTGGTTCCCCTTGACTCTACCTATTTCTCTCTTCTACTTATTAGCATTATTATGATAATTGATTTTGTTGCTCGGACTTTCAAGACTTTCAATGCTGAGGTGCGTTTTCATTTTGGTTTAATTGAGTGTCATTTACTTTTTCTCTTTTATTGTTTGCTTTTATTTAGTTGAATCAACGAAATTTCAGGTCACAGTCAGTTTTGGGTCTTACGTTTCCCAAAATCAAGCCAGTTACACTTTTTCTTTTGTGCTGCTTCCGCCCGAAAATAACAAACAAAAGATAAAGACGAAGAAATAAAATTAAAACCAAATTACGCATACGCAGTGTTGTCTGTGGGATCTTCGGCTAGTGAGAAGACAATGCATTGAAAACTCACTTGCGTTTTTATATCTTTGCGTTTCTTCAGCCATTTATATATTTCGGAATTGTAGTGGCTTCAAGATGAATTGAGCATAAATTAACCACACTTTCAAAATGAAAAACATGTTTATTGATAGACAGCCTCAAGCCAGTTGCTCAGTTTTGGCATTTTGGCCGTTTGCAACTTTATGCCATGAATCACAGCTAAAATTAGACAGTCTTAAGATTTGTGTAGTCTCTCTCTCTCACTCTCACTGCCTCTCTGTCTCTCTCTCTCTCCCTCTTTGCAAGTCTCGCTTGTTATTTTTTTTTTTTGTCGAAATTTTGCATAACACCTTTCGGTCTTGCTTTTGACATATGATTTTTCATCAGCTTTTGACTAGCTTATCATTAACTTCATAGAACTGGCTATTGGTGAAAATTAAGCAATACCCTCGAAGAGGCGGCAAGCAATTATCTTTCATATTTGCATAAGTCCAAACGATTTGTGAGCTGTTAGCCAAAATTGAGCTTATGTCTTTCAAATTGGCGAATTATTTCGTTTGATTGAAGTGAAGGGGAAAACGATATTTCAACTCCTAATGATATAAAGAAATAAGTATGCCTTCTCTGAGAGAAGGGATTGAAAAGTTAATTTCAAATTACTTTTGGCAATACTTAATGATATTTTCAGAGATCTCTGGTTCGTTGAGGTGATTTTGCAATTTCTTCCGGCAGTTTTTATTTGAGTACAATTTCGTTGACATTATTTTTATTTGTGGAGCTTCAAATTTCAAGCTCCAATTTGCTTTCTTTAAGCCATGACTGAAATCTTCCAATAACAAACGAGGTCAGCAAACTAAAATCTGGCCAAATTAATAAGCTTACAACCTAAGCACAAGTGCACAAAAGCAAATACATGACTGACAGAAAAACATTGCCATTGTTGATAGTTGTTTGTTGTTTTTTTTTTGTGCTACTACGTTCATATATTAAGTTTTTACTTATTTATCATTTAAGCGTGCTGAACGCTTTAGCAGCAAGCAATAAACAAACACAAGCCGAGAGCTGCTGCCAACTCAAACACTCGCGATGGGCACCAAAATCGAATACGTCGATACGACGCATCTATACGCTTCCAAATACATACGCAACTCGAAGGCAATCGGCGTGCTCTGGGCCATATTCACAATTTGCTATGCAATCATTGGCATTGTGGCATTTGTAACACCAGGTGAGTTTGAGGAGCAAAAACTTGTTATACATATACATACATATACATATGTATTATGTGGTCGTCAAAAAAATCAGAGCAGCAAACCGCTTTGTGAAATATTTTCATATGTTTGTTATTAGTTTCGGCACACAAAGAAAATTACTAATTTAAATATAATGACATTATTTTTGATTGGAACTGCTGATTTATCAAAAATTCCACTTGGTTTGGTTTCTAAATTTTCCACTGCCATTACTTCGTGCAAGCTTAACCAATTTCCAAAATCATAATAATGCACGTAAAAATCTTATCTCCAAAAAATCCACTTGATGTGCACTCCAAATTGTCCACTGTGATTCTATCTTCTGAGTGACCACTGTATATTGCCACATAAATGTCTCTTAATCTTTGTCAACTCCATTTGCAGAATGGATTGGCGATCCGGATAGCGATAGTGCTGGTCGCTTGGGTCTCTGGCAGCAATGTCAGCGCGATGAGATTTTTGACAATTGCCGACGTCGCTGGGAGAATATCTTTGCGGTGCCCACGTTTTCATTTCAGGTGCGTTTTTTAACTTGGAAAGTCAAGTTCTGTGTGAAACCTTTAAGTCAATATTTGTTGTTTGCAGCTGGCCACATTCTTCATGATCGCTGCCGTTGGCTTGGCCTTGCTGACCATATTCTTTTTGGTCTGTTTGCTGTTCATGAAGTCGACGCGAGTATTCCACATTTGCGGCTGGATGCAAATTATATCAGGTGTGTAAAATTAGAGCGAGAGAGAGAGAGAGCACAGTTAATAATTGCCAGTCTCCAGTTACAATTGCAAAACATCGACGGAAGTCGTCAGCTTGTGATATATGATATGGATATACTGGTTTCTATTTTGAGCACGTTCTGAAGTGTGTCTGCAATCTTATTGCAAAATTATCGGCCATTGAATTCTTGTGTCTCGATCAGCATTTGTCACGTACTTCAAATCTATTTTTTATCACTCTTTTAGCACTGTGCATGATTGTGGCCTGTGCTGCGTTTCCCTTTGGCTGGAATTCAGATGATTTTCGCAAGATTTGTGGCCCCGAAGCGAATCGATTTGAGTTGGGTCTCTGCAGCATTCGCTGGGCTTATCCATTGGCCATTATTGGCTGCGTCGATGGCGTCGTTTTAGCCACGTTAGCCTTCATTCTGGCCACGCGACATGTGCGCCTGCAGCCGGATCCAATCTATCAGAATTCGCTCTACAAAGGTGAGTCTAATTTGCATTTGAACACATACATTTAATAAATATTTTTTAATTTTCTTGCAGGTGAAATTAATAATGCGTATCTGACAGATGCCATTAGTTTGGCAGGCTCACGCAAATCGAATCCACACATAACGGGACTGAATTTACAGCCCATTTTGCTGGTGGCGCCACCCAATGAGGACAGCATTTCGCAGTTTTCACGCTATCACTGAGGAATTTGCCGTTTTCCTGCCGCGGATGCATTTCAAACATTTAACGGACACAAAAACAATCAGGCGCTTGGGTTGTTGTACCTGCTAAGCTGAGCTGGACGAAACGTTAACCGATTCGCAAGCAAACAAAAATATTTTGAAAAGCTGAACTGTACGTAACGCCAACCGTTTCTGTTGAAGTGTGGCTTATGCTTAGCAAGTACACAAACCTATCTGCTGGAACTAAGCTAAGTGCTCGTGAAAGTTTCGTTAAGATTTGAATTTGCTTTTTGGCTGTTAGAAATTGAAACATTTGGCTTGAATCTGTGTGTGAGTGAGGGTGTGCGTGGTGTGTGTGTGTGTGTGAATGCTCGATGACTGAATGCTAATCCTAAACATAAGTTTTAACTAATTTAAATATATATATATATATATATATTTGTGTATAGCTTGTGCCTAAATTCATACGTTTAGTATATAGGAAATTAACGCTGCCTGTAAATTATATGCCCGTAAATATAAACAATAATGTACAGAGAAATATTGAACATAAAATGAATGTATTTTTGCCTATTTGAATTCAACCGCAATCGCCAAACAACGCCTCAATTATGCCATCATCATCAAGCTATAAACATCAAGAGGGTCAGCAACTTTTTGCGCACTTGGACAAACAAAAATCAAATTATGCTCCACAGAGCCACCATTCCCCATCTATGCACCACCACCAACGCCGCACCACCACACAGACGGCGCACATAAAAACCAATAACGGCCAACTTAGCGCCCAATTTGTTTGTATGCCCCTCCTTTCCCCACCCCTCCCCCCTCACTCCACACCTCAATAACAATTTGGCACATACTTTTCCAATAAAGTATTTACAGCAAACTTTTTGCCTGCCTGGGCAATTGAAATATTCCGCGCAAAGATGAAATCAAATACAACCAAAAAGAATTCAAATAAAGAGAAACAGAGACAGAGAGTGACAGAGAGAGAGAGAGCGCTAGCGCGCTCTGTGGAGCCTGATGTTGCAAGTTGTAGGCAGCCAGGCTGGGCACGTTTTAATATTCTTGTATAATTCATAAGCAATTCCATCAACGCTTACAAAATGCGGCCTAAGTGGCCAAACAGCTGACGCCAAAACGCGATGGGCCAAATGCTCAGGCCAACCCCTCTTCCCTCTCCGCACTTGCAACATTTTATTTACTTCAGCCATTTCTTTTCTACTAACATCCCCACCACCCCTCGCTGTTGCAACATATGGCTGAACGTTGTTGGCCCATTTCGACACGCATTTTGGGCTGCGTGGGCCAACCCTGAAATGAAGATCTCTCCTCTCTTCCAGCTGGGCTTAGAATCTGTGATTTTTTTGATGTGCCAATTGTTTTTATTCGATTTGATGGCGAGCCATAAATGAATTTTTAACTTTTGTTGTCCTTGAGGTGGTTGTTGCTGTCATTGTTGTGGGGGGCGTGGCAGCAGCATCAACATTAGCTAATGGGCGGGGGCGTGAGGTAACATATTTGCCGCAAGCTGACGTCGCTTATTAGTTTAGCACTTGGCCAATTTTATGCGTTTCCAAGTGCTCGTGAAAATGGAGAAAAACACGCACAGCAAATAAGGAAAATACACAGAAAAACACACACAACTTTTTCATAGCTCATGTGTGTGGCTGTGTATCTGTGTGTGTCGGTGTAATTACGAAACTGGACATTAGTTGACCTTTGTGTATTGCTGTAAGTTGCCAGCTCAGCCCACTTGCCACAAGCCACGCCCAATTGCCGCCTCGCTTGCCACATATAACATTCTTTATTATTTTTTTACAGCAGCAAAGTCAAAGGGTCGTTATAGGGATGTAGAGGGGGAGGTGAAAGGGGCAGAAGGAGGGTTAGTTGAAATGAATTGCGCCTTTAAGGTTTTCGTTTAAGTGAAATGTCAGTTGCAGAAATTGAATCGAAAATTGTAAAATTGGTTTTGTATAAACATTTTTGCCAAATGAAATGAAATGAAAATGCTTTTGTTACAGCTACCAAAAGCCTGTATTCCACATGCCCCACACCCTCCCACCCCGTATTCTCCTGCACCTATATGCTGCTCTTGCTGTTGCTGTTGCTGTTGCTCCTACTGCTGCCTGCCTTTTCTTTCATTTTTTCTGCTTTTTGTTTGTTTTCTTTCCTTGACTTTTGAGCACTGAAAACATCATATTTCTTGTGCATGTTTTTTATTTCTTGTGCAAAACAAAAGCATTGCAACGATTGCCTTCAGCCAGCACTCCCTTCCTCTCCTCTACACTGCCCGCCCAGGCACTTGTACACATATAATTTATGGCTTATGCGATTTGTGTGCTTGTTGTACGTGTATGTTATTGTTGTTGTTGTTGCTGTTGCTGCAAAAGTCCAAACGGCGTCAATCAAAAGTTTCAGAAAAAGAAGCAATAGATCTTCAGAGCAGGATTATGCGACTAGCAGATGCCATGCTATGAACTTTTTGAATGAAATCTATAAAACGGTAAGCACAACTAAGCCAATAAATTTGTTATTATTATTTTAATATAATAATAAAAAACATTTTAATGAAGAAAGTAAAGAATAAATTTAAGTGAATTTTTATTGTTTAAATGCGTTTCTTAAAGTCAATATAAAACTGCATACTTTCAGGATGCAATAAATTTCCGTATGCTCTAAAATAAGAGCATGCTTTTGGGCTGTAATTAAATCACTAGGAAATCCCTCTTAAGAAATTTAAAAATATATTTGAAACATTATTTTAGGCTGAGCCAAAAGGCAGAGTCATTCTTTTAGGTAGCCCTGTTCAAAACAATATGTTAGACATAGGACTCGTCAGGATACGACAGGATATTTCCGAGATAAGCGCAACTGGATGTTTTAAAATATGTCCTGTTAGTGCGGCAGTTTGTTTATCTTTATGTGTCCTTAGGAAATCCTTAAAAATATGGGGGGAACTTTGGCCTAAAAGAGTTTTGACTAATTTGCTCGCTGGCAAATAAATTGCGGTATACTTTTAGGGACATTCAAAATTCCCTTTTTAAATTTCGAATAAACCTGCCCCACCTAACTGCAAAAACCGCATATACTCTACAATAAATGTATGTATGCAGAGTGTACTAAACGAATTGCCATTATTTTCTTGGTTGGACCGTATATGATGTCTGGCATTTGGTGGTTTATGTAGTCAGTTGCTGGCAATTCGAGTGCTGCCTTTGATTTATCCGCCTGTAAAATCGTAGAGACTTTCCAAGAAAGCAAATATTTTATGCCGAAAAAAATTGTACATTTATTTCATATGTATATACAAAAAGGATTGCATAAACTTCTGTAACATCCGCTGCCTAAAAGATTTGAATTAAAGTCAATTACGATTACAAAATTAAATTAGCAGACTTAACTAACTAAGACGAACTTACTAACTAAGTAGAACTAGAAACGAGCTCGCAATTTTCACATTGTAAAAATGACTAGTGAATTATTTTGTAGCTTTTTACATATTACAATTATATACAAGTTACAACTATATAGATAAAGTTATATATATATTTATATTTATGTACTATATAACTAGCAAACCCGATTTGGCTTTTGGTTGCAAGAAAATGAATTTGTGTAATTTGTGCTGTAGTTGTGAAAATGAAATGAATAAAATATTAAAACCCTGTAACAATGAAACCTTTTTGATTTGGCAACAGCATATGCCACGATTTTGGCCAGAATGTGACTAAGCCTAAACAACATTCATAAATACGCACACTCACACTCGGACACATACTCGCACACACACTTGCACATACACTTATCACTATGCTTCCTGGTTGATTAGAGAATAGTCAATTATCGGCTGGACATCTTCGCTGTCCCGCTCCGGATCCAGGCAGGCAGACATGGCGTGCGGCATCGTGCGGAGCAGCACATAGCTGTCCCGATGATGGATCAGCAGCTTGTGCTGCTGATGGGCAATGAAGCTGCTGCCGCGACGCAACGAACGTCTGCCCATCTCGAGTATCTCCAGCGAGGGATCGCGTGCGAACACATAGTTGCGATAGGCACGCACAAAGCTGAATATAACTGCCGATGCTCCGCCCACGATCATCAGATAGGAGCCAATTGGCACCGCATGTGGCGCTATAACTGTCGCCAGATAGAGCCAACCCTTTATTGCGGGCGTCAGCTCCGAAATGCCCTATGAAATGTGTGCATAGTAAGTACGATGCTCTTATCTAGAATTTGTTTGTAGTTGTTAACCCACCTCCTCGAGCCACATGACCGGAAATACAAAGTCACGAAAATTACGCACCGGATGAACGTCCTTGGCTTGCGTCACCTTCAGATTAAGCTGTATGCGCACCTTACCCTCTAGGGGAACTCCAAGTTTCTAAAAAGAAAAAAACGTGGACATTAGAATTAGAGAAGATTTGCAGACTTCATTTAAGAGTCATTAAATTAAAATTGAAATGCAAGATATAACTTACCGGTTGTATTTTGAAGTAGGTTTCATGTTTCTCGCGGTTTGGCTGTAAACCTTCGACGGCATCGAGCAGCTCGGGATCCGCACCATAGAAATGCGGATTGGATATGTAAACGGGTGCACCATACTGACATGGACTGATGTTCTGCAGGCCCCTTACAGCATCATAGTCGTTGGCATCATAGCATTTGTTCTCCGGATTGTGTTCCGAATCGCCGTAAGAGTTGTTTGGCAATCGATATAGATCCGCTGCGAGGCCATCTTTCTCCACACTCTCCACATACTTGAGCGGTATAATGCGGCACAGATCCTTGTCATAGATGTGCACCATATCCGACTTGGTAATGTCTCGAGGCGGAAAGAAGGAACCCTCGGAGCCGGCTATACTCGTGCAGGGCTCCTCATTCCAGTGCGGCAAACGATCCATGCCATTCAGTGAATCAATGTAGCCAAACTGCTCCATGCCCTCGTAGCCCGTCTTAATGCTCGACACTTCAGTGAGTGTCCCGTTGCGTCCGAGGAGTAAGCCCATTCTCTCCATGGGCCTCATATGCTTTGGATAGAATCTGTGCGCCAGACTAACCAGCGCATCGTCATACCCAAAGACCAGCTGATCCGCAGTCACATTGATAAACGGCTTCAGCTGGGCGGCAGTTAGCACTATGGATATTGTTTTGGACAGCAGATAGCCCAGCTTGGGACTCAGACTAGTGAGGGTCTAAGTGGGAGAGCATGGAAAGAGGGATAATCAGAGAGGTGTCTCTTTAATCTTAAACTCTCTTGCAATTGTAGTACTCACCAGCAATGGTATATTGGGCGTAACTATGGGCGTATTCTTATCGATACTCAGTTCAGGAACAAATTGTAATATTTTCTTATGCTGATATGACACCGTGTAATTGTTCTCATGGAATTTCACATTCACCTTCTCCATGTCTTCTCTGCAATGACATGAAAGAAACACAAACAAAATCACATTTATGTATTATGTTATATATATTTTATTGTTCAGTTGTGTTAATTGTCGTTATTCAGTTTCATCGGCACGTGCATCGCTCGGTGTCGACTTCGATGTTGCTGTCGGTGTCAAAGTCAGTTGGCAGTCGGCCCCAAAGTCAGGGACGGTAATCACAAAAGAAAAAAATTATGTAAAAAAAGCCCAACCCAACTGAATGTCAAGTTCATTTGTCGCACTCAGAGAAATGTGGACAGCAACAGCAAATTAAGATGACAAACGCTTTGGCGTTTTTTGTGGCGTTTTACCGGCGTTTTACAGTTTTTTTTCTCGTTTTTTTTTCAGCTGCCACTGTTTGACGCTTGTCATTCATTGTCAGCAAAAAATTGTTGTAAGTTTATGTTGTTTGTGCTGCTGTCTTCAACTTATCCATCAATTGAATGTGTTAGTAACTTGATCGCACATTAATTTAAACAGTGCCAAGTTAATTGCTGTATTAATTTCATATTTCTTTGTATTTAGATATCGATCAGTGTTTCTATTCAAATTTCGATATGGATCTGATTATATTATAGTAAGTCTACATGCATCTATATATAGCTATTGATCCAGTTGCTTCTGCTACTGCATCTTGGCAGCTGTATCAGTGAGGTTAATCACTAAACGCCTGCTCTTGCCAGGTTATCCTTCAATTGAACTGGTTTAATCGCTGGGCGGTCCGGCAGCTTGTCAAACATTTTCACAGATACAGACATACATGGACAGATGTATTATTCATTCACGCTCTCGTTCTTGTCTTTCGATTGGATGGCTCAATTAATTGAAATGGCAGCTGTGGTTCAGTGGCTCGGTGGCTCAGTGGTTACAGCGTTTTGTCAGCTCTTTGTTGGCAAATCTTTTTTGCAACTGAAGTTGCTGCAAGTTTTGTTGTTTAGTTTATGAAGTGTTATGATTGAAGTCGATCGAATTGTTGCAATTTATTTGGCATTGTAATGAGTGCCAGTCAAATCTTATGTGAATGGGATTAAGAGCAGCTAATCAATCATAATTATAAGCAAAGTCGATTAGCAATTAAAATTCGACTTATAATTGATAAAGGGGTTTATTTAATGCCTAACAAGCTCAATTTTAAGACCAATATATTAGACACATTTAATAAGTTTGTAGATTTGCAGTTATGAAAATGAAATGAAATATAATTATCTTAATTGTGTAACGTTTATCTCGCTAAATAGGTTAAGTTGCTGGTTCAAGGAGTATCTATTAAAATAACACAATTTATTTTTATTATTTTTGACTTGATTTTCTGAAACGCTTTCCATATAAACTACAAGCGAGGGCTTTGTGCTCGAGCTTTAAGAAACCCATAATTATGGTAATTGTACTCATTAAACACGATTTTAAACACATATTTCGCAACGAGCCATGACCAAAGAGTATTTTGCTAAGAATACTCGAATTAAATTGTATTTAAAAAGTTTCTGTAAAATCAAAAGGCGTAACCACTTTTCGCCTTAAAAAATAATGATTCTCATTAGACTTGCTTACCTGTAGACAAATGGGCCCACCTCTTGCAGCTTGGGCTTCTCGCCACTGAGGAAGCCATCTGGATTGGACACATTGTAGATATAGACCCGGGTTAGGCGTATAACGCCGGGCCTTTGCCAATAATGATAGCTCAATGTATCATTCCACAGCCTTAAATTCTGCATTTAGAGTAGAATTTTCGGAATTAGAAGTGCTTTATATATGTTGGGGAGGGAGCTTGGCATACCTTAAGTATAAAATAATCCAGCCATGGTATGGATGATAAAACTATGCCTAAGATTAATGTTACTATACCAAAAATTATCACAGCTAGTCTATCTGAAAGTAAATGCAAATACAATAAATTTTATTAGTTACAGTGTACACTAAATTTGTTGATTGTTGCACACCTCGCCAGATATTGAATAAATATTTAGCTAGCAAAAATTGCGAACTTTGCAAAGCTAATGAATTGGTGTGTTAAATGTTGGCAGGCAATCGTGAGACAAACGTCAATCTATCAGATACTTCGTCATGCTTCTGTTGCAGTGATTTTTATGACTTTCGAAATATTGAAATAAGCGAAATTTAACTTTCAAGCACAAGCACTTCGTATTAAATCGAGTGTGCGAAATGCAAACTCGACATTCAGCCAACTACAAGTCCCAACCCTGTTGCCTGGGAGCACTTCACACCTCTTTTGCTTCACGAATGCAATTCGCCTTAAGTAGGAAACTAAAATTGTGTTCGAAGCTTTAGTCAATTTCGTGGTATTTCACGGCTGTCAGTCGCACGCTGAGATCTTGCTCTTGGCCGACATATCAGAAGTTGAGCGTTTTTGTGACATGCGGCAACAATTTCGATGATGATATTTAGCTTATCAGTTAATTGAAACGCGCTTTTGATTGCAAACGATTTAATGTTGTTTTATGGGGCTTTTTCCCTCAGGGCACTCGCTTAACCCATCTGCCCATCTGCCCATCACCTTGTTGGCATTTTGTCGCACGATGGGGCGTGGTGGGTGCACAACGTGTGTGTGTCTGTGTATGTGTCTGTGTGTGTGTCTGGTTGTGTGTGTGTGTACTTTATGTACAATGCCAACGAGTTTTCGGTCAGCGTCCGCGCCCCCCTAAAACAGTCAACGAACTGATTGCACTTCGAGTATAACACGCGCTTCACTGGCTACCCCAAAAAGTGCAAGGCAAAGCACTTAAGCATGAATTATTAATTAACATACATATACATATATTTAAATATATATATAAAAATATATATGTATGTATATACATTTTGCAATATGCATTTTTTCGGGTCAGTCGCATCAGCATTTCGATAACGTGTGGCACATAAATCTAGACAGAGATGAGCTATGGGCGCAATAATTGCATTATTTTAATCTGGCCAGAAAGCGGCAAGGTTCAAGCGTCTCATTGAACGTGAATAACTCTGTATGCCCCGCCCCCGCTTCCCCTGCACCACCTACTCTTATCTCAAATCAACAATGAATTGACACAGGGAAAGTTGCGTAAATGCCATAAAATCAAGCACAAATTGTTGACATTTTGGCAACGCGGTTATTGCTGACCTATATACGCATATGTATACATATGTATATACATTTTTTTTGGGGCAGCTGTCAAACTCAAGGTCAAGGGAGTACAGATGTCTCGTCAGCTGGACAATCTGATCAAAAAGAAACCCGCATCATTTATTGCCAGTTTACATTTATCGGCTTTTTGGTTTTATTTTTGATTGGTTTCTCGGCTCTTGGCTTCATCTGGTTGCGTTGCGTTATTAGTTGATATCGATAATTATATATCTACACATATTACAGTTGTTGCTTTTTTAGGATTGTTGTTGTTGTTGTTGTTGTTGTTGCTGCTGTAACTGACAATGCTTGCATGGGGCTTTAGGCTGGGCGACATGGTCAATAAACATTTGGCACACAATTGATACGTCAGCGCTTGCTGTAGTTGACAATAATGCTGAATTCTCTGTTGTTGTAGTTGTTGTATTGGTGTTGCATGTAAGAAGCTCTTATTGCTTCAAGTTTTTGTACTATACCCTACCAGAGAGTCCGTTCACTTGTAAACATAAAACCGACAGTAATTCGTGAGACTTCTGTTTTCAAGTTTTACATTTCCTCTCATTATGGATGTCCTTCAAGTTAAGCCAAGACTGGAAATTATTGCCAAACTTATGCATTTAATCCATGGTTTTTCACGGCTGTCACTCTCAAAGTTAAGACCTTGTTCTTGGCCAACGTGTAATGCGAACATTTGGAAATATTTTGTATGCCTTATGCAGTATCACCGAAAAGTTGGCATCATCAATTTATTCAGTTATTTTTGATTACTTATCAATAATTACAAAATGATTTTACCATTTGCCAATGTAAGCATATTTATTATTCGAAATGTACAAGTTTGCTTTTCTGTGTTGTAAATGCAGATGCATGGGCGTAGTGGTAAGGGGTCAACTACCCAGAACTGTGCACAGTTGAAATGCTTAAGGTATTTACTTTAGAGTACCCAGTAAATTGCCCCCCTGTGATAGACACTTAATGCTGGTGTCATATATTCCTTTTGTCCAAAATTACAGCTTATCATGCGATATTTTGGACGTTTAGTTTCTGGTTTCTGTTTTCCATCCGCTGCTGAGCTGTCGCAATTATGTTTTGAACTTTGCAGCCACTTAGGAATGGCAATTGTTTAAACCCGATTTTAAGCAAACTTGGCCCTAATGACAATAACAAAAAAATATTCTCTATTTGCAAGTTGGGAATGATTTTTTTTTTTTGGGGTTTTTGGCGTTGATTCCATTTCACAAGTGGCTGTTAAAATAAGCGCTCAAAATTACACGTTGTGATTTGCAGCTGGCCAGCGCAAGCGCGGTAGATTTCAATAGAGTTGGAATGGCTACCTTCAACAATGCAGCAACAATGACAATAATAGCTAAACATTTTCAACGCCTGCAGCTAGACAATTAAGCTCGGATTTCATTTGAGAACGTGCCCCAACAGCAACAACAAGCAGAACAACAATGGGATGAAGCATGATCTTACTGTCAAGTGTTGTCTCATTGTTGTTTTATTGCATTGTTTAACAGAAGTATTGCAATTCTTGTAGGAAATGCCAATGGCATTTCAGCGGGAGCACTTCCTTGTGCCGCATGCGCCTTATAATTTGCATCCAATTGCTGGCGATCTTCAGACTCCGATCGATAACAATTAGTCCCAGCTACATATGTATGTCCAAAACCGGTTAGCGGGTCTTCCCTTTTCGGGTTGGACGTGCCCTCTTCGTAATTTTGCTTTTAACTTATCGCATATCGGCACCAAATTGATGCACTTACATCCGATCTCAATGTTGGATAATAAAATGACTGCGGTCCCTCGAATGTTTGTTTTTTGAAAAGAAACATGCAAACGAAATTGAATAGCAGTCAAATAACGAGGGCATTCTGTGGAAAGTGAAAGGACGCTTCTTGTGTTGCGGAGAAACCCATTCAAGTTGCACTAAAAACCAAACTTGACATTGACTGTGGCTGAACTTACGATTTCAGGAGCAATAAAACGACAAATTAAGTGTAAGGAGTTCAGGAAAGCCACTTAAAAATGAAATTATCTTGTAAGCAATTAATATTCATTCCATATTTTGTAATTAACTAAATAAAAATAATTAGCAGCTAAGTAAGCAGACGTGCACTTCAAGGGAAGCAATTTGCACTGACTTCTAGTTATATAAAATAAATGGAATTGTTGCTGACATTATTATGGAAAAACGTATTTATCATAGTAGACGCAGCTGGGTTTTTTTTCTCAATATTTACGACGTTTAAAGATCATAGTATAGATAGATCTCTCGGAACAAATTTTGAAATGCACTTGTCAAAATAACACACTTGGAATGTGCATGGCAAAGATTCGGCAAACATTTGCCAATGATCAAAATGAGAGAATACATGTGGCCTAAATCAACTGAATAAACTGCACATTTGATTATATAATCTTGAGGCAGAAACTCACGCACACGCACACTGGCAAACAAACACTGCTCAGTGCTCAGTGCGACTTGTTATTGCCAAAGCCTCCAAGTGAGCAGTGGCCAGTGCAGTTAACCAACTGAGACTTCTTCTTGGTAACTGCAGCAGCAGTAGCAACAGCAGCAGCAACAGCGACAACCGCGCCTATTTCTGTTTGCGCAGCGCACACAAAACTGTCTGGCAAATATTGTGGAGTTCCCCGTCCCCCCCGTGGGCCAACGGACGCCACTTTGAGTATGACTTAGAATTGCCCAAAAAATACAAATCGAGGCAGCAGCAGGCAGCAGCGGCAACTGTGATTGTTGACTTGCCTGCTTAATTGTGTTAATTTGTGTTCACTCTCGGCGAGCGTTCGTTTAGTCCACAGCACCCCGTGTTCAATGCTTGAGTATCCATGTCCAGAGCTACCCTCTACCCTAGCCTCTCCTCAACTCCACGCCATCTTAGTTTGGTGCTCAATCGCAGCTTCAGATTTTTGTATTTCACTGCTCTCTGGCTCTGACTCTGACTCTGGCTTTGGCTCGGGCTGTGGCTGTGGCTTTGGCGGTGGCTGTGGCGCTGGCTCTGGCTCTGGCTCTATCGTTTCGGCCACTTGATGTCTTGTGGTATATTGATTTGGCAACATTTTCATATTTGCTTTGTATGTACGAGACTCGAGTGTGCACTTGTATTTGTTAGTTGTAGTATTTGGCAGTTAATAGTTGTTGGTTGTTGCTGTTGCTTTTAGTAGACAACATTGCACTGGCCAGTTAAGTACCCGCTTGGACTTTTCAATTGCAAATTTTTATTTTACCTTTGCTTCACTTCTGTTTTTCTTTTTTTTTCGGTGTTTCTTTATGGATTTTTCTGTTTGCTTGTCAGGTTGTTTAACACGATATTAGAATTACCTAAGCACAGTGGTGCAAAATGTTTATCGAGAGTTTCACATATTGATCACAGGTATTCCTCAAATAACCTTCATAATATTTAGCTGGATCAGTCTAGATTTGCATGGAAACTGGAAACTCTTAATCTTAAATGCATTCTTATGTTTTCCTATAGAAAAACAGCTTCCGGTTCTACGTTGTCAATCGTATTAGCTTCGTTCCGCATTGCTTGAGACTTGACAACAGCAGCAGTATTAAGTGCAACCTTCGAATGGTTATAGGGATTAAAACTGATATCAAATGCGTAATAATCAGTTGAACAGCTTACTCAGCAATCATCATCCCCAGTCATCATAATGCTGTTGCGACAATATAATAATGGAATAATGGAATATAAATTCTATGCTCATATATCATAAAGTGAGTGAAACTTGGGGAAATCTTTATCAGATCGCACGTATGCGACAAGTCTTTAAAATGGCAGGCCAAATAATAATTGGTCACATCTGGAAGCAGCAAATTGTCAAAGCCAATAACAAGGCATTGCCACTTGTCGCATTGTAAACGTGGCTATAAAGCATACTGAATAGCGCTGTCAAGTGCAAAGCGCTTAAAACATTATTCTAGTCAAACATCAAACGGCAACGAGAATTTGTCCAAAATGAAGGCAATCAAAAACGAAAACGAAACCGAAATCCGAAATCCGAAACCAACAACCGAAATCCGAAAGCGAAACCATTGAAACCGAAAGCAATACGGGTCTTGGGCTAAGCCAAGTTCAGAGAGTAAAAAAAAACTAATATGGAAAGAGAGAGAGAGAGAGAGAGAGTGTGTGTACAAAATATATAGAGATAGAGAGAGGAAGAGTGCGATGGCGATTGCGATTGCGATTGCGAGAGGCAGTCAATGTTCTTGGCCATGGTTGTTGTTTGCACACTTGGCTGCATCGACCAGACAAATATGAGTATAAGCTCGGCTCACTTGTCGTATACGCAATGTCGCCTATTGCACAGAACCCCGCTAAGTGGGCACGTCTCGTGTCTGTATCTGTGTGTCCGTTTCCTTGATTTCAATCTCACTGCTTAGTTGGCTAGTTAGTCGCACGCGGAGTTGTTGTTGTTGTTGTTGTTGCTGCTGCTTTTTAATATATTTTTATTTCAAGTCTGCATTACTTGATTGCCTTGTTGTTATTGTTGTCTTTTTTCGGTATTTTGTTTTTTGGCCAAAGACTTGTTTCGCATTGCAGTTGCAGTTCTTGGATGACCAGTTTTGTCAAAACAAAAAAAAAACCAGAAAAAAATGTTCAGCATTTTGTTGTTGCTGTTTTCTCGATTTCATCTAAGTGCAATATTTGTTGTGCCTTTTAGTTCCAACTCGCAACTTGTTTGACTTTAATTTTCAGTCAAGTAAAAATAGCTAAAAGGAAAAACATGCAAGCAATCTGGCAGTTGATATTGACTTTTGGCTTGCTAATTGACCATTTAAGGCTTAATTTAATACATATTTTGAAGTAAGTGTGAAATTTTAATTGAAAGCAGCTAAAAAAAGATATTCAAAAGATCCATTTATAGCCGATACTTACTATTGCTAATCTTAATGCCATGCGATATAAGCATGGACAGCGGCGTTCCTCTGTGTGTTACATGTGGGCGTGAACGCCTCCCCGTCTCAGTTGACCCTTGTATCTGATGTTGTTGCTGTTGTTGTTGTTGTTGGTTCTGCTGTTGCTGCTGTTGCTGTTGCTGTTGCTGTTGCTGCTGTCGTCGACCACGCCCACATCTGGCCCAGTCGAGTAGATGATCTCGAGCCGTGCGTCCATATTTCAAATAATGTTTTTCTAAGCCCATAATTCAAGTCTGTCAAATGAGATAAATAGAAACAGCGTTAGAGCCAAGTTGCCAAGATTTGTTTGTTTTTTCACTTTAAAGTCAACAACATATTTATCATTAGCAATTAAAATTTAATTTGTCTAATCTGGGTTTTTTATGGGGTCAGTGTCTAATGCTGTTCACTAGACACAAGCCACAAGCCACAAAATGTTTAATTACAGCAGGAAGGACTTTTTAGGAGCAGGGTCAATAAATATGGCAATTGAAGCTTAAACAGAGACTCAATTATATTCATAAATTCGCATAATGCAAAACTAACACAGAATGCTTGACGATTTTCCGGTATCAAATAATCCGCAATAATTCGTGCCATAAATTAAGCGAATCGACAATAAATGCTCGTTCTGAACGGTTCAATGCACATTGCTAATTTACATAATTACAAAGAAAATGAGATGCAGAATAAGCAGCACCCGACTCAGAGATACCCTACATCCTATACAATGTTGTTTTTATTGTTAGTTTGTAATGCGAATAATTGGAAAAATCGTTTTGCCAAATTTATCGTGTGTAGGCTCTTGCCTTTAGCTTTTGAGTCAGACAGTTGCACGAACAATCAGATATAACAATTCGGAATAGCCCATAATAGTCAGTTGGTTCATTGTCTTTGCAGTAAGGGGCGTAACAAGTTGTGTGTAAATATAATTAAATTATTTGCTTTAACAGGGGCGACAATATGCAAATTTAGGCGGGGCCCACTGCTGCGACTTGACTTAGTATTTGTCTGTCGTGGGGATACCTTTGTTAATGGGTCGTTTAAGATGTGGCAAATTATTAATTGAAATCCGTTTGACCGCACGAATATTCACACGTTTCAATGGGATGTCATGACAAGCATTTTGCAGCAGCCGCAAGACACAAAAGACTCAGGCAACGAACCTATCAGCAAGCCCAGCAGCAGCAAACCAAAACTTGCATAATTTATTTGCCATGTCGCATTTGCAGCAGCCACTAATGTCAGCCTCAGCGATCTGCAGCTCATCTCAAAGTATGCGAAGTGAATCATGTGGCGCTTTATGTCTGTCATAACAGCTCATAACTAAATGAAAAGTTCACGTTTTGTTTTTTGTTTTTGTTACAATTGAGCGATTTTTAAGTTATGAGCAAAATGTTGTGCAAAACTCCACAAAAAAAAAAAACACAGAAAATTATTTAAACACAATTAATGACATTTAGTTTCTGTTTTTTGCGTACGGTTTTAATTGCTCGCATACGAGCATTGTCAACTGCTTTGGGCCAAGTTCAAAAGCACTGTCTCTGCCCCGGCGTCTGACTTAATTTGTTGCAAGCCGGAGACTGAAGAAACCCACAAAAAATACAGAGCACTGCTTGCTGCGCTTAATGAGCATAAAATAATTAAGGCCAGTTTTAATTTGACAACATTTGCGCAATGAGGAAACATGCGAGACGCATATGCCCACAGTCAAGGATGTGCCAGGCATGGAAGGAATGGAACAGGAAGCGCTGTGGCCGCAAATATCCCTGGAATTTATTTTTTATATCATGATTTATGTTAAACAAGAAATTATTTATGGCCGCGACAGTATTTCTCACTAATTTGAAGTCAAAATAATTTAAATTGCTTATATGAGTCCATTAAATGTACACATTCTTGGCCCACAACAAAAGTCGAGTATGACCGTGGGAAGCTATAACTGTCGAAAACAGACAAATTTCAAATGTAGATACTCAAGTGCAATAGGCTGTTCTAGTCAACTAAAAAAATTAACAAAGTCCAATGACTATCAATATTTAAAAGTCAACAACAAATCAGAAAAGCAAGTTTGTTTCCAGCAGCTGCCGAATATATTAATGCCTGATTTATTGAGTACTAGCCACAAATATTGACATTCTGCATGCCACATTTGTAGGGTTCATTCGCGAAACCTTCATATTTAGGCTGTCAGTTCAAAATTGAAGTAGGCTTTAAACTGTCTCTGTTAGGCGCATTTAATGTCAACAGTTTCACATCTCTTGCATCCCAATTAAGTTAACGTAAAATAACTGAAACGCTTTTCCACATGTTTACGGCTCATAAGCGCCGCTAAACCAAATCCATTAAGAAGTCACCACGACATTATCAGCGACTGCCACGCCCCTAAAAGTGTAAGTGAAACACGTTTTAGCAATTTTCTGCTTATTTTCACACATTGACTCCGGCATTTTGGCCGGCTACGACTCGGTCACCTGGTCGTCTTGGCCGACTCGACTTCTTTTTTTTTTTTTTGTTTTTTTTTTGGTGGCCCCGGCTCGTGTACACTTTTGTTCGCTTTGCTTCTTTGGCATATTATGTAATAAAAAAAATGCAAGCAATTTTTTCTTATTTTTATTTCTGAGGAGACACACCACGAGATAAATAAAGCAAGTGAAAAAAATAGTTGCGCTCACTAACTGCTGTCTAGAAATCATTAAAAAATGGCTCAAACGTTTGCGTAAATAAAGAAATTACGATAACAAACAAAAGCGACAACAACATTAATAGAAATATTGCAAAATTGCATAAATACAAAATCTATTGACCCAAATACTGTTTTATAACCAGTCGGGCACATATGGCAACCTGGCCACCAGCGATTCATGTTGCAATTGCCACAGTTCCAGCCACAACTCCCAACTCCCAGTCGAAGCTTTCTAACATTGCCAACAGCTGATGACGATATTGAGTCTCGCTTTTGGTCAGCTCATTGGTAACAGTAACACTTTCAATTGCACCAGCCGCTGCAGCAGCAACAACAAAAAAGCAAACCAGACAAACCAAACGGGCCATTCCAGCCAGAAATAAGTAGGTTGCTTGGCCAACAGGCAGCTAACAGGCACTAAACCACCGAGGCGCACAGCCGTCTAAGCCACTGTGGCAGCTTGGCATTTCCCAAAAAAAAAAAAGATCTTCTTGCCTGCTTGCACCTGTTTTATTATTGTTGTTGTTGGTTTTGTTGCTAATGCAATCGCTTCGGGTGCATTTCAAAGCATGACTCAAAAGCTGCGCCTGATTTTACCCATCAGCTGAGCATATGAGACGCAGCCAAGCAAGTTGCTTACCGCAAAGGACTTGCAATTATGTAAAACATATAGAAGAAGAAACTTGCATATTAATTTGAATATTATTGAGTGAGTGTGGCATGCAAATTTGCACTGCCTCTGTAATTAGATTTATAGGAATTATTTGCTTTTATATAAAGAGGAATAATAAAATTCGATGCCTTTTGCTGTTGGCAGAACTACTACTAACTGAAACAAGAGAAAACCTATTTAACATATTTTCAGTTAATAATTTCTTCAGCGTATGACGAATTCGTTGGTTTTATAGCTAATTTCTTGTGTTTGTTGCTGTTGTTGTTGCGGTTGCCACTGGGCTTACAGTAGCTGCCGATTCGAGTGCCATTGTTGCTGTTGTGGTTGTTGTGTCGGTAGCTTTAGACTTGTGCACATGTGTTTATTTTGGGCTGTTTGCACTGTTGTTGTTGTTGTTGTTGTCGCTTTTTACTCGTTTTGATAAATTTCACACAGCATCCAACGGAGACTGCAGCAGTGCGAAGGTCGCGCGCCATTTATCTTTCTCTTGTGACAGCTGTTCCACATCCAGTTTCGCAGTGGCTTTTACATATTTTTTTGTTTTTTTATTTTTTTATTTATTTTTCTTTTTATTACGCACGTCGCCTTCTTTTTATGCATTTTTAATAAATTTTTTGTTCAATTTTTGTTGCCAACTCATTATTTTATGCAGTATATAAAATTTCAATTTTTTTTTTGTATTCAACTGCGTTTTTAGCTGATTATAGAGAGGAGCAACTGTTGTGGCACTTGAATGGCTTCATAAGCCAATGCCAAGGCATCGCCCACAAAGGGCATGCAATTTAAGGGCGGATGGGTAGAGGAAGCAGCGGACATAGCATCATTTCATAATTGGCATCGTTGGTACGCGTTGATTGGCAAATTGTATGCAATTATCGAAACGGACTGCCCGCAAATCGAGCAAAGAAAAAGTTATCGAAATCTGCGTAATGACTGAAAAGTTCGTTCATCTTTTGGTCTGTTGACATTGAGACAGCCCAAAATTGCGGAAGTGACCGCTAGACAGACAGGTAGCCAGCATAAGTATTTAACTATAATTGTAGCTTACACATAGCATTCAGTAGGGGCCCGAACCCTAAATCCCAGACGTATAATAGCAATTTCTTTGCCCCTTCAACAAAAAATTTAGTGAGCAAGCCCTTCATTTGGTTGGCTAGCTCCTTCCCCTCCCCCCTAGACCGCTCAGCCATGTAAATCGCATAGCTGTGCTCAATTAACTTAAATTGGCAACACTTGGAGCGCATCAAATCATTCTTAAAACAACATCAATTCAATTGTATTAAGCAATTTAACATTCAACTTTCAAGTTTGGATTACGCAATTCGCAGAAAGTGCACAAAAATGTAACAAAAGACTGAGGCAACGAACTTGACATCCAGCTGCGGTGAAAGGTGGCAATATGTGAAAGGTTGTAAGAAGTGAAGTGAAGAAGTTGCCAGCAGATGTAATATTTAATTGGATTGGTGTGCAGTTCGAGATCAATTTGAAATATTGAAGTCAACGCTCCCTAATCAGATATTGCAACATAAAAATACGTTTAGAAAACGCTAAAAAGTAATTATGCTAAAATTTGCATCTTTACTTTGTGTGTAAGATTATTAACTAAACTAACTAAACTTTTAGGCAATTTCTATGTAAGTACTCAAATAGAACTTCATTAACATTTAAGCTGCAAGCGATTACATAAACTTCGCCAATAAGTTTAAGCGATCTTAGCTTAACTTCATTTTTCATCTTGGTTTTGTGTGCATAGTTTTGAGTATTTTATATGTAAATTTATGCAAACACGCAAACTGAACTTCTTCGACATATTTTGTGTGTGTATTTGTATTTAATGTTAGCCAAGTACACTTAACGCCATTTTGTTAATTAGTGTAGCCAATTCTTTTCGCCTCTTTAGTTGTTAATTTGCCAAAGCTTTGTAGCGCCCACAGCTCCCACGTCTCATTAATAATGTTTATGGCCAAATTGATTTTCGCACTTGCCACTATATTGTTTTTGGTTCTTCTGTCGCTCTTTTCTCTCGCTGATTTTCGTTGCCGTGGCGAATCGTTGAAGCGTGGCCGCTTCGCCAGATTATTGGCAAACACACTTTTTTTTTTTTTTGATTAGCCAGCAACAGTAGCAGCAGCAGCAGCAGCCACAACAACAACCAAAACAAAAGCTCTGCTGCCGATTTTTGCGTTTTGCTGCCTGTGCGTCTAGTTGGTTGCTTGTGTGTTGTAATTTATACGTTTATTCGCTATCTCTACCTCTCTCTCTATATCTCTCTTTCACTCTTCATATCTATTTATGTTTTAGCCATGCGGCTTTATAGCTTGGGCACTTGTAACACATTTTACTAAATGCTCTAATTACGCTGCAGAATTTACATTTTGCATTTTATGTTTAAACTTGGTGCAAAGCTTGGCCTACGCATTTGCGACATTGGCCAATAACAAATCCTTTATGTTCGCTGAGCATTTGGGTTTTTTTTTTCCATTGGCTTTTATAAGTAGTTCGCCTGCCGCTCAAGAGTCTGTCAGGCGCCACGAAGGCCGCCAACGATGCGTGTCCATTACAACCACAGAAACAATAGCAACGGCTACAGCCAATCCTAAATCAATCCTGACCAAAGTCACAGCGTTTTTGATTGCCGTTGTTTAGCTGTCTCTCTGTCTAACTGAATGTGTGTGCGTGTGTGCGTGTGTCTCACCCGCTCTGGTCTGGGTCTGGGTCTGGGGATTGATGGGTTTGTGGCCCCAAATTGTGCGCTTATCAATAGGCAAATCAATTTGCCGATTCAAAAGCGTGCCGCATATTATATAAACGTATCTCTAAGCATGTTGTATATTCAGGTTATTAGTAAATGTGCCGCAGGCAATAACAGCAACATGTGGCAACATTGCCAAAAAAATAAAAATAAATAAAACAACGCAAAACAGGCAAAAAGAAACATTGCAGTGAATCACATGCTTATGTCAATATTTTAATTTAACGGCTTAGAAAACACGACAAAAAAAAAACGAAAAACCAAAATAGACAACAACAACAACAAAGTGCGCACTTTGTCTTGTTATTGTTGCTCTTTGGTTGTTTTTTTTTTGTTTTTGGTTTTGGTGACGTCTATTGCACTTAACTGTTTTGCAGTTTGCGGTTAATTAAGATGACTTCTGTGCCCAGGCATGGCCAATTGGTGTATTGGTGGGCGTTCGGCTGGCCAACTAATAGATAGATGCGTTGATGTGCTGTTAGCTGTTGGCTTGTAGTTGGCCTATAGCTGTAAAGTTAAGTGGTCAAAAGTGAGCTGACCAAAATGGAAATTGCTGTTTGCGGTGCTTTGAAAGTGAAACTGATTGTTTGCATTTTTTTTTTTGGGTAAAACGTTTTAAAGTTGAGATTGATGAGAAAAGTTAAGCGATAATATGAGTTAATTGGCAATACTTCAGCAGAAATATTTATTAGGACACCCTCAAAATATATTTGAATGAAGCTAAGCTTGCGTTATTTTGTGATAAGAAACATGAGGTTAAAATGTGTGAAATACAATTTATAATATATTTAATTGAATTTAATTTAATGCGAACTCTTATCATATGTGTGTGTGCGTTTCAGAATCTTAAGCAATCTGAACAGCAGTTAAGTCTTTGCTATGCCATTCAATGTCATTGTCACTTCGTGCATTGAACTACAAGCGAGAAGCACAAACAGCTCTGAAGTATTTGGGGCTCAACCTTCAAATGATTTTGGATCTGACGACACACCCCAACTGAAAATAGCATTTCTTTGCGTTTGCTTACCAACAAATTTTTCACACTTTTTTTTTGGGGGTTTATTTTATTTAGTGTGCAGTTGAATTTCATTTAGTGAACGCCAACACAGAAAAGTATTATTTTATGCCCGGCTTGACATTGACTTACATAATTGAAGTAATTTCTTGGCGAGGTTCGAGGGAAATTTTTCGTAACTGGCAAGCAATAAAAGAACGGCATATTTTATGATTGCAAAGTTCACTTTGTGGGTCTTTAAGTGGGGTCGAAACTATGTGTGTGCATCCCAATGAGGGCATTCAAATTAATGGAGCAAACTGTGTGGAGAGCCAGCTCCATTAAAATCAGACACCCATCACATGTTTCACTTGATCATTTCACCTTAACACTGACCCGACCTTTGCAAAAATGTAGGTCAGGCGGGGGAAAAATAACATCGTCATCAACATCAACATCAACAACATTGTGATCCAAAGATACGTGTTTGCGGTTGCATATTTGCACAAAAACCCAGCGACAGATTTTATACCAAAAATATGCATATGAGTAAAACTTCATCCGCAAGAAATAACCACGAATAGCAGCCACTCACAACAGTGGCAAAAACATAACAAAACATAACAAAACAAATTTGCATAGCATTTAGCGGAATTCGCAAAAAAATTGACTTACATTTCTGAAAGCTGTAAAACTATTTACGACAAAATTAGGCAAATCTTTGTAAAGAGCGTTTACACAAGATAATCAAACAATGACAGATGCAGATAGATCAGTTAAAGTTTTTCTTATTATTCTCCATCCCATTAGCAATAAACTTTAATTTGTGTGAATTAGTATTATATTTTTGTTGCTTGTTTAGTGATGAACTTGATCTTTAGTCTGTTCTCGCTTAAAGGGATGAGCTAACAAAATGAGCAAAAATAGATTTTTTATTGATCTCTGGCAATTTGTTTGCTTGTATGAAGGCTGATGAAGTACACTTAAAGGGCTCAATTGCTAATAAGCTCGTAATGACCACTTATATTCTTGACAAATAATGCAATTTTTCCAAACGATTGTGTAGACATATGTATATCGAATAGGAATTAAAGTAGTTTTTATAGATTTTTCCATTAATACAACTATATATTAAATTTAACTTATTTAATTATTAAAATAACAATAAATTGATTTATTTGGCATACACAACAACACTCTTAATTGCACTAGCACAGAAACACTGCTCATACGCTCCGTTGAACACCATTTTTTCAGCAATTTCAACTTACTTTTCGATTAAAATTCCTTTTGCACTGCTGCTATTCCAAAAAGATAAAAGGGGTTTTTCTCCAATTAGTTTTGGAGTTAATTAAATTTGTTTTTTTTTCGTTTTTCGTTTGCTTTTCCAGCTATCAAATCAGCGGCATGTTCGTGTAATTTTGGTTTGTGTTTGCGTACAATTTCTGGAGAATTTACATATCCTTAATATCTTTGGACACAATTAGACATTTTCGAGTGTTTTCGTTATGCTGCATGCAATTATTCAAATTGAAAACAAAACTGAAACCGAAACCAAAATCGAGAAGCACAAGACGCGATCGCGCACTACTCCCGAGCATGTGTCGTGTATCGTTTTAAAGTTGAAGTTGACGCGTCGAAATGAAAATCTCGCATGAATGGACGAACAGCGTCGCAAGACGTTTTTGTTCAAAACGCAAGACTTAAGTCGCTGTCGTAGCTCAGCGGCGGCAGCAGCAGCGGCAGCGACGCCGACTAAGTATCGTTACAGCTGAGCCGAGTAAAACAGCAAAAGCGCCTCGGCTGCTGAGCTGCCGAGCACACACTCAGTGTGTGTGTGTGTATTTGTGCAAATCTCTGCTTGTGTCTGCAAAGGTGCGCTGGTAGCTTTATGTGTGCTTGTGTTTGTGTGAGGCTATCACTTGGCGCAATCCTCGCTACGACGCGTAGAGTGCTGCATTTGTTGATATTAAAAAATTTGGCAATTTGCTCAGCCGCTGCGCTGCTCAACGTTCTCAGTTATGCATGTGTGTCTGTGCGTTTCACTTGGCGCAATCCTCGCTGCTACTAACTGCGCCGCGTCGCTGCACTTTTTATACCAAAATAATTTGGCAACTTTTAGCAGGCGTCACTGCGCTCTTTACTCAGCGTCTGCGCAACGTTGGCGTCGACAGTGCTGCGTTACGTTCTCAGCGCCTGCGCGATGGTGAATTTCTGTTAATCACGCTGTGTTGAGTTTTCCTTCTGTTGATTTGTACTTGTTTTTGGCAATGGGGATTTTTTTCATTGTGGTTTTTTTTTTAAATGCTGAATCATTTTTGTGCCTATCGCAGTCTGGTTTGTGGTGGTTCTAGTAAGTGGCTTAAAGCAGATCTTACGTTAAATGTCATACACTGAGTGCCCCAATTGCTTCCTACATTATTCACTTTAAACCATAATCGTTAAGGGTTTTTTCTGAAGGATATTGAAAGTGACAGTGGACGATTACGCATCGATGTACAATTTTCCCATTTACTTTTAATCACTGCTAAAGTTTACACCAAGGTTCAGATGCGCCCATAAAACGGGTGCTTTGATCAAATTATCATGAGCATTCTCGAAACCATATTGTAGCAGAAATATTGTGAAAATTCTGAACAAGCTTAAGTGGAAAATTTATCAAGTTGAGATGGCGCAATTGTTTTGTTTCGTTATTTACTCGACTACATTTCATACTAGCTATCAAACGATCGGTCGCGCTTAGTTAGCCGCTTTAGTATTGTACTAACGGCTTGTGCGGGAATCACAGTAAACAGTATCACGCACTTTGGTCTATAATTACCGGGTTACATTTGTTTTTCAACAACAATCGGTAAAAAAATAACGCAACGTCAGACGGCTATAAAGAACTGGCCCATAAAATATTAACATATTTGAAATGTTTATTACACTTAAGTAGTAACACTGATTGATACACCAGGTTTTTAATACGACGCCGTGCAGCGTTCTGAAGAAGTTCTTACCTGGTAATTGTATACTAGTTACTGATTGATTAATTAACGTATTATTGCCTGAATTTGTTGGAAATCAATTAAAATGCATATCTTTACGATCTGTAGGCCAATTTGCGTATTATTGCCGTTAGGGGGAACAACCGCACTCGACTTTGTTCTACGCCTCGCAGTTCAAGATATGCTTGTCTAAGCTCTCAGCATCTTAAGTAGCATGAATAAAAAAGCGGAAGCACTCCTTTGGCCACTTGCCGACAGTTAAACAATAAAAATCAGAAATAAAGAACCTAAGCAACAAACTCTTAACTAAGTTTTATAAACAATTAAATGCCAAATCATGCGTTAAGAAGTATTTGTAAGCATTGCAAATGAGAGTTCATGAAAACCCATTCAATCTGAACTCGGAACTGAGATCCGTTACAGCAACAGATTGCACAAGTATGAGTCCATATAAATGTGTATATGCGGCACAAGGATGGATATTGTTGCACTTAGCAAAAGACCTTAAACTAATAAGCCAACTAAGGTTGAATTTTTTTTGGGCTTTTACGCTTTGACAAGAATGACTTAATTGCAGTCATGAATTTACATATTTGAACATGTTGTGCACAGCCGCGCGCATTTAAATTAAATGTATTTTGTTTATAATTATAAGTAGCAGTGTCTTCTTCTTCTTCTTTTTTGTTTTGCTTTAGCAGGAAAGGTCACAATGAACATCAAAAAAAAACTGTTGCTGTTGACAACAAAAGTTAAAAACAGTCTAAATAAAACGAGAAGACCGACAGTCGCACTTTAATGGCTCAAGTATTGCAGATGTCAAAGCCCAAAAAACTAACAAAACAATGAAGAAGACCAAAATTAGCTTAAATGGGTGATTAGTTAACGGCGTATTTAAAATAAAAGCCTCTTTTTGAAGCTATTCCCAAGTACATAATTCTTAAAATTTAGTTTTAAACAAAACAAGCAAGTAATGCCAGAAAATAGGGTTTTAATTTAAGAGCTGAATTAAGTTTTCGAGCTTTGATGAATTAATATAAAAAGTCTGCTGGTAATTATTTCCATATCAACGCCTTTATCAAACGCCAACGCTAACGACGAAAACTTTTCAAATATTTTGCATATCGTTCGCAGACAACATGCAGTGGCTTCAATAACCACTCCTTCCCCTGCCGTCAAGCATCAAGAAAATAAAACAAAAGCAATATTAAAATGTTGTCCTTCGTGCAGTAATTGAAAACAGCAATAACAAAACAACAACAACAACATCAACAAAAAACAGAGAAAAAAAGTTAAGAAATCGACGTAAATGCTGAGCAAACTCCTCGACTTGGGGATTGCTTCTAAGTCAGCCGTCTGTGAATTATAGCCTCATAAGACCAGGTCGACAACAACAACAACCTTAACGTTAACTGCTGTTGTTGATTTTGTTGTTGTTGTCGTTGTTGTTGTTGGTGCGGTTAGCAGTTAGCTTTTGTAAACCCGTTTACGAGCCCATTTACGTTTGAGTAATTGAAATACATGTAAAAATTATTGCACTTCATGCCACATTTTGGCAATATTTTTATACAATATTAAATATACATATATCACATATATATTTAGCTAGGTCACTTCTCATGTGTTTCCGATTCGCTTGGCAATGAAATGCCATTTGATCTTACGATCTTTACTGGGCCATATAACCAAACATATTTGCACAGGTGATTCAACTCTTAATTTGAAGGATGGTTTCAGTTTCTTTTGTTTGTGCCGACATTCTGGGCACACCCTTTTTGCGGCTATGTTCCACTATTTGCCGTATCTGATTGTACTTTAAAAATTCAAAATAAATAACTTACTGACTACTTACTCAAATGTATTTAGCACATATCTTATCGCTGTCGGAGATTAGATGATCTTAAAGATGTAATATTAAATTTAAAAAAAAAATGCGTTTTGCATATTGGTTTTACGTTTAAATCAATTGTAATTAGAATTTGAATACAATGATGAACATAATTAAAATAATTGCTTGTAAAGAATAAATTTTAAAATATATAAAGAAATTTAACAGGATTGTTAACATATGTTGGTTATTATGCAAATTTAACAGTATTGTTACATTATAGCATTATGTTGGGTAATATGTTAATGAGCATATATAATAAAGTGTTGCATATCTTTGGGCTGACATTTAAAGTTACCTGAATTCAACCGCGTTTCATTCACAATCTTCTTAAAATTGTTTAACACGGCTATAATGATTTTGTGCAAACGTATGCAAAAGGTAAAAAGTACAACCTCCGACTCAAGTCGATATAGCAATTCCCATCTGTCTGTCCATCCGTCCTGAGTCTTTATGAGTACGCGGATCTCAGAGACTATGAAAGCTAGAAACATATTATTGATCAACTAAAATGTATTCAACTACTGAGTACCGTGTATTACGTAGTCGATCTCACTTAACAATAGCATTCTTACTTGTTTGTGTCAGTATACTCTTTTATCCTGTGAATTATTCTAATGGTGCTGTAAACGGTAAGTGCGGGCAAAGTTCAAGTTGTCCAACAACAAAATTAAATTTATTGACAGACAAATTGCAATAAATTACATTGCTATTAAAATGAATTTAGAAAATGATTCCTCTTAATTATCGCGTTTACTTTGATTGATAATTACAACAAAATAATTGCAAAAAAAACAAAACGCTTGAAACTAGTTGCTCCATATTACTGGCAGCTCTTATTGATCGGCCTATAAAACTGCCAACTTACAGAACGAATTCCATTTATAATTATACTGTACAATTTCCCATAAGCTTTGTTTACCTTATTAGAACATAACTTTCCGCATTTTGTATAATTATACAAGCGATTAGCATAAGTACCTGGTCAGAATAGATTCATCCGACAAGAGAGCTATCCATTAAAAGTCTGACGTAGACGATATGTCGTCATAATCACTAGATCACTACTATTTTTGCATCTGTAAGTACATAACTAAAAAATAACCTATACAAACTTTCCTCCTCTTAAGGTTTTGCATTGGAAAGCGAAGATTTTATGGCTAATATTTTCAAATATATAATATATTTGGCAAATTGGTGAATTTATGACAAACTTATCGCAGTGAAAAGCTCTGAATTATTCCATATAGCTAAAATCATGTTTCCAAATCTTAAATGTAGTATCATTCTACAGGGCAAGCCAAGCCATAACTGAAAATTGATTTTCTCAGAATTTATACATACGACTTTTGATGAATTTATGTATATATATATATATTTAAATGTTATTTATTTATTATGACTTAAATATGTTTTCTTGAATGCGTTACTCATTTCATGACAAAATTATAATAAGCCCGGCAAAGCAATTAAAAAAATTAGGGAAATTGACAACAGATTCTGCTAAATAAGTTTTCACCTCACTTTTATGGCTATCTGTATACATTTATGGTCACGTGGAAGGCATAAAACTACGTACAACCTGCTGCCCTTTACGGTTAAGCACGGCTTGACCTAGGCAAAACCAATTTGGGTCATAAAACAGCACAAAGTTAACAAACTTGTTTTGTTTATTGCACTCTATGCACTTTTGTTGCCACTCAATCATGCATTCAATTGCAACAGTCACACACACACACACACATTCATACACACACACACACACACACACTCATCGACACACTCACCCATCGGGCGTTGATATAATTAACTCTCTTAGCGCTTCCCACATGGCCGTCACTTAATTATGTTTCAATTGGCATTTAATTATTGCACAATAGTGTTCAGTTTTTTGCACATGTTTATTGCGCTTTTTATTAATTATTTTAATTGAGTGGGATTTATTTATTTATTAAATGCAATCAATTCTTATGCGTGGCATATTTCTTTGACATGATCTCACGACAACTGATTTCCAACTGTGGTATGTAGAGAGCATCAGTTTAAATTCAGATTTCTTTGCCACAAGAATTTTAGCTTAAGTGAATGGCCCAGGAGCGGAGTGCGGTGAATAATTACGTATATATATGAAAAATTAAAGTTACTTGTATTCTCTATTAATAATAATATTTGCATTTATTGAAGCCTTTAACAATTTTTTTATTTATCTGTACATGAAAGCGCCCAAAGCCCATGCAGCGCTCCTGAACTGTGCCATATTTAATATGCTTTAATTGAACTATGCGACTGACCTGCTGATATTCGTACACACATATGTATGCCTACGTAATTATGTGTGGTATGCTCAGTTAAGTGAGTGCTTCGGCAACAGCTGTGCCAAGGCAACGAAGCTGTTCTCTTGGATTATGTTCAATATATATATATATATTTATAGCTGTGTTTGTAGGAGAACACCTTTGCCTTGTTGCCACAATTCAATGGGATCTGTCGATTTGAGTTGTTGCCACAATAATGCAAATCATGCCTATCAGTAACATAGCCCAAGCAAATATCAATTTATTTCTGACTACCAATTATATAATTACGTATGTATATGCAACCCTTTTCAATCGTCCTCTTCTCCCTCTTTCTCTCTCTCTCTCTTAGTCTCTATGTATCTCGTTTTAAATGTCAATAAAATCAAAATCCAATGCAAACAAACATAACGAAAAAAATAAGCATCGATGCAAATAGAAAAAATAATGCGAAATCAAATTAAATTGTGCAACCAAAAAACGCAAATGCGTTTTGAAGACTGATAGATGCTGCTAGACTGGGGAGGGGTGATGAGGTGATGAGGGGAGCAGTTGCCTTTTCAGAAACAGACGCCGAGTGTCCATCAGAAATGCAGCCATTGGACAGCAGCAGCAGCAGCAGGATGAAAATGGACGCGATCCACTTACGGGATTAATTAAACGAGTTTGCGCCTCAGGTCAGCGGCTTTCACTCAAAAAGCGTGGCAGGTCGTTAATTAAAAACATCCAGCGGTTTTTATATTTCTAGAATGCCATCATTTGGTTGATTTGCTTTAACTATGAGAATTAGTTGTGCCATCATGCAATGAATAATCATTTCATAATATCCTGTTTGCTCCCAACACGTGACCAAAGCGAATTCTCTGCTCATATTCATTTCCACTGCTCGAGCTAATCGCATTTCGAATGCAGCCCTATTGCTCTATATATATGTATATAATAATATATGACAGTTTGTGCCACCCTTTCGCTAATTTCGAGGCGCATCTAAAGGGCAGACATCCCTTAAATCAGTTTTCTTTTTATTACTGTCCTTCGTCCTGGATTTAGTCTTTGCATACCATGTGTATTTCAGCACAATCTGTTGCCTAACTAAGCGTTACATTGATGTCACTCTTTGACTTGGGGTAGTGCGGGTGCGCCATATGGCAGACACTACAGACACACTCCACACTCCAGGCTGATAAGCTGCGACAACTTGTTATGAGCTCATTTCTGAAATGTCAAATTGCCAATGTATCAGATCAAGTAACTGAATTCAGGCAATCAATCAAGACTTTCACAATTGAAAATACTTCAATATGAAGTTAAGTTAGGATGGTAGCATTACCTGGTACATATACTATGAATAGAGAAAATATATCGCTTAAGCAATTAATTTATTTATTTCTAGAAACGATCTTAATCTAGAATCGATGTCATCTTTTGGAAAACATGTCATTAGATACTTCCAAAAGACTGCCAAAGAAACTGCAATTAACAGTTAAACCCTTGCATCTTGTTGGCCATAAATTACATTAAATTTTGACTAATTACCTGCCAAGCCAAGGAATTCAACAGTTATGCTCATGTGTGACACTATAAAACGCTACATAAATTGTCAACTTACTTACGGCTCAGCAAGTCGAGCTGTGGCAGAGCTACACTTCACAATGCGGCTAATGCCCACAGCGAGTCACATAACTCAGGCAAGCACAAAGGGGCAACAACGGCCGACAGCAAACATAAAAATTAATTAAAATCTCGCCTCAAGATGCATACCACCCCTTACCCCTACCACTAGCAAGTCAAGTAGTGGCAATGTCTTCTTTTGCCCAAATTGTTCACACGTTGCCGTCGCGTCGCGTCGCTTGCAACATCTTGTGGCAGCTTACGCCTTAAAGGCTGCAACAGCAAACGACTCACAGCGAAACCCTGATTCTGAGTCTGTGTATCCTTTCCAGTGTCTAGCTGTCCATGTCTTGTTGCTGCCACATTTAGCAGCCGCGGCGTCAAGTGATGCGCCTTTTTATTTAACGCCCAAAATTGCCCAAGCATTCAAAAGGTAACAACAGCAACATCAACCCTTAGCGAGTGTCCTGCGTTGTTGTTGTTGTTGTTGTTGTTGATGTTGTTATTATTATTGTTGTTGTTTCTGGGCTGTTGTTATTGTTTCGAGCTGTCAAATTTTTGCTGCATGTTGTTGTTGCTGCTGCTGCTGCTGTTGCTGTATGATTTCGTGTAATTTTATTAATCACAACAACACATTCGTCAGCTCGCCTTAACCTACCCCCCTACCCCCTACTCCCCACCCCACCCCTTGCTGCGCTGTGCCCTTCCTTTTAATGTGCGCATCCCTTTCAATTTGGACTTGCTTGGGCCTTGTCATTTAGCTTTGACTAATTATGCAATTTGTATGCAATAAAAATATTAATTGCCAACAACTACTGCCACCGCACAAAATATTTTTATTATTTCTATTATTATTCTATTTTTATTATTATTTACTTTTATTAAAAATTATGCCATGCGCTTCTGCACTTTTGTGTGTTTTCATTAAAGCTTCTGTTTATTTATTTGCAGATCCCTCTTCCCCCCGTTCTGCTCTTTCTCCATCTCTCTCTCCCGTTGTTGTTATTGGTCAAACGGTGGCTCGAAGTGGGTAAAAAAAAAATATGAATTGCCGCATGCAAATTTTCCACTTGGTTTATTCTGCGCCCCCATGCGAACATCAATGCAAAACTCCACGTTGCAGCATTTAAAAGAGCTAAAAAAATACATTTATATATATATTATATATATATAAATATGTTTATTCATTGGCCATCAGCCACAGCGGCCTGTTGTACAAATAAATACCTTAAATAAATATTTATAATAAAAACCTTTAATATTCAGAAGATGCCTTCAACACTTTGCTAAAAATGCATTAATTGCATTTATGCTGGCCTGTTCAAGCTGAATAATAGTTAATAGTTAATTACAGTTGATTATTATGGCTAAATAATCTCAGCTTATTGCCATCATTAATTTCTTACAACTTCATTTAGTTTTTAATGCTTGGTAATTGTAGTCATTGCGATTCACTGATCGCTCGCTCAAGTTTGCCGCCCAGCTGACCACATAAGCATATTGACAACACTTTAAATATTATACAAAACCACTTCGGAAGCCACAACCCCAACCACTCACAAGCCATAAATAAATATAAATGTGCATTGTGCAATTTTCATAAATAAAGCAATTAAATGTGCACGTATTTCCACTGCAAGCGCCTGTTTATTGTCCACTTTTGACGAAATTTTACACACACACTTGTGCCTGAAAAGTGTGTGTAATGAAAATAAAAATTAAATCAAATTAAATTTTCATGGAGTGAAGTCATGAACTTGCCGCAGTTTTGCACAAAACTTTACTGAAATAAAAAAAATAATAAAAAAAATCAAAAGGAAAACTTGCAGAACTTTTGCGACGCTGGCTGGCAACTAAAAATCGCTTCATTCTAATTACTTCCTCTTAGACAGCGGCTCAGCAGAGAGAGGGAGAGAGAGAGCGATAGAGGGGGGGAGAGTGAGAGGAACAGCGCTGTAGCTGGGAGCGCGAGCCGCAGAAGGACTTCCTGCCAGCGTGGCAGGACACGTCTAGTTTAAGTAGTGACTGTGCGAGCTGCTGGGAAATGTGCGCCGGGCCACATAAAACAATCGTTTCGTAATAAAGATGAAAATTTTATTAAAAGATGTCGGAAACAGATGTCGCCGCCAAGCGAGTAGCCCTGCCCCGCCCCTTGCCACTCCCACTCGCTGGCTGCCCAGCAGCAGCCAGCAGCCTGGCAGGCTGTGCCAAAACTGGATAGAATCCACATCGAAGGCAGTGAATCCAGTGAATCCAGCAGCAACCAACCAACACACACTTTATAATCTTTTATCGCATTTTTTCTACTTGGTTGACACAAAGAGCGTATTTATGCGACTGTTAACGTTATGAAAAGCCCATAATTTGCCAGCCACCCTACGTATTTGCCATATAATAAAAATAATAAACGTTATGCTGAAAATCGATAGCAAACAGAATTCGCATTCATTTCATGGGTGGGTGTTGTTCCGGGAAGGGGGGAGTGCCATATAGGGGGGAGGGGGGAATGCATCGTGTAGCAGCTGATATCGACAGTTGACTTGGCGGCGGCGGTTGTCGTGGCTCATGAACTGCTCTGTTCAGCTATTCTCTACTTATATCGTTATCCACATCGAGTGTCGTGTATAAATGTTTGCGCTTTATTATATTGCCCATCCACGCCCCCAACTAAACATATATATCCCGTTCACATACACCCTCTCCAGATGATACACCCGCGTGCAGCATCTTGTGACATTTTACCTCTCGTTTCTTTTTATTTATATAAATATTTTTTTCTGCTTTTTTTTGGTGACGCTGCGTGCAATCGGCATCCATTGTAGTCATACTCATGCCGATACACACACGATACGAGTACAGGATAATGATATCCATATAATGATGCGGCTGTCAGTTCCATTCCATTGCCATGAAGTTGTGCGAGACTCCGTTGCCATCAGCTGGATTGGCATCCTATCCCACTGCCCCACCGGCAGCCACTGAGTTGAAAAATTCTTTGAACCAGTTTAGGTTATGGAAATGTCTTCGATTTTGCTTACCTAAAATAGATATTAACCCGAAGAAATGTGCTTATTTGAAGGCTGAATCATATCATAAAATGTTAAATGTAAAGCGTTATTCGAGCATAATATTAATAATAATGCGAATGAATAAAAGCCGAAGAAGATTGATAATAAAAATATACTTTCCATTCGAAAACTTTATAATTCACAATATTTTACTATTAAACCAGCTCAGATAAAATATCTATTAAATATACAACTTGAATACACATTTTTTTTAGGTTTCACAATGACAATAAAGACTGACTATAGATTTGAGTGCTTTACGAGTCAAAATGTTTGCTCTTTTTACCAAATGTTGAACTCATTTTCATAAAAGAATTAAATTCGCAAGACTAAGCTGAATAATAAACTGTTTGCCACATGTCAAATCCACTGAGTTTCAACATAGTTATGCCTCATAATAAATAGCACACATAATATTGTATACAACTCACAAAGATAGCATATTCAAGTTGTTGCCACAGCTTTGTTCTTATCTATCTCAATGCCAAAAAGTCCATGCAACCAAAATGGGCAACAATAGGCTGCACAGGCAGACGAACTCACCTACACAAAGGCGTCAACAAAAGCCAATAGGCTGAAGAGATATTTAAAGTAGAGCATCCAAAACTCAAATAATTTACATATTTCCAATTCAGTTAACACTTTGCCACCAACAACAACAACAACAACAACAGAAACAACTCAAATGTGCGCTGAAAAAACAAAACAATTAAAAGTTTGCCTTTAACACTTTGCTTGAATGTGGATTTGTGGTTTCGGGTTTGGGATTGGGATTGGGTTTGGATTTCGGTGGCAGCAAAACAGAATGTGAATTGTGACCCCTTTCATTTGTCAAGGAGCGCGACAGGAGCATCTGTGGCTCTGCACATTCAACCCACTTATCAAATGATTGTCCTCATATTATGACACGCAACAAAGCGAAATTCACACACACACACACACACACACACACTCACACACAGCTATACACACAGAGTGAAGGATTCACAGTGCCAACTGGCAAAGTACCAAATTCCGGAAAATTGAAATCAGCTCTGCTTAAGCGCAATCACAAAGAGCTCTAGTACAAAAAAAATATAAAAAAAATAACCTAAAAACCAAGCCACCCACATATACGAGCAGAAGCCGTCGCATAGCTTTGGTGCCAAATAAAAAAGCAAAGACACACACACACACACGCACACACACAGCCAAACACAAACAAGCACAGAGAGATACGTACACAGGGCGTATGGTGGAAATCCTTTGCATAAATGATGATGGCTTGGCATGATGAGAACTTTTAATCATTATTATCACATATTTATACGCTTATATGAGCATGTTTTATGTACTCGCTGGCAGCAGCGGCAGCAGCAGCAGGAGCGGCGGCAGCAGCAGCAGCAGCAGCCGCAGCAGAAGGAGTAATCCTTTTGAAAGCAAAAACCCACAAATGGCAGCGCAAAAAGGCTGGCTAAACAATACCAGGATAACACACACATACACACACACACACACAGCATTAACTACTTACATATATGACTGTGCTTTGTTATCCTTATCCTTGAGAGGGCTCCTCGCTGCTGATGATGAGTTTCCAATTCGAGTGAGGCCACGCCCACAAAATGTGGCAGGGGGGCACAAGGACGACCACTTGCACTTTTCGTTTGCTGCTCAGCAAAAGCCACAACAAGGGTTGCTTTTCTCTATGGCTCTCTGTTTATTCATGTGTATGTGTGTATGGGTGTGTGTGTGTGTGTGTGTGTGTGTGTTTGTGTGTGTGAGCTCTAGGCTTGCGCGTGTATTGTGCAAATAGAGTGGCGCGCACACATAAAAGTCAAAAGGACAAGCACAGCCAGTTTCTAAGCTTATATAAACCAAATAGAAGCAGAGCAGAACGAGAATCCTGTGCCTTGGCCAACTCTGTTCTATGTACTCGGCTGTTGATGTAGTTGCTGTTGTTGTTGTTGTTGTTGTTTTTGTTGTTGCTGCTGCTGCTGCTGCTGCTAGCTACCCGTCTTGTAAATAAGTCATCATTGTCGATTGTCGTCATCAACGCGCCGAGGACAACTAATTTGCGGTCATAATAAAAGTTAATCTACTGACTCCTGGCTTATTCTGCCAAAACGCTGCCCCTGCTGCAACAAATTGCGCGTGGACATGCTACAACTTCGGGTTAAGGATGTTTAGCTAAATGATTTAACATAGTTCATGTGCAAAACTTGCCACAGCTCATATTAACAACTTGCTGAATAAAAGTACTGAAGTACAGATTTAATTAAGGAGTTGGAGCAGAAAATGAAGAAACCTTTTCAGATTTTATTGAATCGTGTTTAAAAAAATCTCTTTGATTTTATAAAAATTTAGTTACGAATATTTTCGAATCAATCTTGCAGAATTCGTTCGAAATGTTAGAAAAAATATAATTCATAATTATATCAATAATACATTTTAGCAACTGGTTTAATACACTTTTTTTAACAGTGTAAAAGATGCACAAAAAGATATTTATATGAATAGATAGCATTACTTAATCACAGGCTTGAGTCGCATATGCAAACCACTGTGCGTCGAAAAGAGGATCAACGCAAGAGAGCACAAGCAGGACGGCAATAACAAAATGGAGGCAACAAAGAAGAAGAAGAGCAAACATCCAAACACGAGAGCAGTTTAGGGCAAGCAAGCAACAAAACAAGAAAATTAAATTTTTATTGTTTTCACACAAATAAAATCAAATAAAAAGCGAACAACAATAACAGGACAAGCGAGCAGGGCAAAGGCGCCACAGGACACAAAAGCACATACAAAGAGAGTTAAGAGTCGAAATTATACATATGTATGTGCACATATACACATACATATGTATGTAGAAATAAGGAGGCCGTCACGTGCCACATACATAGACATTGCAGCGAGTTGCGAGCTGCGAGCAGCGACTGGGCAGGAGAAACAGACCAACCACCGTAGAGCAACCCCTAAATTGTGGCGCTGCTGCCGCGGCAGGCAGGAGCAGCAGCAGTGGCAGCAGCAACAGCAGCCAGATACAAAAAGCTGATGCTGGCTGATTCAGTACGAATCGAGCACTCGACGGTTACGTGGCGCGCACAGCACTGGCCAAGCACATATAGACACATAGTGACAAGAGTAGAGCAAAGCAGCTAAAGCAGCGAACGGCGCGTGATGTCGACGGCCTTTCTCGTGGACAGCTTACTGCATGCCCAGCGCGCCCAGAGCTACAGTGAGAGTCAGCTAAAGTCGAGCCTCAGCGAGATGCTGTTGAGTCGTGGCCCGGGCGAAAAAGCGACGGAGGAGCGCTCCTCCTCCTCGGAGCTCTTGTGCAATTGCAACTGTGCCAAACGTGGCTATAAATGTGATAAGTGCCGTGAGAATCGTGCGGAAAGTGTTGACAGCATTGAGGAAATGGAATTGGACGATGACGAGGACGATGAGGATGAGGATGAAATTGTTGCGGACATCGATAGTGTGGAGACACCGCACTTGGATGAGGAGGAGCTGGACGATGAGCTGGAGCGTGAGGCAATCAAATTGCCCAAAGTGGAGCCCAAGGAGAGCAGCATCAGCAGCAACAGCACCACCGGCGGCACCACCATACTAAAGGATAACAATAGCAAGCCCATACTCAAGTTCAGCGTATCCGCCATCCTCGGGGACACACGCGAAGGAGTCCGCGTTCGAAACGGTAAGGGCACCAAAAACAAAAGTGGTAATAAACGCGGCTTGGCAATTAATTTGCCGTGGCTAATGCCAAACAACAACAACAATAACAAAAATATAAATACAATTGCAATATGAAAAGCCAAAAGAATAACAATTTTGCCATAGATGGAAATGAAATGAATCAGTTGCTCACAAAGGATCGCAGCGCTTTCGCTGTGCCACGGGGATCAGCGCTCCTCTTTTTTATTATCTATCTATTTTATTGTGCTCTTTAAGCCCTTGAGGCAACGTCCTTACGTCCTTGCAACGGCTGTAAAAACACAACCACACCTAATCATGTTTAAATTATTGTATCTGAGCCTCAGCAAATCCATCCGTCGGTAGCCGCCACCAGAACCAAATGCGCATAAACCAGTTCCGAGTTCCGTACTCTGCTTTCCTACATCCTTGCTCGTCCTCGTCCCTTTGCGGCTGCGCGTGCTGCTTACCAAAACGAGGGTTCACATTGCGCTGTTTTTTGTTGTTGTTGTTGTGTTTTTTGAGTTGCCTCACACAAATAAAAAAGTAGGCGTGTCTAATTGTCTATCAGTCATTGTAACTGCGCCGCATTTCATTCAATGTTTTTTAGCATGTGAATTGGCAAATTCCTCGTTGTTTTCCGGCTTGTGGGATTCGAAATGTGCCGTTTATTATTAATGTGTGGGCTGACTCTTTTTTATTGTATTTTTTGTCACAATTTTTATGTGATTTTCTGTTGTAATTTTTCTTCTTTTATTTTTCGCTATTTTCGCATGGATTAAATGACAGAAGCGTGGCAAAGATTAAAACCAAATGCGAATTGTGGGTAGATCAAATTATTGAAAGATCATAAATGGGTGTAAATGTAAAATAATGTTAAGGTTGGTTATGGTACTTAAAAGCGGATTTGAGCTTTAGATAATAAAAACAAAGAGTTAAAGGCTCATCAATTGCTTCTTCTAGAATTAAGTCAGCTATTTGAAGCTATTTTAAATGACAGATCAGATCAGATCAGATCAAAAGATCAGAAAAGAATTGGCTGTAAAAATGCTGAAAATTAAAGAAAGCAGATTGAGGCTACAATGGTGGTTAATCAAATCCAAATTGTAGAAGACTTAGAAGTTTCTTCTCTTAAAGAACAGCAATAGAAACCATTCTACGACTTTTTCGCATTCGCATTTACTCTTACAATTTATATGTTTTTTCAGTTCAGCAATCTTAGCCACTTTCCTTATTTTATTCCCGTCTTATTACATTAATAGCTGACCAGGCAGCTAATTGAGTATAGATTGTAAGTCAGTTGAATTACTTTTAGCGTTGCCACAAATTAACTTTTTGTGTCACAACAACGATTCGACTAACTTTTTGCCAAATACAGTTTTTGGCATTTGCCGTGGCACAGATGCAAAAACTGGCGTAAAACCATCAAAAGCCCAAAACAAACAATGCGAACAATTATAACTTAATTTGTGCGGTCATTAGGCACACATGTGGCTCACACGCAAACACACACACTCGCACAAAAACTTTCGCCACAAGATTTCAGCAAATTAAACGCACACGCAACACACACACACACACAACATACACACACATATATAGCGAACTAAAGAGGCGTTAATACGTTAATTGTTTCGGTCACTCTAATCGAATTAAAATCATATCCTGCAGCGCCTGTCAGTGTGTGTGTGTGTGTTTGTGTGTGTTTGCGAATAGCGTCTGCTGTTTTTCGATGTTTAATTAGATTTTGAAATGCAGCCACAAAGCGCCAAAATCTTTCCTCAGGCTCCCAACCACCCTTGCTCATTGCTCCACAATTAAAGGCGCAAAAGTTTTGTTTGCTTTCCACATGAACTGAGATGAAGGCGTTGACGGTGTCTGCTCTCAAGGTGTGTGTGGGTATGTGTGTGTGTGAGAGTGTGTGTGTGTTGAAAGTTTTCAATGTGTTGGCATCTGTGTGGGGAGAAAGGAAGCCTGCTGGAATTGGAAGCTGCGAGCTGTTTAATTATGCCAGTTTGACACTTCAAAGCAGCATCTGCTGTGGAGTCGAGACACACACACAAACACCCACACAAGCACACACATACAGAGACGCAACCACACATGAAGGGTTGACTTCTTGACAAGATATTTGGGGCTGATAATATGCGAGTGTGTTCACTCTTACGGGGTTTGTTTTGAAGTGCAAGTTGATAGGCTTAAAAACCAGACACTTCAACATGGCCATAAGCCTTGGGTAAGATTTTATCTGATCTTTAAATGAGACTTATGAGATTTCAAATGTGGTATTTTACTTGAGTCTGAGTTGATTTTTAATGTTTATTTATTGATGTTTAATTGCTGAATATGTTTAGGTATGTTAACGCATTGAAATATTCTTTATGTAGTTTATAGCTACTATAAATTAATATGGAAATATGGCTTGAGTTGTCAAAGAGAGACTACAATTGCAATTTTTGCAATTTTCAAGCAAGAACTTTAAATTTGTTAATTTAAACCTCTTTTTTTACTATCCCAAAAGTTGTCCTGCCCCACATTTATTTCTTGATAAACTCGCAATTGCTCTCAATTTGCCAACCGATTTTTAACACATGTTTTTCTCTCTTTTACAGAGTTTATGCAACCGCAGCATATATGGCCTTATCTACAACAAAACTTTATGCAACATCACACACATCAATATCATCAGCACCATCATCATGCACAGCAGCAGCAGCAACAGCAGCAACAACAGCAGCAACAGCAACAACAGCCGCCACCACCACATCATCATCATCATTCACACCATCAGCAACACCATCCGGCATTGGTGGGGCAGGCGGCACTTGGACTGTCACACCCACTGCATCATCATGCCCATGCACACTTTCCACATCCCGCATTTCTAACGCATCAGCAGCAGCAACATCAACAGCAACAGCAGCAGCAGCACCATGGCAATAGTTGTCAACCGCAAACCACAGCAACGACGGCCGCATCCTCGTCGTCACCTGGCAGCACAATTAGTGATAGCGACAACAATCACAGCAGCAGCAACAGCAACTCCAATAACAACAACAGCAATGCTCTGCTCGATGGTCGACCGCATGAAATCGGCAACGACACCAACGAGGACAACAACAATCGAAGATTAACGCAAGAAAAGCTGCAACAGCAACAACAACAGCAGCAACAACTGTTGAGTGGACAAGCAACAGGGGCAACATCGCATCCGACACCACCACCCCCGCCACCACCCATACATCCGGTGATTGCCAAACCCATGCCCAGTCGGCCGACACCCTTTCTGCCACACACACTGAATCATCCGCATTTGCATTCGCTGCTGGCGCACTGTCGCAATCCCTACATGAGTGGTGAGTCCCCTGATCTCTGACCTCTTTACATTCTAATATATAGCCACGTAATTACTCCCCAACTGCCACTTGGGCACCCCATGGCGCTCATTAACAAGTGTTTGCCGACCAATACCCAAATGACCACGCTCTCCTCTCCTCTCCCTCTCGACTAATGCACTTTTCCCCAATATGTTTAATTGCAGTTGGTGCCCAAGTGTTTCCCCTGCCCCCTGGTCAGGGCTTCCCCTGGGCGCATTCGACACGTGGCAAGCCACGCAGAGGCATGATGCGGCGTGCCGTCTTCTCAGGTTCGTATGGAATGTGGTGCACTGTGGTGTGGGTACTTGTCCTTGTGGTTTAACTGCATTTAAAACTGTTGTTCCCTCTCTCTGCCCCACTCTCATTGCAGACTCACAGCGCAAGGGGCTGGAGAAGCGTTTCCAGCAGCAGAAATATATCAGCAAGCCAGATCGCAAGAAACTGGCTGAAAGATTGGGCCTAAAAGATTCTCAGGTGAGTTGCGTTGCGGTATTTAGTTTAAGTTATTCAAAAATTCATTAAAATTTGACTCCAAAAATCCACTTTCTGGATTTTGATTTGATTAAGGGTTGACATCTAATTTCATCCCGTATTGAATTTTCAAATTCAGTATTTTCACACTTGTTTTATACTTTCAATTACCCATCTCACAAGCTTTCAATTAGGTTCCTCTTTGGCCAATTTAAAACTCACTTCAAGCCAACTTGTTAACCAAAACTTTCGGCCAAAAGCTGGGCCAATTTGATGTAACCAATCCGACAGCCATAAACAAAAACAAAATCAATAAACTCCTCTGAGACGAGCTCATAATAAACTTAAAATGATGCTATTATAAAATTTATTTTTAACCGCGCATAAACAAATTTAAAAACTTTTCAAATCAGCTTTGATAAGCAACAGCAAACAACAGCAACAACAACAATGACACAAATAATAATAATAAGTAGAACACAACAACAAAAGCGACGGCATATAAAATAAAAGACATAAAGCAGCGCAAAATAAAACTCCGCCCTTAAAATGCACAAAAACCCGAAAAGCTCTCAGCAATGGCTGCGCAGAGCAAAATGGAAGCCAGTACAAGTATAACAGGTCGAACAAGGGGGTCGCAGTGGCAGTGGCAGTGGGTGTGGGGAGTGTGGAGTCTGGGCGTGCTTCCCGTAAATGCGCAGTCGCTTGTCTTGGCCGTATGTACACACATACATACATACATATATAGAGAGGTCGCTTGTTGTTGCCATCGAAATACATATAATGAAATTATAACGAGCCATAAGAAATTCATTTCGGCATCCCAACCAAACGAGGTGGCAGGTGGGGAGGGGAGTGGAGGCTGGGGTGGGGGGTTTGAGGGGTAAGTTGGATTTTATTGATTGTGCTGTGACGGCATAATTGAATTAATTCCCTTTTATTCTCTTTCCTTTTGGTAAAAAGTTGAAAGTCTCTAAGGAAAGGGAAAAAATTCCGGCGTATCCTTGTGCTGCCAAAGATTGTGAGTAATAAGACATGTTACACAATTATAAGCTACGCTATAGCTTATAGCAAGCTGATCTTAACCAGAATCTTAACTTAACTTAAATGAGTTATCTTGAGAAGTCAGCTAACTGAATTGTTCAAAATTAACAAAACTTAAGCATGAATCGACTTAGTCTTCTTTAAATATTTCTAAAAAAAAAATAATAATAATATAAATAATAATAATAATATAATAATAATGTGAATATACTTTAGAGGTACTTCATAAAAATTTTTTTAAAATTTTATTTTCTCAAAAAAGAAAATGAAAGAGATAGAATGAAAGCATTGGGACACCTTTCACAGTGAAATTTTCACATGACTGCTGCTGCAAAAATTGGCATGACCAATTTGGCCTTGTCAAAATGTAATCGATCACAACTCAATCAATGGGCCAACTGCGACTTGTCAGCAGCCGGCGCTGAGCGGCAAAACGAGCGGGGGGACAGAGGTACATATGTAACAGCCGTCGGGCAAATGATGATGATGATGCTGACAATCTCATGCCAAATTAGTGCAGCTCTTTTTTGCCGCTTTGTATTCGCTTGCTTGCTGCTGCCGAACTGCATATAATTCATAAAAATTTCATAATTACGCAATAAGCGTGTCCAGTTGCATTTGTCAGCGAGCGAAGAGATGCATGAATTCATCATCGGCATCATCAACAGCGCAGCGCAAGAGGCGTTACGCCCCTTTTTTTTCAACTCTGCCGATCGATCATATCCACCTTAATGATCATATAATGCCCAGCCAGACGAGCAAAGAACGCAAATGTGCCAAGTTGTGCATTATCGGTCTCATTCTGAATAAAACGAGTAATTCTATACACTTATGTGAGTGATTATTAAGATATATACTTATCTAGTTGTTAGTCAATCAGTTATCTTCAATGAACAAGCGGATGTGCAAATGTAATGTTATGGAAGCACTTCTGACGTAACTGATGTAATCGCGATGTAAACAAATATTATTTAATGACCAGTGTGCATATATGTATTTAAAGAAAATCAGATCTATAATTAATTCACACTATTCACTTACTTAAAGTAAGTACTTAAGTAACATATGATTAATTCAAGAAACAATAATTAAGGAAACTTTTCTGTGTTGTATATAAGTTTAATCTGTGGCACGTTTAAAGTTTTCCAGCCTTCAGTGCTACACATTTTCCATGTTCTGTGTACAGCTTTGGGTCGTACTATTATTTTATGATTATTGCCCACTCCCAAGCCATAAATCTTTGAAGTACAAAAAATATGTAAAAAGCCACATCACAGCAGCAGATTTAACTTTAGAACTAGTATGTGTATGAAACAGAAAAGAGAGAGAGAGAGAGAGATAGAGAGAGAGAGAGAAAGAGAGAGAGAATCAAAGCATTCATCAATTGCACTTTGTCAAATGGGAAAATGAAAATGTCGACGGGATGGCGTCAAAAACAAAGCCATGGAACAGTTTTTAACAAAAAATGTGCAAAAATGTCAGAAAAACTCGCAGTCAAATCGCAGCAGTTGGTCCCTGGGACCGGGTCTGGCTTTGGTCGCTGCTCCCATGCCTGGACAAAGGACAAAAGTGTTGTCCAGCCGGCGGCGATGGCGACACCGGCTCCATTAACGGCTATGTGGCCAGGAAGTGGCTGGGCTGGGGGAATCTGTGGTTGTGCCAACGAGTGCGGATATTCACACCCAAGTGACACTCGCACATGCACACCCATACATAAAGGTGGAGTTCGAGTAGCAGTGTGTGTGTTTGTGTGTGTGTGTGTTTGTGTGTGCAAGGATTGCATTGCAGCGCGTGTCCTGGCGCCTAGTTGTGTGCAATATGATTTAAGAGCTGCTCCTCGTCTCCTTTGTCGCACTGCACTTTTTGTTTGGCATTTGCTGTTGTTCATTTGCTGCACACTGCCCACTTTTGCAGCACACACTCAAACTCACACTCGCCGCCATAAATATAGAGGCAGTGCAATGGGTGCAGCAGCGTCGCGTGCCTTGCGGTTGACAAACGGTTGCATTGATGGCGAACCGCTCAGGTGATTCATCATTTCGAGTGTTGTTCATTGCAACGTTTATTGCGATTTTTACAAACGCACTCGAAAAATCTGCACGGCCAAAAGGGTCAGTTAAAAACGCGGCAGCGTTTATTGTCGCGCGATTTATGTGCGTTTTTATTGTTTCTTAATTGTTGTTGGCATTTTTTGTTGAAATCGCATGCAAGTCACGTGCATTGTGTGGATTATGTACTCTTATGGATTACAGATCAGCTGTATTATGAATTTTAAGATTCGAAATTTGTTCTGTTCCCACAGTCAGCTGCAGACTGCGAGTGACAGTTACCAGCCTCATAATCTGCAAGCTATAAATTTAATTGCCATTAATGACACTTCAAACGCCAAACCGCCAGAAAGCGACAACAACAACAACAACAACAACAACAATAAAAGCGATGTTGAACCACCGCCTGCCAAATACAGAAAGCGGAAATGAAAACATCTTGAGGCCAAATTCAATAAACTGATTTGCATTTTTAAATCAATGCGCCAAGCAAAGCTCAAGGAATCGCGATAAACGAGTTGCGGCTTTAGCAACCCTCCCGCACACACACACACACACACACACACACACGCACGCAAGGACACACACACGTGTCAGAGCCGTGCAGAGCCGGCAGCAACTTTTTAAGTGTCATGTCCAAAACAAATTCGTCTGTTTTTGATTTGTCGAAAAATGGGGGAAATCGCCCCGGCAAATGGAAAACAGAAAAAAATAAATATACACATACATATATACTAACAGAGAGACAGCGGGAAAATCCTTGCAATCAACTGTGAAAATTTTGTGTGCTTCAGCATTTGGTACACTCGACTCAGTTGGGCACTTTTGGCATTTTGCACGTTATAAATATTTTTATCTTTATTTTATTTGTCTGACTCGATTTCTATATGTGTGTGTGTGTGTGTGTGTGTGTGGGTGGGTGCATGTATGTGGGGTGGTTTACTGCAGACATTTGCGGCATTTTTATTTTTTTTTGTGATTTTTATTTTCATTTGTTTGTCATTTCGATTCTGCTGTTTTTTATTTACTTCAACGGCAAAACGCTTTAAATCAAATTGTATGATAAATAATCTGTAAATAGACGAGGGTTAATGTTAACGCTATAAAAGTGGATATATGTATGTATACAAAAGACTATCGCGTTGGTCTTTTTTGTCTGTTTAACTTGTTTTTTATGACTCTTGTTAGCAGCTTAATGGTTGTGGGCGTTGCTTGCAGTTGTGCAAAGCTCTGCAAATGATTTAAGATGTTAAGGACAATCATTCGATTTTAAACCAGTTGCCCAAAGATATATGCTGTGAATTTAGCTCAACTATAGTGATATCTCCAACATATTCGTTCACATTTAGGTTCACATGGCTAAATTTCGTTGAACGACAATCAAAAAGCACTTGAACATCACACAAATGTGTTCATAACTCGAATTTCATTTCGAGACTTGCAAAAACGATTGAGAAACATTAAAATCCATCATTTGCAGCTTTGGTTACAAAATAAATTTATGACAAATTGCTAAATAAATGCTACAGCCAGATTGAGGGAACAGTGGGCAAGAGAGAGAGAGGGATGGGGAGGGGTTGCAACTTCCAAGTTGGTGGCATGTCCTAAAACAATAACCGCAGCCGGGACCATGGCTGGAGTAACAAATTGTTGGTAACCCAAAACGTCGACGAAATGACTCGAAATGACTTTTGCAAATAGTAGCAGACTATTTAATACGCTATTAAGCAGCATATCGAATGACATGCCGAAGCAGGCAATCGCTTGACAAAGTCACCCCCCACACAGCCAAAGAGCGAAGGCAACTGCCTCATTAGTTAACATATGTTGCCAGACACAGCTTCTACTTCTTCAGACTGCCAACTCTGTAGTTGGATTCAGCCACACACATACACATACACACACACACACCCACGGAACACAACAGCTTGCGCTCATTGCCAAAGTCAATTTTCGGCAAAAGGGAGCCGTCACTTGGCCAAAGCCAAAGTAATTTGTAGCCCAAACTGACTGAACAAACCATTTCCCACCAATGCCAGCAATCCACCATCCCAGCATCCATTCAACCTCCCACTTCAACTCCATTTAGGTCTCGTCGCCAGCCCGGGTTTATAAAAACTTCAAACAAATGCTATGCACGTTATGCAGGCGGTGTGTCAGAAAAATCTGTTACTTACTTACCAATGGGGGCTGAAACTGGTTCAGGATAATGTGTCGACTCCTTTGTGAGTAAGGGCGAAATAATGGGAATCATTTAAACGCTTGATTTGATTACAGAAGTTGCGAAAAATCACATAAGCATCTGACACATGCATTACCGACCGACTGATACACTATTTTATCAATAGAAGTGTAACGATTTTGAACAACAATAAATTCAAAAAAATCATTCAACATTTTTCACTGCCACAAAAAGTGTCAAAAAGTGCTCGCAGCATCGCAGCCTGGCAAATCGATTAAATCGCTTTATACAAGTTCTAATTCACACCATGATAAGCACAATCAAACTACATTTCAGATGTGCATAAATTAAATATCAAACAATGACAATAAAAACAAAATAATGTAATACATTAATAATGTGATAGGCGAAACAAGCGCAATATTTGTAAACACGCTAAAAATCCCCATTTATATATGTGAATTGTCACTAATTGGACAATGGTACAATTATGAAAGTGCTCCATTAAATGCAGCTCAAAATTTGTATAATTTACATATCACAAATTTCTGTTGTAATTGGCGATTTAATAACAGGTTTTTTGTATTTGTATATATATAGTTGGTAATATTTGAGCTAATTCTATGCAGGCCTTGGCCTGTTAAATGCCAAACTCAAATTAAACCTATTAAAAGCCAAAGCAAACATCATAATTTCAAGCTCATTAAACTTGCACGCAAAGCATAGACGAGGGTGGGGTGGGCCAAACGATGGGGAGGGGTTGGTGTTTGTGGGTCCAGTTTAAGGTCCATTTTCTCGTCGACTTTTTAGTCGACTGTGTCGCCCACCCGTAGACGCATACTAAACTGCACGCTTTATAATTAATTTCCATCAAAAACAGACGACGACGACGAGGACGACGATGACGACTACCAGAACGAAGGTTCTGTGCAGGATTCGGGTTGGGACCATAATCATTAATCTTATCGCCGCCTGAGCTTATTATTTCAATTGCCGCTGTTGCTATTGTTGTAGGAGGAGGGGTGGGTTAGTCGCTGGAAAATTCAATGACCGGAAGTAAGTAAAACAGCAAACCTCGCCAAAGAAGAAAAACTTCGACACGTGGCCAAGGCAGAGGCTGGGGCGACTTTTCTGCTCTGCACAAATCTCTGCGGTTAATCGCTTGTTTAACATGTCAGCACTTTACAGCACTGCTTGTGTTGTTGTTGTTGTTGTTGCTGTTGTTTATTTATTTATATGGCTGCAGATTATATCGGCTAACGGGTGTGGGCTTATTCCATACCGTTGACTACAAGTCAATTTTCCACATCGATTTGCTGTAAAAAAAAATGAAGAAAATTGTGAACTAATTACGTGTTTGCAGCGGGCAGAGTATTAGGCATTGGAGCTTGGCAACCCTATAAATTCGGTACAATTTGTTGTTTGGGGCTCTTGCGACAAAAGTGCGAGTGTCCTGCTGTGTGTTCGAGACATGGCAACTGTAACACAACGTAGGTAAACACCCATTGAATAATAACTCAAAAACAGTCGCAAAAGTTAGCAAGCAGCCCAGGGTTGGCAGCCCATGCCAGGGTGGCTGCAATTTGCTTTTGAGTGTTTGCGTCCTACTTGTCTCTTACTGTCCCTGTCAAATGCAGCCATACATAAACACAAATACACACACGCACACGCACACACACACGCATAAGTGAGCGAAGAGCGTACAACACTTTTGCTGGACTAACTTTTAGACTGCACAGTGTAGCAAAAGTGTATGTATAGCAAAAGTATGATGTACTATTTCGAAAATAGTATATTCTTAAGTTCAACACAATTTGAGTCCATTTGGGGACACTGTGCGGCCTCTAATCAATTTGTAGTCGTTTTAGCAAATGTCTCTCATTTGCATTTATTATGGATAGGCCAGCGTCTGCTGCTGGCATTGCAGTTCAAACTTTTGCCCCGAACCACGCCCACACACACGCCATAACCCCCCCGAACACTCTCGGCTCTCTCTTCCTTCCCTCGTTCTGACGTTGGTTGCCTTTTGCCACAGAAACTTTTCCAGCAAAAATGTTGCCCAAAAAGTTCAGTTTTGACCATGAATTTATCTGCGCCTGTGGTCATGAAAACTTTTTAGGGCGGCTGTGGGCATTGTGGAAAAGGGGGTGTGGATGGGTGGGCAGTTGTCAGTGAGTTGTTGCTGCTGCAGCGGACAGGCATCCATCCAACTGTTGGACACATTTCAATTTACCCATTTCATTTGCACTTGCAGGTAAAAATTTGGTTTCAAAATCGCCGCATGAAGTGGCGCAACTCCAAGGAGCGCGAACTGTTGGCCAATGGTGGCTCACGCGACCAGACGCTGCCCAACAAGAACAATCCGAATCCGGATTTATCCGATGCCAAATGCGATCGTCCACTAACGCCGCTATCGCCATCATTGCTATCGCCCAGCTGCAGCGTCTCACCACCGCCGCCAACATCAGCTGCCAAAGATGAGGCGGGCACGGGCGGAGGAGCAACAACAACAACGACAGCTGTCGCACCCAAATCACCGCAATCTGCCAGAAGCAGCAGTTCACCAATGGAGGGGGCATCAACGCCCTCGAATGCGATTAGTTATGGCATGCAAATTAGTTCGCCGCCACCGCTGCTGACCAGCTTGAAGATGGGCGATCAATCAGCGACACCGACGCCAACAACAACGGTCTCCTCGGCAGCCTCGTCGCCGCCGGGCGTGGCCAGCGCCGCCGAGTTTCAGGCAAAGATTAATGCCGAGATGCAGAAGCAGCTGGTGGCAGTCGATCTCAAGTTCAAGCTGGAGACGAGCATCCAGGAGGCGAAGCAGCGTCGCTTCGAGCAACTGCAGCAACTGCATCATTCGCCGCATTTTACAGCCATGCGTGAGGTGGAGTTGGCTGCTGCAGCGGCTGCTGCCCAACTGCATCATCATCACCAGCAGCAACAGCAACAACAGCAGCAGCAACAGCAGCAGCAACAGCAGCAACAACAACAGTCGCCACCAGGTGGCACGCCCACATCTGCCGCCCAGTTTCAGGGAGCGGAGTTTATGAAGCTGTACTATGATGACTACGATGATTCCAATTCGGACAGCGATGAGGAGATAAGCGTAACGTGATTGCCAGGACATGCGCAAGGATATTGTAAATATATGTTTAGCATTTTTAAATTGTACATTTTCGCGTAATTATCATTATACTAACTTATAAAGCCAATTGATTAATTCATTAATTATTGTACTTAATGTGTGCATATTTTTTCGAATTTAAATTCCAACACAAAATAAAGGTCTTTGAACAATTCACACAAAAAAAATGTAATTATTATATATCCACACTCTGAGATATACGAACTTCTAAATTCCAGTAACAATCCTGATATTTAAGGAAGAGCATCTAAAATGTAGCTATTGCAATATTTTACATAAAATAAAAATGAATTTCGTATGCAACTCAACGAAACAGAGCTGAAAGTTGTTCAAGTTTCGTTAAGTTCGTTATCCTTACCTTCAACAGCAATTGGTTCGTGGCACTGCTAAGTATGCGATCTCAGCAAATACAGTGCCATCCATAATCGTTGTACAGATTAAATTGTTTTATTGTTAACGCAAAGAACAGCGTTTATAATGTCAAAACTAAAACTATAACAGATAATCATTCACATAGGTCAGATATTAAATTAATTAATTAGTAGAATACTGTCTACGGGTAGCCAGTTAGATGTGGACTCCGCTTTCGGGCTTACAAACTAAAAATCACTCATTCGACTAAGCTTAGACAGTTAAGATTGCGACTCGAATTCAACTACAAACTAGGACAACTTTGTACAATGGTGGTTGCAGTTACACCAGGAATATGTTTGCACCAGATTTCGTATATGAAATCTATTTCGTATTGTATTCATCGTCTATGCGTATGGCCAGATTTATGTGTCCCTCATCACTGGTCGTCTCAACAGGCATCACTGTGACAAAGTGCACGGGACTGTCGTGTTTTAACACATCGGCAGAGATGGCCGGATTATCAATGCCCTTGGCCGTAATCTTGAGCATTCTGCGTCGCTGCAGTGCATCAATGATGATCGATATCAGCCAACCAAGAAAAATGGTTAACAAACAGCCAATCATGCTGAACCACATGTAACTCAGCCGGAAAATTCCCCAAGATCTGTTGAAAAAAAAATATTGTAAGCTACTTGTCTACGACTTTACTTTAGTTTGCACTTACGTAAATCCTTCCTGTTCCACGGGCCTCAAACTTTCGGTGAGCAACTCATCGATAATGCCCGTCACATTCAGATGACAATCACAGCGCTCCACAGATAAGGGCAACGGCGGTGTTTCCACATTGCCAATTTGCCCGACAACGCCCACAAATATGACCAGAGCCAACGATAACAATCCACCATAGAAGGCACCCTTGGTATTTGCCTGCTTGCAGGCAATGCCTAGCACAAATAAACCCAAGGTAACGCCTCCAATGAGGCCATTGAGCGTTAAAGTGACCTGCAGCACACCGCCAAGGTGCTCCACAATGAAGATCAGGCCAAAGGAGAACACACCATAGCCCAAGGACATCCATTTGGCATAGGTGGCGCCCTTCTCCGGCGAAATCTTAATGTTCATGCCATTGATCAGCAAATCCTCGCAGGTAACAGCGGACAGCGAATTCAAAGCAGAGGCAACCGTGCTGCAAGGATTGTAATAAAGTTAGCAAGAGTCGGAATATATTACATCAAATGAAGACCTACCCCAAGCTAGCTGCAAAAATGCCTGCAACAAAGATGCCGGCAATTGTATAAATATCTTCATAGGTATTAATCACATAGTAGGGCAACAGCTGATCCGAGGCTGTGATGCGACCCACACTCAAAGGATCACAATCCGCATAATGGTTGAACACCATAAGGCCCGTATAAAAGTTAAGCAGAAACACAAATATCAATCCGATGATGGCAAAGCCCAGCGCAATCTTGGCCAGCCTCAAGGATTTGAGGGACATGCACTTCTGCACCGAAGCCTGATTGGTGCAGAAAAGCGACGTCCAGTAAAAGAAGCCACCAACTACCACAGACCAAACCGTGTGCCGAGTGGTTGGATTGGGATCAAAGCTGTCAAACATGTAGAGCATAATTATAGTATAGCATGGAGCGAGAATTATAAATTAACTCACTTGAAGAACTCAAGGCGATCGCGTTCAGCTGCGGTCTGAAAAACCTGCACAGGACTGCCGCTATAGAAGCAGCCCAGACCGATAATGAGTACCAGGGAGACAGCCAGGACAATAGCCTAAAAAATAATATAAAAAATATGTTAACAAGGATTCAAATTGCAAGCGACAAAGGACTTACCTGAAAGGAATCGGCAATAACACAAGCTTTAATGCCACCCATCGATGAGTAAAAGACGCAGACAATATAAATAAGGACGACGGCAATTTTGGTATCCAGGCCCGTAGCCTTGGACAGAGCAATGGCTGGCGCCAGGACAGCAACAGCAGTGTAAAAGCACATCTATGAAAAAGAAAAAAGAATTGAAACAAGTAGTTCCCGGCTGAAGTTCAATCAATTAACCTGCATGACATAGAGCAGGGCGCCCAGGATGCGTATCTCCTTGCCAAAGCGTATGCCTAGATACTCATAGCAGCTGGTCAGCTCCATTTTGAAGTAGATAGGATAGAAGATCTTCATGGCGATCGGTATGACCAGGACCATGGGTATCACAATCAGCACAAATTGTGTTCCCTGGAAATACATCTCCGATGGATTGCCGAGCAGCTCAATAGCCGTAACAAAGCTGGTGGTCAGACTGAGGGTCACAGGCAGCAGACTCATGCCCGAGCCGAGCAGAAAGTCATCCGACGAACTGCCACCTGTCTCGAAGAAGCCATAGAAGACGCCAATGCCCAAGGACACAATCAGCATGGCCAGCAATATGAAATAGTCAATGCCAGAGAAGGTCGCCTTATGTCTGGGCTCGCTGCACTCCTCGAGTACCAGGCCAGACTCAAGCTGTTGCGCCTTAAATGCCGACAGCAGCAATGTGGCTGCATCGTTGAACTGCAAATGCTCCTCGGATGTTTCCGAAGCGGAAGGCGTTTCGCCGCGCACAATTAGATACTTTTGTTCAGGTGAAATGGACAAATGCTGTTGGTGCTGCTGTTGCTGTTGTTGCTTCAACGTGTGGGCAATAATAGAATGTGCCAATGCGCACAGTGTCAACAATTTCAAAATGGTGGCAAACATGTTGTTGAAATTATGGCTGGTGAGTTGCAGAAGAATTGGCCAGTGTTGCACCTCGAGAATAACTGTAATGAAATGAAAATAATTGTATACTTAGGCATAGACGGATAGTTGATCAAGTTCAAGGCTAACAATGGGCGGCAATTACAAAGACTGTGGGCTGTAGTCGTTAATCAATTAAGTTCTGCAATTGTATCTGTAGAATACATTCAACTCGTGTGGTCACAGCTTTCATGTTCAAGTACAAATATATCTATATGTATTTCCTTACATAAACAATTTGATTAAAAGATGTGGCCATTAATTGATTATTGTATCAAAATTGTTAATTTTTTTATATCGACACTTTCGGCTCACAAAAGAGTCAACTTATTCAAGGACAAAGAACATTATTTCCTATAGTTTCTTTAGTGCAACTCTCGAAAGTCTCTAGTCTCGTAATATGGCCAATTAATTGCTCAAACAAATTGCACTCATTTATCAAGTATCTGATGAATATGCAATCTGCAAAACTATATAAGAAGAGCTCTGCGGTTTCTGGCCTCTCTTTGGCGCAACTGAGAAATGTGAGCACATCAATGAGATTTAAGCGAATTTAACTGGTTTCCGTTGGAAATGCTGAAGTGTGCTGGCTTGCGCCAGTTTTGGCCAGAAATCGGCCCTGGACTCAGAGAGAACCAGAACCTAATCACGCGGCTAGCCAAAGAGGCAGGCCCAAAGGGCGCATAGTTACCAATAGAAAAAGCGATTTATTCTGTCAGAGAGACTTTCTCTCTCACTCTTACTCTCTCTATTTCTTTCACTTTCTCTGCAGATGTCCGCTTATGAATCCAATGGAGTCAATTGATATACGCGTATCTCTGGGCAGCATTTTGCTTGTTTGTCTCTCTGTCTGACTGGCCGTGTGATCATTAATAATGAAACTGCAATTACTTGACAGTAATAAAAACACAAGCTGACACATTATGACATGCTTCAAATTTACTGATGTGTGTACAGAACTTTATTACAAAAATTTATGATCACAAACAAACATTTTACAATTTTTTAACGTCAATACATCAATCTGGGGATCTTACAATTACTCCAAAAAATGCACTCAGTTTTACTATTGGCTTATTGGGAATTGAGTTAAGGGCCACAAAATTAGTAGCTACTCGAATTATTAACTGACATTTTTATGGGCCGTACAATTATATTGCTTGTGCAATATTGTAACAAATGAAATACATATTTATATTACTATTATTTGGAATCTTTTGAGAAGCTGTTTCCAATATCTTACAAAATACAAATTTATATTCAAGTAGTTATTAATTTTATATACTACTGACATATTTTGAGTTCTTATTTTGAGTATTATTATTTTATATCTCTCTCTTTTTTTTATAAATTTTGATTAAATAGTTTCCACTCACCAGTTTCTTAATCCTTTCGCAAAAATCCTTTGAGTTCGCTTTGAGTATCCTTTAAATCTCGCATTCGTGAAAGCTTAATACAAAGCTACGGCAAAAATGTCCTAAATTGTATTTGCAAAATTGTACCACGATTATTTTTATATTTCATTAATTCCAGTTGGTTTAGTTAGTTAACAACGCACAATAAATTATCATATATAATTCAATTTGTAAACACAAAAACTCAGCACTTTAAGCACAAGGACTTTTAAGTCACAAATTAAATTTCGCCGTTAAAAACGTAATATTTTTTTTTATATAAGCTTTAACTTTTTTCCGTTTGTTATTTGAGTTTTTTAATAATATTTTCTCGTTGTTCGAACGTTTTGACAGTTTTCAAATGAATGACTGTATCTGGGGACCGTTAGGCGTTTTTATATGGCCACCAATCCCGCTCCGGCTCTCTGTTTCTTGGGCAATGAAAGAGCGTAAGCAAAATGTTCGCGAAGAGCGTGAGTCTGGCTAAGAAATAACGGCGAATCGAGATAGAGATCGCTTTCAATGAGAGCAGAGCGAGGCGCACCAAGACGAAACCTGAACAGGGCCTTAATTGATGTCTTCAAGAAATTGACAAAATGCATTTTGTAGTTTTCATAAATTGTATTAATTCGTATTTATTATTAAACTATTTCTCAATCAACTTTCATTCTACAAACATTAATTTAGAATGTTTTTATTGCACTCGATTATTTATTTGCATGTGTTGGTAAATAAATCAAAAGTTTTGTAATTAGTTTTGTCTTCTTTTTGTTTTTTAAGTGAGGAAAATTTCATGGAAACTAATAAAATTATATATATCTTCCAGCTTGTGTGTAAGATTTGTCGCCTCTTTCAATTAATTTACTCAACCAGTTAGATGGGTCTCTCTTCTGGTGACATTTTCTTCCCAAAACAACTTAAATTCGACACGCATCCAAAAGGCTAATCGGTGGCGTCCCCATTCAATACACTTCCATAAGCATAAACAGTGTGCGTTCTAAACAAAATGTGATAGTTTAATTATTGAGCAAGTCAAGACGCCCTTTGTGACTTTCCAATTCTTAAGTAACTCAAATAAGTCGCATAGGAAAAACACAAATAAAAAGTGAACCAATTAATATTTGAGCATCTATACGAGTTTATCTGTATGTGGTCAGTTCAATTGCGTCTCCGGCTATGCATGCTTGGTGGTGTCTCATGCTTGGATAACGATAACGAGTTCGATCTGGTACCGATTTACATCGACCATCCGACAGCGAACGAGCGAATGGCTTGCGTTCTTCTTGATAGAAAATTATTTGCTTACAATTATTTTTATGGTGTTTGCGCTCTTCTTGCAAAATGTTGTGAGTGTTTAATTTTAATTGAAATGTATTAGAAATGGGAATTGAAAGTATTTGTCACAAGCGCCGTAAAGTTATCAAACAAACAAACAAAAAACCAATAACGTCTACAGTAATAAATTTCTATTGAAATTAAGAAATTTTCCACATTATTAACAATATATGAGAGGTGCAGCAAATAAAGATTAATGGAATAGCAATCTGTGTGCAGAGATATGAAAATTCATTACAATTTAACTTTAATGATTTTATTAATATGCATTAATTAACCAAGTCAAATGAAGACCATAATGAGCTGATCAAATGTCCACTTAGGTTTCGACAAGAGCAAAAAACTGTTGAAGGGGCACCCTCAAAGTCAGGCAGCACGTGCTGCAGCCTCATGATGACGTACGTACATACCAATGTTAGCAAAACCAAAAATAATATACAGACACAACTTATTTATACTTATTACCGTAAGTACAGAAATTTAGAGGCGACCTTTGGCGTTTGTGTCTTCCGCACCTAGATGTTGCAAAAAGAAAGCGCTAAAGTCAATTGCTAATTGTTTTCATTAATGAAAGTGGGCGGCAATATTGCTAAAATTGGCGGCGTCTTACGTTAATAGCATTAATTATTGAATGTGTCTCAATTAGTGGGAGACTTAATTTAAAATGTGAGTCATTGCACACACTCAACAACAGGTAAACAAAAATAAGTTTAAATTTAGCGTCAATCAATTTGAAACGTTAGATTCGATTTTTTTTCTGTTAAATAAATATCGGATTGGCCTCAATTTCAACGCTAATGTGAAAAAAGCTTATATGCCAGTAAGAAGAATGGCTGCTCAACAGGAAGCATCAACTGAATAATTTTAAAATTCAGTGGATTCGATAACTTCTGATAACGATTTCTTAAAAAGTTAAACTCAAAATGGCACAGTCGTTATCAGTATCGATATTGTTACGCGACTATCGATAGTATCGAACATAGTCACAGCCCTAGAGAAACAAACTTGTAAATCTTGCTAATAAAATAAAAATATTAAAGTAAAAACAATTTGTAATCATAATGAACGCTCCATCGGTCCCAACGGGGATTCAATGCACCGCCGGTGCGGTACCCATACGCAACGAGAAGGGTAAGTTATCAAAAAGTGCTCGTACAGCAGTCGCATAACAAAAATAATTCCTTTTTCTTGCGCCAGGCGAGATATCCATGCAAAAAGTTAAGGTGCAGCGATATATATCTGGCAAGCGACCCGACTATGCACGCGCCGACTCCAGCTCTGATGAGAGCGATGACGATGACTTCGTTGACAACCGAAAGCGATTGGAACGCCACAAGGCGGAGCGTCACAAAGTCGAACTGCTGCGACGCAACAGCGCCGATAAAAATACGGCGGAGCAGGATGAGGCCGAGGTTGATGATCCACGTCTGCGGCGACTGCGTGCACGTCCTGTGGATGTGGAGGATTTGGAACGCGAGCGTCGTGAGCGTCACAGGCACATCCATGAGCCCGAAATGGTTGAGAGCGCCAGCGAAGAGGAGGAGCTCCAAGACGACAACAACGCTGAAACGCAGCGACGCATTGAGCGCGCCACCAACAAAATAACGCTGGCCTCCGAGTCCGACACAGACTCTGAGATAAGTGACACAGAATTGGAGACGCGTCGTACAAAGCTGCGGGCGCGCATGTTACAGCAGCAACGTGAAGAAGAAGTGCTGCAAAAGGAGGACGAAAAGCAATCAGAATCATCGGAGTCGGAGAGCTCCGAGTACGAGGAGGAAACCGAAAGCGAGGAAGAAAACGAACCACGTCTGAAGCCGCTTTTTGTGCGCAAACGAGATCGGGCCACCATACAAGAAAAAGAACGCGAAGCTCAAAAGCAAAAGCAATTGGAAGCCGAGGCGAAACGAGCAGCCAAGGAGCGTAGACGGGCAACACTGCGCATGGTGGAGGATAGCGTGAAAAAGGATTTGGAGAAGATCAAGCCAGAGACAAACGAGGCGTCCATAGACGATGTGTGCACGGCCGATGAGAACGACGAGGTGGAATACGAGGCCTGGAAACTACGCGAACTCAAGCGCATGAAGCGAGATCGCGAGGAGCGTGACAAGTGAGTAACCTTTGTAGAAAATCACCCCAAAAGTTAAAACACCAAACAAATTATTACTTTGCAGCTCTGAGCGCGATAAACTGGAAATTGAACGAATGCGCAATCTCACCGAGGAGGAACGACGCCAGGAGCTTCGCTCGAATCCCAAACTAGTCACCAACAAGGCAACCAAAGGCAAATATAAATTCCTGCAGAAATATTATCATCGCGGTGCGTTCTATTTGGACGAGGAGAACGATGTGCTGAAACGAGACTTTGCACAGGCCACGCTCGAGGATCACTTTGACAAGACCATTCTTCCCAAGGTGATGCAAGTAAAGAATTTCGGACGCTGCGGTCGAACCAAATACACGCATTTAGTTGACCAGGACACAACAAAGTTTGATTCTCCGTGGTATGCGGAGACATCCAACAATATGAAATTTCACAATGAACGCGCCGGCGGCATGAGGCAGCAATTTGACAAGCCCACGGGTTCCAAACGCAAAAAGTTAGAATAACATAAATCACTTAATATAAACATGAAAATATATTTCAAACTAGAATATGTATATTCACAAAACGTTTTAAACATATATATAAGCGGAACTTTTTGCTGGAGATTACAAATGGCACAAGGAGTTGATGTCAATCTTTCTCGACTTGTTCACAATACATCATACAATAATAATTCTATAATTTCGATGATTTGTTAAAGTATTTTAAAGTCTACTTACATATTATTTATGTGTAAATTGGAACAAAATTGTTTTTAAATTAGAATTTGACCTTGTGCTCACCCAGCAAGTCTAGATTGAGTTGCAATAAGGCTTGCATAATGCTTTCAGTTTTTATATAGTGCACATTCGTGTAATCCCTGAGATGTGACCATAGTTTCTTCTCCTTCTTACTGGTTACCACATAGAGTGGCACATTGCTTGCACTTGGTGGCGGTCTTGTGTACACTTGTCCCCCGGCGCTTTGAATAATGGCTGTTGAATGATAAGCAACTGTTAAAATAAGACTCCGGCTGACAAATCTATACAGACCTTTCATTTCATTTGCATTTGGCAATATATCATTGCCTAGCATAAAATTGATATCTTTGAACAAAATAGGCTTTTCCAATACTGATAAGGGTTTAAACTTGAAGACGTCCTCAAACTTCGGATCGCTGAAGATGTGCTCTGATTGCACAGTAATGGAACGCGTTGTCTTCAGCGCGTACAGCCAGCGAGACGATAATATGGGCTTGTTCGATGCAATTGCAACCAAAAACTTATATGTGCGTTCGCCCTTGTCCATGATTAGCAAATCGCAGGTCAATGGATCATTACTAATCTCAACATTATCTGTAAGAGGGAAAATTATATATATTTGCATAATTTTCAGTTAAATAATTTAAGAACTTACTCCTTAGATAACTCAATACTGTGTGCAGTTTCGCATTATTGCACATTGTTAGTGACAACTTTATTTTTCGACCCGATTTTTTTATTTTCTTAATGTAGTCGTTTATATCTGCAAGTGATAAATGTCAATATAAATTGTTAAGGCTTCAATTATTAAAATCGCACCTTTCAGTTGACCTTTACTTGTGAGACTGTTCTTGCGAGTACCTTGAAAGAAAATAGAGTTGAGTTATTGAAAAGAATACCCAACTCGAGCGGCATTTTAAGCTTACTAGGTTTTTGGACATCAGCACTAGTTGATGGCTCCTCTTCCTGTGAGATTTCGCAGCTGTTCACAGCTTTGCCTCCTCGGACAGCTCTCTTGCTGCTGGCATTTGCTACCGATGGCTCCTCTTCCTGTGAGATTTCGCTGCTGTTCACAGCTTTGCCTCCGCGGACCGCTCTCTTGCTGCTGGCATTTGCTACCGATGGCTCCTCTTCCTGTGAGTTTTCGCTGCTGTTCACAGCTTTGCCTCCTCGGATCGCTCTCTTGCTGCTGGCATTTGCTACCTCATTAGAGGTGCTGGTCGTAGCCTTGCCTTTGCTTGTTGTACCAGCGATTGATTTGTCTTCTTGGACGGCACTTTTCAGTCTTGTTGAATATTCGTTGCTTTTTACTTCGATCACATCATGCATCTGAGATTTTTGTCTTGTCCTGCGGCTTACTGGTGTTGCCTCCGCAATCGAAGGCTTGTCATCCTTGGATTGCTTTGATTTTCGTTCTTTACTTACTTTGCTGCCGCTTGCAGATTCAGTGTCATTCATTTGCAGGTTTTTCACAGACTCCTCGCTCTGATACGTTGACTCTGTATTCGTCTCGCTCGACGACTCTGTCAACTTTGGTGTTATGGAAGTAGTTTTCCGTTGTCTACCACGGCGACGTTCATTGGATATTTGCTCATCAGCAGATTTACCCGTATTTGGCGTTGCTTCGACAGTGCTGGCAACTGTTGTCTGTGATCTATGGCTCCTCGTCTTTTTCGGAGCTGCAGGGAAATCGAATAGCTTCATTACTTTGCACACAGAAATATGATTATTAGAACTGACGTGCTGTTGGCTCTCCGCTCGACCGCTTTTGTCGGGTTCTTGTTGCTATTGCCGGAGTTTTAATTTGAGCGACTGATTTTCCTGTCGACGACTGTGGCAATTGTTCAGTGCACTTTTTTTTGCTTGCTATGTGAAGAGAAGATGTGTTTGAGAAATTGATGTATTTAATGGGTTTATAGCTTACGCGAAATTTCCGGTGATGCTGAGCGTGTTGCAGAACGTTTAGAATTGGAGTTTTGTACTGCTTTCTGTTGAGCTACTTCCTTGCTACCTGATTTAATTGGGACTTCCTTCGATTGGCTTATCTGCGATATTTGAAAGTTTTAGTGATTATTTTCCCATAACGAAAGATGAGTGAATACCTTTTTATCATGCATTTTGTCTTCGTCAAAAAAAAACTTATTTTGTTTCGCATAGTCAGATGGAGTGTTCATCAAGGGAGACAATATAATCAGTTCTTTGAGCTCTGCATCTAAATCATCTCTCAAACTTAAGTTGCCAGAAAATTGGAGGGATTCAGCTCTGTTTTCATTATCTAGGAAAAAAGATTATTGTATTGAATATACATAATGATATCCGTCTATATTACCAGCAGTTTTAACACTTTTCTTCGTGGGAGGTATAAATAATTGAGTCTCCTTCAGATCCTCGCTGTTATTGTGAATTTCGACAGTACTATTTAAATTGGCGCTCAATATTTCATTTGATATAGTCATGGATTTTTGAGGGGGTCTAATAAATAGCTGTGTTTCAATAAAGTCCTCCACATTTTCTGGTGTTTTATTCGCCTTGGGATATGGTGAAGAAGTAGTTAGTAGCTTTTTAGTGGGGAATGGTTGCGTTGCAATAAAGTCCTCGTAATTGTTGTGAATTTGAGCTGTGATACTCAAACTTGTGGCACCGCTTTGATTGGGTTTTGGCATAGCTATGTTTGCTTGCTTTTCAATCAGACTGGCAGATCGCGGCGCTTCAAATAAATCCTGCATGCTATCATCGCTCTCAAGTAAGTTCGGCTGCACAGAAATTGCGTTTCGCCCGGGAAACGCCTGCGTTTCAATGAAATCTTGGGAATTATCTTTCTGCTCCATAGGAGTGGACTCTGGCGTACTATTTAAATTATCGCTCAATATATCATTTGATTTAGTTATGGATTTTTTAGGGGGTCTAATAAATGGTTGTGTTTCAATAAAGTCCTCCACATTTTCTGGTGTTTTATTCGCCTTGGGATATGGTGAAGAAGTAGTTAGTAGCTTTTTAGTGGGGAATGGCTGCGTTTCAATAAAGTCCTCGTAATTGTTGTGAATTTGAGCTGTGATACTCAAACTTGTGGCACCGCTTTGATTGGGTTTTGGCATAGCTATGTTTGCTTGCTTTTCAATCAGACTGGCAGATCGCGGCGCTTCAAATAAATCCTGCATGCTATCATCGCTCTCAAGTAAGTTCGGCTGCACAGAAATTGCGTTTCGCCCGGGAAATGCCTGCGTTTCAATGAAATCTTGGGAATTATGTTTCTGCTCCATAGGAGTGGACTCCGGCGTCTCAATATTGACAACTGCCGGCAGCTTGTCCACGGAAAGCTGTTGGGTGTCATCTCGATTCGATGTGCCAGGCTCATTTGGTTCAGCTTCAATCAATTCAAATGTGTCTGGCGTGCTAGGAACGTCTTCAAGTTCATTGGATTGTTGTCCAGCAACAGAAAGATCTGGTGTTAGACAGATATCGGCACGCGTAGAGACTTCATCAGCCTTGGTACTGTTTAAAGCAGTGCATTTTGAATTGGATGCAGACCAATTCAAGGCGCTCATTTCCAAGTCGTCACGACCCGTGTTATCTAAAGATCAACAGTAAATTTAAAACATATAGTTACTAATAAATGAATGCCTTAATTACCCTTCGGCTGGGCTGGAGTTGGAAGCACTGTAAGCCCAACATCGGCAAGCAAAAGAGACGAGTCAAAATCATCAATGGCATCTTCATTGATCTCATTGAAGTCCTGTGTACAAATACGTATTTGGGTGCCCAGCTCCGAAGACTCCTCCTCGCTGTCAGTGTTTGTGTGAATTTTTTGTGGATTTTGTTGCAATTGAACACAATTATCTAATAAAACATCTTGAGTTTCGGGTATTAGAAAATCTTCGCCCATTGAAGACATTGACGCTTTGCGAGCCATTGAAGAGCGATTAAGATTAACAAACTGGGTCTCCGGAATAATGCAACTATCCCCATTGCCCGTAGTGTTTCTCGATTGAGGCTCCGTTTCAGGAACATTGAAGCTATCAGCAGTTGAATTCGCAGTCTTGTCTTTTGTGCCCTCCTCAAAACCGCTCGTATCGTAGGCCTGCAACAAAAGTTGGACATTAAAAGTGAAACAGTCTTTAACTGATTCTGATTTACTGCTTCAATATCCAAACGATTGGCAGCGTTAAACTGCAGCTTGGCTTCAACATTGCCAAACCGCAAATTAACGATTCCATCTACGACATCTATTTCGGTTATGCTTTTGATTTCCTCTCCAATTGCCAGGTCATTCACAAAAACCTTGCCGCCCACAGATGAGAGCCGGACATTTCCATCAGCCAAGAGAGCAATTGTGGCGTGTGCGAGCTCCATGGACTAAACGATTAAAATTGACATAAATATGAAGTTCAATGTCAAACATTTGTAGAGGAATTTCTGTCTTAATGCCGCTCACCTCATCGTCACTGTGCACCTCCAGTCCCAATCTGCGACCGATTCGATATATTACATCCGGTTCCAGCTGAACCGCTGATCTGTTGTTATTGTCATCTATCCTTAATGACACCTTCATCCTAAGGCGCCGTAATTAGAAAAATTAAACAAAAAATGGCGCGAATATTTGCCTGTGACAAATTTTACTCCAGCCTGAGCTGACTTCACTTCGATTTTTCTTACACAAACGTAACAATGTCGACAACAATTTTTTAAACATTAAACCAAGCACAAAATAAAAATTTGTGACCAAAACAAGATTTACGTATCCATTTACAAAAGCATTAAACAAATGAATTCGCGCAATTGCGCTGCTATTTGTTGCCAGAGGCGAGAATGTCAGTGTGACCGGTATGAACGAAAATATAAACGACAAAAAGTGCTGCCAAACCGCTTGCTGCTTTTAATGTTAAAGCCACTGTTATGTAAATAACATTCATGTGCTCTGACAGGGTAGTCTGTGTTGAAATAGAAACAGAAACAGAAAATAGAAAACAAGTTAGTGTAAATAACTTATTTTCATGTGTAAATTTGCTTAGTAACAATTCAAAAGACAACCATGTCTGCACGCATGCTTAAGAAGATGCAGGGTGGCTCAGATATTCTAGCAGCGCCGCCAGACGATGACCTGGACAACGACCATTTAACTGACAATGACGAACTAGACACAGTTCGAGGAAAATCGCATTTAAATCCATTTGATTTGGTAAGTTTTAAAAAAAACTTTCGTGTGTGTATTTGTGCGAATTGTTGACGTCAACAATGCGGATTTTTGCAGCTCAACCAGCAAAGTCTCTCCGAGAGCGAGTTTAAGGAGGATGACAACGAGACGGAGCATCCATCGGCAGCCATTCAGTCAAATTCCGCTGCCAAAAAGAAGAAGAAGAAACGCAAGAAGAAGGTCAAATCGCATGGCAATCACATCAGCAGCGAGGATAACGAACGCCAGGACAAATACTTTGCCAAGGTGGATCCACTGCTAGGCAAAGTTTACGATGCTGTGCCCAAACAACTGGAGAAGACCACATCAGCAGCAGCAGGTGCAGTGGATGGCCAGCTGGCTAGCAAGAAACTGTTGACGGTGGAGCTGAAACACTTGAATCAACAAAACGAGATGCGGCGCACGTTTGGCAAGCGCGTTGTCAAAGTCGAGTAAGTAACTAGGCCACAACTAGCTTATAATTAGAGTACTCCTCTTATGAGACAGTTCTCAAAACTCATCATTTATCTAATAGCTAAGCAAATATCAGATTTTAAAATAACATTTCGTTTTCTTCTTTTCATCCTTAGAAATAAGCGCGGTCGCCAGAAGCCCACACTGAAATCCACCTACATGGTAACTGCCAAGGATTCGTGGCCGCCATTGACCAAGAATATAATCACAATGAAGTTGTTGCCCACACCCGACACTCCAGGCACCTCAACCATTCCTAACATTCAGATAAACGACGATGAAAATGTGCAATGGTTTAGTTTCCAGCACAGCCAGTACTATCAGGGTGTGCAGCATATGTTTCTCTCTGCGCTGGAGCGCATCGATTCCGAGTTCTTGATCACACTGATCAAACGTTGTCCCTACCACGTCGATTCGCTTGTGCAGCTCAGTGAGGTGTGTAAAATGACCGAGGATTTTGCACTTGCATCGGAGCTGATTGAGCGTGCATTGCTGCTGATGGAATCGTCGCTGCACATCAACTTTAGCCTGACGTCTGGCAACTCGCGCCTGGATTATCGACGTCAGGAGAATCGTGCGTTCTTTATTGTGCTCTTCAAGCATGCCCAATATTTGGAGGAGCGTGCCTGTTGCCGCACAGCATTTGAGATCTCAAAGCTGCTGTTGAGTCTGCAGCCGGACGTGGATCCGTTGGCCATGATACTCGTCGTCGATTACTATGCGCTGCGTAGCAAGCAATTTGGCTGGCTTGTGGAGTTCTATGAGCTGTACAATGCCTCACGCAATCTTGCCCAGCTGCCCAATATGGCATACTCCTATGCCCTGGCCCTCTACACCCTGCACGGCAGCTGCGAGCGTGCCAATGATGCATTGCAATATGCGTTGCTCATGTTTCCGGGTGTGCTGCGTCCGCTGCTGGACGAGATGTCCGTGCATACGGATAAACGAGTCGTAGCTTCATCATATTTCTTTACCGATGTCTCGGGCAAGTGAGTCATCCATCAACATTTAGTCATATTATCAACCTGCTTGTCCAATCTAATCACTAAACTCTCTCACACAGTCAATCGCCTGCTCTTAATCAACTGGTTTGCTTGTATGTGTGCCGCGCTAAGGTTGTTTGGCGACAGAACGATGTGCTCACTTGGCTGGAGAGCAATGTAAATATTGTACTGGATCGCATTGACAGCAAGGATCCGCTCGTCAGTGATTACAAAGAAAAACGTTCGCTGCGCTATGGCGGCACACCACCGCGCCCAATTTTGCGACATGTTATCCTCTCCGACTACAAGGAGAAGGTGCCGCTAGCCGTGTTTGTTTCGAAAGAGAAGCAGGCCATCATGACCTATGATCCACTGCCACCCGTAGACAGTGTCAATTGCTACCAGCGGTTAGTTGACAAAAATAACTACAACTGGATACTCGAGGATTTCAATTCCTAATTTCTTGCGTTCACAGCAAATCCTCGTCGAGCAGCAGCCCAACCACAAACACCAACAACTCTGTATCCATGTTTTTCCAGTCGCTATTACCCTCATTCAATCTAAACATTGCGGCCGCCCAGCAGCAACAAGGGGACGCGGCAGTCGAGGCTGGTGGAGCTGCGGCGGCAGCGGCACCAATGGCTTTAGGCTTCCCGCCACGCGAGGCCAACGCGCAGGGCGAAGCTGAAGGTTACTTTTGATTTCGTTTCGTTTTTTCTGTTGCTGTTTTTTGTTTGGTTTTTCTCTTATCAATTTAAATTAGAATTATTGCGAATTATTAAAAACGAATTTTGTTGACTTATTCTTGTAGAAGCTGGCCTCCAGCAATCGCTGACCCTGATGATGGATGCCATGCGCGAATTTTTGACAAACTTCCGACTTGCCGAGCACCTGCGCTCCCCGGAAACAGCCGCTGCCCAGTCGAGCAGCAGTAACGATGACGAAGAGGAAGGATCCAGCGACTATGCGGATTAGAACAGTCAATTTCACTTAATATGTTTATAATATTATTATATATACCCAGCACAACCACTTAAGAACAACCTCCATGCACAACAGTTTTATCTATCGAGAAAATCTTCACGAATTGCATCGCTAAAAGTGCTTATGCTTGAGTTGGCTTTTGAAAAAAACCATGCTTTCCGTTCAGCTTAATCGCAGCTGCCACAAAATTGGAATATTAGCGCATATTTTCAAAGACACGCGTGTATTCAATATAATGCATAAATAAAAATTTCTTGTCAAAGCTTTAGAACAAAACATTGATAGAGATTTTTTACTCTATGGTTGATGGGGTGGAAATAATTGTAGACTAGTATATGTCACCTTGAGCTTAAAGAATGTTTTATTGATTTAATGAATGCCTTTTTCAGTTACGCTTATCAATATAACAAACAGATTTTTCATCAATATTAGTTTTCATCTTTTTCTCTTTTACATATAAACCTTTTGCAGTTATTGCAATATATATAAATATTACTATGACAAGTACAATTTCATATATAATTGTGTTAAGAGCGGGATTCAATGGAGCGCCGTTTGGTGTGTGTGTGTGTGTGTGTGTGTGTGTATGTATGTGTGTATGTATATAATGTGTGTTTTTCGGTTTGATAGTATGTGTGTGTGTGTGTGTGTGGGTCATTAAAAGTTACACATATACATTATATAATCTTGTAGAAGTAATGCACCTTATAAAAAGTTTAACTGGCAGACATTGTTGTTTAAAGATCTTTATAGCTTAATTCAAAATCAGAATCACACAAGAAAAAACATTTGGCCAAATATGATTTACGCGTATTGCTGATGTACAAAACATTTTTAGACAACTTTAGAGCTTAACACAAAGAAAATTATTACTAACGGCTAAGCAATACTATATAGCGTGGAATAAGTGATCGATCGCATACAGAGAATATAGAAAACGAACTCAAAACGAAAATAATAAGTAATACATAATAATAGCGCAGTTACGCACATTAAAACGATTATGATTATGTCATGGTACCGAAGACGGGATTGTGACGGCAAATGCTGGGTCCATATTCCTCATAGGCAGCTTTTGTGTGACACACCTGATAGAATTCGGGCTGCAAAATGAATTCAAATTTTGCTTAGTACATATATATATCTGAACCATCAATCAGTGCTTACCGTTGAGGCCAACATACTGCCTCCAAACCAGACGGCATAGCGCTGCATATGATGCGTAATCACCTGCACATCGATTGGTTTTGGCTATCAATTAAAAGAGAGACAACTGTTAGAATCGGACTCACCATTAGCTTAAATCATTTGCATATTTACCTTAATGCGTCCCTCAGATAAATTCTCGCTAATACGCAAACGTGTGTCCACCGATCGCTTAATGTCGCGTTGCAAGCGTCTGCCAAAGTCCTTGAACATAGTTGAACCGCCGCTCAGTACGATATTGTTGTAAAGCGGACGACGCACATCGATTGGACAGTTCTGTATGACATTGTCAACAATCTCCGACAGCGGTATGGTAAAGTCTGGGTTTGAGAACTCCGGATGGAAGAAGATTTCCGGGCCGAGGAAACGCTCATAGCCCACATCCACGCCGAACGGCTGTTTTGTGACGGTATTCATGCCCGTATAGTTGCGTATCCATTTGCTTGGCTCCGAATCGTACTTGGCAAACTCTTTGGCAATGTCTGGACATATGTAGCAATGCTTCTCCTTAATCGCTTTGGCAGTCTCGAGGCTCTGTTCTGGCGGTATGCCCACCTCCCGTTCACGTAATAAACTCTGGATAAACGACGTTATATTGCGACCGGCAATCGGTATATGCTTGATGCACGAACCAATCACATAACCCTCGGCCTATCGACGATTGAGTGAAGAAGCGATAAGATATGCGGCTGAAGTGAACCATATTACATTTTACTTACCACTGGAATAACATGCGTCACACCGTCACCGCTGTCTACAACAATGCCCGTCAGTGTGCGCTCTTCCGCGGATCTTGACGCCCAACTGGCTGCTAGAGCCAGCACGGCCTGCACCGCAATGTAAAGGCCAGGAACATTAAACGTTTCGAACATAATTTCAGCGGTGTATTCACGATTCTCGGGCGTATTTAGTGGCGGCTCGGTTAGCAGAAAGTAATGATCCTCCGGCTCGGCACGCAAATACTTGAAAACGCATTGCTCCAGGAAACGCTCCATCAGATCCCAATCCTCGACCAGTCCATGACGCACCGGATACTGTTAAAAGCCAAGCAGCAAACATTTAAATTGTGCCATATCTTAATGTGCCTTAGTAGCGAGGCATAAATCAGATGTTTTCATATCAGCACATATATTGATAAATTACTCACTTTAATGGAGTAGCCCGTGGCATCGAATGCCTCGTCACCAATGAAAAAGTCCAGATCCTCGATGCCTTTTGTGACGCGTCGCGTGTTGGTGTCGCCAACGCGTGCCGACTCTTTAATGGCAATGGCCGAGGGTATTATGAATTGTGGCTCCTTATTGCCAGCATAACCCAGTTTCGAGTAGCTGGTAAAGTAAACATTAGAGCATTAGCGACAAATGAAATCTCCTTCATTCAACACTACTGCTGCTGCCAGTGCACATCCTCCGCACCCTCCATAGACAGAGCAACGATGTTGCAGCAACTACACATATGAAACTTACCCGGTGCCCACATCGATTACGCATGCCGGTAGCCTGCCTGCCATGTTGACTGAGGATTTGTTTAATGTTGCTATTTAACGGGCTAATTAACAGTTCAAGCTGGAGCTATGCACCACTTTAAATTCGTTTGTCTCACTGATAAACACCAAACTCTATAAATTTTCAACCACACCTCCTCCAACGACGATGTGTCATTTAGAAAAACTTCGCTCTTTGTCACTCACTCACACAAACACATACATGAGCAACATCTACATGAACAGCGTTGCATTGGTCGCCTGCATTTTACAGCACTGTTCAAATTAATCGAAACTATCGATAATACATATATTACACGCTTCGTTCATACTCGCGAATTTCGGCAGTGTGTGTGTTTGGATGTGACAGCCTTTTCCACGTTTTTCCCTATTAGCGTATAATTTTGCAATTGGCCTTCGCCAGTGCGCCATTTGTATCGATAATTTAGCTAAACTCGAGCGAATTGCGGGTGCTTAGTGGGTGCTTCTTTGTTTGTGCAGCGAAAACACAGCAAAACCGGCGAACAGGACTAAACCACCAACACTGAAAATGGAGGCACAAAAATTGACGGAACTGTTGCGCGCAACCATCGATCAGAATCCGCAGCAAAGGAAAGCGGCCGAGGAGCAATTAGCACAAGTAAGTTCCCAGCTGAAAACGTCCAACAAAATACCATGAGTCGATCATGTTCACTTGCCCCCAGCGGTGCTGTTGGCCATAGCCAGATGAAAACCATGTGCTTTTTTTTAATTGTTCGCTTTTAACCTCCCTCCTTGCCTATCAGCTCTGCTTGTGTGCATGTGCGTGGTATCTGTGTGTGTGTGCGTGGTATCTGTGTGTGTGTGCGTGGTATCTGTGTGTGTGTGCTGTGCGGGTGTGCTAATGTCAATAGTAAATTGATATTGGCCAAAAACATCAGAGAAGACAACAACTATTTTCTGTCTGTAATACATTTAAATGTGGCCCAGAAGCCCATCTTGCTATGCGGCAACAAGTATAGTAATGCAGACGGGAGAAGCGCGCTAACAAATGCAACGAACGAATCCATATTCATATGTGTTTGGCTGTGTGCTGCACAGTGGTTGAAATTGTTGGAAAAAACAGTGTGAAAAATGTTGAAAATGTAAGTAAATTGGAGCTTATGAATTATTTCGTATTTAAAACCATTCTATAAAAAAATGTAGAACCAAAGATCGTGTTTTGTATTTTTGCTAGATACAGAAGCAGTTTTATTTTTAATTGCCAGTAATCAACTTTGCATAGAAGTATCACAATTCTTATGCTTGCACCACTGTTCAAGAGGCTCTTATTTTGTTGGCTGAGTCAGCTTCTAACGATTTCCATGCCCCTCCTTATTCAATCGGTTAATTAACTTTATCAGCATATATTTCAAAGTACTGCCACAGCCACGGCTCATACCGTTCGAAGCGAACGCATGCCATTTAAAATAACTATGCATACACACATTTGTACACTTATGTATTATATAGCTATAAGGAACTGTGCTTAGAATTTTAAATGTTACGGATTGGGTGGAGGAGCTTCGTGGCTGGTGCTACATGTGTGTTTTCTTGCTGTTGTTTTATCAATATGAGTTTTCCAATTTATTTTTTTTCCATAGGCAACTGCTGATTCGAATTACTCATAGATCGATGTTATGCGGCAGCTGTGTAAACAAATAGACAGCCGCCAGAAAAATCCATTTACTAATGCGTTCTCTCACACGTTCTATTTATCGCTTAGATACACAAAATCATTGGCTTTGTGCCGACCATACTGCAAATCGTAATGCAAACATCGTTGGAGCAGCCGGTTAGACAAGCGGGAGTTGTCTATCTCAAGAATCTGGTCAATAGCAGCTGGTCGGATCATGAGACTAAGCCGGGTGATCCCATACCATTCTCCATACACGAACAGGATCGCGCAATGATACGCGGCGCCATCGTGGATGCCATCGTCCATGCCCCCGAGCTGATCAGGTGAGCGCTGCAGATCGCAACAGTTCTCAATGCTGGTTATTGTAATGCATTACATCTTCCTCCACAGAGTTCAGCTCTCAATCTGTGTAAATCATATCATCAAGAGCGATTTTCCCGGACGATGGCCTCAGGTGGTAGACAACATTAGTATATACTTGCAGAATCCGGATGTGAATGGCTGGAATGGTGCATTAGTGACCATGTATCAGCTGGTCAAAACCTACGAATACAAACGTTACGAGGAGCGAACACCGCTAAATGAGGCAATGAATTTGCTGTTGCCAATGATTTATCAGTTGATACTGACGCTACTCAACGATCAGTCGGAGCAATCGGTGCTGTTGCAAAAACAAATACTCAAGATTTACTATGCACTAACGCAGTACAGTCTGCCGCTCGATCTCATCACCAAGGAGATCTTCTCGCAGTGGATGGAAATCTGCCGCCAGATTGCAGATCGTGCTGTGCCCGATTGCTCGCATCTGGATGATGATGAACGCACCGAATTCCCCTACTGGAAAACTAAGAAATGGGCCCTGCATATTATGGTTCGCATGTTTGAGCGGTAAGATGAAACATTTTTTAATACATATTACTAACTAATTCAAAAATCTGTATATATATTGATTTTTTTACTGCAGCTACGGCAGTCCCAGCAGCGTGGTTAGCGAAAAGTATCAGAAATTTGCTGAATGGTATCTACCCACCTTTAGTTCAGGCGTATTGGAGGTTCTGCTCAAAATTCTAGATCAATATCGTAATCGTGTCTATGTATCGCCGCGTGTCCTTACGGATGTGCTTAACTATCTGAAGATTGCGTAAGTTTTATAAGTCTAGCATTTGGTAGGTAGATTGCAGATTAATCGCACTAATCCTATTAATAGTAGGAACGCATGGATTTCTTGTTAAAATCAATCAATGTACATATTTCAGTGTGAGCCACGCCTACACCTGGAAGCTAATCAAGCCGCACATGGTTGCCGTTATTCAGGATGTCATATTTCCTATCATGTCGTTTACCGATTCGGATCAGGAGCTATGGGAGAGCGATCCCTATGAGTACATTCGCCTCAAGTTTGGTAGGCACCCGAAAAACATATTTGTGTATTACTGTTTTTAAACGAATTTGATCGCCTTTGCTTCATAGATATCTTTGAGGATTATGCCACGCCCGTGCCGGCTGCACAATCGCTGCTGCATTCCGTCTGTAAGAAACGCAAGGGCATTCTGCCCAAGGCGATGAGCACCATTATGCAAATAATTACCTCACCCAATGCGGATAATAAGCAAAAGGATGGCGCCCTGCACATGATTGGCACCCTGGCGGATGTCCTGCTGAAGAAGGCGGTATATCGTGATCAGGTGGAGTCAATGCTGACCACCTATGTATTTCCGGAATTCGGGAATCCAGCCGGGCATATGCGGGCACGTGCCTGTTGGGTATTGCACTATTTCTGCGATGTCCAAATTAAGAATCCTCAGGTGTTGGCCGAAACGATGCGCCTGACCACCAACGCCTTGCTGACGGATAAAGAGCTGCCCGTTAAGGTAGAGGCCGCCGTTGGCCTGCAAATGTTCCTAACGTCGCAGGATGAGGCACCGCAATACGTCGAGACGCAGATTAAAGAGATTACCAAGGAGCTGTTGACCATCATACGCGAAACCGAAAACGAAGACTTGACAAATGTCATGCAGAAGATTGTGTGCACATTTACGGAACAACTGCTGCCGGTTGCCACAGAAATCTGCCAGCACTTGGCAACGACATTCAGTCAAGTGCTGGAATCGGAGGAGGGCTCCGATGAGAAGGCCATCACAGCCATGGGTCTGCTTAATACGATAGAAACGCTGCTTAGTGTCATGGAAGAACATCCGGATGTGCTGCTCAATTTGCACCCAATAGTGATCAACGTTGTAGGTCACATATTCCAGCACAACATAACCGGTGGGTTTGGCAGCAACCAACTACAATCAACAAATCAATGAAATTTGTCATTTATAATATTCGTTGTTACACAGATTTCTATGAGGAAACGTTCTCGCTGGTCTACGATTTGACGTCCAAGTCCATTTCAGCTGAGATGTGGCAAATGCTCGAGCTAATCTATCAGGTGTTCAAGAAGGATGGTGTCGATTACTTCATTGACATTATGCCAGCGTTGCATAATTATGTAACCGTCGATACGCCAGCGTTGCTTTCCAATTCGGACCGGCTTCTGGCCATACTGGACATGTGCAAAACTGTAAGCTAAATTAAGCCGGGAATTAATTGCTAGCAATCTTATTTAAATTGTGTATTTCCCGTCCAGATGCTGACTGGTAATCCTGGCGAGGATCCCGAATGTCATGCCGCCAAATTAATGGAGGTGATAATACTCCAGTGCAAGGGACAAATTGATTCGGTGATACATATGTTTGTGGATCTGGCTCTTTCACGTCTGACACGTGAGGTGCAATCTTCGGAGCTCCGCACTATGTGCCTCCAAGTGGTCATTGCGGCGCTCTATTACAATCCGCAGCTGTTGCTCTCCATTCTCAACAAGATGTCGGAGCCTAACAACGAACCAATTAGCTCACATTTCATCAAACAATGGCTGCATGATACAGACTGTTTCCTAGGGTAAATCGAATTATACACAACATTTAATTATAAAGCAAACAATATCAATCAATCATCCTGTAGCATTCACGATCGCAAGCTGTGCGTGTTGGGTCTGTGTACGCTTATCTCGCTGGGCGATGCCAAGCCGCAGGTGCTGAGCGAGGTGGCGGGCAAGATTGTTCCATCGCTGATACTGCTGTTCGATGGTCTCAAGCGTGCCTACGAATCCCGTGCCCAGGAGGAAGAGGAGGAAGAAGAGGAGGAGGATGGCGATGATTGCGAAGGTAAGAGCAAAATTCAAAAATTTTAATTAAATTGATTTGACAGCTTGTTGCTCATCGCACACACACAGAGGCTCTGTCGAGCGATGAGGATGAGATGGATGAGATGGCGCCTAACTATTTGGATAAGTTGGCCGAATTTAGCAAAACAAAAGGCGCCGTGGCTGGCTTTGATGTGAAAGCCGAAATAAAGGATGACGATGAAGATTCGGATGATGAGGCTGAGGAGTCTGTTGGCGATCTGAATGAAACTGGCCTCGAAACATTTACCACGCCCATTGACGAAGAGGAGAACGAATGCGCTATCGATGAATATTGGACGTTTAAGGAAGTTATTACCGGTAATAAGACAACTTACGGACTTACACACCAATTGCATTCTTACTGATTTCAATTATTTCATCTATTTCAGCACTTTCCGCACAAGATCAGGCCTGGTATTCGCTGTTAACATCAAACCTAACGGCCGAACAGGCAAAGGCGCTACAAGATGTGCTCGTGACCGCTGACCAGCGCAAGGCGGCCAAAGAATCGAAATTGATTGAGAAACAGGGTGGATTCGCATTCCCCCAAACAACCGTGCCCACATCGTTTAAGTTTGGCTCTTAAATGCGAACTGTGCGACTCGAACTTAGTACGATTTATTCTGACTTCATTGTTTCTCATATTCTTTCCATAACGAAAGCGAAAAAGGAAAAACGAAAAAAAAAAACAACTAGTGACTGGAACTTGACACGTTGACTGTTGAGGAAATTTCTAGATTCTCGTACACACTGTGTACACAAATATACACATACACGTGTTGCATGCATCGGTTGAGCGATCGGTTATCGGGTGATCGCTTTATATATTTATTGTAGATTTATTTTTTAAATTTCTATTTTGGCAACTCCATGCCAACTAAATTATAATAACTTAAGTTTGAAAAACCAATTGTATATCATTGTATGTCACTAAGAAACAAAAACAACTTAGACGTCTTCTCATGCAATGAGATCGCGCCGGCTAAGCAAACAGCAGCCCCACTGTAGCGTAAAGTGGTCAGAGAATGAGAATTCAACGCAGAGCATTTCACTTACATTGTCTTTACACACACTCACACACACACACACACACGTATATAACGTACTAGATGGAGCGATATTTTTGAAAAATAAAAACATTTTTAACGTTTGAATTGCATTGTTTGAAGTTTAATAGATTTTGTAGGCTTTTTGATGATGGGTGGTTTTATCAGTGGTAAGCCAGTTGCGCCAATTCTGACCATCTTCATTGGCGACAATCACGAAGCATCCAACTATCTGCAGGAACTACCATACGGCGGTTGGGTGGCACCGAACATCTACTATCTGGGATACGCTGGCGTTGTCACCGTAAATGGCATACATATTGCGGGCATAAGTGGCATTTATAAGGGACATGATTTTTTGCGCGGTCACTACGAATTCCCGCCGTATTCTGACAAAACTTGTCGCAGCGTTGGAGTCTGTGTAAATCATATCATCGAGAGCGATTTTCCCGGACGATGGCCTCAGATGGTCGACAACATTAATGTATACTTGCAGAATCAGGATGTGAATGGCTGGAACGGTGCATTTGTGACCATATATCATATGAATTTGCTGTTGCCAATGATTTATCAGTTGATACTGAAGCTACTCAACGATCAGTCGGAGCAATCGGTGCTGTTGCAAAAACAAATACTCAAGATTTACTATGCACTAACGCAGTACAGTCTGCCATTCGATCTCATCACCAAGGAGATCTTCTCGCAGTGGATGGAAATCTGCCGCCAGATTGCCAATCGTGCTGTGCCCGATTGCTCGCATCTGGATGATGATGAACGCACCGAATTCCCCTACTGGAAACGAAATGGACCCTCCATAGTTCGCATGTTTGAGCGAACCATCGAACAGCAGCATCAGCGATGGGACAATCTTGCCCGCCACCTCGCTCAGCACCTGCGGCTTGGAATCGCCCAGCGAGATAAGCGTACACAGACCCAACACGCACAGCTTGCGATCGTGAATGCTACAGGATGATTGATTGATTGATATATTGATATTTACTTTATAATTAAATATTGTGTATATGTCGATTTACCCTAGGAAACAGTCTGTATGATGCAGGATTCCCGAATTCCGGAAATACATAGGTGATCAGCATTGACTCCACCTGATCACGATATACCGCCTTCTTCAGCAGGACATCCGCCAGGGTGCCAATCATATGCAGAGCGCCATCCTTTTGCTTATTGTCCGCATTGGGTTAGGTAATTATTTGCATAATGGTGTTCATCGCCTTGGGCAGAATGCCCTTGCGTTTCTTACAGACGGAATGCAGCAGCGATTGTGCAGCCTGCACGGGCGTGGCATAATCCTCTAAGATATCTATGAAGCAAAGGCGACCAAATTCGTTTAAAAGCAGTAATACACAAATATGTTTTTCGGGTGCCTACCAAACTTGAGGCGAATGTACTCATAGGTATAGGATAGGAAATATGACATCCTGACTTTTCACTAACCAAGCTGCTGGGACTGCCATAGCTGCAGCAAAAAAATAAATATGTGTACAGATTTTTGAATTAGTTAGTAATATGTATTAAAAAATGTTTCATCTTACCGCTCAAACATGCGAACCATAATATGCAGGACCCATTTCTTAGTTTTCCTGTAGAGGAATTTGGTAATCGGGCACAGGACGATCTGCAATCGAGCTGCAGATTTCCATCCACTGCGAGAAGATCTCCTTGGTGATGAGATCGAGCGGCAGACTGTACTGCGTTAGTGCATAGCAAATCTTGCGTATTTGTTTTTGCAACAGCACCGATTGCTCCGACTGATCGTTGAGTAGCGTCAGTATCAACTGATAAATCATTGGCAACAGCAAATTCATACGATATATGGTCACCAATGCACCGTTCCAGCCATTCACATCCTGATTCTGCAAGTATACATTAATGTTGTCGACCATCTGAGGCCATCGTCCGGGAAAATCGCTTTTAATGATATGATTTACACAAATTGAGAGCTGAACTCTGTGGAGGAAGATGTAATGCATTACAACAACCAGCATTGAGAACTGTAGCGATCTGCAGCGCTCACCTGATCAGCTCGGGGGTATGGACAATGGCATCCACGACAGTGCCCACATCGTTTAAGTTTGGCTCTTAAATGCGAACTGTGCGACTCGAACTTAGTAAGATTTATTCTGACTTGTTTCTCATATTCTTTCCATAAGGAAAAAGAGAAAAAGGAAAAAGAAAAAAAAAAACAACTAGTGACTGGAACTTGACACGTTGACGAATGTTGAGGAAATTTCTAGATTCTTGTGCACTTTATTTTTCACATACACTCGGGTGATTATTTTATAAGTTTAATGAAGATTTATTTTTTAAATTTCTATTTTGGCAACTCCATGCCAACTAAATTATAATAACTTAAGTTTTGAAAAACCAATTCTATATCCTTGTATGTCACTAAGAAACAAAAACAACTTAGACAAAGGCAACTCTGATTTTGTATGCTTTTTGATGATGGGTTATCTACCTACCTTTTTTAAAGTGATAATATTCTGGCGCGCTTATAAAACCAGTGCTGTAAAATAGTACATAAAATAGCACATTTTGATTTTAATGATCATCAGTACTGTGAAAGCGCACTGATAACACAGTCTTCGTTCTATCGGTTTTTGCCATTCGCGTGGGAAATTGTGTTGATGCCGCATTTGTTTATATTTTATGAAACGAATTTAAAAAGGCTATAAAATGAAGATTGCCATCGAAGGCTGCGCCCACGGCGAACTGGAGCGCATATACGAAACCATAGAGAGCATCGAAAAGGAGCGCAACATAAAGATTGACTTGCTGCTATGCTGCGGTGACTTTCAATCGACTCGTAATCTTACGGATTTACAAACAATGGCCGTTCCACGAAAGTACATGGACATGTGCTCCTTTTACAAGTAGGTAGCTAGTACTACAGAGGACAATAGACTTAGTCTTAACTCATTTCAGATATTACAGTGGCGAGCTAGTTGCGCCAATTCTGACCATCTTCATTGGCGGCAATCACGAAGCCTCCAACTATCTGCAGGAACTACCATACGGCGGTTGGGTGGCACCAAACATCTACTATCTGGGATACGCTGGCGTTGTCACCGTAAATGGCATACGTATTGCGGGCATAAGTGGCATTTATAAGGGACATGATTTTTTGCGCGGTCACTACGAATTCCCGCCGTATTCTGACAAAACTTGTCGCAGCGTTTACCACGTACGTCAGTTGGAGGTGTTCCGTTTGAGGCAACTCTCTGGCAAGGTGGACATCTTTATGTCGCACGACTGGCCGCGTGGTATACAAGAATACGGCAACAAGGCGCAACTGCTGCGCTTCAAGCCCCATTTCAAAGAGGACGTCGAGAGCGGACAGTTGGGCAGTCGCCCACTGGAGGAGCTGTTGAAGGCTGTGCAGCCCACGTATTGGTTTGCAGCGCATTTACATTGCAAGTTCGCTGCACTGGTGCCGCATCCGCATGGGAAGAAAACCAAATCCCTGGATGCAATTGATTCAAGCAGTAGCAGTGATAGCGACAGTGAAATTGAGGAAAAGGAGCCGGAGTTGGCAGCTCCAGCGGCGCCTATGCCCGTCACAAAGTTCTTGGCTCTAGACAAATGCCTGCCCAAGCGACGATTTCTACAGGTTCTGGACATGCCCAGCAGTGAGAGCGCCGATGGAAAATTAACGCTGCAATACGACACCGAATGGCTTTCAATATTGCGTACAACAAATCATCTGATCTCTGTCAAGGATAATAACTACTACTTGCCTGGCAAGAAGGCGGGCAGCACTGAGGAGCGCTCTAATTTCACTCCCACTGCCGAGGAACTCGCCCACATATGCAGCAAATTCGAGAATCTCAAAGTGCCTGAAAACTTTGCTCGCACTGTGGCGGCCTTTGATCCGGAGGAGGAACACAATTACAAGCAAATGCACATTGAGCCACCTCAAGCACTGCTGAATCCACAGTGTAACGAGTTCTGCTTCCTTCTGGGTATAGACGATCCACTCTGCTTGGCCATGCTGGCCAATGGCAAGGATTTGCCGCAAACTCCCAGCATATTACTGGATAGCTCTGCAGATGTCAAGCCAATCACCAAGAGTCCCATTAAGCGGTCTGTAGATGAGAGTCCTTTGCTTCCCGAGCCCATGCCGACACCAACTAAGCGTAAATTGAATTTATTGCTACCAGCGCCGACTGCACCAGAAGGAGCAACAGAGCCGGAAAAGAACGTCATTGATTTGCCGGATGAAGAGGTCGAGGAGCTGGCTGCACCGCCTTCCGTTGTTGTAGATGATGCCAAAATGGAAGCCACACCTGAAAACACGTTAATTGACCTTAGTGCAAACCTCATGAAACTCAAGAGGCGAAATCAAAGTATTTATCAAGCTGATGACAATGATGATTAGAATAAATGCTGTAAGGTGACAAGTGAGAAATTATCGCCGCATTCTTAGATTACCAGTTTGGGTTATATTTTTAAGTACAGTGGTCCTTCGTAAATTAAAACTGTCAAATTTTTTAACTATGCCGAAACAAGAATCGTCATTGGGCAGCTTAAATCCAAAATTCCAATTATTCTTGCGAATACATTGAACTATGTCCATATGGACACAAGATATATTAAATTAAATATATTTTTATCATTCTAAACGACCACTGTAAAGAGTACACTATCTTTTATTTGCCATTGACCCAGTGAAAACATCAGTGAACTCGAACATTAAAAAAAGAGGCAATTTTATTTAAATAACACAGAAAATGCTTGAAATGATGTTTTTGTTCAGTGGAAATAAATTAAGGAAAACGTACAAATTGTAAAAAGATATTTTACTTTACTGCTGTGACATTGGCACCGTATGCTTCGGCGGCGCAAACGAAGCCGCACTGTAGCACCGTATCCGGCGTGGTGGCCAAATCACAATAATAACTATTTGGCGAGGGGATGCACTGCAACTGCAGCTGATCCCCATTGGGCTTGGGGCGATAGAAGCGGCAACGGCGTGGACCATATATTGGCATATTGGCATCGTACGGCGGACTGAGTATATCAAAGAAAGCAGCAATACCGTTTCCGGCCTGCGCTATCTGATGATAGTTACGTTTGCGTGGCGTGAGCAATGCGCTCGCTGTTTCCGCTGTCAGCAGGCAGGGCTCCTCGGCGACAACGTTGACCAGAGTGGGATTTGGCTCATACTGTAACGGCTCATCCGCGGGCACCTGCTCTGTGTAGCTCTGCACATGCAGCTTGCCCCAGATGCAGCGCAACAGGCCGTACATCATGGGATGATCGTGCAGCGGAATTGAATTGTTGCTGCGCACAATGAACAGGCTCATGGAGAAGCGTTCGTCCTCGAAAATGTGCATGTAACTGCAGGGGGCATGGTCGTCGCTGGTGACGTCATCACGGAACAGTTCCTCCTTGATGTGGAGATCGCGATAGGAGAGCTCATCGGTGAGCTTCTTCAAATGCTGCAGATTGGCGTTGAAGCTGGCAAGATTGGCTCGATCGAATGTTTTGAAAGCCTGGCGCAACACGCTCATAAAATGGGAAGTCATTGCCCACAGCTGCCGATTTGATATTTAGCCCGTTATCTGTAATGCACCGCCGACAGCAACGAACACTTGCGTTGACGTCAGGCGTGATTTCTTCTGGCCAATTGGACAAGAAACTTCGATAATTAAATTGCACAGCAATTGCGGACAAAAAAAAATTTGTAGATAAACAAAACGACAGCTGTTCGATAGTGTTGGATAACACCGAGAATGAGTGGAGCAAAAACAAATGTGCAAAAAAAATGTTTAAATAGTTTAGAAAACTTGTCTAGTTATTTTTAAGTTGTTTGGTACTTGAAATGTACACACATACAAAGGAAATACAAATACGAATAAAATACATTCATATACTAATAGCAAAACTATGCGTAAACTTTTAGCACATTTTATTCCAGTCAACAAAATACAATTGACTTTTTTTCGTAAGTAAACGTAATTTATTAGCAACAAATAATGATTTAAAAGCCCCTCTCCTTCGATTGTGTGGCGTGCGTGAGGATCCAGGATTTATAGTCACGTTTCTTCATTGACATCTGCTTGTGGCGCGGATGCGTTGGACAGATGACATAACCGCGCTCCTGGCGCACCACAATGTAGCAGTCCTTGCAGCGCCGCTTTAGGCGACCCTTCACTTTGAATCCTGCTACCTGCTGCACGAGCGCATTAAATGGCGCCAGCAGGGAGACAGTTGCATTAGTTTTGGTTACCAATGGCTGGCCAATTGTGCTGTGCGCCGGTGTGGTTGTCGCAACAGTTGTTGGACGCATCAACATATGGAAAGTACGTGTGGCGCTCATGCCATTCCATAGCCGTACGCTGCTTTGTAAAACTTTACTAGCGAGCGACATCTGTAAAGACACTTTTAACTTACATTTTTTAATATTGGAAAATTATACAAACACGCACCTTTGTCTACATTGGCGTTGCCACTGTTTCAAAATATAATTGCCGGCCGCGTTGCCAACCATTCATAATATTTCTGAGTTTGAATAATTTTGGTATTTTTTCGAAACTATCTTAAAAATTAATTATATAAGCCATCAGCGGTTTCGCTTTACTTAATAAAATATTATTATGCACAGAATCCAGGTACTTTTACCCTTGTTCTTTACAATGCCTTAAATTTGTTGTTCACTAAGTTAACCTAAGTTAATTTGTGTATCCTTCTGTTCATCATATTAATATAACAAATCAGCGCTATCTCAGTAACAATTGATCTACAGACGAGTTCTTGTATCGAAAACTTTTCTGTTTACCTTGTTAACCCAACTAAACTCATCAGTTATGAGCGTTATTATCTCGCACTACTTCGTCATAAAATTTTGATAAGTAAAATCGATCGTTTTATTTTAAAATGTATTCTTCGGCATGTCAAAGATAGCCGTTCTTTCTTCTTTTTGTTTCATTGTTAGAATTTCATGAAGTTCTTATATTTAGGTTATGTAATATTAATCGATATTGATTACTTCGACGCCACTTGTCGCTGGCTGTGGAACTTCCAGTTTTGTACGTTTGCATTTTGTAGGTCCGGCAAGTTCTTCATCCGAAGAGTCGATGATTTCGGTAATCTCCTCTTCATCATCTGATACTGTGCTGGATTTTCGCTTGGTTGCTGATTTTTGTGGGCACTCAACTGTGAGCTTATCTGTTGCCGCAATAACTACTTCCTCATCGTCATCCTCCACAACGAGGCAATCATCATCATCGTCTTCATCCTTAATTTCAGTGGGTCGAGTGCGTTTCGAGGTGGAAGGGCCATCATCACTTGTAGCATCGCTACCGTTGGCAGCTCGTTTGCGGATACTGGGCTCCGTGACAACCGGCTCTGGTATCTTTGCCTCCTCCTTGGGTTGCAGCTGGCTCTTGTCGGCAATCACTTCGAAGAGAACATCCTCACGTTCGGCATCGAAGTGCGCTATGATGATGCTCAGCTCATAGTTCTGGAAGAAGTCATCGCACTTGAGTATGACACCATCGACGATGTTCATTTCACATAGCAACTTTTCCTCATTGCACTCCGTTTCGCCCTCCTCCGACGAGATGAGAATGGAACCGGTGGACTCCACAGTCAAGTCCGGATTGACCATATTCAACGTTTTGATGAGCACCTCATCGCGGAATGCTTTTATCTGGATACGCTTTGTATCGATGCGCAACGTTATGGCCGGATCGCTGGCGCACACATAGCAATTGGGATTGGGCGCCGGGAAGAAGGCATCCGCCACCAGAATCTGATTGCGTCCATTGAGACGCAGTCGGGCATAGACGGCCTTGCACTGCTCCCACTTGGCCTGAAGCACGCTGAAAACGCGCATCACAGAGATACCAGCAGTTATTGCATTGGTGGTGGCAATGGCCGGAATAATGTTGCCAGCCATCGATTTGATCTCGAACCGAGACTTCCGCTCAATGTCAAAGATGTGGGAGCGCACATTGGCACAGGCGGCCACAAAGTCCATCGCCGACTGATCATCCTTGTCCCACACAAGAGTATCGCTGCCCTCCAGTTTCAAGAACGCTGTGCTCAGCTCCTTGAGTGCATTGGCAAAGACATGAGCGCATTCCTCCACGGTCCACACCTTGTGATGCTGGCGCGCCAACTCGGTCGCATCGGAACTGGCACCATCAGGCAGCAGCGTATCCCATTGCACCGGCACGGGTGCTTTCCGCGATTTCCAGAGATTCGACATGCGCAGCAAGTAGTTGATGTCCTCGTTAAAGAACTTGTTGAACAATTTGTCCGCATCATAATTGCAATCTTTGGCCCATTGCCGTGTATTGATGCGCACCACATTGCCATTCGAGTTGGAAGAATCCTTTTCATTATCTTTTTCAATATTCCTTTCTTTATCGTTATCTTTTTCGATATTTTTTTCATTTTCGTTATCTTTATCATCTTCAGCAGCCTTATCGTTGCGTTCAGTGGCTTCCAGTGCCTCGGGATCAGCGGCATCGGGCGAAATGTCTTCATCCTCAACGGATTCACCGAAAAGTTGACTGTAAATTGTATCGTTGTGATTAATAAGATTTAAAGTTGATAAAAGTTGGCTAACTTCAGAGACTTACTTGAACAGATGCTTGGCCCACACGATGCAATGAATGGGCTCGGATGGTGTGTTTCGTATGGTGCAGCCGGGAAAAGTGCGTTGTTTCTCCTTGGGTGTGCACTCATAGCACTGAGTGAGGCCGCGCTTAATCAGCTCCACCTGACCATTGTAGCCGGAGGTGCCGCTCTCAATCAGCGGCACATCTGCATTGAGGCACATACGATTCACATGGTTGCGAGCCGCTCGATTGTCCAAAGCGCTCAGCACAACATCGAATTTCTTAAAGAAATTGACACCGTAATCCGTTCTACAAATGTAACAATAAAATTAGCTGCAGGTAGACCTTATGGAATATATTCTACGATGCTTACGATGTGACACTGTCATGATATGCTGTTATTTTTGCATCCGGATTGAAGCTGAGGGCGCTTTCACGTGCAACGCGCGCTTTTGACTTGCCCACATGCTCGCGGTGGAAGAGGAACTGCCGATTGAGATTGCTCAGATCAATGGTATCTAAATCGATCTGCATGATTAATGGAATTAATATTAGATAGATAGATAGAGACTTCGCCGCTTAACTTACAATTTCGATTTCCGTAAAGCCGCTGAGCACAAGATTTTTGAGCACTTCGCAGCCGATACCGCCAGCGCCTACAACCAGCACTTTCGACTTTTTTACAAACTCTTGCAATGTTGCGGGCAGAACACCGTCAATTGCTGCAGCCATCGTTCGATTTATGTTTTATTGTTGGTCACTCGATTAAATAAATAAAAGCGTTTCGCAAATGACGCCGGCAGTCACAAACACACGCACACTTGCCTATGCATAAAAAGGGTGCTGAGCAACGTGCAATTATTTCGACGCAAGTGGTTATCGAATTTGTATTTGTTTTTTGTTATCGATGTAGCTGTTGATTTAATATCACATTTCAAACATTTGAACAGCCCGGTCACACTGAGTTAATTGATTGTAGTTTTAGCTCGTGTGTCTGTTGTGTGCTGAAAGAAAGTCGAACGTTTTATTTTTTAAGTGCATGCGTGTCCCGCACGACAACTGCACGGCAACTGCAATTTAAAAAAAATACTTGAACACTCAATTTAAATTCTAAGTAGTGGAGCTACTAATATGGCGGACGTGCGACGCAGAAAGCCAGCCGAAAATGAGACAGACGATGCTGCTGCTGCCACAGCCGCTAGCAGTGCAGCTGATTCCTCAGATCATGTAAGTTTCCCTGGGCCAATTAGTGTGTAGAAAACAACAAAATCGACTGCAATGATTGTGCATTCTTGCATGTACAAATTATCTGCGCAAAGAATTGCATTATGCATTGAAGCGCAAAAAAAGTGAAGCGATTTGTATGTATACCAATACAACATGATACGCATACATCCAAATCTTTCGTGTTTTTGTTATTCTCTGACGCACAAGCAGGTGGCAAAAGAGCGCCAGCCACACTAATAGAGTCAGAGAGAGAGGATGTTCGAGAGAGAGTGGGAGAGAGAAAGGGCGCCAGTGGAGAAAAACCAATAACAAAATGTTTCTGCATACACAAATCCCACACAAACACACACTCACACATACATATAGATATGCACATGTATATGACAATAACAAAGACCTCTGTGTGTGTGTGTTGCAAACAAATCCAATTAAGTGACCATTACGAAAGGCGTTCAAAAGAACCACCCACCACCCAACTACCTACTGAATTTTACTTCAGCAGCGTTTGTCTTTAAATAATGCTTCCTCTTTCGAGATGCGCTTGTCTGTCCATGATAAAACAGAGTATACCCTCTCCCCGCTCCCGCCACGACTTTCTTATCGGAGAGGCCCGCTAATATTTGACTAGCCTAAAGTTATCAACACGCCACCCCAAACAACCAACCAGAGTCAAACAAGGTTTGCGTTCAACTTGGATAAATTTGATTTGTATCTGATAAAAAGTATATTGCTTGCTATATAATGACAACTGACGACGACCGCGACGATATTGGACTTTGAATTCGCATATTGAGCAATGCTTCAAAATTCATCGCATTAATGATTGTGTGACAATTTTGCTTTAAACAGGTCGATTCGGAAGAGGAGAAAATACCAGAAGAGAGATTTGTTGAGGAGCTGGCGAAGAATTTACCACAAGGCACTGACAAAACGCCAGAGATATTGGACTCAGCCCTTAAGGATTTACCGGATAGGTATGTGTAACTAATAATTAATGTCTGAGTGTGAACACATATGTATGTACTTCTTGAAATCAGTGGAATTCCAAAAATATTCACTCACAGATGTTTGCATACTGTGCGCAAATAACACTTTATAACAAAAAATTGAACTGCTTGACATTATAAATATTCTCGAATTCTATATTGAAAAGTATTACTGAGTAACTTAGTAATATTCTATTAAGAGGAATAATACCACAAAAAATCCCATACTTCACTGATGAATGACATTTAATATATATCCATAACGTGTAGCACAGTGTAATTTATAATCATATTTATTTTGTATGCATTTTGTTTATTTGTTTGTGTACGAACATTATTTCAGATGGAAGAACTGGGTCATCCGCGGCATTTTCACATGGATTATGATTTGCGGATTTGCACTAATCATTTACGGCGGTCCGTTGGCCCTGATGATAACGGTGAGAGGGAGGGAGGGAGAATGGAGGGGATGTTAAACGGCTTGACACTTTATTAACCAATTATTTGACATTTATAGACGCTGCTTGTGCAGGTGAAGTGCTTCCAGGAGATTATTTCAATTGGCTATCAAGTGTATCGCATACACGGCCTGCCCTGGTTTCGCAGTCTCTCCTGGTATTTCTTGCTAACCTCCAACTATTTCTTCTATGGCGAACATCTAGTTGACTACTTTGGCGTGGTCATCAATCGTGTTGTAAGTGTTCACAGAGTCATTATCATCAGCATAAAGTGGTGCAACTAATCGTGTTCTATTTTCTATTGATTGTTGTGTGCAGGAATACTTGAAGTTTTTAGTCACCTATCATCGCTTTCTATCATTTGCGTTGTATATCATTGGGTTTGTTTGGTTCGTACTGTCCCTGGTGAAGAAATATTATATCAAGCAATTTAGTCTATTTGCCTGGACGCACGTCTCGCTGCTGATTGTCGTCACCCAGAGCTATCTAATTATACAGAATATATTCGAGGGCCTTATTTGGTTTATAGTGCCCGTTTCCATGATTGTGTGCAATGATGTCATGGCGTATGTGTTTGGTTTCTTCTTTGGACGCACACCCCTCATCAAGCTAAGCCCCAAAAAGACCTGGGAAGGTTTTATCGGTGGTGGTTTTGCCACCGTTCTTTATGGCATAATATTCTCCTATTTTCTGTGCAATTACCAATACTTTATTTGCCCCATACAATACTCGGAGGAACTGGGTCGTATGAGAATGTCCTGTGTGCCCAGCTATTTGTTTACGCCGCAGGAGTACAGCCTTAAATTGGTAAGCACACACATAAACATGCAATAGGACTTCCCTAATGATTATCGATTTCAAATCATTTGCAATTTTAGTTTGGCATTGGCAAATCTTTGAACATTTATCCATTCGTCTGGCACTCGATTTCGTTGAGTCTGTTCAGCTCCATAATTGGACCCTTTGGCGGATTCTTTGCTTCCGGCTTCAAGCGCGCGTTTAAAATTAAGGTATGTAATAAAAATCAGCATTTGTTTTTTTTTATTTTAATCTCTTTGTCTGCTTAGGACTTTGGTGACATGATTCCTGGACATGGTGGCATTATGGATCGCTTCGACTGTCAGTTTTTGATGGCCACCTTTGTTAACGTTTATATCTCGAGTTTCATTAGAACTCCATCGCCGTCGAAACTTTTGACACAGGTTGGCTAAACTTGAAAAGTTTTCATATTTTAACTTCTTTCATTACATTTATTTTTTACTTTGCAGATTTATAATTTAAAACCGGATCAACAATACCAAATCTATCAGTCATTGAAGGACTCTCTAGGCGACATGCTAAACTAAAATATAAGACAACAGTTTCCTGTTACAAAAAAACATATATATACATATACATATATATATATAAAGAAACATAGGGCAAGAACTTCTCGGATGCTGTTATGGTCCCCTAAAAATGATTCATTTGAATCGAACACTATATGAATAGTTTAAATTTTGGAGCATAATTTTTGTTATGTTTTTAGTTTAGAATTTTGTTGTTACTACAATTTTAAGTTATTTCAGTTACGGTTATTATTAATATTATGATGATGGCATTCAATAGTGCAAGAGCAATGCGTTTACCGGTGATTTGTTGTTAAGCGATTCCATTAATTTTACTAAACATATGATTGCATTATGAGATTGACTTCTTGACTTCTAACCAAATCGAATTAAACACTTAAAAATTGGAAGTTAAAGCTAGCGAAAGGCAAACCAACAACATGTATAACGATCCTATGAATTTAATGTTTTCTTATGGCTCTGTGTGTGAATTTTCCATACATATTGACATATATATATATATATATAGATATATATATATTGTGTAAATCTACATACTTATGTGTGTAATAATTTACTTATTTAATTGAGAGCGCTACATGCCTCCGAGCCGAGATTAGTCATGCCAAAGAGGCGCGCCTAGTTTAGATTGTGAAATGTTCTCTAGCAAACATCTTAACTTAACGCATTACATTTTTCAAAATACCATTCTAGATTGTTAACTAAATAATATATATGAACGATCAAGTATATAAGGGCTTTTAGTTTCATTTATATTTACAATATCTAGTGCAATATAATTAATAGTAAAATATTGTGTATCGGTTTTTGTTTTCAGTTCTCATAACGAAATATTCATGTATTTAGCTTCAAATACTTAACATATTGTTGTGTCCAAAATATATATATATGTACATTCAGTTCCTTTCGGAAATGAAATATCATTCAAAAGAAAAATTCCGTTGACTCATTCTATTCACTTTAGAGTCAAGAGAAACTGTTTTAGACCTAAGGCAAGTCTTTATTGATGTTACAAAACATAATTAAAATTTAAATGTAAAAAGGCATTTATAATTCATGTAATTTTCAAATGAATAACCAATTTCTTTGTGGTTAAATGGCTGCCGTATATAAGTAAGTAAATGTGTGCATAATAATACATATATTTCTGTATGTACACTGGCACACATGGCACTTCAGGAATGAATTCAATAATTGTTGAAATTATGTATTAATAACAAAATGATAATATTTGGACGGCAATTAGAATCAATCCGGTATTTCAAGTGGCGGCACAAGCATCTTACTGATTAGAGATTGATTTAAATCCTCAACATCGCTGCGCTTCACATCAAAGTAAACATTGCGATTGCGTGCATCGTCCAGCAAATGACGCCACATTTGTACAGACTGCAAAAAATACAAAAATTGTTAAAAACTACATGGAATGATGAAGAGATGATTCTGAGATTCTTACCTGTAAATCATCAAAGTTGCCACAGATGACGAGGCAGAGTTTCGGCCTAGTGATGGCCACATTGAGTCGCTGATAGTTGGTGAGGAAGCCCACGCCGCGTGTGCGTGCATTCGATAAGATGATGATGTCCCGCTCCTGACCCTGATACGCATCAACAGTTTGCGGCCTAATCTTCATGTTTCTGGGTATCACTTTACTGAGAGTATAGCAATGGTTGGTATATGGCGTTATCAATCCATATCTAAAGCGCTCGGCGGGCATAAGCTTGTTCATCTCGCCCAGCAGTTTAGCCACAAAATGTGCCTCCTCATCATTGCTAATGCTGCGGTTGCTCACATCATTGGTGTCCTGCGTATAGCTCAAATTGATGACACAATATGGAATAAATGGTGATTTCAGAAGCGTCGTGCAACGGGCATTCACCAACTGATTGTCGTAGAAATAGCTATTTGGCCATTTGCAAATATCGGGGTGCATGCGATACTGTGTGGATAATCGAAAGACTTTCGTGTGCACAAGTTGACTGCCACTCGTCCTGTCCAGCGACCGTTCCAAATTGCTCTGTATGCGAGCGAACATTGACTTTCCCAGGCCAAAGTCAATTGCCTTTTGGGACAGCACTGTGGCAGGCAGCTGTTGTGTGTCGCCGACCAGGACAAGACCGCGTACACCGAAGCGCAGTGGCAACAAGGTAAATGGCTCTGTGCACTGTGTTGCCTCATCGATGATGCATATGTCAAAGTAGTCTATGAAGTTGGCCAGCTTGACGCAGCTGGAGAGTGTGGTGCATACAATATTAGCGCGCTCCACGCGCTCTGTGGAGAACCGGTACTCTTCGCGTGGCGTTAACGGCGGATTCAATTGCTCAGTGATTCGACGCAATTGTTGCTCTTTGGCAGTCAACTGCTGTTGCATATAATTGATTGTCGTAGAGGATTTCTTAAGTTTAGCGATTTCCATTTTAAGTTCATTTTGTTCAGTTGTTAGAATCAAAATATTATCGGCAGTGAGTCGATTACGCTTCTCGACACACTTCTGTTTCAGGTAGTAATGTAGCGAAATATCCTGAACCTTTGGGTCCATTTTTTCAAATAGGCCAAAACGCAGTACATTAAACTGACCATTATTCATGGCTTTGTGGACATGTTTTAAATAGTACGTTATATTATCCACAGCTGCATTGCTATGCGCACATATGAGTATCTTGCGGTCCAGCGTTAGATTACTGCTACCATACATGCACTGCAATGTGAGATTGGAGATGACCAGCGACTTGCCAGTGCCCGGCGGACCCTGGATGAGTGTAATACTGGGTGTTGAATCATCAACCAGACGCTGCCAGGTGCGCTGGCAAATATCAATCTGGCGCTCGTTCAGTCTATAATAGCCCTTGTATGCCGCTTGCGGTATTAATTTGTTGTCATACGACAATACATTCTCGCTGGGTTGTAAGATGCGCTGGGCGAGTGGCGAGCGACTCATTAAATAGATGGCATTGAATGTACCCATTTCCACTCGTATATTATCTACGATGGGGCGCACCGTTAAAGTTTTTATACCGCTCAGCATCTTCATGGTAATGTCCTTTTGCAGTATTTCAAAATGTAGTTCATAATGGTCACCTGCAAGATGGTTCAAATAAAACATAAATAGGTCGATGGTTGAAAATCAAAATAAATTGTTCGCTAACCAGATATCCTTCGGATGTTTACCAAAGTTGCAAACGTCTTCTTTAAATTTTTGGGACAATATACGGTATAGAGATCAAATTTCTTCACAATCCGCTGGATGTCTGAATAATATAATAATATTGATAATGAAATGCGTTGATCAATGATGATTTAATGCTGACTTACATGTGGTGACAAGCACAAAACGCGGTCGATTTCGATTGTTGTCAAGCGAGAAGCTCTTCAAATGAACATCAAATGTGTTTATGGATATTTCATAGTCACGCTCTATGGTGGCGAGCAGTTCCAATTTCATAAGTGGTACAATGATACTGGTAAAGTATATATATATAAATATATATTATATATTTTAAGCTAGTTCTAATTGATCTTACTCTCTGTACTGCTTGAAGCTTCTGAACCTATCTGGAATGGGTATGAGTACATCAGATTCTGCCACCGTGTCTGCAGAGCGCACTGTTAGCCACTGATTGGCCCAGCTAAGAATGTCGCCCATAATCAGATCGCGAAAGTTATCCAATTTGCCGTGTGCGCGTGCCCATTCGCGACGCTCCTTGTACGTGCTCAGTGTAACCTTTTTGGTATCCTTCATACTGCCGACTTTTATGTTACCAATACGTTCGATAATTTTTATTTGTGGAGTATCATTGAAGTGGACGCGTTTCAACTTTTTTTCCATTGCCAACTGCCGGTCCACATCCGCAAAAGTAACCCTATTGCAGGTCCTCTGATTGCGCGCCTTTTGCGCATCCTTACGTTCTGGCGGTCGACTGCAGCGTGTAGGCGGACTCTTTATTAGGTCGGAGGCATTCAGCTGCTGAGTGAAGGATCCGATGGTATCTCGACGTACGGGCTTTGGTTTTGGCGGCTTTTCTGGCGACTTATCCAGTTTGGACTTCTTGGGGATGGGGGGCTGCACTTCCTTCGTAAGGAATTCACCACGATTGCAATTGCCCAGCGTGGGCACGCCCGTCTGTTTACGTTTGCGTACATCGCTAGCAGCGGATTTAGCATCCGGCTTTGGTTTTTCGGCAAGTTTTTTGAGATCCTCGCGACGTTTCATCTTGATTTGCTCGCATTCACGTGCCCTGTCCTTTGGTTTCTGATACCATTTGTTCTTCATCTGCGCCTTGTAATCATCTGAGCGCAGTCGATCAAGTACCGCATTTTTGCGCTGTATTTCCTTGCTGACCGCTGAAACGCCCCGCAATTTTCCGCGGGATTTGGGTAAATGGGGGGCTGCAATGACTATTGGCCCATGACTGTGCTCATCGTTACTCGAGGTTCCTGTTGATGACTTATCGCTGTTTGGCTGAGAAATCAACTTGTTTGGCTGCTCGGATTTTTCGGATGATGCCATGGGACGATCCATGTAGCAGGATATCGATCTGTTTAGCATGCGTGTGCTAAGTGCTTTCTTGTGTGTGGGTGTTACAGGCTCTGGCATAGGCACAACTTCAGCGGTCTCTCCTGGCAGCTGTTTATTTTTGTCCATGATTGTAATCGTTGCCGCAGTCGAGGGACTTACCTTATAACATGATTTATCCTTGTTCTTTTTTGGAGATATAGCTGGTTCTGGTACGAACAACTTTTCCGCCTGTTGCTCCCTTGGTTTCTTTGAGTCTTTAGTTGTTGTTTCTTGTGGTTTTGTTACCGATGGACTCACCATATAACAAGATTTGGATCTGTTTTGCAAGCGTGGACTGCGTTTCTGCGGAGATGTAGCTAGTTCTGGTACCAACATCTTTTCCGCCGAGGGCTCCTTTGGTTTCTTTGAGTGTTTAGTTGTTTCTTTTGGTTTAGTTGATGATGGACTCTGCATATAACAAGATTTGGATCTGTTTTGCAAGCGTGGACTGTCTTTCTTTGGAGATGTAGCTTCTTCTGGTAGCAATATCTTTTCCGCTGGCAGCTCCTTTTTGTTTATTAGGTTTTTTGTTTTTGTTTCTGGTGGATTTGTTACCGATGCCGAGGGACTTTCCAGATAACAAGATTTGGATCTGTTTTGCAAGCGAGGGCTTTGTTTAGTTGGTGTTGTTTCTGCTGACATACTTTTGGCATTCTTTTTGGCTTTCTTTTCGTCTTCTTTAGGACGGCTTTGATCTCTCGTTGGAGACGACAGGGGACTCTCCCAATAATAAAATTTCGATCTATTTCGAAGGCGCGGGCTACGTTTCTTACCGGATGATTCCTGCTCGGAAACAGGCTCATCAGGTTCTACAGGCAGCTCTTTAATCTCTGACGGCTCCGAGACAGTTTTGTTACGCTTGAGCCTTGTAGATTTCTTCTTTAGTGTTTCTGCTATACTGTCAACGTCTTTAACAGGCAATGGCAGCAAGACAGCATCAAGTTCCAGTTGATTGTTGCAGGCTATGTCGGAGCGTTCAGCTACAGATTTCTTATCTGCATCATTTTCTATAAAGTCATCGCAATCATTTTGCTGTAATTGCGGCATATCAATCGATTTTAGACGAACGCGGCAACTACGTGGCATGGACATCTGCGGTATCATCTTCTCAGCTGAAAGAAAAAAGAAGTAAAGTATGAAGTTTCTGAGAGGTAAACGATTATTCTATTTACCTGAGCAAATGGCTTCAGACTCATCTTCGCTGGAGCTGCTGTCAATGCGCATCGCTTTCGATCTACTCCTCAAAAAAATAGGCAGCTCTGATAGCTGATTATCGATGTCATCATTATCATCTACATTGGTATCATTAAACAATTGCTGAGCCTGTGACTCAGCATCACATTGATCGTCCTCATCCAGTGGATAAACTTGCGAAAGTATATTCTGAGAGAGCAGCTTCGATGACCAATCGGCCACTTTGCTTTGAAGATCATCGTCTTCGTCCTCAATCAATATAATTTCATCCTCATTTATTTGTGTGGCTATTTCCGTTTTGATCCATGATGTTTGTGACTGAAAGTCATCATCGTCCTGGATCTCGTCCTCCTCCAAAATATCGGCAAGTTCGGCCATTTCATCCTTAATTTCGCGTAGCACCGCTTGCGATAAGGCCACGTTCTCATCAAAGTCATTATCATCTTTGTCACCCACAGTAATTAAGGGACCAATGAATGGCGGTGGTGGTGTTTTTGGAATGTTTGGATACTCAGGAAGCTGCTGTGGAGTGTCTCCATTCTTCTCAGCCTCTTCAGGCAGCTCAATTATATCGCCATTGCATATTTTTTCACCAGTTGTGGGAATGTTATTGCTATTGAGCTGCTTGTACACATACGGATTAATTTGATAAACGGATTCAAGCAACTCCTCATTCGGCTCTCCGAATATATTCTCAATATCTTTCGATACCTGCGATAGAAATTCTTGTTTCACTTCCGGAAGTTTTGGCAAGTGTATTACCCGACTTGGATTTGCATCGACTGTTATTTCATTATTTTCGGCATTGTTAATTTCTTCCCCTTCGAGCTTAACGGCATCTATGTTGTATTCCTTAGGCGCTATTCCATCATCGTCCTCGTCATCGGATAAAAGAACAACGTCCTCGTCATTATAGCACATTAGCTTCAATTGGAAAATGGCAAAGTTGGGAGAAACCACTGCGTCCGAAGATTCAACTTCGACCCCAAGGCCGATTTTATCACCAGAGTTAAGCAGCTGAGTATTTGCTACAAGCTTGGATTCATTGACAAACACGCCATTGAGTGCATTCTATTAATAGAGATGACGGTAATATCACATAAATAATATTTATTTTAAAATGTATAGAGATGGAAACGTACCAACTGTTCGAGGCACACGTTATTTTCTTTATTTACAGTGAACTTGGCGTGCTGCCGGGACAGGAAGTCGTAATCCTTTAGCGCAAACTTGCAGCACGAGTGCCTGCCCACTGTATTCTCGCCGTATTGCAGTATTAGTTTCTTCCCGGTGCTCACATGTTCCAGGTACCAATAGCCACCATGCGCCTCCATTGCCGAAGTGCATTACAACGAATTGTAACAATTGTGAAATAGATTTTGCAAGACAGTTTTCAACTGCGATGTAAAAATGCTGCCGTCTGCAAAATCAAACTGTAAATGGCAGTGTGACCAAGCTCTTTCACAACTAGGATTCTTTACCTGTTGCTTTGGAAACTGTTACTAAATATATTTAATACGATGTGAAAATAAAATTACGTTGCATGTTTTTTTGCCGTAAGAACTATATAACTATAAAATAATACTAATATAATATCAATGTGTGTTAACATTGTACTTTAAGAATATTAAGCAAGTGCACAAAATTCTTGATTAGGTGGCAATACTGTCAAAATCAGCTGTTTCCTGTTTTTGGCGCGTCGCATTTGATCAATGTTTTGTTTGCACAATGTCACGAAAGCACATAAGAAATAATGATTTAACTCCGCAACTTAATGATAATGTAAAACGTATTTGTTTGGAGCGCACGAGCGGTGCTGGTGCTGCCATGCAGATGAGCGAGAGCATCTTTTGGCCGGACAACGACGACAGCCTATTTTCTCATGCCAAACTGGAGGAAATGTTTAGCGGACAGGATGCTATCGTCTCCGCACCGTTCAGTAGTCAAGTTTGCAACAAATTTCAACAGAGCGAATCGGATGACAGTCTCTTTGGTGATATATCGCTGCCGAGCACAGGTGAAGCGGCACCGAAATTGGTTGAAATTGGCCAGAATAGCCCAAAAGTGCAGAGTTTTACAGAAATTAATCTGCAAGACTTGAGCATGACTGAAATGGAGGATATATTTCATGAAGCCGATGATTACAGCGAACCAGTTGCACAAAACACGCAGCTCTTCATGGATGCAATGGTTTTTAAGGTGCCCAAGTCACCAGACCGGACAATTTGGCCAGCCACGCAAACAAAAGAAGAATCCATGTCCCTCTCCACCTCAATGTCATTCATATCCAAGTCCATACTGGATGGCATAGTGCAGGGCACGCAATATGCGACATATGAAGGGCTTAAGAATCGCACCTTACTGCAGGCACAGCAAGAGATGGCGGCGCTCGATCAGCTGGACTGGCAGACTCAGGCGTTTGATGAATTTGAAAGCGCAAAAGAACCACAAGTCGATAATAGCTTTCCCAGTAAGGGAAATTTCTACGGGCTGCCCGACAGAGTAAAAAGTTTAATATTTGAGCACAAGGGCATCAAGAGTTTATATGGTAAGTTAGTTTCATACTAGTTGCCTCATACTAATTCAAAGTGCCTTTCTAGAATGGCAGGACGAGTGTCTCAATCTGCCCGCAATACGCAAGCGCAAAAACCTAATTTATGCGCTGCCCACCAGCGGCGGCAAAACTTTAGTTGCCGAAATCCTAATCCTGCGAGAGCTGCTCTGCCGCGAACGCAACGTGCTCTTCATATTGCCATATGTGTCCATTGTGCAGGAGAAGGTCAGCGCCATGTCGCCGTTTGCCATTGCGCTGGACTTCATTGTGGATGAGTATACGGCGGGAAAAGGCAAATGTCCGCCACAGCCACAACGCAAGCGACGCAGCCTGTTTATTGCGTCCATTGAAAAGGGCGCGGTGCTTATGGATAGTCTGATTGATGCAGAAAGACCACACGAGATTGGCCTGGTTGTTGTGGATGAATTGCATTTGATTGGCGAACGCGGACGTGGCGCCACTTTGGAGGCGTTCCTCACCAAAGTTATGTTTCTAAATGGTAAATGCATTTCGCATAATTATAAATTTATTTACATTTTTATTTATTTATTTATATTACCTGTTGTACAGCCAAAATTCAAATTGTGGGCATGAGCGCAACAATTGGCAATCTTAATGAAATCTCCGCGTTTCTCAATGCGGATGTCTACACGCGTGGCTTTCGCCCTGTGGAGCTAAAGGAGTACATCAAATGTGGCAATGATTTGCTGGAAATCAATGCAGCTGGTCAAACGCTTGAGGAGATTTTTGTGCCCCATCGCTCCGTCAGCTACAATGTGAGTCTGCTCCATTGAATTTGAATATGCCAAGAACTTATCCTATTACTTTACAGTACAGTGTCGCTGTGGAGCGTGCCGATCCAGATCATTTGGCTGGTTTGATTAGCGAATGTGCGCCAGAGCATTGCTGCCTGGTGTTTTGTCCGACGCGCAAGAACTGTGAGAATGTGGCGCTACTATTAAGTCGCATTGTGCCCAAGCAAAAGTTCTTTGAGCATCGCCAGAGTGAGAAGGCCGATCTGATGAAAGCACTGGACCAGATGTGCGGCATACTGAGTCCCGTGCTGGCCAAAACGCTGCCCTACGGCATTGCCTATCATCATTCTGGCCTGACCACGGATGAGCGCAAGTATATTGAGACCGCCTATCGCTTTGGCGTCATCACTGTCATTTGCTGCACTTCCACGCTGGCCGCTGGAGTCAATCTGCCCGCCAAGCGTGTGATTATAAGGGCGCCATATGTGGGTCAGGAGTTTATGACATTGTGCAAGTACAAGCAAATGGTTGGTCGCGCGGGACGCGCAGGCTTAGGTGAGGCGGGCGAGAGTATACTCATTACGCAGAGCAAGGACAATTTGCTAGTGGGTCAAATGCTCTTCTCGCCCATGGACAAGGCGCTGAGCTCGCTGGATCAGCTGGAGGCTGTTGGCTTGCAGGTGAATCGAAGAGTTGCAATGCTTATCCAAAAATAAACTTAGCTTATTTTCAGTCATTAATAATGAGTGTTATAGGCTTAAATCTAGCCGATTGTCGACGTGATTTGAATCGCCTGGTAAATAGCACACTGCTGGCCGTGCAAGCGGGTGCCTTGGAAGTCGCTGTCGATGAGCTCGTGTTGCGCATTCTTCGGGACATGTTTAAGAACAAGGTGCTTCAGCTAAGCGAAACAGCGCCCAAGGGCAAGCCGAACAGCTCCGATATAATGACCACTCAGGATGTCAATCCGAGCAGTCGACCTGCTGCCGATCGCCGACTGTTGATTAGTCAATCGACGCGCTTTCAACTGACTAGCATTGGACGAGCTGCCTTTAAGGCGGGCATCGATTACAAGCGAGCCTTTGCCATACACAAGGAGTTGCAGCTGGCACAGCAGCAGCTCATCCTAACCAGCTATGTGCATCTGCTCTATTTGCTGGTCTGCTTCAACTCCAATGAGCGTGGCGATGAGCTCTTTCCAGCTGATGCTAATATACTCTTTCGCGAATACACCTCGTTGCCCATGCAGACACAGGCGCTGTTCAACCAGTTGGGTTTTACGGAGGCGCATGCCGCCCGACTGGCCAAGACACAGTCGGTGCAGGGTCCGCTTGCGTTGCAGCTGAATCGCTTGTATAAAGTGTTAATATTAGCTGATGTATTGGCGTTGCTGCCGCTGCCCAACGTCGCCAGCAAGTATAATATTGAGAGGGGCACGCTGCAGCAACTCATCAGCCAGTGCACGGCGGCGGCCAGCGCCATTGTGCGTCTTTGCGAGCAAATGGATGAGTTCTGGTGCTACAAACCACTCTTTGAACGCATTCATCATAAAATCGATCGCTGCGGGACCTTGGAGCTGGAGCCCCTGCTGGAGTTGCCCGCTGTTAAGATTGTAAGTAGTTGAATTTCCGATTTTTCTTTTCTATTTTATAATTTATCTTTTACTATTTTAGAATCGGGCCAAGCAGCTTTTTGCTGCTGGCTTTAGAACCATTGAGGATGTAGCCAAAACGCGTCCCATGGCCTTGGTGAAAGCTGTCGAATTTATGCCGCTCAAAGTGGCAACTGAAATGATATCGGCAGCCAAGGTTTGCCTGTTTGGTTACTAAAACATCAGATTTTATTATTAACTTTTATTTTTTACTTTCTAGATAATTTTGATGAAAAAGTTGGATCATTTGGAGGAGGAAACGGAGGCGATTAAGAGCTGCCTGTGCACAACTGCAACGCAATCGAGCTAAAATCAAATTTAAGTTAAAAGTATTTTTTATTTGTTTTAGTTGTTGTATTATATTTTTAATTTTGTTTAAGCACTCGACTTGAGCCTAGAATACAGCTTAAATATTACGCGCACACAAAATTTTTGCATACTACATTTAAATTAAGTTGTTTTTGTTTTTGATTTTGATTTTTCAATTTGTTGTTCACCGCCTTCAAGTATTTAGCTAAGCGCAGCGGTTGATTGTTGGTTTTTCTTGTTGTTGTTGTTTGTTGTTATTGTTGTTTGTGTACTACATAAAAATTAGCAGACAAAACTTGAAAAGGTATTTTTTGTCTCGGCTACTATCACGACAATTGAGTATTATACAATGTATATATATATATATATATATATATATATATCATTAATTTTCTGTTTTATGTAAAAGTTAAGCGCAAACTCAATTTGTTTTTAAATTTTGCCAGCTTGAACTTGAACTATAGACAAAAAAATTAAAATTAGTTTGCGGCTAAAGAACTAAAGTATATAAAAAGGATAGTCTGGAAACGCAGTTGCCTGGGCACCTGTAACGCCGTCTTGTTGTGTTTTTTTTGTTGTTGATTTTGAAAAGTTATATATACAGCTGAAGAAAATATAAAGAAGAAGCTTAGATGAGCAAAGGGAATTGGAGAGAATATCATGGGGATTACCTTTGTTTTATACAGACTTGTAAGCGCGACTAATATGCAAGGTCATCGTAAAAATGCTGGGCAAGTCGTGTGCCCATTGATTGCCGATTACTGCTCACTGCTCCTCCGGCAGCGTATTCGTGTCGATGTGATCGCGCGTTCTGCGCCGGGACAATCGCTCGCCGGCGTAGATCTGTCGATGAGAAATAGGAATCACTATGATAGCTCACTGGCCCTGCTGACTGCGATTGCGATTGCAATTGCGATGGCGATGGCGATTGCTGTGACTGTGAATGCGAAGCGGATGCAATGGCTGATGATGATGGTGGCGAATGATTCTGATAAATGGTTGCCTGCTGCTGATGCTGCTGATAGCTATTGCTACTGTGTCCAGCAAATGGATTGCCTGGAGCCACATACGCACTGGCATAGGGTCGACTCTGATAGTTAGCATGCTGGTGTTGCTGTTGATGTGAATGTTGTTGCTGTTGTTGATGATGGTGTTGCTGTTGCTGCGGCTGCTGTTGATTCTGATGATGTGGATGATGCAGTGGCGTAAGCGGTTTAAGCGTGGGATCGAGCGCATCGTTCAGCGTCACATCGTAGTCGTTCTCATAGAGTTCGTCCAGATTGAGCTTGATCGGCGGTGGCTCAGTTGCCCGTCTTGGCGTTACCGATGTCGGCAGCGCACTGCGTGGCGGCAGTGTGGTGCGCACTAGACTGGGCGATGGTGGTGGTGGCAGCGCATCAGCACCGTCATCATCATCATCGTCACCAACACCAGCATCGTCATCATCATCATTGTCAGTGGTGCTGCCACGCAACAGCGGCGCTCCATGCTCCAGCAGGCGCACACCTGATATGGTTGAGCCCATGTCGATGGGCGTGCTGTCTGTGGTGCGTGCATCGCTGCTCAGCTGCGGCCTCACTGCCACGCCCACCGGCTGCAAGCCTCGTGGCAAATAGGGGCTGCCGCCACGCGATGGCAAAAATGGACGTTTCACTACACGTACCGAAGCGGTGCGCTGTGGCTTAACCGGTGCTGCTGGCGCCAGTGGTTCGTTCACAGTATCATCTAACGGCTCCTGCTGCTCCTCCTCGGCTTCTGCTGCTGGTGGTGACTCCTGGGTTGTTGTCTTGGCCGTGAGCAGCGCAGCCCGCTGGCGATTGGCCAGCGCCAGTTTTTGATTGCGTCTCGCCGGAGTGACGCCCAGCAATGAATTGGTTTTCGTACGTGCCGGCGGCACACGCGACTCCTCATTGGCATGCTGTTGCTCCGCTTGTTCCTCCTCCTCTGCGGCATCGGCCTCCTGTGTTATGGGCTGTCTGGGACGCGGCGCTGGCCTGCGGCCTGCTCCTGCCGCTGCTGGTGCTGGTGCTGGTGGCGCCGCAGCAGCTGCTTTGTTGCGCACACGTTGGGTGCGTGTGGGCACCTTCTCCTCCTCCTCGTAGTCCACATCGTCGACAAAGTCCACATCGGCAGTGGGTGCCGGTGTACGTGCTCTGCTGGTCAAGGGACGTTTGCGTCGCGGCGTTTCCTGTCGCTCCGGTTCGTAGTAGTCCTGGTCGTCGAGGAGTGTCTTCTTGTCCGTCACCGGCTTGCGCAGCGTGGAGCGTGTTGGTTTCTGCTCCTTGGCTGCTGCAATGCGTCTGCGTGGCGCATTGCGTGCGGGCTGTGCTGGCTGCTCGTAGTCATCCTCCGGCTGTTCGCGCTCTTGATAGTAATCCTCATCCTCCGTGTCGACGTCCGGATTCTTTTGCACTGGGTAGGAGAACTTTTTTTTCTCATTGATGGGCACGGGACGTGCGATCCGTGGTGGTGCACGTGGTCTCGCATAGACGGATGCAGCCGCCGCCTTGGGCGTAACGAACTCGGCCAGTGGCTTGGGCGTTGTCTTCACCTTCTGCGGCGTTTGCTCTTCGGCCGCCTCCTCCTGATCGAGTCCATAGGTCTTCTCGTACTCATCCAGCTCATCGAGAACGGCTGCGGTGGTTGTGCGCTTCTCATTGCTGCGTCGCCTGCCTGCCACACGTCGTGGCTCGTCGACGGCTCCGCCACGTTCCTCATTGAAACTGCGTCGCTCCTCCACGCGCCCCGGTTTTCGTGGCGTTCCCTTACCACGTCCGACCGCCGCCGATGTGGGTTTGCCGCGCCGTGCGCCGGGACGATTGCGTCGGTCATCGTAGTCCTCATCGATTAGATCATCCTCGTCCCTGTAACGATTGGGTTTGCGTCGCTTTGCCGGCTTCTCCTCGTACTCATCATCGTAGTCCAATTGCGGCTTTCGCGGACGTGGACGTGGCTTGCGACGTGGCAGACGCTCCTCATAGTAGTCATCCTCCTGTTCATCCTCATAATAGTAATCATCCACCGGCCGGCGATTGTAGGGCCGATGATAGGGACGCTGTTGCCGACGGCGTGGCGGTGGTGCTTCCGTTGTGGTAGTTGTGGTGCTCGTCGATGACGTCGTCGTCGCCATATAAAGTGCATCATTTCTGTGGCCAAAAGAATTCCCTTAGTTGATATGATTTTCTGATTGCAGTCAAGTATTGCTCACCTGTTCCAGTATTTTTGGGAGCCCTCGCAGTCCACATCGGAAGCAAAGTGGCAGATGAACGTCTTCTGATCGAAGGCCGTAAAATTGGCGCACAGAAAATCGTGTCGTATGCCATAAACACAATGATGATAAATCTAGAAGCATGCAAATCGCTGTTAGTCCAACAATTTAATTTATCACTTGCTTAAAAACCCCCGTACAAAGACCCAAAAGGTGTGAAGAGTGTCGTCTTTTTAACGCCTCTTTGGTAGGCAAACAAAATTCCAATTTCAGGTCAAGATCGACATGCAGACAAGTTTTTTTCTTTCATGTATTTAGTTTTTATGTTTTTCTTTTTGGCTTCGCCTTTGGGCACGTAAGCCACAAGACAGTGGCAAAAAAAGAGAAAATACTGGATGTGCATTACGTGGTAGCTGTTCAACTTGACCAATTGGATAACGTCTCTTTCCCTCCAAGTGCCTTGCCCCATGCCCCATGCCCCATGCCCCATGCCCCATGCCCCATGCCCCATGGCCCATACCCCGTTGCGCTGTTGCGCTGTTGAGCACAAGGTCAACAAACACACATAGTTGCACGGACTGAAGTGTTCCTCACTCTTAGACAGCTCAAACATTGAGAAATGTGAACCAGACCAGGACCATATAATTCAAATAATTTATAATTTTGACATTTTGTATCTAGTTAGTTACGTGTGGAATTCACTCACCTGGCATTTGTACTCAATGGAGGCATAGAAGCCATCGTGAAGACCCTCGCATTTGAAATGAATTTCACTCATGGGTGGAACGGTGGACAGGAAGGGATATGTCGACAGATTAAAGCTACGTTGTGCATAAAGTTGATAAGAATTTAGTTAATATTTATCTGCTTAAATACATTGTATATATGTATATCATTTGTTAACTTACCCCCTCAGCTCTCGTGGCAAATTTGGATCCCAGATATAATCAATTTGTGGTATGCCCGTCAATTTTGAGTTTTTCGTCAGCGTTGTATTGTCCGTCGCCTATAAGGGAGGAAACATAATGTAATAATAGTAGAAACTAACTTAAGTTAATCTAAAATATAACATCAAACAAGCATCGCTTTCGAAAATGATTTTAATTTGATAAATTAATTGCATGTGGAAATCAGGAACCGTATTTATACAGATCATAGTAGAAAACTAATTGTTAAAACATTCACCTTGCTCTCCTCAGCCTCAGCCGTTGGTTGGGGCAGCTCTTCATCCTTTTCTGTTTCAGATTCTGGATTGGCGGTGGTGCTTGTGCTAGTTGTGTGAGTGGGTGTTTTGGCAATGGAGACCTTCTTGAAGGGCAGCGCGGCATCCGCGGAGGCAAGCAGACCCAATAACAGCACTGTGGGCAGGAAGGTAATCATTAAGTAAACAACAAAAATATAAATAAAAAAGTTACAACTGCATCAGGTTTTTGCTTAATTGCATAAACGGAGCAGTATTTTTCTTCGCACTCGTCTGGCAGTCGTATCAGCCACTATTGGATTATATCACAACTCCAGCAGATACTGGTAGCAGTTTTTTTGTTTATTTTTTTTGTATTTTGTTACTCGGCATTTGTTGATTATTTTTGTATTGGCGCATAATCCAGTTCGGGACAAGTGCAAAGCAACGATTGAGTTATTGCAGTGCCTGAATAACCCTTCCCTTCAAATACTTAAGCCTTCAACTCACCTGTCGCTGTCATGAGCAGCCAGCGTTTGGCTCTTTTCATTATGAAGACACTTCAGTTGCTTTTGTGTATTTATATTTCCCGCTTTGGTTTGCTTGAAAAAAAAAACAACAACAACCAAGATATAATAACATTATTATGTAAATTTCACAAAAAAAAAAAAAATCGAAAAAAAAATGATGTAACAAACGAGAGAATTTGCTAATAAACACACCCCGACGAATCACACTGAAAAAGATTTATGCGCTTTTGTGAGGCGAAAAAGTCACTGAACGCTGAAAAGAAATGTCTCTGGTTTTGGTCCGGTCCGTTGGGTTCTTCACTTGCTTAACATTTTCGGCACGCATGCCGCAATCCATGGAGTGCTTTTTTCTGTTTTTTATTTTTGGAGCTACACCTAACTGCACTTCACACACAAGCACACACACACAGCTTGAATAACGTTACTTTTCAGCTGACCAGCATTTATTCAATTAGTGGTAGGCGGAAAAGAAACGCATAGTCCATCTGTATATGGTTGTAGAAAGTGTTCTAGACATAAATTTGACTGACATTTTTTTAAAGCCATATTTATGGCTAATCGAGCAATAAGGTAGAAGTGAAACTGCTTTTGTTGTAAGACTAAAAATCAGTGTTTGAATTTACTACTATAGCAGAAAACTGAAATGATGAAAACTGCTACCAGAGCTGCTACCGAAACTGCTATTACTATTCGGTTTAGTCATTTTTTATGAATATAAAAGTTTGACTCCACAAAAAAACTTGTCTAAGAAATCAAAGTCACTAAATTAACAGAATCCAATAATGAAATTAACATCTCATAATCTGTGCTTTTATGGCCAGCTAATTTTCATTGTGATTCCAATAAAATTGGGAATAAAATAGTATTAATTTCAACTGTTTGTTGGATTTTTTTAATGCCAAATTATCTTTATTATGATATTTATAGGTCTTCATAAAAACTCGAAATATTTTTGGCAATAAAACTCCAATGAGTGTAAATGGTATTTTTACAATACACTGTAAATTATTCGATAATATGATAAAAGCTCTCAACGTTTTGTTATATTTTCATCAATTACAAGCAGCTTTGTACGATTTCCGTTGAATTTCCGTTAATTTAAAAAGTCAGTTCAAGTAAGTAAAGTAATTGCATAATTAGCCGCTGCCTTCAATGTCACTTACGTAAAGCGCAGCGAAAGGGCAACAAAAATATATACATCCGACGGAGAGACAAACACACACACAGACACACACACAGTCAGACAGAGAGACAGACTCGCTGCAGTGCATAACTATATCAAATTGAAAAGTGAACAATAGATTACAATTACAATGCGGCAACACTTTCATTTTCAATGCGTTTTAATTGGCTGTGCAAATATTGAAAGCAAAACCAAAACCAAAATCAAAACGAAAAACACACAAAAGCAATAACAAATCGAATATTTTGAAAAAAAAGCGGCAGTTGCCATATAAAAGTAAATGCTTTAATTATTTATATTGGTATCATTTAAACTTAGTATACTTAGGTATTGGCGTGGCTGCAAATTCCAAGCTACCAAATACTTGCAGTTGATTTATTGCAAAATAAATGCACACACATAGAGCGAAAGAGCGAGAGAGCGAGAGCAAGAGCGAGAGCGAGAGGGAGAGTGTGTGAAAAAGAGCGGAACAATTTACACTCTCAGCTTGGCGAAGCGTTTAAGTTGTATCAGTTATACAAATGGTAGACAAACTGTAAAAAGGTTCATTGGAGCATTGTAATTCGGCAGCTTGGCATTGTTTATATGTAGATCCAATGTAGATACATATATCAGATAACTGTTTTATTATGCATTGTTTATTGGTTTTCCTTGAATGCGATAATCCAATCGGCCAGCAACAGGGCGTATGCGCAAGTCGCATTTTGAAATGTCAGACGTCGATTGAGCGACGAACGCGTCACTTCGATTTGTGTCTGATTTTTCAATAAGGTTTTACATTTATTTTCTTATTACTTTTGGCAATGGGGAAGCTTCAATTGAATTGGTCTTGCGACTCTAGACGTAATGGATTTTCGGCTCACAGCTCCTCGCCAGCCTTTCATTTATTCATGGCACAACTTTTTTTTAAAGTAAAATCTTTTAGGCTGCCTTTTTGTATGACGAGGGCGTTCCGTCTTTTGTGAACGGAGTTCAAAGATTCGCCGTTCACACCCCGATCCACAAACAAAAATGTGTGTCGCGCATTTTAAGTAGATGTTGTACTTGGTTTTTTTTTACCCATATTTGTTTGAAGTGTTTGCGTCAATCTTGGTGAATATCGCCTCAAGCTGTGTGCAGTTTATGACATTTTAAGCTTGGTTTTAGGTAGATGTATGACAAAATATGATAATTATTTGTCTATAAACGTGCTGCCAACTGGTTCTATTTATGTCACACAAATACTTGCTAAAAGCTTGAAATGTCAAAGGGTTCTGCCTAGAATCAAACAGTCAATCCAATTTGACATAAATAATATATGTTTATGTGATTGCTACCAGAAAACGAGCCATTTTATGTATTTAACAACTGTAAGGTGTAGTTTTTATGTACTGTAACTATCAGTTATAATCTTAATTATCATATTATGAGATAACTTTCTGTATACAAAAAAAAAGAATACTTAATTCCACATTTGTGCCATTCTCACTTTTAAATGTATGTGTGAATGCCTAAAGTCCACTGCCATAAATCTGCTAAACAACGTGCTATATGTGTAATAAGTAGTATATGTATGTGCTTATACTGTGGTATATGAGAGCCACAACTTTAAATGTCTAAGGTTAATCTTAAGCGCTGTTTATTTTTGGGTTTTATGACATATGACTAACACTAATCAAGCTTAATTTATGGTTCAAGTTTACGAACTTTTTCCCTTATATTGGTGCAGTTTGCAGTGGCTTAAGCAAACCGACCACACAATGAGTATGTATATTAATCTTTTGTTTATAATAATCGAAGCATCTAATTATTAACGGCCCACCAATTCGGGGAGACAGCGATGAGCACGCTTACTAAATGTTTAAATGTATAAATGTGGCTACATGTCGAAGCTGCGATGCTGTTGAAGTAAGTTAGCCAAGTTCAAATTCAAGGCTAAGCACGACGATTTACAAACACACGAATACCGGTAAATTGTCGTTTTTGCTTTTGTTGTTGTTGTTTAAATTGTTACTGACTTTGTTTTTGTTTGACGTCGTTTATTTAAACAATTATTGACGATCGGCAAACGGGTCACAGTCAAAGTCACAGTCACAGTTGCAGTTCCCAGTCACGGTTACCAACTAGAATTGATTTCGTTTAAAAAACGGAAATATTAAATATATTTATATGGCACAGGAAGTTTCCTAATCAGCATATATATTTAACAATTTAATTGTCTTAATTTTTAATAGTTTTCTTTGGCTTTTATGGACACAAGTGCCTTGGAATTGTGCAAATTTGTCGAAACCAAGAAACAAAACTCCAATTTGTTTGAATTTTTCACATAATTTAGTAATAAAATCGTTGTTTTGTGCGTGTGTGGGTTTTTTCCATTTTGATTTTGGCAAATGACGTTAGCTAATTAAAATATTTGCCGGCCTTAGACAATGACAATGCTTAGAATGAGAGATGGCGATAGAAGAGACCTTAAGGTCAGTCACAAAGCAGAAACACAGTCAGTAGACACAATGCACAATTAGAATCGAAGTTGAAAATGTGTTTTTTTTATATGCATTATTCATGGCAAAAGGTCGTCTCGAGCAATCAGTTGGCAACCAGTTGAATATTATCCTAAATTCAACATCACAAAAAAAACTCTCGATTTCATTTACATTTCTAATGCAGTCGAATTTCTGTGAAATGTGTCGTCGCAACGAAGCGACGTCAGCAACTGGTTTAGCCAGACAGTTTTTCCATTTAAATTTGACTTGATAATATTTTAATTTATACTTGAAGTCGCATCGCATCAACCGGTTGCTTCTTCTCCTGATCTTCAATAAATGCCGGTGCCAGGTTTCGACTGCTTCGTTGTCACTAAAAATTAGCATCTCTGGGGCAAAGCCGTACAAAATTTAACTTTTCTTTCTTATTTTTTTCATTTGAATAGTTTTTTTTTTTTTTTTTTAGCTCTTTCAAGGTCGCCTCAGTTGTTTTTTTTTATGGAGTTTCTGTTTAATTTTCTGGCACTGTTTATTTTTTTGGTCAATTTGGATTTCGTTTAGCATGTTATTATACAATATTATGTGGGCTAAGCTGATTACATTTTGCAGAGCCATTTGTCAGTCTGAATTGATGTTATGCAGATTTGAGCGATTATGTAGCCAATTATTAAAGTGCTTAAACTGTCAAATCGTTGACGCTCATGTCTCTGTCTTTGGCGTAGGAGTAGTTCAACTTGCAAGTTCAATCAGCTCTTGTAGCTATACGACAGAATAAATATTTAGCTCTGCCTATTTAGCAGTTTTCCTAGTAAATATGTATAATTAAAGACCTTCAAAATCTTTAGAACTGACCTCAGATACTTGTAGCGTGACTAATGCTCATTAGTGTACACTTTTCAAATCTTTAACTTAAATGTAAAAAACATTGTTCTTTCTTAGGCTTGAACTTGATCAAATACGAACTTCACATTCAAGAAGATCAAAATATTTTTAATTTTAATCTTAGCGTGACTAATGTCTGCTAATAAGAATTGTAGTAGAACAAATTGATATTAAAAGTGTTTCGACCTGTATACTTTTGGTTACTTTGAGCGCTCACTTAAAAATTCATTTATCATCCTGTAGATAAGGTAAAGAAATATACTGCATTACCTACTTATATATATATTTTATTATATACCCGAAATCTTTATAAGCCTATTAAACCATTAAAGTTTTATTTGAATTAAATTAAATTAAATGTTAAAGCTTTTACGGAGCTCGCTTCTTCACAGCTTTGAATGCATTTTTCTGAGGCATCGCTTGATTGGCAAGTGAAAACGAAGTTTCCTTTTTTTTTTAAACCGTTTTCAGTTTCAATTTGTTGTTTTTACTTTATATTACAGTTGTCAATTAATCGCCAATTCCGGTTGCTATTCATTCACTTGAGTTGGAGCTGTGAAAAGTTGCTGCTGATATGCAAAAGCAGAGCAAACCGCATCTCTACGAGAAATCTCAGTTTCACACACATTAAACAGTCGTCTTAGGTGTTTCCCAGTAATTAACGAATTTAAATGTTTGCTTTAAGTGTGCGTTAAGGAAAACTCCCAAAAAGCAGCCAAAAAAAAAAAAAACATAATGTGCAGAAAAATGTTTGTTGAAATTACAACAATAAAAAGAAAGAAAAAAAGTGCACATACGATCGTCGCAGATGAATGAAAGTAAAATTTCAAAACTTTGTTGTAACTATTTTTGTTGCTTTTGCTGTTGTTGTTGTTGTTAATGATGAAAGTAAAATCGGCGCAGTTATATTTGTTCGCTGCGGCAAAAGATGCGCTCAGCAAAAGATACAAGATACAAAGCCACAAATTTTGTATAAACAAATTATGGCAATTGTTTGTGCTTTTAGCAAGTAATGCCAAGCAGCAACAACAGCAACAAAGCAACATAATTCAGTATGTTGTATATAGTTGGAAAACAACAACAAGTTGTACATGGCAAATAATTAGCAACGCTTCAGGTAATTTTGCAAAGTTTTGCCAAGAGATTTGGCCCTGAGATTTTTTGAAGAGGCTGCCTGGCAAACTTTTGCTTGGTAGAAAAAAAAACACGGTTTACCTGAAAATCAACTGTGTATTTTTTTGGTTTTGAAATAATCCACAAATGTTTTACAGTTATTTTTGAAAATGTTTAATGGTTGTTGCTAAAAATGCAGCAGCATAAGGAAAATTCATACAATAAACTCTGCACACACACACACGCGCGCAATCGAGAGACACATGGAGAGCGAGAGAGGGAGAGAGAGCGAGTAAGTAAGAAAGACGAGCATATATGGCAGTGTGCGCGTGTGTGTGTGAGTGTGTTGCAGTTTATTGGGTGGTGTGCGTGCACTTGTGAAAATTTTCATTGATGTTTCAAATTTAACGTATTTTTTCTGTTTCTGTTTTCCAAATTTGACAAACACACGCGTTTATTTATACATCTATTTTTTTTGGAACGTATTTTTCAAGAATTTTCTATTTGCATAAAACAGCCTGAAGCCGTGGGCTGAAAACTCTTAGCAGGTATTACGACACTTGGGCATTAGTTTTTCACACCAATACAGCTGCAGTTGCGCATTTCACACGTTTCTGAATGCGCTTCATTTTTGCTGTATTTTATTTTGGCCACAAATTAACATTAACATAAACAAATCGCTTGCAAAAACTTTTTGTTGGCCATATAAATTTTATATAATTTTTTACAACACAATGCCACACGCACACACACACAATCACAATCACACACACACACACACACGTACGCACACACACTTACAGATCGATATATATACACTTGTGCGAGCGCAGCGCATGCGCAGCGTCTATTTGAATTATTTTGTATTTCTTATAACGAAGTTAACCACGCCCACTTACTGTTGCCAACCTGTCTTGGCTGCCGTTCACCTGGCTGACCGTTTGCAGACTGAAATTGCAGATTGTTGGCCAACTTTGTGTTGGCATAAAATCGTCTTTAGGTAACGAAACGAATCGAAGCTTTTTTAGCTCGCTAATTTGGTTTCCAGTCGCATGTCTTGGAAACTGGTTTCTTGCCGCTTCGCCGCAGCGGCTTTGCGCATGCGCTCAGCGCACCAGAGAGCGGGAGTGAACTATTGAGAGATAGAGAGAGAGAAAGAGCGCAATGTGGAGAGAGAACAGCTGCTGGCTTTGAGAGAGCACATTTGAGCTTTTCCTTGTATAGCAGTTTTTTTTTTTTTTGTTACAATTTTCCTCTGTCAACATTCTGCAATCGTTTCGCTTATTTTTATTGTTTTTGTTTTTTTGTTGTGATTTCTCAGTTTTGCTTTTGTTTTTTACTTTTCTTTTTGATTTTGTTTTGCAGTAGTTGCCGTGTTGCTGCTTGTTTCTAGCTTATAAGCAGCTCAACAGGTTTGCTGATTAAGATTTTAGCTTTTTTTTTCCTCAATTTATTTAATGAATTTGTTGCAAAATATATTAAGAAAAAAAATTAATATACAATTTGTATGCCTTGTTTATTTCTTTTTAATATTCAAAAGTCATTTAATGTCGAAAATTAATAATGATTAATGATACAAACAATTTTTTCAAAAATATATATTTAAATTCGTCGTAAAAGTATTTTAAGAAATTGTTTGCATATGTTAGATGCATTTTTTAATCCATGTATTTGACAGATAATTGAAATATGTTTGAGATGCATTTCAGTTCGATTTCCATTCGCTCCTTAACTGTTTCTTAATTTCCGCATTACTTTCGTTAGCTGCCATGCATATATAATATATTTTGACTGATCTATTAACGATTCACAATTGATATTCATGTGCACGCTAATATGTTTCAGTGCTTACCGTTTTGATTTGTTGACTGACCGCAATGACATAATAACAATAGCACAACAAATTGCTGCTGCAAATAAACAAACAAAAAAGAAATAACAACAACAACAGCAACAACAACAAGAGCGTTAAGCATTTCAATTAATGACCCAACGTAGGCCAAAACCATCTGCTATTAGTCACACTCATGGAAAACAACCGTACACAATAAGCAATGGACGTTGTCTAAAGACATATAAATTGGTTAAACGGATCATGAATTATTGCGCATACGCCGCGTGGAGCGCCGGTGCGCTATTAAATTTTAGTTGGGCATTTCATATACAAACTACACACACACACACGCACACACACACACACATGCACACACATAGACACATTAAATGACTAAAACTTAAATCGGCTGAATGCAAAATAATGTGAGGCATTTCAAACGGCTCACAATGAAATCAATCAGCGGTCACAAACAACTGCTCCCCATTTCTGCTGCTGCTGCTGTTGCTGCTGCTGCTGCTGCTGTTGCTGCTGCTACTGTTGTTGTTGTTGCGTTCACTGCGGATTATGGCATATTTTTTTTTAAGCCGACTTGAGGCTGTGTCTGCAGTATGTGTGTGTGTGTGTGTGTGTGTTTGTGTGTTTATTACGTCACAGAGCTAAAGTACTTGGAGTGTGTTGCACTGCATCTGCGCCTGTGAAAGTTGAATTTGAATTTCTGTGGCGACTCTTTGCTTGTTGCTTGTATTCAAATTGGAGCAGCAACAGGCAGAGTCGCAGTTAACACATATACACACACACACACACATTATCGAGTGGCGGAGTGCGACTTTATATCACCTACTCATATCTAACACAATTGCTTCCTATGCTCTCAATCTATCCATGTGTAGCTGTTGCTGTTGCTGCTGCTGCTGCTGAGAACGGGAGCAATGTGTCGTGTGTGTTTTTGTGTGTGTTGCGAGTGTGCGAGTGTGTGTGTGTGTGTGTGTGTGTGGGCTGCATTGTTGAACCGGTATGCCGCATTTTATCCAAAGTTGCAGCATTTAGTTTTTACTACATGCCGTAACTGTTAAACAGCTGCCATTTGCCAGCTGTTTGAATTGCACTGATTAAAAATGTGCAGAGATTTTTTTGGTAATAAAAAATAACATTTCCCATTGAATATGATAGCGCAATTAATAATTAAATTAACTACACTTATTTGCCACTCATGTATTACAGTCAGCTGCCAAATAGTTGCTTATGGATTAGATTATTCAACAAAATTATAGTCGATTTTCTAAGAATTCGCGTTTGGCTGCTTGTGTCATTTATTGAGGTCTGGGGCCACGTTTAACTCTAACATTTTCTGCTTAAGCATAACTATTAATTATTATTGCCATTAATTTTGAAACATTCCGCTAATTGGTTAAATTTTTGGCAACATTTTTGCAATGCAAATTTTATTTGGCAATTGTCGGCAGCTTTTTAATCATCTCAAATTTTGAATATCGTTAAAAATCAAACAAGCCAATTAAGTAAAGATTATCTACGAATTACGAATTGAATATGAGCAATGAACAATTTGGGCATTTGTCAACATTTACGTCTGCACTAAACTCCAAACAATTCCAATAAATATTTACCGTTGCAAGTGTGCTGAAATCCCAAAATCTCAAAGTGTTGACTTCTCGTGAATTATTGTGTGGTTGCCAGCCACCACAGGAAAAAAACCCCACCCATAAAAATCAAATGTGTTTTGAGTCATTTGTTAAGGTATCAAAGAACAAAATGCATGCAAAAATGCTTTTATTGTCATTTTGAACAAACGAAAAGTCGTTCAACCCGTTTTCAGGTTGTTGTCGTGTACGTAATTACATGAAAAAAGAATGCATTTGTTGTCGCATTTGTTATTGTTATTGTTTGTGTGTTCGCTTACTTATGATAACTGGTTGGGTTTTACATTCTCTTGCAGGCCTTGGCGGTCGCTAACAACTAAAAACAAAACAAAAATCACAAAACACAAGGCACACACACAGCGAACTGCAATTCCGCAATAAATTCGAACTCCAGTTCGAATTCGAATTCGAGTGTGTGTCGTCGTGTATTCATGTTTCGAATACAGCGTTGACCTTGCGCCTAAGGGAGTCCATTTCCAGCTCATATGATAAAAAAGTTCAAAACGAAACGAAAAACTTTATTTAAAGTACTATTCGATGCCGGACGCTCTTCGCCCGCCGCTTGGGCCACATGGGCATCCAGTTCAGCCTCCAGCTCGTCGCCATAGCGCACAATATACCACTCGGCTATGAAGTAAATGACCAGCGTGATGAGCGCAAATTTCACATAGATCTTCAATATACAAACAATATTGATGTACAGCGCATGCAGCAGCTCCATGGCATCCATCTTAACGGCCAATGTTGCGTATGCGTAATGCAAATATTATCTTAGCCAAAAAAACTAAACAACAAAATAAACAAAAATCTGCTTAGCTCTGACTCTTTCTCTTGCTCTAGGGTCTCGGCAAGCTGAAGCGAAGATTGCGATTTGTTGAAATGAGGTCGCTGGAGGCGAAGTTTTTGGAGTCGCTCAGCAAAGCGCCGCTTTGTTGCTTATGCAATTGTTGTGGTTGCTGTTGTTGTTGCTGTTGTTGCTGTTGTTGCTGTTGTTGTTGTTGTTGATCGATTGTGTAGAGCGCATTAGTGTAGCGTTTAAGATGCACATTTCGCTTTCGTGCCTGACTGATGCCTCTGTCTATTTAGTTGTTGTCGCTGCTGCCGTTGTCGTTGTCGCCTCATTTGAATTTTATAGTGTTGATGATCCCTCGTGCTTCCAATTTTCGTGGTGTTTGCTATTTTCGGCCTTTTACGCTTCGTAATAAGTGCTCGGTTGCTCGGCAGTCGCTTTCAGTTTTTAGTTTCAGTATATTTGCTGGTATCTCTCACGTTGTCATTTGATCATTATGCGCGCACCTTAATTATGTTAATTTGTGTGTGGCAGCTTTGTACAATTTTTCTTTGTTGCTATTGCATTGATGTTGGCTTTATTTGCGCGCGCTCTCAAAGCTTAAACAAAATAAAATAATAAAAAACAAAGAAATGTGAAAAATCGTCGCATTTTAATTTGATTGAAAATTAATTTGATGCGAGGCGGCCAACTAATATAGCTGCAGATAAATAATCGTAAACAGCGCCATAAATAACGGCAACAATATACAAATTAGATTGCGAAAATCAAATGCTGTGATTTTTTTTTATTAGCGTAACTGGAGCAGGCAGGGTGTCAGGTTTTTGATTTTTTATTTGCTTTTCGGCAGGTTTTTAGACTATTCATGATATGAGGCTGCAATTTCGTAAGGTTATGTTTGACTGGTAAGGGATAAAATGTGGTCACGGGTCACATAAGTGACTGAAAGTTGTTGAGGAGCTGAAATACTTGTATCCTACATGGAGTCTCATAAGTAACTGCGAAGAGCAGCCCAATCTCTTATCTTGTTGCTTTTCGACATACATTGCCAAGATTTATGCACGCTTCGCATTGCAATCGCTTTCTGTCAATCTCAAGTTAAGTGTGTGGATAACGGCAGTCTAGTTTGAGCACTATTTATAATAACAGTAACCCAGAGTAAACTTAAGTGGATACTTAACGCACTCAATAACCTTGACAAAGACCTTCTCTGGCTAAGTAATCTGTTTTAAAGCCCCCCTTTCGGAGGCACCACTGACTCTTAGTCAAGTTGCACAAATTTCAGTTGAGTTGAGAGTCACAAAAGTTCATGTTCAAAAAAACTCGATTACATCTTCAATACACTTGACAATCGCTTAAAGAAATCGGTTTAGCCGTACGATTTGTGTATTTAACCGGACAGCGGCTTCAGTTGCAGTCTCCTGCGCACTCCTCCTCCCCCCACCGAAGCAGTTGATAAATGCAGCAATTATTTAAAGCACACAAATCAACTTCAGTTTGGATGAGTCTATGGCTGCAGTCCTCTTTGCGGATTCGGCGCATGAAGAGCCAAACCGAGTATATTTAATATTAATTTGAGCTGTACGCGCAAAAAACCCGCAGTCACTGCAATGTACAAATAAGCAAGCGAAACCAGTCTCCAAATGGACAAAAGTGGATTGCCTTCATTGCCGGGAGACGTGGCACTTGGGGGTCTGTTGTGCGTCGGCTGCCAAATCGAATTCTTCCTGACGTTGCAAAATTAATGTAAATGCTGAAGTTGAACTGTCGCATAAAATAAACCACAGACAAAGAGGCATCCCGGCCCCAGTCCAAACCGCCCCTATCCCCTTCCCCCAAACTGTCAAGTTGTCAAGTGGCTGAAAACTAGACACTAGATTCGCGATTCAAGATGCGCACCTGAAAATGTGAAGCTTCAGACTTGTGGATTCGCACAGACGCAGCTCGAAAATAATTTTTGTTTTGTTTTTTGCCAAGTCAGTTGCTTGGAGTCCGATAAGTGCGCCGTACTCGTCGTATATCTACGCTTACCGGTTTCTGGGGCAGCGTCGCAGACCCTCTGACATTCTCACCTTAAGCGTAAAACACTTAATTTCGGTTTACTTTTCATACCCTGTAGCTGTCCAAGTGCTGAAGAGGGGTGTATTTATAGACATTATTTACTAACTTTTGTTCAAATTCTTCTATTCTATTTCAGATCTATTTAAAATTTTACACTTTTCTAATTATAATTTTACAATTATCACAAATTTTCAAAATTGAGGCTACATTAAAAAAATCACTGATATTATTTGACTACGGTTCTTTCGACTTTATCACTGTTTCTTTGCTTACACTTTGAAAAGTAGTTATTTTTATTATATAGAGTACAAAAATTATTTCCTTATCCTCGTCACATGGCACTTATTTAGATGCATATTAATTAATCAAAGCGTAACAATGACAAACGGTAGAGTAATTTGCAATTGTATAATTAAATTTATTTTGTTATTGCTGTTTGTTTGGCTACTTGGCAGTAAACCATTAAAATGTGGGTGACCAGCAAGTGAAAAGGCCAAAAGCCCCAGCCAAGAAACAAGTAACAAGTTACAAGTAAGCAATCAATACACTTATGAGACACGTACAACACGGCAAGCCAACATTTAAGTAGATGCGACCATAGATACGTATCCGTCTGTCTTTCTGTCTGCCTGTCTGCCTTTCGGGGCTTGCCTACGGTCTGTTTGGCTTTGAGGATTAGGAAGAGTGGGGCCAATTGTTGGTCTGGCTGACACGCATTTCAACTCGCTAATTGCACAAATTGTGTCACTTGGCTGCCTAATAAACGAGCACATGGCACTTGACTTATAATTAGGTGCAGGCCTAAACTTTGAGTACCTGTTTGATAAATAACCGGTATTTATTGGATTGTGTAAATAATTGTGTCCGTATGCTGTTTGCTTCTCTGTTATTGTTACCTGTTGATTGCAAGTCTGTTAGAAGTGGTCGAGTTTTGCTTTTGGTTTTATTCTCAAGCTGTCTGTGGCTCCACTGAAGCACCGCTTACCATGTTTCCCAAACAACGCTTCCAGTCAGCCACAATAAAGCACAATCTTTCGCAAATCGTTTGCAATCGCTTTAAATCACATAATTATAACCTTTAACAGCTTTTGAACGCATTTTTATCTCTAAAGTCATATTTACCTCATTGTTATCTATTCGAGCACATTTTGCTGTGAAGTAAACCAAATAAAAAATACACACAAAAAATAAAAGCAGCTAACTTTGACAATTGGAAGCTGGAAAGCCAACAATTTCAATGAAAGCTTTGATCGGCCATATGATGAGCAGCTGATCTGCAAGCAGAGCTTTAAAAGTAGCAAGAATGCTTTAAAAAGAGATGACAATAGATCCGCTGAAAATTGTGCTTATAGAAAGCTTCAGTTTTATAACAGTCAGTTTAAAAGCAGCTCTCAAAGTCACAGCTTCAAAGCTTTTAAGTTGCAACTATTAAAATGCATAGCCTAAAAGTATGCAGCAGAAAATAAAGTCTTTCGTTTATTTTATACAAATTTTATTATTCTCTTTTAAGTTGCAAATATTAAAATACATAGCCTAAAAGTATGCAGCAGAAAATAAAGTCATTCGTTTATTTTATACAAATTTTATTATTCTCTTTTAAGTTGCAAATATTAAAATACATAGCCTAAAAGTATGCAGCAGAAAACAAAGTCATTCGTTTATTTTATACAAATTTTATTATTCTCTTTTGTTGCAGGTACAAAAATTGATTGAAGGAAATTACATATTTACAAAATGAATATGGGGAAACGTGCCAACTGGTGAGAGGATTTTACAAATGATAAGCAATTCTTGCAGTAAATTCATTTCATGTTGCGAAACAACAACTACAAGGCTTTCTCTGAGATGTTCTTTATTGATATTCTATTCACTCAATGGCGTCAATTATTTCATATTCTTCATCCAAAGAATGATCATAATCGATGTTGTATTTATTTTTGATTTTACTCTTATAATCCTTGAGCTCATCGTCGTTTTCAAATTTATTCAAATTGTAACGCTGATTGCCTCGATGTTTGCTGTTGTAGTTCTTGGTGTTGTTACTGCTGTGGTGTTGTTTGTTTGAGGTGCGATCTTTATGTCTGGTGGGCATATTGCCTATGCTATAACGATTACCTTTATTTCTACCGCTATTATTTCTACTGCTCTGCTTACTGCTACTGCTGCTACTATTTTGTCTACTTTGATATTCGCTACGTATACTAGAATTATATTGTTGCTGTTGCTGTTGTTGCTGTTGCTGTTGCTGCTGTGATGATGAGTATGACGACTGAGATGGATTGCTTGTGTATCTCATGCTGCCTCTAAAACTATTTTTGGTCATTTTATTGTAGTTGATTTTTGCGGTGCTATCTACGATCATATTGCTGTGCTGGTTATCTATATTGTTGCTGCTCCTGCTGCTGTTGATGTTGATGTTGATGTTGCTTTTGTTTTGTTGTGCCAGAAACTGTCGCTGTCTGCCGCCTCGTTGTCGTTTCGCTGTCCCAATCGTATACTCACCATCAGCCTTATATCATACCTCATCTTGCTGCTGCTGCTGCTGATTGCGCTGCGGTATGCGATACAATTCATCGTTATTCTGATACAGTTGCTCCGAGCTCTCGCAGTTCACATTTGACCACCAGTCGCAGACGCGTACAGCCTGATTGAAGACAGTGCCATTCGGACAGAGGAAGGAGTACTGATGGCCAGAGTGCAGACACCAGTGCCAGACCTTTGAAAATCCACAAATATTATGATTAGTTTGAGTTTAATTGAGCATACGTTTAATATTCTATTCATTGAAAGCACTTCTCATACCTGACATCTTGTCTCGATATCCGCATAGTAGCCTGGCTGACGTCCTTGGCAGTTGAAGGCCAAACCCTTAGGCACCACATCATAGGCTGGATAATCCTCCCCAGATATGTAGCCATCAATTTGCTGCAACAAGAGTTGGCCAAAATGAGATGCGAGTTTTTTTTTTTGCATAATATTCTATGGGAATGTGAATTATCTCATCGAGTGCAACTGCAGTGACCTTCGTTGGGTTTGGTTTTTGTTGTTGTATTTTTGTGGCCTGTTGATTGCCCAAGCAGGGCACATTTAAATCATGGCAAAGCAACAACAAACTGATGTCTAAACAATAACAAATTACGAGCTTGAAACAATTGCCACACACAAATTTACTACACGCCAAAATGTGAAAAAGAGACAGAAAGAAACAAATTTGAAATTCAAATGCATCCGCCGAAAAATCTGTCGAAAAGTTAGCAAAAAAAAAGGTGACTAGAGATCAACAAAAGAATCAGTGAGTGTTGAAAATGTGCAATTGTGTGTAAGAGTGTGTGTGTGTATGTGTGTGTGTGTGTGACAATAAAACTTCTTTAAAAAACCAACAGAGAACTGTCAATCTCATGCGTATGAAACCATGAAAAGCTGCCTTCAGCAACAAAGCGTGGCCAAGTAGCAACCCCAACACACACATCCCACACACACACATCCCACACACACACACACATTCTCTGACATTCCCATAATTGACATTCGACACTTTGTTCTTTTGTTGTTCAACCAGTTCAACATTCATAACTAAATCTATTGCAAAAATGATGCCACTGCTGTGGCTGTGTGTCTGTGCAACATGTTGCATGTCACAGGTCTATCTTTCACCTATCTTGATCTTGCCACAATTGCAAATCTCAATATAACTTCATTGTTATTGTTGCTGCTGCTTCTAATGCGTTACGCTTAAATAAGTCCATTTGCCAACGCGTGTGACTAAAATCTTTGCAGTTTTTTCGACCTTTTTTATGAATTTCAAATGCAATTGCACTTAACATTTTTTTATTGTTTTTTCTAATTTGATTTATGCAGATGAGCAGTTTTTCAAATGTTGTACAACTTGTGGGAAAAGGCTACATCCATAAATTGAATATAGACATTTGAGCGAGTTTTGCCTTTGAAGTTGGCCTTTGCACCAATATTAAATGTATTTTCCAAATCAAGATGATAAAATCGATGTCGAAATGTCGTCTTGTGCGTGTTTTGTTTAGTTTTGCTAAGTATTCAATAAGTGCTCGATGCTTATTCGATGCTTATTCAATGCTTATTCGAGGCTTATTCAATGCTTATTCGATGTTTATTCAATGCTTATTCAATGCTTATTCGATGCTTATTCGATGCTTACTCAACTGCTCTGCCATAACGATGCCCTGTGCGATTACCAAACAATTTAACAGCTAGTTGTTTTTTTATAACCACTGCAATTTCCTGCAACACGCTAATAACTTTCCTGGGCTCTTAACATTTTCAACTGCAGCACCAATAAACACCCAGTGCCTCAGTAACCCACAGCTGCATAGCACCACCAAACCCACTCCCATTCCCGCCCAGGCAACACTCAACTCTATAAGGTACTTGGACTGTTTAAATACCAGACGACGACGACGACGACGACGACGACGACGACGACGACGACGACGACGACGACGACGATGACGACGACGACGACGACGAAGTCGACTTCAATAACAAAAGCGACCAATTTTCCTTTCTTTTATGTTACTTTTGCTGTTGTTGTTGTTGTTGTTGTTGGTGCTGTCTCGAGCAGGGCACCAAGGCTAATTGATAAAAGACAACAGCAACAACAACGAAAACACTAGTAAGAATGATCTTGTCGAGAGAGTTCGACTAGCAAATACCCTGTTCCTTCATCTTCATCGATCAAAAGTCAGCGTGAATTCGAATCATACGAGTCTTTTTTCATGGTGTCTAAGATTGAATATATTGAATGATATATCGATGATCATCAAAAATGTAGAGAAAGATTCATTTATCAATAAAATGAAGTAAATTTTGAACTGCGAAGATTTGTTGGCCTTTAGCTCCAATAGTCTCTGAGATGGAGGTGAGGCATGCTAATTTGTTGTTGGTTGTCAATGCTGATCACTCTGATATATCAATCAATGTTGAATCTTCCTGTTACATACCTTTCCACTGCGACATTATACCCATTTTCAGTGGGTTCAACGGATAAGTAAAGAGGCCACAAGCGAACGCTGCAGCAGAAGAAGAAAACAGCAAATGATGACGACACCTTGAGCCCCAAGAGTCTTAAATGGGAAATGGGCAATGGGGAATTAGGGGGAGCTCTGAGATCTCCGTGTGTGTCTGTGTGTGTCTGTGTGTGTGTGTGGTGTGTGTGGCGTCGCAGACGTGAGAAGATGTCTAACACTTTGCAGACAGGTCGACGTCGTTGTCGTTGCACTTGCAAAATCGCATGTAGCCATGTCTAGAAAAAAAGTGAACTTTTTTGGTCCACTTTTTTCTATTTTGTGGCAACAATTGCATTATTGCTGTTGTTGTTGTTGTTGTTGCTTTTAAGGCGACTGCGGCTGCAACTTTGCGTGGGAGTTGTTTGTTATTGTTGTTGTTAGTTGTGTGTAGATCGCTATCAGACAAGAGACAAATGGTGTGCGCAATCTTTTACTTTGAATGAGTATGGAAATTATCTCAGATGACACTTCATTTTCTTCATTTTGTTTTTGTTGCCACTTTGCCCGGTTGCTGCTGCTTCTGCTGCTGCTTCTGCTGCTGCTTCTGCTGCTGCTTCTGCTGCTGCTCATGATATGTCTGTTCTACAGCTAATGAAGTGATCAAATTTTATGTAACATTGTAAAGTTTTTTTCAATTTTATTCCCAGGCTTATAAAGTTTTATGAGCGGCGCAGAAAGAAAATATTCAACGATAAACTGCAAGATAATTGACAAAGAGCAATAAATAGACAAATCGAGGCAGGCAGGCAGGCAGTCAGGCAGTCAGGCGGGCAGGCTGCAAAAGGGTTTCCAATGCCCGCAAATAAGTAGTTGCCTCTTTGGCATCATGTGGCGCCCCTTGCCCCCGAAACTTACCCCATTGACACAGTTCCCTGCCAGCAGCACAGCAGCGAACACGACAACAAAAGCGATGGACATGCAGGAGGCAAAGAAGTTGCGGGTGGTGACGGCGGCAGGGGAGGAGCAGCGGCTGTTGCTGCTGCTGCTGGCTGCTAGATGAAGATGCTGCTGCTGTCTGTTAACTTGTTGTAGTTGTAGTTGTTGTTGTTGCAGTTGTAGCTGTGGTGATTTGTTCGCTGTTGTTGCGGCTGCCATGATGTCTGTTATTTGTTGGGTTTATGCGGCTACGCGGCGTATACGTAATTTAAATGTGATTTTTCGGTTTGTTTCGTTGTTGTTTTGCTATCTAAAATATAAAATCGAAAACGAGTGAAGAAGCAGAGAAGAGGCGAGCTAAGCTAAGTGCTATTAGATGGTATACACAAGCAGCTTATGAGTGTGTCTGTGTGTGTGTGTGTGTGTGTGTATTTTTAGAAAGGAAGCTGCAATTGAAAAAGTGTACTCGACCCAAGCAGATGCGCGATTTCTTCTGTGAGCTGCGTTTTTTTTTTTTTTTGCTGAGCTAACTTGGCATATAATTAGATTTCATTTTTATATTTTTCTTATTTGCTGAATGGAATGCAATTTAATCGTTGCCACAAATGGTAATGTGCATTTGTGGTTTCGGCGGTTTTGTGTACTGGCCCAGCCAGGAGCCGATGCGCCGCTGCCGAGATACACAACATTCACTTCTTGCCACTTGGCGTTGCTTTTATTTTTGTATAGGTCTCTTATTGCTTTTTGATTGCGTTTAATGGTTATCTTTACATGCGCAGGTGATAATTACATTAAACACAATTCGGTATTATTCGAATTAACTTAATTCAGATATTGCATGCGTTGAGAAACGTGCGAATTTGCTGATTTAGATCATCGAGAAACTTTGAATTATTAATAAGAAAATGGTTATTATGTAGGATATTCTAGCAGTAAGTTGTTTTTGAGAGATAGCTTTAGATAAATATTCTGTTGAAGCCTATATAAGTCTTCCCGTCTTCCTGAAGCTGAACAAATTGCATTCATTTTATGTAATTAAGGAATCTACTTCTTTGCAATAGAGCATCCTTTAAATATTTTATTTGAGTATTATTCTTATTTTTTAATTGTTCCTTGTGCTGTTTTCCATAGATCAAGGAAGTATCCTTTTAATAGGTCTTTAATATATTTCGCAAATATTTTATTTAGGTATTATTTTTCAAATGTAAGTGTTCCTTGTTGTAATTCATTATTCGTTCAGTACATCCTTTAATCACTCCTTTCAAATGAATTATCTCTGAATTATACTGATGATGATTTGTTATTGTTATTGGCTTAAATGCCTGTGTAAAGTTTACGTAATTAATATCTCAACATGAAAGCCACGCACTTAACCGCACACTTGAAAAACTCTTGACAAGTTTCGTTGATTGTATATTTTTGGACGTACGTTTTTGGGTCGCGATCTGTGAGCTGCGAGTGCTGCACGTGTTGCCGCGTTTGGAGTTGATGCAAAAGTTAGAAAAAATTTCGCATCAATTTTTGTTTTATACTCAAGAGCAGGTCGAGCGCGGCAACGTTTGCCAGTCGGCTGGGGGCCAATAGATGAGCGAGCTCCAAACACACAAAATGCACAGCGTCATCGTCAGCGGAGTCGCAGTCGGAGAAGCGGCCAAAAGCCACCAACGCCGCAATTGCCAAAGAGCAAACTCATCGTCATCGTCATCGTCATCGCCAGCTCGACGAGCGCCAGCCGAAACTGAAACTAAATCATCGTGCAATTGGCGCTCAACTCTCCGGCGCTCTCCAACTGCAGACATGGTCTGCTCTTAGACTAAATAGTTGTCGTTGTGGCAGATGCCGCAGCATCGTCTCGTTGCAGCATTGCTGAGGCTTTGTTTTGTTTACGGCTTTTGTTTGTTTACGTTTTTGCACATATTTTGTGTCGCAAAAAAAAAAAATGAGAAACAACATTCAAAAAATACCAAAATTAGTGCACATTTTTTAGCTCAGCTTTTGAGTTATTGATGAATGCCAAATAAAAATCTTGGGCAACAAATGTGGCTCTGCAACGAAATGGTTGGAATTAGTGGCGCTCAGTTGTAACCACAACGAATGACTTAGTCAATAAACTTGTCAGTCCATTACTTATTATTTAATAGTTGCAATATATCAATTTATCTGATTGATATGAATTTATCGGGAATAAATGATGGGATTCCTGTGGAATCCTTATGGATCCACACTGAAAGACTCTGGCCACAAGCTAGCCGTATGCAAAGTGAATGGAATGAAATGGCAAGTTGAGGTTTACTTTGGAGCAAATCATCAATCAAAATTATAAGAGGATATGAGAAGAAGAAGAAGAAGAAGAAGAAGAAGAAGATCTTTCACTTGAGGCGATTGCTTCATTCAATAAAAATGCTTTTTCACTGGGGAAAAAGTCTTATGCAATAAATTTATAGGCTAAAAAGCAGAAATTTATTGCTTTATTAAATACCAAATTAGACTTTAAAGTTGAAAAGAGATAAATTAATTAAAAATTTATGGAATTTATTTTATTCTATGTGAGACAAATGGCAATTGATGAGCAGCATTTAAAATTTTCAATATTGAATTATGTATAATTATTTGCAAATGTTAAACAAACTTTTTAAATTCAACAATAATTTATTATTTATTTAATGATTTCTTATTGAGTAACTAGTAAGCTATGTGCCGGATGCCGCTGAAAGTCGCTTTAACGCTTTAATTACGCAAATCCCTAATGCTAAAAAACCGGCGCCGCACATTAATTTCCATTATAAATTACCATACATTAAACTAATTAAAATCAAACGCGGCAATAAATTTGCAGCAGACATTCGCTCTAGAATTGATGCTGCTGCTGCTGTTGCTGCTGATGTTGTTGCAGCAGCAGCCGCTCACTTTCAAAAGATGTGCAGTGGCAATCCGGTTGGGAGCAATTGAGCCAAGGAATAATATATCGACGGCCACTGTCGACTTCAGTTGCTGGCTTTCAATGCGCTTCAAATGAAGCGCATACAAAGACGAATCTTGTGACTGAGGCTGAGACTGAGACGGACACGGAGACGGAGACTTTGACTAAGTCTCTGAGGCTGAGACTGAGACTGAGGCTGAGACTGAGACTCATTCTGGTTCACCTTCGAGAAAAGCATTGCAGCAGCTACAAGTAATAGCAACAACTATGACAACAACAACAACAACAACAACAAGAAGCGACGTTTGGCAATGCGGCTGCTGCTGTGGCTGCTGCTGTGGCTGCTGCTGTGGCTGCTGCTGCTGCTGCTGCTTTGGCTCTTGGTTCAGCTTTACAGTTATTTATTTTATTTTTTATGTCTGTGAGAAATTCCCTTAATCAGCGCAAGTCATTGCAACTGCCACCATTGGTTGCAAACAAGAAAAGTCTAAATATGCTGTTGTGACTGGCGCTGTCTGAAAATGGCAGCAGGTTGCTTTCAGCCTGATTTCGTTTTTATTTACCATTGCTATTATCATTAGGCGTTGGTGCTTGGCATTTCATAACTGAACTCGGCTCAACTAAACTGTTTTGACGTGCAATTAATACAGCTCCAGAGCTCCAAAGCCTCCCCTGCCTCCTCTGCCTCCCCTGCCTGCAATGCCTCCATTGACTTGTGGCCATATTTTATTAGAGTTTAGTACTTGCTTCACACGCTGCCGCAGATTATATTTCTTGTGTGTGTTTCTCTTTTTTTTGTATATGTATTTCAATATTGTTTTTGTGGAACCGTTGAAAATTTAGTTGGGGCTGCCCTTGAATGGGGCAGACTGCTGTCGGCACTACATGTGCCATCATCTTGAACGTCCGGATAATTTGGCTGGCCGCCGCTAACCTTGACTTTTAACCATCCGGAGGTGGCAACATCAACATCAACAACAAACAACAGCAGCGGCTTCTTCAAAATTGGTTTAAAGACGTGACGAAAACAATGATAAAGTAATTATATATATGTATATATATATGTACCTATACACATCATATATGTATTGTGTGTATGAGTGTTGCCTTTGACACTTGTTGCTGCTGCCCCAAATGATTTGCTGTGTGCGTCGTCGTCCCATTCTGCTGTCAGCTTTATGGGACATTAGCGCTATTTAAATGGTTTTTTTATTGCTGGGCTGGGTTTTGGTTTCGCTCAGACGCTAATGCGATCAAAAGATGCCAGCCTCTTCGAATACTACCATAATTAATAAAATAAGTTGCGTAATGTTTATTTAATGTCGCCCTGGGAGCTTGCCACACAAAAGTTCTACATTTTCCTTCTGTTCTTAGCGACAAGTCGAAGTCATTGCGAAAATTGCATGGGAATTTTGTTGTCCAGGTTAAATAAGTCTTGGTGCAGATTGAAAGAGGCACATTCATTTCACATTAGCCAACTCAATCATTAGTTAAGCTTGTATCTAAATTCAAGGCTCAACATCAAGTACATGCCGCTTACTTCAAGTTGCTGCTCACTGATGTTGCAAGCTGAGGCAGTTCCTATTCGCAAGCCATGCACATATCATTAAATCACTTGGAGTGCACATTTTTCAAAAACAATATCCTGCTTGGAAGCACATTGCTTCTCCCAAACAGACCGCAACTTGATAAACGCATTTTGGCAGCAGTTTTCAGTTTGCATTGTTCTGGTTTTAAGTACGGGTTTTTCCTGTCCATTTTTTGGCTGCTCCTTTCAATGGATTTGTTTCTTTTTGGTGGCGTTGCACAAACACAATGCAGCTGCAGCTAGCTGATTATTGTGCAAATAAAAGTTCTAATGATGATTTCGGCAACAACAATGCCATTATGCAAAGCAACAACAGCAGCAACAACAACAGCAACAACAACAGCAACAACAACAACAGCAACAATAAGAGGAAGGTAATTAGAGGCAAAAACAAAGACTTGCAACCAGAATATAAAACGAGGAATTGTAATTATCATGGCACTGCAATCAACAATGAATATGCTAAACAGAGAACATCCTATGGAGTTGCAACGAGGCACATGCCACATCCGCCACAACAATATCATTATCATCATCATCATGATGATGATCATCTTCATCTTAGGTAGCCATTTGCGCAACGAGGCAAACCCAAAACCGAAATCAAACCAAATATCATACATCATCGCAAAGGTTTCCAAATTATATCGGATCGCGGCGTTTCTCCCATTCTCTCCCTCTCTCATTCAAATTGTAGCAAATTGTCGAAGTTTTGTAATCAAACGCGAATCACTCGCTTATTGTTTTTTGTTGTTGTTGTTGTTGTTGTTGTTGTTGTTGTATTCACCTCTTTGTATGTTTGCGGCCCAGCAATTTCACACACGCTGACTTTTCGCTAGTTGGCCCCTTAGCCAAGCTGCTGCGCTGCTTCTTCTTCTTCTTTTGTCCATATTAGTCTTCTGCTGACTTTTTTTTTTGCTTTGCATTGGCTCACTTTGTCCATATATCAAATTAAAATCAAACGCTTTTGCCAAAGATTTTATCACATTCGTTGAGGATTAAACGAAAGTGTTGACATGCCACATAAGGCAGTGGACAGGGGGGGGTGAGTGCTGTGGCAAACAGTCCCTTTGCAATTTTTGGTCTTTGATTGATTTTCGGTCGCCGCAATTATAGTCATTAGATCAAGTGACTTTTAAATTATGTCAAGCCGTAAAATTGGGTTGAGTGGCGGGATTTTTTTTGGAATTTACAAATTTGCGAATTTGCTCGTGGAGATTAAAGTCTAAGTTGGCCAAGACTTGAAAGCTGTTAATTAGCAAATTGCATTGCGTAAGCCAAATTGGATTTCGAAAATATTTCGATGGCATAATGGGAGCAACTCTAGGAAAGGGGGAGACAGGGAAGAAGCATTTCTAATTATTACTCAATATATATTGGGCAGAGCTGAAGTTAATTTGTTACTTGTTCTTTCAAAATGTTGCATTTTTTACTAGTTTTGTATGTCACTTAGAATCCGCCTTAAGCTGCCATAAAATATGTAGTCAATAAAACATTTTTGCTATTATTAATAAATTTGTCAATGTTTCATAATTAAGTACAGGCAAACATAAATAATGGACTGCAACTCAAGAAAATGGAAAATTCAAATGAATTTATTGAATTACAATTGATGATAGACAGCGGTGACAACAACAACAACAACAACAACAAGATTGTGGATGATTGAAACAACTGGCAGCGTATGCATCGAAGATCGTTAGAAGGCCAAAAAGAAATACCGCCAAAAAGTGGAAACGACATTTGAAGGGAACTGCGAGTGAAGCGATTACCAATACCATCGCAAAGCCAAATAAAATAGTTGGACAAGTACAAATGATAATCATGACGAGTTAGCGCTAGACGATGATAGGCAAACGCTTTCGGCGAAATTTGAACACAAAATGCCAGCTCAAATCGAACCAAAAACATCGAAAAATTATTATAGCACAAATTGAGACTGGCGGAGTATTGAAAATGCCAGCTGAGGAATCGGATAACCAGTTGCATGATTAAAAGTGGCGGAAGGGGGGACGAGTAATAGAAACTATAACGAGGCGCTAACAGGGTCAAAGCAGCAGCAGCAGCAGCCGCAGTGGCGAGTTGACCGAAAAAATGTTGACCAGTTTTTGAGTGTGCCACTCAATAAATTTGTTGGTTAAAAAAACCAAGACGATGATGCCGCAGCAAGAGCTGTAACTTCAACACTTGTGGCACTGACTACAAATATTCAGCATACGCCATGTGGCGCACATGCTTAGTGAGTCTAGTTGCAACATTGTGTGTCTTGTAGGCGATTTCATAAATTAGTCGTATCATTTTTTCGACTTGTTGATAGCAGTTGAACCTGCTTAGCAAGGGTATTTACCAAGCGGCGTGCTGTGAACAGCTGTTTTGCCAGTTCTATCTCGCTGTTGCTTGCGTTTAAATCGATATAGATGCTTCGATCACATCACAATTGTGGCAAGGTCAGTAGCTGACCAGACTAACTGCCTATAGATGATGCCTCAGAATAAGTGGGTTATAAATATGTAATGCTCTCTCATGAAAGACCTTACAAAGCAGCCGAGTCATAAGTCAAACGCTTCAACGAGCACCAAGTTGAATGTTGTTTCGTGTGAATTGAGCAGACAGACAGACAGACAGACAGACAGACAGACAGACGGACGGACAGACGGGCAGTGAGTTGGTGCCAGCTTCCCGAGGTGGAATGGGCACGACCTTTGCCGACTGCGACTTGGTTTTGGACGCCTCCCAATCACGAACGCTGATCGAAGATGACACCTTCAGTTATGCAGTTATTCAGTTCTTCAGTTCATTGTTTGTTGTGCTGCATGACTCAGGCAGCATTGTTGCAACATCCATTTGCTGCTTGTTTGCCTGCTGCGTTTCTTTTGGCCACAAGCAACATTCAGTTCCATATTTATTTTATTTTGTTTTTATTATTATTATTGATGTGCCATTTGTCTACTTATAATTATTTCGTCTTTTGTATTCCTAAGTGGCTACTGCTCACATTTTTTTTGCCAATGACATTCGATTTGTTATAGTTTTATTGTTTGATTGCCGTGGGATAATTAGCGCCAAAATATATTTAACCTTTGAAGCCATCTTGCTGAATTTTTGCTAAGTTTGCTCCTATTCAAGGCAAGGTTGAAATATTTGATATTTGGTTGTTGTACAGCGTTCCATAATTTTAAAGGTTACAATTATTATTCTCTCCAGTTATGCCAGCTGCTCCTTGAATATAACAGTTTCAAGTGCGAGTTCCTTTACATTCATATTTATAGCTAAGCTGATTCTACACTTTTGCACGGCTTGCTATAATTGTATGCCATAAATTGCCAAGTTTCGTGTGTGCCATACAAACAGCGGCTTTATACCTTTGGTTTAAGACTTCGCTATGTGCGAAAGCTCTGAAAGCTTTTGTTCAGGGAATAGTTCACTTTTTTAACAACATTAAAAACGAAAATCGCGTTTCCAACTTTGAATATAGGATTTATGTAGAAGCCAAACCATAATCAATAAGTCCTGGATTTTGAAGATCAAACCCCAATATAGACAACAACAATATTCTTAGGTACAATTCGAAGTTGAATGTCGAATTAATCATTCTAAAATAAGCTTTAATTTTGAAAATCATTTTGATGAAAATATGTCAAAATTTGCGCCTTATGTTGGTCATTTTTCTACTTTCGACTTTAGATGAGATGAGATCTCAGCTGAGCCAGTTGTGCACTCTTTTACCTGCCTTAATCCATTTCTCAACATTCTTGTCACGCTTTTGCTGTTTGAATATGGAAGAATTTATTTCAAAAACAAAACGTGCACTTAACAATAGCCAAAGAGCAATTGTCATTTGACCTGTGCTTGCATTCCACAAACTGAAAGCCAGCCAGACAGATGACAGATGGAGTGCAGCTCAAGGGTCACACAAGCTGCTTATATTTCAATTGCAATAAATTGTTCGTACTTCTACTTATTTGCTCTCCTGCTCTCCCTCTCTCTCTCTCTCTCTCTCTCTCTCTCTCTCTCTCTCTCTCTCTCTCTGTATAGAGTTTTATTTATTTATTTCACTTTTGACACCTCTGTCGAAACTTTTTGTGTGTTTTGTGAAGCGACAGCTGCTTCTTTGCCTTTGATGATGTCTCGAATCAAGTGAAAAATGCACTGCTCTCTATTTGATGGGCAAATAAACAAATTAATAATAAATTTGCTCTTGAGTTGCGACACATTTGTGTGTGTGTGTAGCAACTGCAGCCACAGTTGTGCAACAGGCCACTAAGCCAAGTCGGACTTGGCCAACTTGACCTGAAAGACGGCGAATCCTTGCGCCTCGTGCACCAGTTGCTCTGCTAAATGGTCTGTGTAATTGCATTTGACGCCACGCGGCATCTGTTAGCCTTCCGCCGGGTAGCTAAATTCTCACCATCAAACAGTGTTGCCAACTTTGGAATTGCAAAAAAAAAGGCTAACTTTTAAGAGATATTTTATTCAAAAAAATGCATTTTATAAAGTTGCCTTGAAAACTATAAAGTTTTTCTATAATTCATTTAAATTAGTAGTAGTAGTAAACAAAAACATTGTTTTTCGAAATATACTCTCTAAATAATTAGGTAAATTTGCCTATATTGATTTTCCAAAATTCAAAGCATATTTCTTTGTTATGAGTTAGTAAACAAATATTCTACCTTGCAGCTATTTTCGCTCTCATATTTATTTATTTATACTTTTGTTGGCCAATTGATTAGAAATGCGCCCCTCATACCAGCCACATTTGACTCGAAAAAAGCTGGTTAAGCAACACCAGTTCCAGCCTTGGCCGACACTCTTCGTGTTTTTTCATAATGAACGTAGCAATTGCAATCAGACGATGGTAAGGCTCATAGATTGGCAACTTCTGTGTGCACTTGGATACTTCTGCCACTGATTTGTGGCATTTGAGGTTGCGGCTGTCAATTAGGCCACAAGCGGGGCAATCATATTGCACGGCTTTTGTTTTTGAATATAGTCAGCGCTTTTTCGTTTGCAATATTGAACAAATTAGCAATGAACAAAAAGCGCAAACATGGAAAATACGCACAAGTGTCATTGTCAATTGCAATCAACACGTTTTGAATGATGCGCCGAATAGCTGCAACTGTCAGCCAGCCAGCGAGTCAGACTGACTGTCTCCGTTTGTCAGGCTGCAACCCAAAATCCAAACATCAACTCGAGTGTGCTTCGATTGTGCCCAATGTCAGATTTTGCATGATTTTGCTGACAGAAAGTTTGCTGACTGTTGATATGTTGATAGAAAGGGGGGTGTGTGGGTGGGGCTGGGGGGTTCGGGATTGTGGTAAGCTGAACTTAAGTTGATTGCCATTTAAATTACAAAATCATGCATGTCAGTGACAGACAAGGAGTGAGAGATTTTGAAATTATAGTGCATTTGTGTTTTGTAATTAGACCCCAAATACATCCAGAACAGCTGTTGTGTGTGTGTGTTTGTGTGTGTGTGCTTGTTGTTGTGCAGCTTAATGAGGCAATACTTTGAACACTAGCCACTACTGAGAGGCAGTCCTCATTCAGCCAGAGACAACCATTCACATGCCACAGTGTTGTTGCCACACAAATTGTAAAATGATCGTAGCTACGTGTTTCTGGGCGTGTCCTGTGTGTGCTTTTTTGTCTGTCTGCCAACTGTGAAATATAATCGCTCAAAATGGATGCGGAGATTACTAGCCACACACACACACACACACACACACACACACTCAAAGGTATGTGCTGCTGCACATTGTTAGTCGTATTTTAGCTCTTTCAGAATTTGTAAAATGCGCAAATCAATAATGCGAAAATCGGCTTACAAATCTATTGAATTAGTGATCAAATTGTGCGCAACTGCAAATTGAATTGATTGTTCAGAGTTATATAATTGAATTTTCGCCGACGGCAGTTTATTCTCTCGAATGGAATATTTACCTAATTTTAATGCAGTTTTAATGAAATAGCCAAGACATGCCTAAAAAGGTATTGCTTTTGAAAAGTCTATCCAGGTTTGACGCACTTATAAATGTGAATGATTTGAAAACATTTCGAAGTGAACTTCTAGTTTTAGATATTGTGTAAATGTAAACACCAAATCATAACCAAAAACAAGTTATGACAGACTCCCCAGAGTCCCCTTTTGCCAACATTTAGAAGTCAACTTTAAATGTGTTGCATGCATTTGAGGTTTGGCATCAGATTGCCAATAAGAATTTTAAATGAAAGCCAAGCCACAAGTCAAGTTCAGGCAACTGATTTAGTTGCATAACTAATTCCATTTCTTAGCCAGATGTAATTTTATAAACACACTTGCACACAGCTATATACACAGTTATATGTATATGTATATATATATATTTGTACATGTGTAAGTAAATGTGTTTATTTGCGATTTTAATGGTTTATTTATAGTTAGTTTTGGTTGAGCCGCTTAAGCGTTTGTAAATCGTTGCAATTTGATGCATTTTATTAGTTTTCAATTGTGCAACGGATAAGGTGCGGCAATGTGGCAAATGCAAATTGACATATGAGCTGACACATTTGGGGTCAGCCACGCCCTTTTTGACAAACTCCAATTGATGAGTATATGCTGGTTGCCAGAGAGTCCTTGTGTGTTATCCCCGGCTCTTCTCCTGTCTGTTGCGTCAAGGACCATATTTCCAAACACACACATACACAGACACACATACACACACACACATACACACACACACATACACAGACAGACACACAGAGTTAAACAACAATAGCAGTGGTTAAAAAACCCAACAACCCAAAAGTGGACAGCAGCAGCAACAGCAACAGCAATACAGCAGCAACAGCAGCAACAGCAGCACATGTAATGCTACTTTTGACAAGGATATACCCACATACACACACACACACACACACACACACACACAGTCGCACGCACATACGCACACATATATATATCGAGAGACATTCACAGTGTCGATGATGATGCGTCAATGCATGCAAATTTTGCTTGCCACAAATAAGTTGGCAAAGTGGTTTTCGGGTTTTGGGTTTTTGGGTTTTTGCTTGTTGCTGCAATTCGTTCATTGTTGTTGTCTCTGCTGTTGTTCTGGTTGTTGTTGTTGTTGCTGTGGTTGTTGACTGTACTTAACTCAGCTCAATAGCTGTGATTTGCATAATATGGCAACGCCATGCAACAATTTCCTGTTGCCGGCCCTTCAGCAACAGCAACAACAGCAACAACAGCAACAACAACAACAACAACAATGCACTGCAAACAGAACCGAGGAAATAATAAAACTACAACACAATTTATTAGGCATCCAAATGAGAAATCCAAACTAAATATCAGCCAATTGGCAGCTGCTATTGTTGTGCTTCTCTTTTTTTTTTTCTTTTTTTTTTGGGGGTTTTTGGGCACTCAATCAAACAAACATTTCAATATTTTGCAAGCAGGCAAACTAAACCAATATTTTGTCAGTCATTGAGTGGACCTCGCCCCACTCACACCCCTTGCAGCCCGTAGATTGGCAGGGTCAATATGCAAGCTCTTAGTTAATAGGATTTTCCATCGATTGTTGTTGCAGCTGTCTGTTTATGTTTAGCCAACATTCAGTTTTATATATGTGCCCGGAGTACAAACCGGAAATTGCGTGCTCAGCATTTCTCTGCGTGTGTGTCTGTTGTGTGCGGCTGTGTGTGGCTGTGTGTGGCAACGCCGGCCATAATTTTTGCATTTGGTTGCGGTAAATCAAATGATTGTCAAGCAGTTGGCAATGAATTGAGTTAAATAAGTCAATAAATTAAATTAAATAATTAATTCAAAAGCAGCAACTGTAGCTGCAACATTTAAATTCCAATTGGAATTCAGCAGTTGCATGCTTCTATCAAATTTGTTGCATATGCACAGGCGTCGCCTTCAAATTGGTGACATGACAGAGATCATCTCCGCTTTATGCGTGCGTGCGTGTGTGTGTGTGTGTGTGTGTTAGCCATGTTATGGTCATTTTATGCATTTGCTTGTTCAACTACAGCAATGCGCTGACTGTGAATTTGTGCAACGACCACCCACACCACTATCCGCACTGTAAATTGACAAGTGTATTTTGGTGGGTGTGGCAGCATGTGATAAGGGCAAACGGGCAAACTTGACAGTTAGTAAAGGCAAAGGCAAAGTAAGTGTAACTGTGTGGCTCAAGTGGCTGCAGTTACAATATTTGATAACCCACAACTGAGCACAGTGTGTATGTGTGTGTGTGTGTGTGTGTGTGTGTGTGCTCAAGTGTGTGAGCCGTAAACACAGGCTTCAAACATCATTTCCTATTGGCATTGCGGCCTGTTTCAGCGCAGCTCAAACTGTGCCCCCCGTTACATAATTCGCATAATTTGTGTGTGTGTGTGAGTGTGTGTGTGTTAACAGCTTGAAGAGAGCCTCAAATTTGGAATACATTTGGAAATTAGGTTATCAGTTTGAAAAAGCTTGCGTAACTTGTAATCACAATCATTTAATTGCGCCTAAATGGCAACAGTTAGCACAAAATTGCTTATGGCTGAGATGATTATTGATTATTTTTGGCCATATGACAACGCTGGGCTCAGATAGTGTTGAGTTGTCAATAGAAACGTCACTTAAGTATTCCTAACCGAAAAGTTTCAACTCTTCTGCTTTCAATTTGGAGCAGCAGCAAATCTGACAGACGTAATCACACAAAAGTTTTCACATGAAAAGGAAGTTTCAATTAATTATGCAGACTGCAGGCTGCAGGTTGCAGGCTGCAGACTCAACGCACATTTATGTCAATTTGGGGTCTACGTTTCTAACTGGCATTATCCACTTGGCCACTCATCAAAGTACCGTTTGCAGGCCAGTTGGAGCAAATAGGATTTCGTAAAAGCAATTGCAGAGCGAGTGCACATCAGTAAATCAGCAACAGGCATTTAACAAATTTAGCTGCCGCATGACCCCAAAATTTTGGGGGCAAGCATGCAAGTGACCCCAATTAAAATCCCATGCATTGCAGCAGCAGCAGCTCTATTAGCTCTAATCAGAGCTAATTCAGCTGCCACACACACACACACATAGTGTATAGGATAATATGGGTAGCGTAACGTTTGAAAGGCGTTGCCGGAGCATGTGGCAAGTGGGAGCAGCGGAACAAGGAGACGCAATCATAAAATCTGTGCACTGCAGCAAGCAAGCTTGCATTTAGAGACTGAACTGCTGCAAATCTTTGCTGATGACAAATGTTGCATGCGCTTTGCAATTGCAGTTGGCAGCTGGGCAACTGGGCAGCAACAATTGTGAGTTCTGGCCGGGCTCAGCAAGTTGCAACTTGCATCAGATGCACTGGCAACTGCATTGGTCACTTATTCTTATTGAAATGCAATGCCAGAAATGGACATGTTACGTGCAACGTTGTTCAAGTGTGCGGCAAACAGTGGTGGCAGTTTGGCCTACCCAACACATCTGCACATCTGCACTCTTAGCCGATTGCAAAAGCTAACAAATTATCTTTAAACCTTTTAAAAGGAACTTAAGCTTATAAATAGTTGTGTCTACATACAATTATATACATATATATGTATATGTATGTATATATATATATATATTTGATGTAATTGAAGTATTATCTCTAATCTCCTCACAGCATATATTATTACAAATATTTAATTAGTAAGTAATGGCCAAATTCCATTCTGCATTTATTTTTGTATCCTTTATTTATTGGCCTTTTTTCTGGTTGAACTGTTTCGCTTGTTTGCCATTAATATTTGGCAGCACTGGCTTCGAGCCACAACTCAACTACTCATAAATGCTGCCCAAAGGGGGAGGGAGAAATGTGACTGAAGCAGATGCCCCAACTCAACTGGACTCTGTGGCACTGTCGGAATGCACTGCAGTGGTCGCTTTTGGACATGCGTAATTAGGTTTGTTGTTGCCACTAAATATGCGTGTCAAGTTCCAAATTCACTTGCTGTGCGTGCCTCTGCCACTGTGTGTGTGCGTGTGTGTGGCCAATAACTGCATGGGCATAGTCGGCAAATGTTAATATCTAACGTTTGTGTGGTCGTCTTGTTGGAGCCTTGTTGATTATGTTGCTTTTGTTGCATGCATAAATCATAATTGAAACCTCATTTCCGTTGCAGGCACATTTCACACGCCGAGTGGTCAAGTGCCATGCCCACAAGCAAGTACATAATTTGGGTTTTGCTTTAATAATAATAAACTGTCATCATCAATACGAACAATTGACGGCGACTGCGATTGCTGCTGCTTCTGTGGCTCTGCCTTCTGCTCTTGGCAAGTTTGTCAAACTGAGCCAAGTCAATTACTATGTGTCTGTTGTGTGCGTGTGTGTGTGTGTATGAGTGTGTTAACGTGTGGGGAATCACAATGAGGCAGCAAAGTGCTGGAGCTTTTGCTAGCAAGCAAATGCAATTATTTACATTTTTAGAAGCACGCTGTAAATGGGCAACCCAGTCAGAAAGTAGCACATGCCAGAGAGTAGCAGAAAGTGTTTTGCAAGCCTATTCAAAGTGGAATTTAATGAGTTTGGCCGGCATTTTGTCACTGGCAAAGACAGTCCGTTATTCAAGCACTCAAGGCACATACACACATATTGCATTTAGCTGTTGTACTTGTTGCTGTTTTGATCATTTCAATGACGTCGCCTAGAAACAGACAGGCCTCAATTTTCGACAAACGCCCGAAAGTAGGCAACAGCTTTTTATGCCGTCACATTTGTTGCTCACTTGCGTCCAAGCAGTGCTTGATTGAAAATGCAACAACAACAACTGCAGCGACACGAGCTCTGAACTCTCTTTGACTGTCGCTTCCAGTAAGAGCAAGCGCTGCAGTTTGCTCTCTCTCTCTCTCTGCCTCTCTTTCTGCTGTTTCATTCCGCTGCATTCCTGGCACTTAAGAGAGTGTGCGCAGTCGCTGCCCTGCTGCCTTTCAACTGTTGCGCTCTTTTGTTCAATGTGCAGTCGTCAACTGTTTACTCTTTGCTTCAACCTGCAGTCGCCCGAACTCTGACCCTAGACAACATAAATTTTATTGTCTGTGGAACTTTTGTGTGTGTGCGGGAGAGGCAGGGATTCTTATCCCACCACATCGAATTAGTTAATTGCATAAAGCAGCGCAGCCAGCCGATAGAACCAACACTTTGGCTGACAAAGAAGCGCAAATGCGTCGACTAAAAAACACAAGAACAAGCAGTGAGTGAAAGGGAGAGAAGAGGGGAAGCAGTAAAAGTTACTTGCAGTTAGTTACTTTGCCTGTTGTTCAAGTTTAAGTAAATGATTTGTCATTGTGCTCTGCCAAAAGGGTATCAGGACTTTGTCATGCAATTTGTTAAGCGCAAATAAATCTGCAATTTTTGACTATTTTAATTTTCTATAGAAAACTGATTGCCTAATGTTTAGGTGCTTTCCCAAAGTTATCATTATTATTCAAGTGTTTTTTTAGAGTTCTTAACCTTCGGCTGCCAAAAGAGAACTTTGGCCAAGAAGTTTTATTTGTTTGTTGCTGCTCACTTTGGCAAAACGCCCCGCTGCATCAGAACAAATGAGTTGAAATTTATGTGCTGATGGGTTGAAGCAACTCTCAACACTACGGACAAACATGTTGCACCTATGTGTGTGTGTGTTTGTGTATGTGTGTGTGTGCTACTAACAAATATTGCAAATAGCCAAGAGCGAGCAGCGAGCAGCGAACAGCTAACAGCTAACAACTGCCAAGCAACTTGTTATTGTCAGTTGAATCACTTCAGTTGAATGTGCGCATTGTTCGTAAGTCATTATTGTCGTTGCTGAAGTTGCTGCCACACCGGAAATGTTCCGGCGATTGCTGGCAAGGACATTGCATTGCAATGGCGCCATTGGTGTTAAATCTACGGGGTGTGATGATTGCAAGGGATGAGCGGATGCGATGGCTGGCAGATTGTGTGTGCGCTAATCACTTGATGTAAACACTGCAGTAAACAGCATTCGACGATATCACTTGTAGTCGAAATCAATACACTAATTGGCTACTAGCGATAATTGTTATTATTGGCGTGCTTGAGACTTCGGAACTAATGTGTGTGATAACATTTAAGTATCCCTAAATGGACAAGTCCATTTCACCATACGCAAACCAAACTTATCTGCAGCTACTACCATTTGAACTTTACAAATTAATAATAAAGAATTTTATTATATATTTTTTTATTAAATTAAATTATTCCATTAGTCGTAACTGATTTGCAATTCTAACGAAAATATTATTAAATTATTTTGTGCATTCGCTCAGTCAGTTATTTTCCATGTCCTTGCATTCGCATGCCAATTTTCCGGTTATTTTTCCAAATTAATAACGTAAACAAAATAATCAACGAAAATATACAAATTTATAAAAATAAAACAAGCAAAAAGCAAAAATAAGGGGAAAAAAAAGGAAAACCAATTGGCTTGCGAGCATTTTCCATGCGGTTCCGCGCAAATCAGTGAAGCGTCAAAACAATTTGAAAACACGCTCAAATAAACGTGTGACAGCAAAAAAATAAAAACAGAATAAAACAAATAATATAATGAAGCAACAACTGGCAAAACAATAAGGAATTAAATCGGTACGGAAAAAAATAATGTTGAAATTAACTCAAATAGGAGCAGCGCATAAATCATATGTGGCATGACATGTGTGAAATTACTTAATTAAATTAATTTTTGGCCTGTGCGCACAGCAGCAGGCTCCGCTGCGGGACGAGTGGTTGTTGTGGGCGAAACAGATTGAGAGCGATTCAAGTGATGTGATATAAAAAAAATTGCTGACAAATGCGTTTAATTTATGACATGTCATTGCATTGCCTGAGCGATTTCGGCATCTAATTAAAACAGCAGCCAGATAATTGATGAGGGATAATTTATGGAATACAAAACAAGTGACCTAAACAGGGATATGGCCATAAGAAGGATTACAAGAGACTTAGCTAAAAAAAAATAACTCGAGATGCGAAGGACTACAAAACACAATAAGTATGCCAAGCATGCTGGAAACTATTGCTACTATTAATATAACTTAAGTGACCTGATGAACATGTGGATTAGCAGGATTAGAGCACACAAAAACTGTGCCAAATGAATAAGTCATGTGTAATCCTTATGCTAAACAAACTGGCAAATATTACTCTTATTATTCATATACCTTAAATTGGAAACTATTGATGCTAAACAACATTTGAGTAATGATTTTCACACAACAGCTTTCCATACACAATAGCTTATGATGAATTACAAATGTATTTGCCAAATACTGCAGCAAACACACTGAAAACAATTACTAATATTGAGTCTTTTGTAATGCTTCTTATGCTTATGCTTTTATTCTAAACAACTTTTGCAACTATTGTGCATTACTACAGCACCATTAGACTAATTTGAACACAACAGCTATCCCAATTCTAGGAACTGAGCATTACTCATCTTCCTGAATGTGTTTATATTTAGCAGTACAAATGAATTCGAAGTTTTGTTCCGATTTCTATGGCAATTTCTGACGTCAATTAATTGTGTTGCCTACTTTTTTGGGCGCAATTCACAATTGTTTTTGCCCACTGGAATTTAGCAAGTTTTTGTTAGCAATTTGCAGAGAAAGAAAAAGCCTTTAAGACATAGCATTCGTACGCCGCGTTGACTGCAATGCTGTTGCCTAAACAACAATGCGTTGAACCAAACCATGCCCAACACCCGCTGCCCTTTGCGGCATGCATGTCACAATGCGGCAAACAGCAACAACAAAACATTTAAATCAAAATGATAAAGTTGCATACTTGAGCAGAGTTATGCGAGGGCGTTCGAGGAGTGGCAGTAATGCGGGAAGTGGGGCTGGTCGTGTCAAGGATGTGAAGCTAAAGGGGGCAGAGATGAACTGCAAGCTGAGGCATAGCCAGAGCAGAGCGCGGCAAATAAATATGAAAACATTTTTTCTCGTTGCGGTTACATTTAGTTGTTGCTATTGCTGTAGCTGCTGGTTGTTCGTTGTTGCAGCGTGCCTCAACGAGCGTGCAAAATAATATGCCAACAACAATGGCAGTTGAAACACAAACAACGCAGCAGCAGTAGCAAAGTTGAAAGCAAAAATAATAATAGCTAGACCCCGTTGTATTGTTGTGTTGCAACAACAACCTTGTTGCATGCCACATGTAAAACGCAATGACAACAGCAACAACAACAAAAACAATTTGATGCCAACAGACACCGCACTAAAAGATACTCGCAGTTGCAGCTATTTTCATTTTGTTATTACTCCATGCCTGCCTATCCTATCCGTCTATCTCTCCATCTGCCTGTCCGTCCGTCCGTCCGTCCGTCCGTCCGTCCACTCATCTGTCCGTCTATCCGGCCATCCTGCACATCCCTTACTTTGAATGTTTAAAATGCAGCAAGCCCACAACTGGTCCAACAATGTGCTTAAAATTCATTCAAATTACTTGAATTCCGTTTAACTTTTTTAATTAGTTATTAGCCGAGTAAACTAGTTGAAGTAAAGGGTTAACGGAAGCGGAAAGCGTATTACGTACTATGTTCAAAATGTTACAAACAAATTTTTTAAAACTATTTGAAAATTTCAAGAAAAATGCTTAAAAGTGGAAGTGGAAGTTTAGTTTTGTTAGTGGAAGGATTCGACAGTCAGATAGAATTCTATATTTATATATTTAACAGATTACATAATGATGATCCGGTTAATACATATATATATATAGTATATATATAATCAAATAATGCATTCAGGTAAGTAAAAGTAGGTAAATAGTATTTAGAAGTCTTAATACCTCTGAGCTTAGCAATAGGCCCTCGACTCGATCGGTTCAATAGTCAGAGAGCATCAGATTGCATTCATAGACCTTAAACACACACTTTTCTTACGCTTTACCGACGATCCATTATATCTGCATAGCGTGGTTTTCATTTCCATTTCATCATTCACCAATAGACAATTTCTAATGTATTCCATTCCATTCACAATTTTGGTTTTCGGTTTGCATTGCGTTCAAAATGTTTTGTTGGCAGTTGCACAAACCGGTAACGCACCATGAATTCCCACCTTGCACGTCTATGACACACACACACACACACGCACACCCATGGTGAAAAGATGCCTGCTGTTGTTGCTGTTGTTCCATTATTTTTGCGGTTGCAGTTGTCGCAACTCTTAGTTTGTTGTTTCTATTGTTGCCATAACTGTTTTTGTTTATGCTGCATTTTTTCGTTTATATATTTTTTTGTGTTTTTCTTTTTTTTGTGGCATACTGCCATTATGTTATTGTTATTATCAACGTGACATTTGAAGCTGAGAGCACAGGCTGTGATTTCCTGCATTTTTGACCTCTCCTCCCTTCTCTCTCTCTGTCTCACTTATTGTCACTTTGCAAAGGATCTTTGACAGGCAGTCAAAAGGTCAAAGAGTTTTGATTTGGCTCTAAGTGCTTTTGATTAAGGATAAGAAAAAGGGATAAACTTAAGAGAGGGAATTTCTCTAGCTAAATCTAGGGCAAAGCTAATTAAGCAAACTGTTTATGTATTGGCCTTATAATCGAATTTGACACAGCGTAAGGATTCGTTGCCATAACTCATTTAACTTGTAATTGTTCCTAATAATCATTATGAAACTATTCAGGGTTAGCTGACAGACGTTGACTTGAGTGCTTTCGCAATATCTGTCCAATCCTTCACCTTGGCATGGATAAAAGCAAAACCTGCTCAACTCACGATGAAGTCTCTTAATTTACACATGATCTTTCACGCTGCTCAGCTTTAGGTTTTAAGCATTTGCATTGTGTGCGGCGAATATGAATAGTTGTTGGACAAGTATCTCGACTTTGGCTCTCTGTTGAAACTTACTTAGCGACCTTCACCGGAAAACTCTTCAAAACTCTTGCATATATCCCTTATGAATAGCAAGCACTTTCCCAGCCATGACTGCTACCCGCACACACACACACGGCCGTTGCACGGTGCGTATGATAAATGCAAATAAAATTCGTTGGCTCGTTGAGCATACGTCACGATGTGCGCCCCGCTTGGCGCAAATATGCTTAAGTTTCAAGCGCTCTCAAGTGCACTTAACTAAAACTGAGCGTTGATAAAAACAACAACTGCAACAACAACAACAACAACAACAACGACAGCAAGTAAATAGCAACAAAGGGGAGTGGCATGCGGCATTTTATTAAAGTCGTCTGCTGAAATTGAAGCAACTTAAAATACGTTTAAGAGCCTCAAGTTACACAATTCTACGACTATCAAACAAAACTTTCTGTCAAAGCAGCAGCAGCAGCAGCAGCAGCAGCAGCAAAAACAACAACAAAAAGTGTCATCAAGCAACTAGCAACAACAATTCACACACATGAGTTATTGCATTGTCGTCGCCGGCGTCGTTGTCGTCATCATCATCCTTTTTGTTCCTTTTGTGGCTGGCGGCCTTATTCTGATGCTGCTGCATGCCACACTGATCCTAGCCGCTTGTTGTTGTCGCGACAGACGGATTTAGTGGCGCTTAGCACATAGCAAAAACTACAGAGCAAAGCAAACGCTGAACGCAAGAAATGCAAATGTTAACTACAACTCCCATCGTCCGCCCCCCATGCAGCCTTAGCCACTTTAGATTAGCCTTCAAAAAGTGGGTACTCACATTGACTGCCCGTCCTTTCGTCCGTCCGTTCGTAGCTTTGCCACGCTGCCTAGCCAAACCCATTTCAAAAGTCTTTGTCTCGCGTTATTTGTTAGCACTTCAAAAGGATTTTAATCAAAGTTTTGAAGTGGCACAATGTCAGGCTCTCTCTCTATCCCTCTCTCTTTCGCTGTATCTTTCACACTTTTAAAAGTTTTTGGTCTGAGTGCACTCATTGCTGGCTGCCGCTTGCCTCTGTTTGCACCAGAGAGATTTATATGGCATCGCTCACTGTGATTTAATTATCTCTCTCCTCCATTATTTTTTGTCTCTTTTTATTTTTTGTGCGCTACGCATAAAATTTATGCGATCCGTTGAAATAGATTTGTGAATGGAGGCATTCTTAGTGGCACTGATGTCCATTATCCAGGCTTATGTTACTATTGCATTCCCGTTCGAGACTTTCAATTGATTTAATTAAATGCAACAGCAACAAAAACCGCAGCAACTACTCTCGAACTGCAAATATTCATTTTGCGCACATTTTCCAACTTTTCACTTTTGCTGCGGTTGACACCATGTACCAGCACTACTCTTCCTGCAAACCCACTCCCCCTCTCATTCTCTTCATCCTGGTCAGAGTCGTTTGTGTCCTGTGGCCACTTGTGGCACTTAACAATTTTGGCAGCTTCTCGTTTCAAGTTGTCTCGTCGCTGCCACATTTTTTGACGACTCACCAACCCAGCTCTGTGTGTCTCTGTCTCCCTCTCCGCCTGCCTGTCTGTCTCTCTCTCTCTCTATCTCGTACCCCTTGCCTTTGATTGACTGGCTGCGTGTTGGCGACACAAGCCAAGTGCTTAGGCCGCTGTCAAAGCGCCATCCGAATGGATATGAGTACTTAGAGCACTCGTCATCATCTCTACAAAACTTGGAACTAGAATTAGTAGCACCACAAGTGCTTGTCATTGAGATGCGCCGAAGTTGGCTTTTAAAGTTGATGGCTAACAACAGGAGTAAAAAAAACGTGGCTTTATAATGGCTTTTAACAGGGCTGCAGACTAGCTTATTGGAAATCTAAATTCATGTGAATCGCATGCACTTTCTTATGAATCTTTCACTGTTGACTTGATTCTGCTTGAGGCTTCATTTTTCATCAAGCTAGCTTTCGTCTCCCGAAGTATGTATTTTCGGCGTATAAAAAGACAGCATTTCCAATATTTTTATTTCGATAGAACAAGTAGAATCGCAAATTAAAATTAACTTACTTAAGCAGTCGCAGCATACATGCATTTTTGTACTCAGCGCTGCCACCTAGTTGACCACCAAGCATTTTATGGTAGATTTTCATATATCCTTTTTTGCATATCGCAACTACTTGCAGCCCTGCATAACTAACGACGGTGCATGTCGCTTGAAATCAAAACTGTCCATAATTGTCACCGGATTTTTTTAGTGCGCCCAATTCAACTCAGGCACACAAACACAAAAATACAGCCCAAAAGGTGTGCCATTAGAGGGAAATTTGTGCAGTTACCTAAAAGTATGCAACGCTGTTTTGCTCGCATTTCGTGTTACCTGCAGCTGTGTTAATTGATTCGATTAATTTAAAGCTGAAAAAAAAACATTTTGCCACTGCAAATGACAAAAGCCAATGATTGCCAAAAGGAAAAGCATGCAACTTCTGTCTGTGTAAAGGACTGACTGACTGCGTGTGCGAAATGAAGTTCAAGCGTAAACGTAATTAAAATAGCTGAATTTTCGAATCAATAACCAAATTGATTATGCAAATTTACTGTTTATTTGCATGCCAGTTATCATTGTTCCTGTGTGTGTGTGAGCTTTGGGTGTGGGTGTATGTAGAGTGCAATTTATCTATATATTGTTGTTATACGCGGATGTGTGTGTGTGTGGGGTGTGGGTTTGAGTATTTGTCTGTTAGGTATTAATTGCTTTTGTTGCAGTCCCCAAATTGCTTGCTTGCTTTATTTTAGCAAAATTTATATGCATTTAATGCTCAATCGGAGCGGAAATAAAAACGTCGTTGTATTTAGTTTTTTGTAATCGCTTTGTGAAACTGAAAAATCAACTCTATAAAAGCGGAAACAGAAAGCGAGGCTGGCGGGGGGGGGGCCAAGTGTTGACTGTATTCATAATTGAGTTATTTTTGTAATTTATAAAGCGCCGCCTGATTGCAATAATGAAGTGTTGTGTGTTTGTGTCACTATGTATGGGCTTGAATGTTTGAAATGTGTTTTTAATTAAACATGAGCAACAAAATGCAAATAACAATTCGTAACAACATAAACAATTGTAAATCCAATTAGCGTAGAAATAAACAAATTGAATGACCATTTTCCAGTCGACGCTATGCAATTGATAAAGATAAATTGCCGCATAAATGGATTGAAGAATGCTTTTACACATTTAATTTGGCATTGAGACAAATTGTGACATAACATTTGATTAAACCAGCCTGCAAATTTCATTTGATTGATGTTCATTAATTTGCTTAGAACTGCTTGAACTAGTGCCAACATATAAGCGATAGTAAGTCTATGGCAAATGAAATATCAACTCAAATTAGCTTTGAGACGAACTCAAATTAGCTTTGAGACGAACTCAAATTTTTATCTATCATAACTTCAGTAAAAAGTGCATTTATTTACAAATGCATTAACTTAGTTGTCTTGTTTTGACAAGTATATTACAACTGTATTACATTGACTCCGATCCACAAGGGTATGTAATCGTAGCCTCTGATTTTGGTTCTTTCCTTCAACAGAGTCCGCTGCTATGTTGTTTCTATCACTTTCTGTTTCTGCATCCAGTGTTAAGTCAGGTTGCCTGCACCAGACTTATTTTTGCCAGTCAGAGTCGTTGTGTGGCTTTCAAATCGCTTAAATTGCCTGTGAAATGTCAAAACGAAGACTCTGCCACATTGGCATAAACTGTCTCCCTGTTGCAAGCTTGCGCTTCCGCCTGCTGTGGCGCCTAGCGGGCAAGATGTCAAGATGTCGTCTACTTTTGTGTGGAGCATGCCACTGTCTTCCTGACTGTGCCACTGATGCACTACGGCAAATTGTTGCATCCGTTTTCTTTTAGCTCTGCCGGGTTGGGTGGAAGCAGGCAGCTTGCATTCACATTTGCATGTGTGTTGCTGCTGTTGTTACTGTTGCTTCTCTACCAGTTCCTGCAATGGCTTTTTCCTTTTACACACTTACACACCCGCACCCACACACAGGCACACACACACACACACATACACAATTCCTACACACACTGGGAGCCGCTTATGTTGTTTGCTTTCGTTTTGCATTGTGTTCTTCCCGTTGCTGTTGCTTTTACAACGCAAATTGCCTTTAATTCATTTTCCGCAATTACTGCAGGCGCAAACGTGGCCGTTGGAACAACATTTGGTCAGTGGGCGTGGCATTCTCATTATCATGCATGCCAAACGGAACAAGCCCAAGCCCAGGCCCCACCCCAAATCAACCCATCGCTCACTTCTTATACCATCAGCATTTTTCACATTGAAAGCGAATACCATTTGCATGCCTTGAAGGGGCCTAGTTTGAGCTGGAATTCCATCTCCATATAAATGAGACCCCATTCCCATCCACTTCACCCCCTTTCGGCCATTGTCCATCAGGTTAAGCGCATTAAGTGTCCCACACTTTGGCCAATGTTTCGAGTGCTCCCATCTAAGGTCTACGCTGATCAATGTCAATCGACCCACGTAGCAATAGACGTGGAAGTAGTCAACGGCCCCATCGGGAACGCCCCTCGTTTCCTACACTCAACCTACGGTCTAAGGCAACACAGTCGCATACAATTAACGAGACGGAGCTGCAACAACAATAAACTCTGGACATCAGAGCAGAAATGGTATACAGGTTGATTGGGCTTGCTTACAGTTTGAGACTTAAACTGATCAACTAAATCATCAACTAATCGTAAAGCTTCATGGGTTATATTTTATTGAGCTTAAATAAAATAGGATATATTTTGTATTACACAAAAGTATTTAAGAATATTTATAATTTTGATTCAAATGTTATCAAGCTTTCCATATTTTCAAATTAGTTTATTAGCCATTGCAACAGATTGCATAGAATTCATCTCCACTGGCCGGGAAGCAATCAGTGCGAGGCACACACTTGAGTACATCCCCAGTAACGAATGGGAACAGTGACAGTGTCAACTGCAGTAACGGGAATTGCAAACTGTTGCAACTGTTAGCTGGAACTAGTGCCGTTATTCGGGCAACTTGCAGCTGAAGTTGTTAGTTGGAGCGATGCACGCTGCACATTTTGGTTGCCTCGTTGCGCGCCATTTTCAATTTACTGATGCTGTCAGGGCCGGAAGATAAATGGTTGTGGGGTTGTGCGTGTGTGTGTGTGTGTGTTTGTGTGTGTGTGTTTGTGTGTGTGTGTTTGCTGGCATGTTGTGATTGCGGACTGTTGCTTCACTTGAGTGGCGCCAAGTCGCTGACCCGCTCCCGCATGCAAACAGGACACGGACAGGGGCGCGGACACGGACAAGGACCCGAAAACGGAAGCAAACCCACATTGAGCCCATGTTGGTTGCTTGGCGGTAGTACAGGGTGCTTCTATTTTTCTTGCGGCACTTTGCTCAACTATATTTTTATTTCGTTCTCTTTTGGTCTCTGGTCTCTGTTACATTGCCGACTGTTGTAATTGTTGTTAAAGCAGCGCCAGGCAACTGAAATTGCAGCAACTGTAATAACAAAATGGCCCCCGGAGTTGTTCCTGTTCGCACACACACACATACACACACACACACACATACACGCACGTACACACAGCAGTTGGTGGAAGTGTGCGCGTGTAACATATTTCCAGCTTGACTTATTTTGACTTTGTATGTTTCCCCTTTAGCCAGAGTCAGAGCCAGTCTTCAAGCATTCGCCTTTCGCTGCCCCACCCCCTCTGCCCTTTGCCACGCCCACTCTATGGTGGTTTGCTGCTGTAAATGGCAAAGTTTATTCAACGCAAAATGTGCAATGAGAATGTGCGGCGTGTGCTTTTTAGTGATTCCCTTCTCCGCGCCATTCCTTTGCCGCCCCCTAGCTGTGTGTGGGCGTAAGAAGGCGTGGCTGCTATAACGTTGCACTCTGATTTCCTGTTGCATTTCCGGCCCCACAATGCAAGTGTGTGTGTGTGTGTGTGTCTGTCTGTTGGCTACTCCGCTTCATCGTAATAAAATTAGATCGAATTTCTGGCACTTTTAACGGAAATTTGAAATTAACGTGCAAAATAGATTTTCAACACTTGCTTTTAGCAAAACTGATTCAAACTAAATTTATTGAATTTACCCAAATCTGGGGCAAATATTAAGTACTCTATTTGCTGTCTTTCATTGTTGCTCACTTTATTGAGAGAATTTCATCGAACACAACCTTTGAAAAAGACTAAAATACACGCAAGGGCTGGCAAACATGTGTTAGTTGAGCGTGCTTATCTTATCTTATATATTATCTTATATATTATCTTATTATATTATCTTATAAGATATACGCTGTGGTAATTAAACATGCAAAGCACATTTATTTACTCAACTGTGGAACTGTGCTTCGTTTATAGAATATCCACTTGAAGATTAAGAGTTGAACTTTCGAAATAGTAATAATCGAAAAGTTTACAGCACCAATAAATAATGAATAATAATAATAATAATAATAATAATAATAATAATAATAATAATAATAATAATAATAATAATAATAATAATGAATCTTTATATACGAGGTACAAATGATATACCAGTAGAAAATCTTTTCAGCTTTTATTTTCATGACTTAAAACTCGTCCATAAATTCGACACACACGAAAGAATCGAAATATTTGTGTTCTACTTAACTTCCATTAAGCGACTTTGACACATATTTTTGCAGCTATTTTAATACATTTTTCATTAAGAATTGATGCACTTTACTTAAGCTTTCAATGCTTAGCTTGAGCTCCATTTTCAATTGCTTGCGATGAAGCCTTTCAGTTGTGTTTTGACTCGTTTGGCAATTGGGTCAGCCAACTGTAGCTTGTCAGGGTTGTCGGGTAGCAGGGTTGCCCCTGCTGCTGCTGCTGCTGCTGCTACACTTTGTTTAACTGTTGACATTGCGTTGAGATTTCATCTTTTTGCTTCGGCAGATTTTTGAATGCTCCAGAAATCAATTTCAATAGCAACAGCCAACAATGAAAATGAGCAGAACGAGATGGTAACCTTTTAAATGTTTTATACAATTTGTGACTCTCTCTTGCTCGCACTCTCATTTGCTCTGTCTTTCTCTCTCTCTCTTTCTGTCTTGCTGTCTCTTCCTGTAGCACGCAAATGCCTATTGTCTTTTTTGTGAACAATGGCAGGTGTCAGGCAGCCATTGCCACGAAAGGACGCCAGCCTGCTCTGCAGGTTGAGATCCCTTTGTGCATTTTACGCGGAATTACACAGCACAAGCAGCTGCCACTGTATGAATTTGTCAACCCCGTCACACCCCTTTCAATCCACTCCCACGCTTCCCTTACTACCCTTTGATATTCTCTCACTTAACCGCAGTCCCACTCGCACCATGCGGCAAACGCCAGCAGGCGACTTGTCTGCTTTGTTGTGCCCACGTAGCGGGCGCACCCCAACAACCCATTGTGGCCAAAAGGCAAACACAACGGCAACTGCAACCAGCAACAGGAATGCCAACCAATTGCCTGCATTACACTCCTCCCCCACCCTCTGTGCGCTCCCCTAGAACAGCTGATTTAGGTTGCACAAAAACCTGAACAACGAAACGAGAAAATGGGTGGGCAACTAAGAAAATGCATGCACAAAAGTAACTCATAATTAAGGCAAGCCAGCCCCAGCCAGCCAGGCAGTACGACGCAAGCCGCGGTTGCACAGCCAAGAAGGGGCACTGGGGCATGGACGCAGGTGGGTGGAAAAGTAGTTGCGGGAGCAGCTACTCCGTGCCAGCAGGCTGCCAGACAGCAGACAGCAGACAGCTCCTTCTGTTCATATGGCAAAAGCCAGCGTATTGTTGCCTTCGTTTTGGATAAGTTCACATCAGAGATGCCTCCTCTGATTTTAAAGTGGTTCCAATTCGTTGAACCAGCTTGAAATTTGATTATTTTCTTTTTGCCTTTGTTGGAAATCAAAATAAGTTTTCTAAATATTGAAACTAGCTTAGTTAGCAGATGCCTTCTGCCATTTTACGGGAGTTTCAATTCGTTGCACCAGCTGGAAATAAAAGATAATTCTTCACCTAACAATGCATGACATTTTAGTTGATTTCCATTTGTGTTAACTTCTTTATTGCTAAAGACAAATTTATTCACTCAGCAAAACTTGCAACTAATCAACATTGCTGGAAACTAGTACTACATATGGCATTTATGCTAAAATTTATGTGTTTTTATTGAAAACCTAGTTGAACTTAAGTTTGAAGCATTCAAAAAGTTAGGTTGAAAATTTTCATAAATTTTTTTTGTTGGCAGTTATTTCCAGCACAGTTTATTACACAGTTCATGGAACTTATTGTTGTTGCTCTCGCATCCTTGGGCTCATCTTTGCTCGTAGTCGTAGCCATAGCCAAAGCACTAGCCGTAGCCATAGTCGTAGACGTAGTCGCATATATATTTTTGATATGCTTCAGCAAACACCTGCAACGTCTCAACAACAATGAGAATTATTGTTAAGTAAACTGCACAAAGGAGTGCAGAAGAAGGCTAAGAGGCAGGGAGGTAGGGAGGAAGGGAGCAATGGAGGAAGGTAGAGAGCTGAGCGCAGTCAGTTTTTGGTGCATTAGCGGCAAGTGCGTTGTCCCCCGCACAACAGTGCACCCTTTGCCAGTGAGCTAAGGTGCACTCTTTATTGTTTATGTTTGGCTTTAGCGCTGCATTGTTGTGTGAGTGTGTTGTGTGTGTTTTGTGTGTGTTGGTGCGTGTGTGTGTGTCTGTGTGTGTTTTGCAGTTGTGTTGTTAATGCATTGCCTTGGCCAGGAAATGCAATCTGCATTTGCGAAGAGTCAGAGTCCAACCCGTCCGCACCTGCCGCAGCTATAGCCTGATCCTCATCCTCATACCCAGCTTGAGCCTTGGCTTTTTGGTAGTCGAAATTCATGAATGCTGCAAATCATGGCTATTGCCGTTGGCTCACGTTTCTTTTATTGTTTGCCTGATATATGAATGCCAGATATTAAAATTACGAAATGAATATTAATAATGTGAGCCATGTGATACTCTCTGTTAGCGCCTCCATCCGTCCTACATGGCGTATGCACAATATTTCCATTAGGGGCGCGCAATCGTTTGTCAATTTGCCGGCCACATAAATCACTTGGGCAGTGACGATGAGGCAATGAGTCGCCTTAAACCCAATTAACCCATTAGGCGCGCATCTCACTCATTCAGATGCGGGTGCCTAGAATGTAATTAAAAAATAAGGATGCATCCGCAGCAAATGAATGACATCGCCGCCGAGAAGAAATTGCGCTACACTCACATTTAATTTTTATTATTTTTATATGTATATATATGTGTGTGTGTGTGTGTGTGTGTGTGGAGGACCAAGAACAAGCCAAAGTAGAAGAAGATGCAGAATAAGAAGCAGAAGATGCTAGAAGTGGAAGATGCAGAAAGTAATAACTGCGCATTGCCATTATTTATGTTTATGTCCGCACTACATCATCTTCAAATGTCCAGAGCCATGTCCCACCTCCCGCGTCCCGCATCCCGTAGCATGCACCTCCCTTTGGGCCATAAAAAACAAGTGCCGGCGGACAAGTTGTGTGCAGTTGTTGTACAACGGAGCAGAATGTCTAGATCGTGGGTTGTTTGGCTGTGTTGGCTCTGTTGGGTACTTTGGGTGGGTGGCGCATTGGCGACGTTTAACTGCCGCAGTTTGAGTGCCGTTGAACTAATTTCCGCTAGCAATGGATGCACTGTGGCACAACCATCAACTCCGTGCTACGTCTCTGCCTGTCCTGTCCTGGCCTGGCTGAAATTGCCGCATTTCTGTGGCACTCGCATTTGTCATTGAAGCGCTCGCTAATTTGACATAAATTTTAAATGCTCTGTTGCAGAATTCGGTAAGCCAAAGGCGATGCCTAAGATGTCTTACTCAGCTCCGGGCTGAGTAATCCAACGGAGCAGTCACATGCTTGCTTCGTGGTTTGAAGTAGACACTTGAGAGGGAATATCCATAGCAAATAGTTTCCTAAATGGCTTTTAAATGTATATAAATTAGCTCAAGTTATCTATAATAAAGGAGAGCATGAAACAAATTGACAGATGAAAGCTTTCACCAATTTTTCATTACAATTTCGATTTGAATTTAAGCCAATGCACCTAAACACTTAAGCTAATAATTGCATAGTTGGCTACACACAGGCAAACACACATACATATATCCATTTATAATAAAACCAAGTTGTATTTATTCGGATTTTCAACTAACACATCTTTCGGAAAACCTTTTAAAATATTTGATATTTAAAATAGTATATTTTAGCAGCTCATACATGTATGCATACAAATATGCCTGTGGCCAAAATCAATAAACTTTTTAAAAGGCAAACCAACCAAATTGATAAACTGACAAAACTTTTGAAGAACTCAAGTGACCAAGACAAGCCCCTCGACCCTCGTCTCTCATTCTTTCCCGTCCTCAAGTTGAGCAAGAAACTAAAAGTTTGCTCTACATATTTTTTTTCTGCAATCGAAACACAAAAATCAACTTAAGAAATGCATAAAAATACATGACTTCAAATGTATATATATACATATATATATATATATGTGGGAATAAAAATTGAGATGAAAATACTAAGTGAAACTGGCAATCGTTAAGGCTTTTGTTGACTGTCTGCAGGGAGAGAAAGAGGGCGTGTGGCAATGGAGTAAACTAAAGTGAAGTGAAGTGGGGCATTGTCGCTGACTCTTGTTAGTCTTTGACTTTGACAGTTTGCCGGTCGTTGGTCAGCCTTTTTTTTGCGAATTTCTTGTCGTAATAGTTAACTATTATTGTTGTCAAATTGGCAACACAAAACGATTGAAACGAACTAAAAAAATATGAAATATGGACGGGCGGGCACATAAAAGTCACGGCTGGTCAGGTATTTCGAATTAGTTCGCTATTAGCCCTTTTATAAAACAGTTTTTGCTTTTCTATCCTTTGTTTGGGGCATTACACGTGTGCGTCGCCTTCAAGGGCGTTCAATTTGAACGTTAATTGGCAAGAAAAAGTACCGTTAGTTGGGTTCGTTGCCATATAGCTAATTCGATATTTTTATTATGTAATTCCCTTAACGTGAGGAAAAACTGCAATATTGTTTTTTTTTTTTGGTTTTTGCTAGCTGTGCTCCTTAATCGTACAAGTCACGCACTGATTTTGCAATTTGCATGCAGCGACCGCTAGGTGGCGCAAGCAGCGGAACGTGTCTCGGAACTTGGAGCAATCAATATTTGAGTTTCGCTTCGCACTGCCAGACAACCAAGAAGTTTACGCAAATACGCATTTCATTTAATTTGCCCAGCATTTCCCTTAAATATTTATTCAGTCATTTCTGTTAGTGGCATTTTTATGAACAACGCTACATTCCAATTGGCGGCGGCTTACATGCCGTATGCGTAATATGCATTATCCATATTCAACTTTATCTGCATTTTTAATTGGCAAAAGCAAAAAAGAATAATATGGCATATGGCTAGTACTTGACGTTGCTATGGATATTGCAGTTGCGAAAAAGGGATGTGGGTTAACAAAGCATTTGCATATTAAAGATTTCGACTTTCAATTTCTCATGCACACGGAAATGGAAAAATTAATGCACTTTCTCTTTGGCAGTCTGATTTGCATGTAATAAGAGATTCCTAATCGAAAAAGACAATGTGTGCAGTGAAGTAGACAGAAATCGAGTTTTGAGGTAGAGGCGTACATCAAGGAGGGGTTATCTACTTTTATTTGCTTATATTACTAGCAAATAAACACAATTAATAATGATAATCCCATCCCACTGACTAATTTGAACAGATTTCACAGCAAATTACAATCAAAAAAACAATTTGCGTAATTGTTTCCGTAATTTGTAAGCAATATGTCGAAGAGTATCTCTCTTACATCATCACTATGCATTTAGTTCCCTTCTTAACATTTCCATTATGGTATAAATTGTCATTATTAATCCCAACAATAAACTTGCTGTCCTCGTACCTTCCTCTCTGTCATTGTTTGAGCCCCTTTTGTTGCCTGTCACTGTCAACGCATCGATATCGATAACATTCACTGGGCCAACACGCCCACAGTCAACGCCTTAAATGCATGCACGCACATACATACACACACACACACACACACACACACACACACACATACGCATGCCGAGAAATATACTTGTATGCATTCATTCATTGCATAAAGCCCCGAACAACTTTTTCATGCTCCATTGTGTTATAAATATTCATAAAAGCGAACCATTTTTTTTTATATATATTTTTTATTATTTTCCCCTTTTGTGGATGCCTCGCCCACAACTAGAGCCTTGATTTCTTATATTTTGCTTTGGTGTGGCTCTACACTATGCTGATGCCGAATACCTAGCCAATATGCACCGCCCCCGCGTGCCACCTCCACAACGCCTTGCTGCATTGCTGTAACCGCAAACTATGCTTCTAATGCCGCGCTGGCATAAATTTAAAGCAGCAGCTGCGGTTTTTCACTGCTCCCACTGTTCGCTCTCTATATTTGCACGTAACATGCAGGAGGGGGTTTTCACGGAGGGGGAAGGACTGCCAAAGGGGAGTATGTTTACATGCCACACTGATAACGGCAGCAGCAGTAGCTGCAACAAACTAACCGGGTCCCGGCTTTAAGCCAAAGTATTTTATGCTGCTAATTGATTTTTCAAAACCATTGTTGTTTTTGTTGCATTGCCGATGCTGCTGATGCTGGGCTTTTGTTTGGCGTTCAATTAACGGGAATTTGCATTCTATCTAAAACCACACACACACACACACACACAGTTACACACAGCTGCTTGAGTGCGCTAAGCAACCGCATCGCGCACATTCTGATCGCAAGTTAGACGAACACATTTTTCGTAAGCTGCCAACTTTTGTTTGTCGCTCAATTCATCTGCATATCTGGCATTGCCGAGTGCTAAATCAACATGTCGCTGAAAACAGTGTTTAATTAGTGGTGTAAACTTAGTATTTTTATTCCAACACCTTACAGCACTTGACTGTGACCTTTGAAATCAATCAACTATACGAATGCCCGCTGAATGACATCATTGTATGTATGTGCACAAATCAAATTCAACAATTATAAAAGTAATCAAATTATGCTAGGTAGTTGAGGCTTACAAGGTAAAATGCTTAGACCTCCATTGTGATTTGTCATGATAAGATACGTATACGTCCTTTAGGGATGGTTCAAAATATTCCACAACTATGTTAATTCTACATTTAAACTTTGCAACAAGTCGGTTGCTGCAAACTAGACTAGTTCCCAAAATAGTGCATTACATTTTGGAAAAATCAAAAGACAGTCTTACCTCTCTTTGGATCTATTGTGCCTCTGCTGCAAAACTCACTTATGCTATGTATCCATGTCGGATTTTTCATAAAGCTATAATCTATAATAATATCTATGTGAAACTTATTTTGTCTACGGAAATTGATCGCGTTTTAAATGTTAGATGAGAGCTAAGCGTCACCTGCGACACTATATTGTCATATTGAGCTGCAATCAAGCGGAAAACTGAAAACGCCTCCATCGTTTAGATTGTCTGTTCGATAGCCTGGCCACACAATATGTGTAGTTATGGTTAATAACTATAATTATTGGGACCGGGTAGCATCGTAAAACTTGATGAACCCGACGACTACATAATGCAAGAGTTTTACCACAGACACGGCGCAATTGCATGTTGGCAACAGGTTTCAAGGTCAGGCGACCACAGCCTAAAATTAACATTGAAACTGCAGCCAGTTACATGGCTCAAACCGGTTACAGAACGCTGTACTCTTGTTGTTGTTGTCGTTGTCATTGTTGTGGATGTGTCGCTTCTTCTTCTTAAGTTTGGCAATTTCGAAATATACATACATATATATTTATATGTATACAGCGTAAAAAGAAAAAACAATGAAATGACATTGAATTGTAAATGCGATAAAAAGCAAGCGCATGTAAGACAACAAAAGGAAAAGCCAGAAACGAACAGAAGTAAATAAATGTAAACCGCAGTTTGGGATATACGAATGCATGTGCAATTTGTGTGTGCACAAAAAATTAAAACAACAACAGCAACGACAACAACAACAACAACGGCTGCCGCAACCTCAAACACTGACAACACACACAGATTACGTACACGCCGCGATTGCCAATGTCCATATCAATGGTCAGTGTTTGGTGGGTGCTGCTGCTACTGTGGCTGTTGCTGTTGCTGTGGCTGCTTCTTCTTACAGCGGTTCCGCTGCTGTTGAAGACATTGACATTTTTTATTTTTTACTTTTTTTTCTTTCTTTCTTTTTCACTTTACTTTGTTGTCGTCGCTTAATGCTTTTATTTTTTACTCTTCTTTTTGTGTGTACTTTGAGATTCCCAACGCAGCATTACGTCACTTTCACTGTACTTTGCGGCTTAAGACCAGCTAAGGGGCGCCCTCTACCTCCTCCTCCCCCACGCCCTTTGCTGCGTCGTCGAGCGTTGTTTGCACTTGTTATTTGTTGGTACAAACAAGCGAATTGCAATAAAAATACTCCGCACTTTAATTTATGGCCGCTGACTTGCATCCGGCTCTCATTGGGGCTATGATTTATTTCGGAGATATTTTCGGGTTCGTATTTTGTTTGTCCACGTTTTCAGTTTCTGTTTGCCTCGCATAATTTATACGCAACTGTGTTTTTGGTTCAAGTTCATCAGCCGATTTCAGATCTCTGAATTACATGTAAATTCATGCGTACAGTTTACTTCAAGGTTTTTCTGATAAGCCCCCCAAAAAATAAGAGTAAGTAATGGCTGTAGCTTCCTCAGGCTACACTTGGTAGATTTATGACAAAGCTATGAAAGACTTATAGCCCATTTTTATTATTATTTGTGTTAAGTGAAATGTAATAACTATTATGTCAACATCTCAGCTTGCTCCAAGTTCTTAATTTCGTTTGCTGGCTGCATCTTTTTGTCAAAAGGCTTCTTGGTCAGCTTTATTTTGCAGTTCATTAATCTGGTTACCTCCTCGTAGACCTGAATCAGTTCGAGTTGGGCTAAGTATCTGCCAGGAAGGATGCTCAAGGGCGACACATTATCATTGATGTGTACATTGTCCACGTAGTAGAAGCCCGGCATCAACGGACAGGACATCAAGAACGTGGATGGTATTAAAGACTCACCCTGCACATCATTTATGGTCATATTGCGCAACGTCTCGAGTGACTTACAAAAATCCAAGTTCTTTAATTTTATCAGTTCGATGGTATTCGGCCCCCCGGTCACATCGTCCAGCTTGCGAATAAAGACGTGCACCAGCAGCTTACCAGGAAAGTGCTCCTTAACGGTCAGATTGTAGGTGAGAGACATCAGGTTCTCAATTTTATAGCCGACAAGTATTTCATTGGGTACAAAAGACTTCGAGTAGAAATCATCAATTTGCAAATTAAACTTGAATTTAATAAGCGTCAAATTTATTATTTATTATTATTATGAACTTGCACAGAACTCACCCCAAACCCCTGAGCTGTTATGCAGGCGAAGAGCAGTACTCCTCGATATAGACACATATGTAGGTAGTTTGTGCAGCTTGGTTAAACTGCGGTTTATGGTTTTCATTTTAGAGTTTGCGAAAGCGACATTTGTTTAACTTTACTTCAGTCACGCCACGTCGCCTGACCTAATGGTTTTGTTTGCCTAGCACGCTGGTGATATTGAATGTTGGCCACCCCAACTCCCCAGATTCTTATCGGCTTATTTGTATTTCATGGGGGTTAATATACGTGATTTGTTTCACTTTAGCAGCTAAAGAGTTGATCAGCAATTTGTTTGTATTTTGCAAAAATTCCCGGTTAATTATTTAGGCAAAGGTCGATTATCGCAACGTGCCCACATTAATGTCAGCTCTAGCAAGAATAAATGTCAAACATATATGGCCAAGATATAATCCAAAATCCGTTCAATTTTGACTAATTTTTATTGGCCTATGAGGTTGACAAAGTTATTAGCCATCTTTCTATCTTTTATGGGCATCATTTGTGCCGCATCATTTGCTGTCAAAAGTGAAATGAATGTTATCTCGTCAACTTGTGCAAAATAGCCATAATTTACAAGCATCGCAAAGGTGATACATGCATAAATTGGCAGCTCACAGTTTATATAGCTCACACCACGCCCTTTTATACACCAGCTAATTGATATGCTCATGGACAAAAAACGGGTTAACAATCGTGTCGAGCGGTACTCACAGACAAGCCGACGTCTAATGACGTTGCAGCAATTTAATCGCGATGAGTCGATCAAAAAAGCATTCAACCAATTTGTTGTCTAATCATTCAAAGCGTTAACAACAAGCCGAAACCTAAAGACTTCAGTCTGCTCTAAGTTTAAGCTGTAGTTTGGCATCGTTTGCATAAATACTTGTATTTACATATACGTATGTATCTATCTTAAATTCACATCTTTAAGCTGTTTGGCTCCAATGTGCTTCGTCATGTATACGTATGTATACTTACAGAATGCTCTGAAATTCTGCATTCACTTCCGCTGCTCAAGCTGCACAAATTGTGTCAATGTTTACACAATATAATGTATGTAAATGTGGAACGTTTTTGTCTTTGGCGGCTGCCTCCAGTCAGCTGAAATCCTAAAAGACATAAAACTGAATTCGAATATTGACCTCTAATTGTGTTATTGTTGTTCCTTTCTTGGCGCCTCGCTAAGCCATTTCGGCGTTTATTCTTTTCGGTTTCGGTTTCGATTTTTGTTTCGCATATTGATTTAACTCTTATTTCTTTGAGCTTGATGGCAGTTATTGGTGCTAAATATTTATATTATCTGGTTTATTTCCAACCCAAATCGATTTTTGAACAGTCCAATGATAGCTTCATTTGAAGTGTCAATTTTACAAGTTCACAGCCAATGTCGGATGTTTCTGTTATTTAAAAACGAAGGTAATTAAATAGGGTCAACGAATTCTGATATCGTTTTGTTATTCAATGTAAATATATATTGTTCTTTACATTTATGACACGAATTTTACTTAACTTGCAAACCCAGTGCAAGCTTAACAACTTCCAAATTTGAGGGTGTTTGTAAGATTAAGCTATTAGTCTCTAAAGTTTATTCATGTTTCCGCCAACAATAATAAATAAACCATTTATGCTTGGCACATGGCTTCATTGACCGATTTGTGAATAGGATTGGTATTGACAAAACCTTCAGTCATCAACTGTGTAAATCTGAAAAGCTTCAATCTACTTAGCTAGAAGATTATTTGAATAGTGGCTAACCAAAAAAAAAAAACTTCTTCAGTGGCACAAGCGACCAACATTCGGCTTTTAACTCTTGGCTCTTGGCGCTGACCAAACCAATGCAAATAGTCAAACCGGCGTGTCTTGTCTGGTTGTGTTGTGTTTGTTGTTGCTGGTGCTGCAGTTGGGCGTTATTAATATACATATGTATTATTTGCGCAGCAGAGCCCAAAAACTGTGTGCACGTTCAAGCAATTTGCAATTTTCGATAATTTTTTTTCGCCTTTACGTCTCTAAATGTTGTTGTTGGTATAGTTTTTTTTTTTTGCTTACCAGACTCGTTATTATACGCACCTTTGTTTATGTATCGCCATTCCTGACCACTTATCCAAAACCGGCAATGTAACATGTGCAGTTTATATATGACATTACCATTGCTGGATGGGGTCCCTCTTGGGTATAAAAGCCACCGGCATTGTGGCCAACAAGTGCAGTCAATTTTTGGATTAACCAGCTCAACAACAACCATTCAGAATGAAGTACATTGTTTTGGTGAGTGTCTCCACAAAATGATCATCAAGTGTTTTTTTTTTGTTTTTGCTCAAGGACTAATCATTTTGCAGGCCCTTTTCGTTTGTCTGCTCGCTGTGGCTCTGGTGGCAGCTGTACCCGTTGATGAGACGCTCCAGGGTGACAACATTTATGCTCCGTCTGATGATGATGTGCACAATCCCTACGATCCCCAGGCCATATTTAAGCTGAAGAAACTGAAGAAGCTGCTGCTCGGTTAAATACCACAAGGCTGCCAACATAGAAACCCGTTGTCTCTAGTCTATGTACAAACTACACACACTCACAAACTCACACACCCACGCACAACAAACTAGGAACCTAACCTCTCCGCTTGGACTTTTAAATATACAAATCAATTTGCATTTACAGCTTATTCGTAAACGTAACTAAATAAATGTAATGCTCAAATTACTCTTTTTGAACAACTTTTTTAATTGAAACTCAGCAAAAATAGAGCTAATATCAAGTTAAGTGTTGTCTGTGCTTCAAGAGTTGGTTATGGATTACTAGACCTGTGTGCTATCATGTTAACTACTTTAAAATGTGAACAACTCATTTTTGCATTAATCTTATGTGAAAACCAGTTTCTTAAACTAAAGCACATATTTAAATGGTCTATTTTCTGACAAAAAATAACATGTATTGATGCTATGAAAATTAATGTTAAAACTAATTTTGATGTGATTCATTTTAGTTTCTTTTTTTTTAATTCAAGTAAATATGTGTAAAGAAATCACATTCTCGTAAAAAAGTGTAAAGTATCTTTTGTCTCCATCAGTTGTTTTTTCCCAGCTCACTTAATCAAATGACTACGAACACGAACTTAAGCGCATTTTTTTAAAGCAATGAGAAAACCAAAAGATACATTTTTTGTAATGTTTTTTTTTTATTTCATAAAGTTTCTTAATAACTAGTTACAAAACAAATACTAAAGTCCATAGATATAGTGGGCAATTAGCCCAGGAAGAGCAGCTTCTTGAGCAGCTTCAGCTTGAGCAGAAAGGACTGATCGTCGCTGGGGCTAATTGGCTCGTTGCCAGGACCCTCGAGTCCCTCGGGTATGGCCTCCTCAACGGGCACAGCACTGGTTGCCATGAAGCACACGGCCAGGCACAAGAACACGGTCTGTAAATAGTTAAAACATAATCCATACAATTAGTTGAAAGTGTTATCCAAGAGAATCGGCGATGTTGAGGTTGAGACGCACCAAAAGCAAGAATTTCATTGTTGGCAGAGTCCTTTGTTGACTGGTCACTGAGAGTTTAATTGATGAACTTGCGTTTCGCGTTGACAGACTTGCACTGAGCATAATACCCCACTGGTCCAACTATTTATATGCCTCTAAGCTGTACGCAAGCGCGCACGCCTTTCATAGAGATCGAAACAACTCATCGCACAATGGAAGCTCTCAAAATTTCGTGTATCTTCGACAATAAATTTTGTTTGGACTATTAAATGTGATTTTAGTGTACCACGCAAGGTGTTCATTCGCATGTGCCTGGAAAAATACCAACAACAAAATATAAAGCAAACCAAACTATTTTTTCTATCTTATCTTCTCTTTTTTTGTACGTGCCGCTTTTTATTGCTGGTATTGTTATTGGTCCCATTGTTGATCTAGTTAGATGGCAAATTGTTTTGTTGGGTGACAACTCGAGTTGGGTTTTCGCTAATATATGTTTCCTTGATTCTAGTTAAGTTTTATTTGATTTGACCATTAGACATTGGCTGCCCTCCCCCCACGCTCTTTAAATACTTATTAGCGATTTTTATAACCTTAACATTCTCAACTATTTTGTTGGAAATTAATACCTATATCATCTTAACTGATTAGCTAAAGCATAAACGGATACGTTAAACTTGTCTTTGGCACCGAAAGAACTGTTTGCCAATGACATAATATTTGTGTAAATTACCCCAGGGTCGTAGTGAATTTCACAAGTCGCCTTAATGATAATTGTTTAACATTGCTATAAGAAATTTGCAAAATAATGTTTAAAATAGACAGACAAACATGAGCAGACAACAAATTTAATGATAATTGTTTCACATTGCTATTGGAAATTTTGCAAAATCATTTTTCAAAAGAAATTTAAATTCTGAACTCAAACGGCGTTACAATGGCGCCTTGGTATCTTTTAGTACATTTCTGTTAACAGAAATGTTAAGATGCTTTAGTATAACAGCATGCGTAATTGAACAGCGTGGTAACGTCAAGTGATGCTAACACGAAAAAATACTTAACTACTGCCATCTCTACCCCGTATTAAACAATAAGCAAAAAGATTTAATAAAATTATTAGACAATAAACACATTTGACCAAATCAAGTCAAAATTCCAAACATATATACACACCTGAAATATCGAGTAACATTTTTTCGGCAACCAGAAGGAGTGTAGATAATCGAAAGTAAGCATGACTGGTTCGTTCAGTGTGAAGCTAAAATCGAAAAAAGGTCAATTCATTGTAAATGACCTGAACGAGAACACAACGCTAGCTGAACTGAAAACGCGGATAGCCGAGGCGACGGAGATCGGTGAGCCACAGCTGCATGTGCTCGTCGGCTATCCGCCGCGACCACTCGATCTCAATGAGGAGCAGCAGCGCAATTTGCGTTCCGTTGGCATCAACAGCGGCGAAACGTTGATTGTCGAGGAGAAGGCGACCCCATCAAAAAATTCAGCAGTTCCCGCTGTCGTCGCCGCCGCATCAGCCATTGAGGATGACGAGGCGCTGGCGCGTCGTCTACAGGCGGAGGAGGATGCGGAGCAACTCCGTCAGGTGGTCACTGCCGCCAACAATCCCGAACTGAGCGCCGGCAGCAGCAATAGCAATGAGAGCGCTTCGCTATCTACGCCAGCGGAAGCCGGACCAAATGGCGATTTCAATGGAATACTATTGAAGAAGGTGGTGCCAGCGGATAACTCGTGCCTTTTCACCAGCATACGCTTCGTGCTCAATGGCAAGGTGGACAACGAGGGCAGTGAGATGATGCGTCACATTATTGCCACCGAGGTGGCCGCCGATCCCCAATCATATAATGATGCAGTGCTGGGCAAATCGAATGCGGAGTATTGCGCCTGGATACAGAAGGCGGACTCGTGGGGCGGTGCCATTGAGGTGTCCATATTATCCAATTATTATGGCATCGAAATCGATGTGGTTGACATACAGAATGCGATCATCAATCGCTTCGGTGAAGACAAGAATTTCGGATTGCGTGTCTTCCTGCTCTTCGATGGCATCCACTATGACCCGCTGTATATGGAGACGTCGCACAGTGCCGCACCAGCTACCATTTTTCCCGTTGAGGAGTTGGGCGTGTACGAGCAAGCCGAGCAACTGGCCAACGAGGCCAAGTCCTCGCGACAATTCACCAATGTGGACAAGTTCAATTTGCGGTGTTTACAGTGCGATCTGTTGCTGGTAGGTCAGGTCCAGGCTCAGCAACATGCCAAGGCCACGGGTCATGCAAATTTCGGAGAGATTTAATACGTGCTCATTTTTGGTACCATCTATATTTTGGCTTTTATTCTGTTTGCCTATTACATACTCAACACGTAGCGAGATGCTGAAACCTACTTTATTTACAAAATTTCTTTTAGCCAAATTATTTAAAACAAAAAATTCTTCTGTGGTTAATTTATTTAATTCTTTCTACACCCCAAGCAACTGTCATTTGATTTTTGGAGTACAATAAAGTTCCATTCATTAAACTAGCAGATCAAAAAAAACAAACAGTGGAATTATGGGCATTACTATGAGGCCCAGGGCGGTGTCATCGCGGCTGGATTCTGTAGATAGGACATGACGACAGCGCTGACGCTCAACATGAATGAAGACAGCACCTGGAATATAATAAATATATAATCTCGTACAAGCAATGAATTATACTTATAAGTCACCTGTTTGGCTTCGTCGCTGGCGCGAGAGCTGGAGAAGCTGATGCAGGAGCAGTAGAGAGCAAACCAGGCGCACCACTTGAGCTATCGGACATAAGAAATAAATTACAGTAATAATAATAAATAATAAGTGAGAGTTGCTGGCTCACCTTCATCATCAGACCGCACATGGAGAAAATCATGCCCAATATATTCATATAGTCCGGCATCATGTCCTCATTAACGCCGCCACCTGATCCTTGATTCTTGGGCGCCTTATAGCGAACTATTTTTTCTTTGCGGCGCGGATCGACAGTGAAACTCATTTTAAATCAAATTGAATTTAGCTCTTGGAGCGGATGAAAAATCTAATTTTCTTTGGCAGTGCAAAGGGAATGTGTTAACGTTGCCACATCAATGCAAATCAGCTGTAACCCACTGATAAAGTGGAACGCAATGTGAATGGCAAATGCTTCTTCATCTTTGCTTAATTGATGTTCAGCGGCATGTACATTTAAAAACTTGCTAAATTACATAAAAATAAGAGAAAATTGCAATTACAACAATGGCGTTGCGTTTTTTCGGCACAGCATTGATGCCACACATTCGCCGCCTGCGGCAACACACAACAAGGTGCTCCCTACATACGAATGGAATACTTGGTCTCCAAACTGAACACTGGCAACAAACTCGCCCGCTGCACGTGCGTATTACGGATCAGGAAGCTGGACTGCAAACAAAACGTGAGTCAAACCGAACAGCAAACCCTTTTGAAGATAGAACACTAGAAAAGCATCCAAGAGAAGCGGCTAACCCCCCGCCTATGCATAACAGAATTCAAAGAACCGAGCAACTTTCAAAAGTGGATGAAGTGATTACTAAAAAAGAAACAGTTGTCGACTTTGGTGATCCGGATACCTTTGGCGATGCTAAGTTCAGTAACACCCAGACACAAGATGCTGGCGACGTGCAGGAGGAGGAATTTATAAGCAGGCCATCGCGACACACGAGAAAACTGCGCACCAAGGAGTATGCAAGTCTGATCAAGGAACACCTGAATGCACGTCGCATCAATGAGGCCATTGCCGTGCTGGAGGTGCGCATGTTGCGTGAGGATCGTGTCAAGCCGGATAACTATATATACAATTTGTTGATCAGTGGCTGCGCGAAGGCGGGGTACACACGCAAAGCATTTACGCTCTATACGAAGATGCGTCAACGTGGCCTCAAGATGACCGGCGGCACGTACACCTCCCTTTTCAATGCGTGCGCCAATGCACCGACTCAACTGGATGGACTGGCCAAAGCGCGTCAACTGCGCGAGAATATGCTGGAAAAGGGCTACGAGCCGAATGTGAAAAATTACAATGCGATGATCAAGGCATACGGTCGCTGTGGCGACATCCAAACTGCCTACATGTTGGCCGATGAGCTGCTGGAGCGTCAGCTGCCTCTGAATGCGGACAGCTTCAATTTTCTGCTGCAAGCCTGTGCCAGCGATGAGCAGCAAGGATTTCGACATGCTCTGTTGACCTGGCACAAAATGCTGCAGCGTGGCATAAGTCCAGACTTTTACAGCTTTAATGCCATGCTGCGCTGCGTGCGAGATAGCGGCTTTGGTGATCTGCAGGACATGCAACTGGTGCTGGAACAGATAGCGCCGGATGCGGTGTCAACTAAACCAGAGCAACTGACAGCAACAACAATTCCTACTGATAGTTTAACCACCACTAATAGTTCTGCCCAGCTGGAGCTGACTATTTCACCTTCCGAGCAATTGGAGCTGCCTAATCTGCTGCTTCCACGCCCCCAACTGGGCAGTTTGGTTGCCTTGACTGAAGTAACACGCGCCCATGAGCGTTTCCTATTGTTGGGTGGCATTACAGGCTATCTGGAGCTGATGAAACTGCACAAAGTAACGCCGAACATTGAGTGCTTCACCACCATGCTGGAGGTGATACCACCAACCAATGCGGCGGAGAAGCAGCTGCTTAGCTTTGTGCGCAAAATTGGACTCAAGGCCGACATTGATTTCTTCAATATACTCATTAAGAAGCGCTCGATGCGCTTCGATTATGAGAGCGCACGCGAGGTGCTCTCAATGATACGCACAGCTGGCCTGCAGCCGGACATTGTGACATATGGTGTTCTGGCGTTGGGCTGTCGCAGCCAGGAGCAGGCACGGGAGCTGCTGCAGCAGATGCAGGCGGCAGGCATTCGCATGAATATGCCCATATTGGGCGCCATGTTGCGCCAGGGCTGTGCCCAGAAATCCTTTGGGTACATTAATGAGATCATGCAGCTCAGTCTGGAGGAGAGCATTTTACCGAATGAAGCCTTTCTGCGACATCTCCACAACTTTCACAGAGGTTGTGCCAGGGCCATTGATGCCAGGGTGAGTATATAATATACGTTGTATATATATAGCCCTAGCTAATCACCTCCTTTCCAGCATCCCTCAACCAAAACCGAAGCCTTTAAAAAGGGTCACTCGAAATTCTGTGATAAATATCGCCTGTTCTACGAGGAGCACGGCCTGTCCGGCTTGAAGCTGGAAGATGCCGTTGCTAAGCTGAAGCAACGTCCTTATGCACAGTACAAGGAATCGCCGATAACAGGGTTAGAGCCTGCAAAACACGAGCAAGTGAAGCGCAAAACAAAAATACGGAAATATATAAAGAAAATCAAAATCGATAAGCTGCAGGACGATCCGCAGTTGTCAGAGCCAGTGAAAAGAATAGAGTAGTCATTAGATGTTTGAACATTGTTTATATTAAAGTATTCGTTATATTTTGATATTGTTAGCCGATCATTGTGCGTTTGCGACCACGCGCACGCACCTCCTCAAACTTGGCCAGAACGGCCGCCTCGTCCTTACCGCACGTCTTGCGATATGCCGCTAGGATGTGCTCGAAGAGATAGGGCTGCTCACTGTGTGTGCTGAGAAGCGCCCGTTCTAGTACATACAAATCAACGCCTTTATCTTCCGTCGCCTGATTGTAGTGACTCAGGCCGAAATCTATGAAGATGACGTCGTAGCCATCACTTGAACTCGGTGTTGGATTTATTAGTATATTGGAGGTGGTCAGATCACCATGAATGATGTTATTGGCATGCATTTGTCCAATGATGCCGCCTATTCGCCCGCATAGGTCTTCCAGTGGCTGCTTTGCTTGCTCCACCCCGGACTTGGCGACTGTTTGCTGTATAAACTGCTTGGCTGTCTGGGCGCTGCCAAAGTATTCCATATACAGTTTGTGTGTGTTGAGGTCTGAGTGCAGAATCTTTGGTGCAAGAATCCCAGCAGCCAAACAACGGCCGGCTGCCTTCACCTCCGCCTTCATTCTCTGCCTTGTTATTTGTGTGTCCAACTCTGGATGACGGTATTTCTTGACAAATCGCTCTTTGATCAAACACGATTCGCCTTTGAATTCGCCAAGATATAAGCGCCCCTCAGCACCCTGCTTTATTATTTCGAATGCCATAATTAACTTGTAAAATCACGTCAATGCCGGAAAACCGCAGAAGCAAGTTCTTTCAACATTTGCCATTCACAACGCAACGGCAGCATTTGCCTCAGAAACAGCTGATTTTGTTTTGGTATTTACACGCACAAAGCGCCAGCCTCATAAGTGATTCATCTTTTTTCCCGTTCAGATAGCAAAAATTAAAAATTTATTATATATATAGAAAATGTTTAACAACATATTTGGCAAGCAACCCACCGTCAAGGAGCAGCAACGCGACAATGATCGCAGCCTTCGCAAAGCGACTCGTGACATTGAACGAGAGCGTCGCAAAATGGAGGAGGATGAGAAAAAACTAGAGGCTGAAATCAGACGCAATGCAGCCGCTGGCAACAACGATGCTTGCCGCATTCTGGCCAAGCAACTCGTGGAGATACGCAAGCAGAAGGCGCGCACCTATGCTGCCGCGGGAAAAATACAATCCATTGGCTATCAAAACAAGAATATGGGCGCCAATATAGCACTGGGTGAGGCAATGGGCACCACGGCCAAAACGATGGCCAGCATGAATAAGGTGATGCGTCCGGAGGCAATAGCTGGCACTGTGCGTGACTTTCAGCAAGCGAATATGCGCATGGAAATGACTGACGAAATGATCAACGATACGCTGGATGACATGCTCACCGAGTCCGGCGATGAGGAGGAATCCAATGACGTGGTCAACAAGGTGCTCGATGAAATTGGCATTGAAATCTCTGGAAAAATGTCTAGCATACCAGCAACGGGATCCGCCGAGTTCGAGACGAGCGGCAAGCGTACAGAAAAGGATATTGCCGATCAGTTAGCGAAGCTGCGATCTTCCTAGTCAATATAATATAACCTTCTTTTTGCTGTGCTTAATCTCCCACACAACTGTAATTTAAATTTTTGTGCAAGCACGTTTGTTATTCATATTCCATAAGCAATAAACATATAAGTAAATAAATGCATCACGTTCAAGCCGCGTTTTTTTCGGAGTATTATTATTTTGTATATTTTGTAAAAAAATTGAATTGCGCTTAAAATTATAAAATATAAATACATTTATTACGACGATTATAGCGCCAAAATTGAACAAAACATTAAAAAACAAATATTTTATTAAATGGGAAGTTAAATTGAAATGCGCATTTTCCACTAAAATTAATTTTAAGGTTTAACTAATTTAAAAACAAGCAAGGCAATCTCATCCTCGAAATAGCCTACTTTGAGGCTGATAAATAACATGAATAGTAAACAATTTGAGAAATATCAAAAAATATAAAGCATACTTTCAAGGTAAATTAGAAACTCCACAGGGTAAGCTGGTTTTAAAAAAATAGCTCTAGCTCCACCAGATCTTTAATAATTATATCGGATTTTTGGATTTTTTAGGATCACAATAATCAAATCTATCAATTTGCATTCGACCATAATGGAATGCACTGAATTAAAAGTATTTAATTGACTTCTAGGTAAAAAAAAGACATACATTTATTTTTGGTCTGCAAATCATTTTAATTTGCAATTCAATTTGCAATCCTGTGTCAGTTCGCTCTTTATCACACTTAAAGGCGAGCGGACATGCCGCCAGCGGCGACAATAGACTCGCCCGTTATGTAGGAAGCATCATCGGACACCAGGAAAGAGACAATGCCACCCATTTCCTCACTTGCGCCCAGACGACCCATAGGAATATTTCTGAGTGCCTCTTCATTGGCAGACTCGTCTTCGACAAGCGCTCTGGAGAACCTGGTGCGAATGACCCCCGGCGCTAGACAATTCACGCGTATGCCCTGGGGAGCTAAATCCTTAGCTGCTGCCTTAGTCAGACCGATCAGTGCCGTCTTGCTCACAGAGTAGGCGCCGAGTAGCTAAAGTAGATAGGTAGATTGGTTAAAATCAAGCTTAACTGAAAATCTAATCACCCACTTACCGCCATTGCATCATAGCCCGCAATGGACGAGACAAACACAATGCTGGATCCCTTCTCCTTGCGCAGAAATGGCAGTGCCTCTTTGGCCAACAGATACGAGCTCTTCACATTAACATCGAAGATCTTGTCCCACACCTTCTCGTCGCAGTCCAGCACACCGCCCACAGCCGGATTCGTGGCGGCATTACTAATCAAAATATTGAGTTTTCCATACTTGCTAATGGTCTCCTCGAACAACTGCTTGCGATCCTGCGCCTCAGCCACATGACACTTGAGGCCATGCACATTCAGATTACATTTGCGCAGCTCGGCCAGTGCATTGTCCACGTTCTTCTGCTTGCGACTGCTTATTACAACGGAAGCGCCGTCCTCAGCCAAACGCTTGGCAATCGCAAATCCAATGCTGCAATTATATACATAAATAATAAATATATATATAGAAAATATATGAATATTCCTTTTTAAGGAAGACTCACCCATCTGTGGAGGCGGTAACCACCGCAACTTTGCCTGCTAAACGCTTCATGCTGCTGATGCTCGAACTTTGACTTGTACTGCCACTAGACAAGCGCTTATGGCAATACGAATGGTTAACATTGCTTAAGTTGTGCGTATTAAGTTGATTAGGATTTATAATCGGTGCAGTGGTGTGCGTGAAACTTTGGACTTTCACACCTGCCAAGCTGTGGGGGGTGATCGCACTAAGCTTTGGCGCTTTGCTGGCCAACTGTTTGCCCAGATGCAACATAATGCAAATTTTATTTCCGCTCTTGCACTTTTCTGCGATTGATTGATTTTTCACTGCTTCTTCAATTTAAACTATCCGTGTTCTACCGACGCGTTTACTTCCAGTACAAAGTCTTATTTGTTGCTCTTTATTTTTTGCCATTCACCGTGAATCATAAAGCTTTTTTAGAGCGCAATTTTTAATTCCAGCGTCATTTGTTTAAACTGTTTTCTTTTTTTTAATTAAAATTGTACAAATTAGGGTTAATATATAAAACAAAACGGACACAGTTAAAGCATATTATGTTAATGAAACATTTATTTACAAAATTGAACAGTTTATTATCGAAATGTAATTTTTTTGTTGCTTCTATATGTTTATCATTAATTATAATAATTACAATGAAAATTACACTACAAGTTTCCCACTGCCTGGGGCATTTACCTAAAATGAACGATAAGACATGTTGAAGTTGAAACTCACTTTAACACTAAGTAAACACTGAGCATTAAATATAAACCTGATATCGTAACTCGATAAGCAAAGATAAATATAAATAAAAATTATAAATAAAAAATAAGTAGCAACGCAATGCTGGAGGTGAATAAGAATGTTGACGAATAATCCATCTAAAAACAACACAAATCATTTCCATAAATAACAACAACAGCAACAACCGCAAATGTTTACTCTCCAACGAAAGTGCAAATTAATAGATTGCTGGAGCGGTTTCAGTTGCTGAATCGTCATTGCTCTTATGACTGACTCCACTTTTGGCTGTTAGTCGGTCTGTGTCGTTCCAAGCGAGCAAGCCGTCTTTTTTTTCAGTAAAGATCTGAGACACACAGTCTCTACGGCACGCGGTTAAAGGTTTTCGTTTTTGGCTTGTGATTTAACTACAAATTACTCTGCCATTAGAATACTGAAGATTTGAAAGATGCACTCTCAAGCTGATGAAATTGCGAAAGTTTCGCTAAAACCGGAGGAGTTCAAGGCACCCGTCTTCCAGGACAATAAAATAGTGATCTATTTTCATCCGTACAACTTCTATTCTCAAAAAGTAAATCATGTGATTTTTGGAAAAATAAATATTGTGCTTGAAATTGTGTGTGTGGCGCTAAATTACAAAAGTAATCGCAGCAACTGCTATTTATATAGTTAGGGCTACGAATACCACAGAACAACTGGGGTGTCGGTCCACTCCACCCCTCCAAATATATTACTGCCTCATCTATTTCAAGTGCATTCGTGCCTGACGTGAGCGGATGAATAATAGCAGATGAATTCCCAACAAGTAGCTAGTAATCAATTTGAGTCTCTGTTAATTTTGACAGCAGCAAACAAATAATATTTTTTGAGTGTTTGTCCTAATGCAGAGTGCTAATGGAGCGTATGACAAACTATGAAACGGGTTTCGTTGTGTGATAAATAATCAAAACGGTTATAATGTATGAATAATACTTAAAAAACAATAAGTAAAATGTAAAGTGAATTTGTAATAATGATTGTATATCGGCATATTTTATTTATAGGTTCTGCTGGTACTTTATGAGAAAAACATAGACTTTACACCCTACATAGTCGATCTGTGCAACGGCGAACAGTATTCCAATTGGTTCCTAAATCTGAATCCCAAAGGCGATGTGCCCGTGCTGCAGGATGGAGCGCTTATCGTACCCAATTCTCGAAGCATTATCAACTATCTGGACAATAAATTTCGAGGAAGTAAGGGAGAATAGTTATAGTTTCTGCAGTCTATCACAGATAGCCAATTTAAAAAACTTTCTCTTAATAGTTCAGCATCCGGTGCTGAAGCCATACAACCCAGATTCATTAGAATATGACCAGATGATGACCTTTGACCAAGCTGTGACACGCCTGCCGATGGGTGCGCTGAGCCTGGGCTCCTTCATCCATGATGACCTCAAGCTGGTGCCCAAGGCGCCCTTCATTGGACCTGTGCGGCAAGCCTGCCTCGGTGAGCAGTATAACTCTGCCCAAGAGCTCTTCCTATTGCAATATTTTTTATTAATTCCCTCCACAGAGAACAATCAAAAAGTTATGGACTTACTGCGTCGCTCTGTTGCTGAAGTGGACTCAAACAACACTGCACTGAAACAGAAGCTGGAAATACAGATGCGTCGTCGAGATTTGATTGCCTCGCGAGTCGATTTCCAACGTGTCCTGGATGCGGTAAAGAATGTGCTCGCCTTTGTGGAACAGGAGCTGTCCAAGCAAACGATACGCAAAGAGTGGCTGATGGGCGATGAGATCACGCTGGCTGACGTCAGTCTGGGCCTGTTGCTGCAGCGTCTTTATCAGCTTGGCTTCGAGAACTATTACTGGAGCTATGGCAAGTTGCCGATGGTCGAGGCCTATTTTCTGCGCTTTAAGCAGCGCTCCTCGTACCACAAACTTGTACCCACGTCCAATTTCGATATACTTAAGGATATGTGGGCGATGACGCCGTCCAATTACAAGTTGGGAGCTACTGCCGGTATCTTGGGTATGGCCATGATTGCAGCCTTTGCGCATAAGTAGGGATTGAATTTTGTTAACAATTGTTTTATTGTTATTGTTAAAGTTGGGCACATAAACACAAACAAAAGAACACTTAAATCTACATAATGTGGATAGATGGAGAATGAGAGAGAGAGAACGCGGAGTGGAGTACCGATTACCCTATGATTGACCTATGACAGTGCACACTGCCAAAGTGCGAGCCTCAAACAGCTGATATTCTTTAAATTATCATCAAATTCATTTGGTTTAAGATCTAATTGGTAAAAAAAACGTTGCCTGCTCGCCAATACAATTTTAAAAATTATTCTCCTATCCATAAAAATCAATTCCTGTTTATCTGTTGCTTGCTGGGTTAGTCAAGGAAATCTCGGATTCAGCTATCCATGCCCGCCTGCTGTTCCCGCCGCTGTTGCTCCGCCGAGTACAGGGAACTGGCCGCCGCGCTGGCTGCCTTTACATTTGTGAACAACGGCATACCCATAAAGGTGGGTATCTGTTGTTGCTGCAACGGCGTCTGGGCTCCCATTCTGTTACTACTGCCGTTTGGATTGGGGATCTGATTGCCAGCGGGTGGGGTGCAGGTGGGTAAATGCGTGGGTCGCCTAAAAGCAAAGCTCTCGCGTTGATAGAAGAAGGTGCCATCACCGGGTGCATCAGGCAGCAGTCCATTCGTTGGATACCAGAAGCGATATGTGAAGTACCACGTCAGAATGGCAATGATGCCGCTGACAACCTTCTCGATCATGCGATGATAGTACAACATGGTGCCAACGAGCATGATGTCCCAAAGCAGCTGCAGCGCTGCCATGCCAATGAACAGGGTGCGAATGATGGGAGTTAGGCGCGTATAAAGAAACTGAAGACTCCGCATCTGCTCATCGTTGAGGTAGCGCAAAGGATTGCTGCCCGTTTTCTCCGAGACGCTGCGGTTATGCAACTCGTTGCGTAGATGCTCCTTGATCGTTTCCCACTTGATAATGGGACGCGCTTCTTCGATCAGCACCAGACTAGAGTGTATCAATATAAACGCATGGCCAGAAATATCAAATCCGTGCCACAGATGACCTGCCTTCAGGCAGCTGGACTTGGTCTGGTATCCTGCAAGCCAAGTGAAATGTTTACAATCGAAATATCAGAATATCAAAACTTAATCTTACCCTTTATAGTGCAGCGACCATAAGAGGTTTCCACAATATTGAAGAGTTTCGTCCAGAAGAACCAGAAAAACGTGGCTATCACAATGCGTGGAAAGTGATGCCTTAGCATGCGTTTCATGTCGCCGCATGTAATCGTGTACGCGGAGAGTACCAAGAAGGGCACTGCGAACAACAGGGTCCAACCCCAACCAACCTTTACAAAGTACATATTAAACAGATTGTCGGAGCGGGCAAAGTATGTTTTCGGAAATGGCAAGAAGTCGCCTATCAGCGATATGATGAACAAGCTGCCCAAATAGAGCGCCACCTTGAGGTCCGTATTGAAGAATATCATCTTTTTGCACAGATGAATCACACCCATGACGAGAATCTCACGTATGCTGGTGGGGGCAGCCGTTGGTCGCGTTCCACGCGCCTCTGATCGCGTTATATCGGGTCCACCGGGTCGAAAGTTCATGTTGGACCCACTGCTTTGTCCGCTTTGTCCAAGATTTGGACGCAGTGGACGTCGTTTTGTCGCCATGGCTATCGAAAGTCGTTTTTGATTGCTACGTTTTCGTTGTTTTGGTTTTGCACGTTGCCAATGTATTTTATACTACGTCGTTTTTTTGTTGCCGTTTTTGGTTATGGTAAAAGGTTCGGTTAAAAGTGAAATCGGAAATAGAAACGAATTGTGTCAAAGTTCAAAATTTCATCATTTGCTACAAAACCGCATTAGGCTGAACCAAACTTTTACTGTATTTATATTATTTTAATTGATATTTCAAGAATTTTTCACATAGCACAAGGGAATTTTCGTTGTTTTTTTTTTTTGTCTTCGTTTTCGTGGCTTATTTTAATCACAATATGCAGCTGTTGCTTCGGCCATAAAATAGAACAACAGTTTGAGCACGTTCACACGCGAATGGCAACGTTCGCACCCGAACAGCAGTTGTGATCAGCTGTTTTGCATAATATTTTCCGATCTGATTCGGCCGCTTAATTACCGGCTCAGCTGAGTGCGCATCGCTCTCACATGTAATTAAGATCCCCAATTAAATTGGCATGTACAATTCGGCCAAGCAGCTACATCGTGTGCTCACCGCACGCGAGATACGCAAAACATTCATCGATTACTTCACGGTCAGTCATGGGCACAAATTCGTCCGCTCCAGTCCGGTAGTGCCGTTCTGCGATCCCACCGTCGCCTTCGTCAATGCGGGCATGAACCAGGTGAATACCGGGCGCCGTTACTTGATTAATCCATTGTCCACTAATCAGTCGCTCTGCGCCTCAGTTCAAATCCGTTTTTCTTAGCACAGCAGCAGCGCCGCACAAGCGAGTCGTCAATTCACAGAAATGTGTGCGAGTTGGTGGCAAGCACAATGATTTGTCTGTGGTGGGTCAGGATGGTTATCATCACACATTCTTCGAGATGCTCGGCAACTGGTCCTTTGGCGATTACTTTAAGGTGAGCTGCGAATAGGCTGTACAATCGACGATCACATCTCTCTTACGTATTCCTTACAGCGTGAGGCTTGTGCGATGGCGTTGGAACTGCTGCGAGGTCCCTACAATATTGATCCGTCGCGCTTGTATGTCACCTACTTCGCTGGCGACAAGCTGCTTGGCATACCCGCCGATTTGGAGTGCTTTGACATTTGGCGCAGCTTGGGGTAGCAATCAAAAATTTGTGACATAAGTCGTGTAGAAAAAGTATTAACACTTCTGCTTTGCAGCTTTCCTGCTGCACGCATCTTGCCTTTTGGTTCCAAGGACAACTTTTGGGAAATGGGCACAACAGGTCCTTGCGGACCATGCACCGAAATTCATATAGATCACAGACCTGGCTCGGATTCGGGAAGCGTTGAGCAGCGAGCCAAGCTGGTCAATACAGGCCGAGCCGATCTCACTGAACTCTGGAACTTGGTGTTTATACAGTACAATCGGTTGGTAGCTGTTAACTTTTTGCTGGTGGAACTTGTTATCTAATATATTGATTGCATTTCTGCTTTATATATGTATATATATATAAATATAGCAATACAGATGGCAGCATAACACCGTTGCCCGCTCAGCATGTCGACACGGGCATGGGTTTTGAACGTTTAACTGCGCTGCTTCAAAACAAATCCTCCAATTACGATACGGATCTCTTTATGCCCCTCTTCGATGGCATACACAGCGTAAGCGATGCAGTTCAACAGTTGAAATTGATAAGCAATTAACGGTTTTTTGTATTTAGCTCTCGAAAGCACCTGTGTATGGGGGTAGCTTTCCCAATGCCCAAAATTCTGCACTGTTGGACACCAGCTACAGAATACTTGCCGATCATGCACGCATGGTCACCGCTTGCCTGGCGGATGGCATGTTGCCGGATCAGAAGTAAGATCGAGCTTAATAACTAAATTAATTTCCATGTTAATCGACATATTCTATTCGCAGTCAAAAGTTGCGTCGCGTGTTGCGAAAAGCGCTCAGCATCTCGGAGCAAGTGTTTTCCCATGAGAATCTGCTCTCGCAGCTGGTGCCGATTGTGGTGGAGACGCTGGGCGAGACCTATCCGGAGATGTCGAACAAGCAGCAGGCAGTTCTTGAGCTGATTGCACACGAACAGGAGGTGTACAAAAATCTGCGCGAGAGCTCATCGAAAGTATTCGCTGAGGTGCTCACAGAGTTCCCCAAGCTGGACGACATTGATCTGATGGAGTGTCCTGGTTTTGTGCCCGCCTATCGTGAGTTCCAAGTGCAACGCTCCAATTTTGCTAACAACACGATACCTGGCGACTTCCTATACAAGCTGACGGACACCTATGGCCTAACCGAGGACAGCTTTCTCAAGCTGGCCGAGCTGGAGAACATGAACTGTGATCTTGAGCGCTATCGTGCGGAATTGGCTTTGGCCAAGCTGAGGACGAAAGAACCACAACGCAACAGTGGCATCTACGACTTGGCACTGCAGCAGCGCATTGCAGAGGCGCAAGCCCAGCTCACCATGCGCCTGACAGCCACGGACAACAGTCATAAGTATATTTACAGCTATGATGCACAAAATGAAATCTATGCGATTCCCACGCTGAAAAGCCGCGTGCTGGGCATGCTCCAAAATGATACAGAGGTCTCGCGCACCCTGGGCAGTCGCCTGCAAGAATCTACCGATATGTTGTCCATTGTCACAGCTGCCAGCAATTTTTATTACGAGTCCGCTGGTCAGCAATCGGATCTGGGCAAATTGCTGGTGCGAAACAAGCACAAGCCCGAGCAGCCTCACCAGCTAGATGTAGTGGGTGTGAAGTGCCTCAACGATTGTGTCGTCCATGTCTGTCGCCTGGCCACACCCAACGATGACTTTGAACTGGGCCTAGGGGATGAGGTGCAGCTTGAAGTGGATGCCCAGCACCGACAGCTAAACACTTGCCATCACACAGGTATGTTGCGCATTTAATGGGAATCGAGTATACAAAGAACTTACCGCTTTTTTTTGCAGCCACCCATCTGCTAAACGCCGCCATACGATCTCTGTTCAACAAGGTGACATATCAGGTTTCTAGCGCGGTTAGCAGCGATCAGTGCAAACTGGAACTGGGCCTCTTGGGCAAACGCATACAAAAGGCCGATGTGCAGCACATTGAGGATCTGATCAAGTGAGTTTCACTCCAGTCTGTATAGATCTGCAACTGATACTTATACACCTCATATTACAGTCGCGCCATCTGTTCGGGCACAGCCGTCCAAGTGCAGCAGCTGAGCGCAGCGGATGTGCTGCTGCAAAATGATATAACGATGGTGCCGGGAGAGGTATATCCGGAGCAGGGGCTGCGTCTGATTAATGTGCAATGCCCAGAGCTAAATCTAAGCTCCAAGGAACTCTGCTGCGGCACACATGTGACCAACACAAAGGAGCTGTCCTACTTCTGCATAGTCAATCTCAAGCAAACAAATCGAGCGCGCTTTGCTTTCACAGCTGTCGCTGGACAGGCAGCCGAGAACGTAAGCCACAATTGGTCATCACAAAATCTTAAAATATTTCTAACCGCTCTCTCTTTCGTAGGTTCTAAAAACAGCAGCTCTGCTGCGTCATCGTGTGGATTTGCTGGAGCAGCAGTTTCAAACTCACACACTTACGAACGCCACAGAAACTGAGCTGCAAACTATACGGCACAACATGTTGCACTCGGACATTAAGCTGCCCTACGCATTTAAGTTGGACACCTTTAATCGCATTAACGACATGCTACGCCGACTCAAGGAGACGTCGCGCACAACGCTCAAGTATGGATTGTTATTGTTTTACACCCTTGCTAGCAATCTAACTAGCTTTTGCTTGTTGTAGGGAATTTGTGGAGGTGGAAATGCGTAATGTATTGCTGGAAAAGCCGCTGGACACACATCCCTACATACTGCACTACATAACCAGCTCGGCTCTGGTAGATGAGATTCCCTTGCAGCGTGCCACAAAACTATGCACAGATCGTCCCATTTTAGTGGTTAGCATGTGTGAGAATATTGTCAAATCACGCTGCTGTGTGCCACAGGTTAGTCAACAAATATAATTAATTTAAGTCGAATTAAATTTACTTTTATCTTCTTATTTTCAACCCTGCAGGACTGCATCAGCGAGCAGTTTAATGCCCTTCTGTGGCTACAATCCTTTGCGAGCACTTTTGGCGGCCATGTGGCTGCGCCCAAAGGTCAGAATGCGGCGCTTGTGTGCAACATGAAGGGGCGCAAAGTGAACACCCAGTTTGAGGAGCAATTGGAGCAGGCCATGAGCAGCGCACAGGCTTATGCCAAGCGCTACTTGCAGTTCTAATTTGAGGAACATGTGTTAAGCTTCAGGTTTGCCATTGTGAGTGAGAATTTAATGCAAACTATTAAATGTACAGAAAGAATGTTAATCACTGTCGCTAATTACCACTAAATCCTGTTGCGCTTGCACCAAACTGGACTCCATCAATTGCTCAAAGGCATCAGCGCCATCAGCACTTTGATTGAAAAAGTAGCTCACATTGGCTTCCGACTTTGCCGGCGGCATCTTCTTTGACTCTTTTGCGGTGGACAACCGATGACGCAGTTTAAATCGCTCCACAGGTGTCCTGGCCAGCTGTGGCACCTTCTTTAGCTCGCCCTTAACCAGCAGATCAAAACTATCATCCAGCGAATAGCGTTTGCTCAGCGGCACGCACTCAGCCTGCATGGAGATATCGCGACGCTTCTGCACCAGCAAATCTACATCATCCATCAGTTGGCTTGGCTTCTCGTTATGCATACTCAGCTGCGCCAGTCGCATGCTCAAATCTTCCGCCAGCGGTTCGTAGTGCAGCACATGCCCCGCGTGCTTGGTTACAGCAGGTTGAGCTTGCGGGTTGGAAACAATGCCATTGATAATGTCGGACATGTCGAACTCCTCACCGTCGCTCTCCAAATCGGAGGGCAAGCACTGCCGTATGGGCGTTGAGCATTGATTGACTAGCTGACGAGCGGGCAACTTAACTGGCGTGTTTTCTTTTTGCTTTAAGAATTGATGCATTCTTTTCTGTCCCTGCTTTGGTGACTCATTTAGCGCCTTCTTCTTCCCGCGCTTGGGTTTGGTGACAATATCTGCCGTGGCAGCAGCCAAATCTGAAAGATTATCAGTCGCACTGAGAGGTGCTTCCTTCTGGTTGGTCTTCTTTTTACGCGATGCTGCCTTTTTGGGCGGCTTCTCCTTGGATTTTAGAAAGGCAGCTACTAAATCTGGATAAGCAGCCTGTAACATGTCCAGTGGCTCTACGGTGTAGTAAAGTTCCTCCACACCTTTTGGATGCTCCAGCTCGAATTCGGCAATTTGATCTTGTGGTAAAAGACCCTTGAAGCAACCACGGGAATCTTCCCAACGCAACTCTAGACTGGCCACACCCTTCACGATGCGCTTCTTGATGATCTCTTGGGGCTGGACAAGGCATATGTCCAGCTTGGACTGTTGCACTTGCCAGCGCGTCAGAATGGGGAAGAATTTCTGAAAGCAATAGATTTCTGGCCACTGCAAAAGATGGCCAATTTGTTTGATGAATTTCACGATATTTGGCTGTCGCCAGTCGAGCTGCAAATTGGGCAACGAAGCTGGCTCAGTGAGGAACTCCGATATGACCTCTTCATTGGGAAAGTTGGCATCCACGAGTGCCTTCTTGCGCAGCGTCAGCTCCGCCTTAATGGACAGCCGTTGCTCTCTGTGCAAAAAGAGTAAGATGTAGCTTAAGGCTTTCAATTGGGTAGCTGGCTTACTTCCACAGGCTCTCATCGCAGCCGCGATGCGAGCGACAGACGCCGCAGCCGCTCTTGGTGTGGCTTTGAGTGCGTCCAATATGACCACAGTTGCTGCAAATGCTTTTGTCGTCAACGCGCAACTCCAAAACACTATATTTGTCCGTCTCCGAGCGCCAAGTGCGCAATCTAAATCAATTTTCTTTTAGGTGATCATATAAAGAATATAAAACCACTTTACCTGTCCAGTATTTCGGATTCCTTGTACATGTTAAACAGCTTAAGAACGCCATCTTTGCCAATGCCTCCAATGCCGTCGGGACAATAATCGCAGCCACAGAGCAACGCCATAACGATGACTTTTTGCTGGCCAAAATCGATGCGCGTGCTTATCTCTTGCATGTCATAAATATCCACAGCTCCGCCGGCAGCTGCCTGAGCGCCTTGCGTGGACACCGAAAAGTTGCGATAAACGCGCCGCGCACCATATGCAAAACAGTCCGAATCTTGGCTAATGACACCATCTACCAACTTGAACATCAATACCGATAATAAATATACCCGTAGAGTAGTAAAATAAATACTCACGCCATGCTTGTTGAGGAAGGCGCAGTAGGCTTCGGCCTCTCCTGGTCCTTGCACGCATTGTATGCCCATGGACAGCAACAGGTTCTCGCACTGTTTGAGCACATGATTGAACCGCGTGCGCCCTTTGTCGCCATTTGCTGCCGCTTGTTTTGGTGGCGCCGGTGCATCCTTGTCTTTATCCTTGGGGCGCACACCACGAAATTGCAGCTCATTGCGCTTGGCTATCACTTGGCTCTTAAGCTTAGGTGCAACACCCTCCAGCACAAACACCGGCGTCACCTGTTCCCAAATGAGATAGCAGGTGCGAAAGAAGAGATTTCTGTGGAACGTTTGTATTTAAAATAACAATAAAAACGACATCAATTTTACAACAGCAACTTACTTTAAATGATGGCGAGGATGTACAAAATAATCGACAACATTGAGACTCTCGCAGACCCAGCCAGCCAAATCAATGGCTACCTTCTTGCCGCGTAATTCACATATTGGTTTGCGCTCGGCGTGTGGCGTTAAAATTGTCCACAGTTCCTTGACGCCCATTTGGTGAAATAACTTGAACTATTTGAGCGCGTTCCATTCAAAAGTGAATACAAACAGCACTTGTGCAATTCACAGCGAACGAAAACAGCTGACTGGTAGAAATGTGACACTCACACAGCATGGGCACATTGTTTTCACAGCTGCACGTTGTTCATTTGACTGTCAGTTTTCACTTTTTCTTTGTGTTCGACATTTGACGTGTCAGAGAAAATCAAAAGTTATCTCGTTGTTAATTCGCATGTTTTGTTTTGCAACGAAGGCAACAAATTTAAAACGCACTCCGCTGCCTCACAGTTAACGTACACACACACACACAGAGTCATACAAAAGGCGACAAAATGGTTTTAGCAGATCTTGGAAGGAAAATAACAACGGCGCTGCACTCGCTCAGCAAAGCCACAGTGATCAATGAGGAAGCCCTGAGTGCAATGCTCAAAGAGATCTGCGCAGCTCTGCTGGAGGCCGACGTCAACATTCGCCAAGTGAAGCAGTTGCGCGAGAATGTGCGTGCCGTGATTGACTTCGATGAGATGGCCGGCGGTCTGAATAAACGTCGCATGATTCAATCTGCTGTATTCAAGGAGCTGATCAAACTGGTTGATCCGGGCGTGAAACCCTATCAACCCATCAAGGGCAAGGCGAACGTGATCATGTTTGTGGGTCTGCAGGGCTCCGGCAAGACAACGACATGTACGAAGCTGGCCTATCACTACCAGAAACGCAATTGGAAATCGTGCCTGGTCTGCGCGGATACTTTCCGTGCGGGTGCCTACGATCAGGTCAAGCAGAACGCGACCAAGGCGCGCATTCCATTCTACGGCAGTTACACAGAGATCGATCCCGTGGTCATAGCCCAGGAGGGCGTCGATATGTTCAAGAGCGAGGGATTTGAGATGATCATTGTGGACACTTCGGGCAGGCACAAGCAAGAGGAATCACTCTTCGAGGAAATGTTGGCAGTGTCAAATGCCGTCAGTCCCGATAATATCATCTTCGTGATGGACGCAACCATTGGACAGGCTTGCGAGGCTCAAGCCAAGGCCTTCAAGGAGAAAGTTGACATCGGTTCCGTCATCATCACCAAATTGGATGGACATGCCAAAGGTGGTGGCGCGCTCTCGGCTGTTGCTGCCACCCAATCGCCCATCATCTTCATTGGCACCGGAGAGCACATCGATGACTTGGAACCGTTTAAAACAAAACCTTTCGTTAGCAAGTTGCTGGGCATGGGTGACATAGAGGGACTGATAGATAAGGTGAGTTTTGCACGGGACTATTTTCCATTTCAGTTGATTAACGAGGCAATCTCTTGCGACAGGTGAACGAGCTGAAATTGGACGGAAATGAGGAGTTGTTGGAGAAGATTAAGCATGGCCATTTCACCATACGCGACATGTACGAACAGTTCCAGAACATCATGAAAATGGGACCGTTCTCTCAGATTATGAACATGATACCGGGCTTCTCGCAGGACTTCATGACAAAGGGCGGCGAACAGGAGTCGATGGCGCGCATCAAGCGCATGATGACTATGATGGACAGCATGTCCGACAGTGAGCTCGACAATCGCGATGGCGCCAAACTCTTCAGCAAGCAGCCCACCCGCTGCATCCGTGTGGCACATGGCGCCGGCGTCATTGAGCGTGAGGTGAAGGAGCTGATTGCACACTACACAAAATTCGCGGCGGTCGTCAAGAAAATGGGCGGCGTCAAAGGACTGTTCAAGCAGGGCGATATGACGAAAAATGTGAATCCCACACAAATGGCCAAGCTGAATCAGCAGATGGCCAAGATGATTGATCCTCGCATGCTGCAACAAATGGGTGGCGTCGGCGGCCTGCAGAATATGATGCGTCAGCTGCAACAGGGAGCTGCGGGTGGCCTCGGCGGACTGGGGAACCTAATGGGCGGATTTGGTGGCAAGTGAGCAGGACGCTCTCGTAATGTGTGTAACGATGAGTTTTGTATGATTTTGTTTTAAATTAGTTGTTTTATGTAGCATTAATTTGTTAATGGTTTGCAAGCGCGACAATTATCCTCATTTCAATGGCGATTTCCTCTTGTTTAACCAAAATCAATTACAATTCGTGGTAAACAGAGAAGAAAAATCTATGTAAAACAGTTAACAATTACAGAGTTATCGCTCTTTGGCCAGGTCATTTTTCTATTGTTTAACAGCAGTTGGCTGTAAACGAACAATTATAATAGCATGCATAAGAGTCCGTACGGAAATGAAATAAATAAAAATTAAATATAAATTCAGAACATGTATTTTTTCAACTGGATTTACTTTTGTACAGTGGCGCCATCTGTTGTTATTTGAACCATGTTTAAATGGAGTTGCCAGATTACCATTTCAGATGAATTTCGCTAACTGCAAGTGAATGGCAAACGTTGGCGCGTATTGTGATAAACGAAGAAAGTGATGAAAACTTTAAGGCCCACTAAAGATAATATGGAGAGCAATGCGAATGTGTACATCTAAACACGTCAGTAAATAAAATGTGTGTGATCACATTTGCATATCTGCATACTATGCCAATTATGTCTGTCTTTTGTATTTGTTAATTTCGGTTGTTTTTCTTTAGCACCGCGGTTGCGTTGTCACACATACAACTACAACAAAAAACAGAAAGCGAACAGGTGCCCAGAAACTTGCAAAAGCATCGTAGCAAAAGCGAAACACAAAACGAAATAACGGTAAGCAAGTGAACCAACAGGCAAACAAAAACAAAAAGAGCGCACGTGTGTGTGTGCGCGTCTGTTGTTGTTTTTATTGCCTTGTCATTATGAAGGGGAGCTTGGCCCTCGCAGACACAGCCCCACGCATGCCGGCCTTCCTAACTGCGTACAGCAGCAGTGCTGTCCACTGCTGATAGGTGACAAAATCTAGCCTTAAAAAAGCTACATTTTGGTTTGAGAATAATGGCAAAGGATTTTTTTTTTGGTTCGGATTTGGATAAGGCAAAAATTAGTTAATACAAAGAAGAAATGGCAATCATTTTAATGGGTGTTCAAAATTGGGACACAATTTCAAAAAGTGCTAGATCTGCATAGAGAAAAACCTAAAATGGCAGCACTGTACAGCAGCCAGCTTTGCGTCTGTCTCACCATACAGATATGTATATATTTACATACAAACTTACGATACGTAGGTGTGTTTGTATCGGCCTATGTAGCGGGTAATGGGAGCAACGCCGGCGGGTCTCACAGCATCCCTTGCGCATGTTGGTCTGCTGAACACATAGACACACACATACACAGTTGTGGACACCCTCTCATTACAATAACAATGAAAAGGCGATTGCTGCCATAAAAATGCCTATTAAGCTGTCAAGTTTTGACACTCATAAAACCATCAAACAAGTCAAACGAACAGGTTCGCAGGAAAGCTTGCACGCTGAACTGCTGTCAACGTTTTTCGGTTCATCCTTGCGGTTTTACGCACACTGACACACACATACAAACACACGCGCGCACACACACCCATACACACACATAGATATGCGTATACGGTTGTAGGCTTTCATATTTTGCCCCGTCGGGCATTTTAGGGGGAGTTTCGGCCTGCTGAGCAAATGGTCCAGCTTAAAATGCTGCGAGCAGTGGGGGCCATTCATCGCCAGCTCTGTTGTCCGTAATTGCTGTTTTGGGTGTGCGTGGAAAGAGAACCACCCCAAATGGAATCCGCACAAAAACTCGCTTCATCCTTAGAATTATCGATCCAAAAAGCTTTTTGAAATAGGCCACCGCAAGAGCCCCGTAATGAACACCAGACCCATGACCCAATTTAAAGGAAAAGTCGGCTAAGTTTTGTTTTCTTACAGAAAATCAATTTGTCTTTTATTGATTCAGAAAAAGTTCAGTTTCTTTTTTTTTTTTTTTTTGGTTTTGGATGACAGCATTTGCTCTTTAGTGTTTTTAAAGAGACATTTTACTTTGTATGTTCTTTATGTTTCATTTCTTTCCTTCATTCATTTTTTTGTTCTCTTTTTAATCTTTTGCTATTTTCTGTTTAATGCTTTGCTGCTCTGCACATCTTTGCCGCACATCCTCAATGTTTCTTCGGTTCTGCACTTTCATTTCTTTTTACTTACAATTAGATTTAATTTTTGTTTTGTTTTTCATTTTTCAACTAGTCTTACTTTTCTTAAGCGAAATAAGCACAAAAGCTGCAAAATGTTTTGCTTAAACTATTTTTTGGTTTTTCATTTAATAATTTTTTGTTTTTTTGTTTTTCTGTTTTTTCTTTAACTTTATCTCCTTAGCTCCAATTTTTTTTAATGTATGATTTTTTGCATTAAAGTTGAGCGCACAAAAAGTACGCATATAAATTTGAAAGTTTTAGCAAAGTTGTTGCATTGTTTCTTATGTCCTTATTCATCTTTTTTGTTTTGGTTTACGTTTTTTGTTTTTTTTTTTGTGTTTTTCTGTTAGCTTTTTACTAGTTTAAATACAATTCTTTTCCATATGCATATAAAAAATGCTTAAAAGCGTCACATTGATGCAAAAAATAATACCTTAAAAAATACACAGAGATTCGAAAGGGTTTTTTGTTTTTTTTTTTATGCTTTGGTTTTTTTTTTGTTTTTGTGGAGAGTTACAAAGAGAGATATAGTTACCAGTTAACGCGTCTAAGCGTTCCACGTTTATCGTTTACAAGAGAAATGAATAAAGTTCTTTAAAAGACTTTGATTTAAAACTTAAAAATAGCAACAAGCGAAATTTACATTACTTTGCGCCCGGCTGACCGCTGATCATTTTTTAAGTGTATTTCTTATTTTTCATTTCTTTTGTTTTTCTAGCTTTTTTTATTTTCTGTTTTGCCTCTAAGTTTAATTAGCTGCTTCTCTGTGCTAGCTTGTATTTTGTTTTTGTTTTTTTTTCGTTTACTTACAGCTACTTTTACGCTTTTGTCGTCGTTTTTGCTTATTTCTTTTCTTTTGTTTTTTTTTTTTGGTTTTTAAATTTAATGAGCTTGTTTCCATTTGACCTTTCACTACGTTCGCTACACCTGCAACTACATGTTGTATGTTGTTTGTTGTATGTTGTATGTTTACGGTTGCCCGATTTGCCTAACGTGCTGCATTTATTGGATCTCCGTTTTACCTTTCACTTGCTTTTTAAATTTCTTATGTCTTCTTTTTTTTTTTTTGTTATTTATTCATTCTTTTTATTTTTGGTTTTGTCAAAAAAGTTTCAAAAAAATATATATATATTCATCATTTCCTTAAATTGGCTTAATTAAAAAATGTTTTTCTCATTTATGCTTTTCCATTTTCACTTTGCTTCCAGCCGCGCTTAACAACGACTTAGATGTCTAAGTTTTTTGCCCATTTGTTTAAAACACAATTCAATTAATTTAAAATTTGTTATTGGAAACTATTTGGTGTAAAGGTGAGTGTTAATTAATTAAGCTTACTCTCAAATTTATATATAGAAAACATTTAACTACTAAGAAATCACACACGAATCGAGGAAAAACAAACGAAACAATCAAGCAAATAATGCTGAACACAAGAGTCTTAAATGAAAAACAAACAGTTACTTGTTTTTTTTTTTATATTTTTTTTTGTTTTTTTTTTTTAGTTTTTTATTCAAAGTTTTTTCTTTGTTGTGGTTTAGTTTTCAATTTTACGCACTAGACATTTGCTTTAAAAATTACTTCAACACATACATCAATTTCAATTTAAATTTCTGTTCCGTTTCAAGTTGAGAGCAAGGAGCAAAATTTAAGGGATTGCTGTTGATGGTGTTGTTTTTGTTTTTGTTGTTGTTGCTGCTTTATGCTCTTTTTTTTTAAGACAAATAATAAATTAACTACTTAAAATTAGTTAAAAAACTAAAGTAAAACGCATTAAATTAAAACAAAATACAGACGCAAAACAAACAAGCCTTAAGTTTGGTTTGTCAAAGTAGCTTTAAATTGTTATATAAAAAAAAAAGACCATCTGCTCGCAGCAGCAGGCCAATTAATTAATCAATCAATCAATCATAACTGCAGCACTGCATGCCATTTAAGCCAAACGATCGACCGATCGATCGATCGATCGACCGACTCATCGACTCGACTGTATATATTCAAAATTAAAACTAAACTTGACGAACTTGACGACTCGTCGTTTACCAACACTGCGTACGCAAGCAAGCGCCGCTCCCTCTCTGTCCTCTCTGTCTCTTCTCCATTTCTTTTTCTCGCTCGCTCGCTCGCTTTCTTTCCTCGTTCTAACTACACAAAAACTACAAATTTCTACCATTCCCCTCTCTCTTTCTTGTCGTCGTTCTTTAGCTCTAACCAACTATAGTTAAACGCTTGCGCGTTTCTATCAATTAAAAATCATATGTCCTACATCAACTACTCTTCTTCTTCTTCTTCTTCGTCATTCTACTTCATCTTGTTTCTCCATTATCTTGTTGTTGTTCTGAATCAACGCAACGCTTCTTGTGAAATCTATACTTAGGTCTGCTATACTTAAACGCTAGTGCTTTGATCTTAGTTACTAAGTTGTTGTTGTTGTTGTTGTTGTCTCTCCTACTACTTCTAGACCTACTTCATCATTATCTTCTTTATACTCATCTACAACGTGTGTGTTATTCTTCTCATTTTCTTCTTCCTCTTCTTCTTTTGTGGATGGGGTTTAGTCTGCCCCATTGTTTGGCTTAAAACTAAAGTTGCTAAACTCTCTTGCAGCTAAGATTTCAATTTCTTGCTCATCTTCAATTCATCTTTCTTTTCTTCTTCTTCTTCTCTTCTTCTGGTTTCTTTTTCGCATATCCTTTCATTCTAATTAACTTAAAACTTAATGCTTTTCTGCCTAATAAACAGTTCAAAAATGTTGCTTAAGTTTGCTAAACAAACCGAATTTCAAGTGAAAAACATATTAAATAAATACTTTTAAAAAGAAAACCGAAAATTGCACTTGTTTTTTTTTTGTAGAAATACTACAGAGTATAGAAGGAGGGGCGGAGGAGGGGGGCTAAGAAAAGTCAATGTGAACATGAAAACTCTAAGCAAAAAACTCTAAAAATTTTCTTTTGTATTTGTGATTTCTATCCAGACGTTGTTTTGATTTGGTTTTTTTCCTTTTTAGTTGCTGTTTTGCAGAGGCGTCGTCTCGTTTTTTTCATCTTCTATTAAAAATATCAATTTGTATACAAAATTTGCTTAGTCCGTTTTTGGTTTTGGAATGTTTTTTGCAAAATATTTGCCCCGTTTCTCGCTGGTGTTCTCTGTTTTTTCTCTCGATTATTTCTCTAACTCTCTGTCTGACGCATGCAAGATGTATCTATGTGTGTGTGTGTGTGTGCGTGTGTGTATCTGTGTGTGTGTGTGTGTGTGCGTGTGGGGTTTGTCAATCCTGCATTTTATTACCATTGAATTCATTTTAATTATTGTATCAATTTCCATTTTGGTATTCAGTCTAAAGCAAATTACATATTGTACAAATTAGCAAAGATATAAAATGAGAAGGAAATAAATAAACCATATTTGATAATTGTTGTTATTTATATGTTATAAATATTGATAAGAAAACATGCACTGCACTTTTTTTGTTGTTTGTTTTGGTTTAGGCTTAGGAAGACTTTTGGCGTTGTGTTTTCTTTTTTGTTTTTTTTTTTTGTATTTATATATGTATATGTAGACTATATAGATTGTTAGTATATATATGTATAGGCATTTTCACTTGGCAATCTATATAAATCGAAATCAGTTAACATACATACATATGAAAATCAAAGACTTTGCTCAGGAATGTTTGTTTGTGTGTCTATGTCTGTGTGTGTGTGTCTATGTGTGTGTCTATGTGTGTGTTTATGTGTGTGAGTGGAAATAAGATGATAAATTCCAACTGAATCTCATCAAACTGTCGCTGGCTCTCTCTTTCTCAATCCCTGCCCTTTCAATGTGTGCCTTTCTCTGAGATTCTCATAGCCACTCAACTCACATTTAGTCAAATCACAAATACAATGTGTGCTTAGGAGTGTTGTTCGAGTCTGAGTGTGTGTGTCTGTGGTGTGTTTGTTGTGTTGTGTGTGGCTGACTGAATTTTTGTCAAAGAAAATAAATACGATTGGCTCCAATTTCAAACACTGTGCTGTCTGTCTGTCGATCCAACACGATCGATCAACCCATCGACTATTTAAGACTTACAAATAGAGACTAAAGAAATCATCGCTGCTGCATTTTCTCATTTGTTTTTTGTTTTTTTCTTCTTCATCTATTGTTGGTTTCTTATTGCTACTTTACTAATCGTAGTTTTTTTTTTGTATTATTTCATTTTTTTTTTTTCTTTTAACATTAATTTGCTTTCATTTCCGCTACTGCTGTGCCTTGACCGGCCTGCTCTAATCTTAAACGTTGTTCTTCGTTCCTTCCATTCGCAATTCGCAATTATATTAAAAAACATTCCACATACAAATTCACTACATTTCTCGAATTCCACAATGTAGTGCTGCTAAACTACATGCTACAATTTCATATCTCTCTTTTCATTGCTACTTCTCGTTTGTTTTGCTTGCCATCCTTTTATAAAGTTTCATCGTGTATGCCTCATTGTTTGCCTTGCACTTTCCATTTCTTTTCCTATGCTCTGCTTGCTTATGCCGTCGTCTTCCCATCGCTCATTCTCGACTCTTCGCTAAACTCTGCTACAGTTACAGTTTTTCCCCTCTTCTTTTCGCAGACAAAAAATACGCTATGCTATTTCTATCTTGTTGTTTTTCCCTTTATATATATATATATATATGTATATATATATATATATGTATGTGTTAGTTTTAGTTGCTAGAAAAAAACACACAGTTAAACGTAAAAAACTGTAGACAGCTACAAAAAATTCATTAAATCGACTGATGAGCACAAAAATATGCTAAAAACTAGTAAAAGATTTAATTTCTTCTTCTTTTCTTTTGTTTTGTTTTTTTTTATATGTTTCTCTTATTACTTCAACATTATCGGTTGTTTTTTTTTGTTGTTTTCATTGTTAATGATCATCATCATTATCATTCTTTACGTTCTTATTCGTCTCCATCTTGTTGTCGCTTCTCATCTTTTTGTTATCATCTAAAACTACTAAATTTGCTGCTTACTGCATTTTTGCTAGTACTTAAAACTAGTTTTCTTCCCCATTTTTCGGGGCGGGTTTTCAATTACGTTTATTTTTCGTTCTTTCTGCGGTTTCATTTGAAATTATAGCAAATTTTTTTTTTTGAATTGTGTGAAACGTTTGCAATTAACAACAAATAAGAAAGTTTCAATATAGTCACAATCTCTTCTTCTTTTTTTTTTGTTTGTTGGGGGGGGGGGGGGCGTTGCCTTTTTGCTTTATACAATTTGGTGACAGAAAACAAAAACAATGTCATCTCTTTTGTTGATAATATTTACGGTCTCTTTTCGCTTTGTGCTTGCATTTAGCTTTAAACACTCGACTCACTTTTCAATTCATAGAAAATTGACATGACAAACTAAAACTACAAACAAACAATATATATGCAAAACGACAAAACGACATTTTTCTTGTTGTTTTTTTTGTTTTTTCCTATAGACGACGCGACAATGAAAAATAAATGTACTTCATTTTTACTTGACTTTCATGTTAGATATTTGTTTATTTTCATTATCTTTCATTATTGTTGCTGTAAATCATCAAATTGTTTGTTATTTGTTTTTTGTTGTTCATTTTAACATACATTGCACAAATTTTTGGGTTCTTCGGATTATGTTTTTTGTTTTTTTTGTTGTTGTTGTTTTGCTTTTACTTCTAAACAAAATCGCAACTAGCAAATTTGTCGGTTTTGTTCTTAAACATTAATATGCGCAATTAATTTTCTGTTTTCCACCAGCAAGATTTCTCTTGAGGATTTTCATTTTTTTTTATTTCTTATATAAATTTACTTAACTAGAAATTTGCGTTTTCCTTATGCAAATTGTTGTTGCTTCAAGTGTTTGGTTGCAGAGTTGCTTTTTAGTTGGTTTTTTTTTTTGTTGTTTTGTTTTTTTTATTAACTTCTCTTATGAGAAAATGTTGCCCCCTCTTCTTCTTCTTCTGTTTGTAGAGTTTGACCTTCTCTCTTTTAATGAAAATTCCGACCACGTTTTCTACTACCTTTTTTGTCGTTCACTTTGCTGCTGCTGCTGTTGTTAAAGCATTTATTTAGTGTATAACTAATTTCTATTATTTAAGTTTAGTCTTTGCTTTTCTTCACTTTTTAACGCTCTCACTTAACTTCTCGTCGTTTCAATCGCTCTTACATTTTATTTATGTATGTATTTTTCTCTTCTTTTTCTTTTTCTTTTTCTTTTTCTTGTTGCTGTTTCCGCTTCTTTCTTTTATACATAACTCTTAAACTCATTCTCTCTCATTTCTATATTTTTTTCAACAATGTTTTTTTTTTATTATTTTGTTTTTTTCAAGGAACAGCATATTTTTACTGTTATCAAACTGTGCATCCGGTCTCCTGATGTGGTTTGTGGTTGTTGCTGCTTTCTCCACAGCCTGTGTTGTTGTTGTTGTTGTTGCTGGCGTTGGTGTTACTGTTGTTGTGTAGTTGTTAATGTTAATGTTGTTGTTGTTGTTCTTGTTGTAATTCCAGCGCTCAAAGCTCCCATCGCTAGCCTTCGGTCGCGTCCATCATATAGTACTCAAATGGGGTACTAAAATATTATATCTGCAAAGGTCACAAAAATCTATTAGAATACAAGAATTGATTGAGTTAGTTAGGGTGGTAAGGATTGGGATTGCAAGAAACCATACTGTATGTATCAAGAAGATATCGTCATGTACAGGTTTTCACAAATCTTTAAAACGCTTTCTTCCAAGTTCTGCTGGGTGTGGGGGGGGGGGATGGGAATAAGGGTTATAATAGGTGTGGTAAAGAGGTAAATGTTATATGTTTGAGTGATATTTACCTAGTATGTATTACCAGAGTTTAGGCTGCTTAGTAACTATACTAAGTATGCAAGAGCGAGCGTATGTTGTAATTATTGTAGTTATAAAAAAAAGAGAAGAAAGTAAAAGAATCGCGTTTAGTTATGAGAGTCTTTCGTTCCAGAGTCATGAACAGATTGTAAGCAAACAGGCAAGCAACAACAAGCAGCACACAAAACGAATGAAGAGAAGTGTGTAGAAATAAGCGTGTGTGTGTGTCTGTCTGTGTGTGTGTGTGTGCGTGTGTGTGTGTGCGTGTGTGTGTGTGTTTGTGTATGTGTATAGATGATGATGATGGTAGTGATAAAGAAAATGCACTATTGATCGGTAAAAGCAGAGCAAAAGTATTGCAAAATACGAAATGAAATGCGGCGAGTGAGTGTTGAAAAAGTGTAAGTGGGGTGGGGTGGTGGGGGGGGATTGGAAAAGGCTTAAGCGCGCACACAGCACATGCAAAGCAGTGTTGGCAAACGTTGTAAAGCAACAGCGATCTAAGTGAGTGAGTGAGTGACCCGGTGGTACAGTAAGCACCTGCTACAAAGCACTACTAAAGCAGATGAATGAATACTCAGTGTCAGGGACTGGAAGAGCAGCTTGGAAAGCGTTTTAAGAGAGACTCTTGTCTCATCAAAATATCAGACGGAAGAGACAGTGAGAGTTAAAGACAGAAAAGAAGAGAGAGAGAGAGAGAGAGAGAGAGAGAGAGAGAGAGACAGAGAGAGACATCACTCACCTCGCGAAGACCTATTTGGGAGCGGCTTGATGTGGATACTGTGTGTATGCCTCGTCGGGTGATGCAGCTGTGCTAGCCTGTTCGGAATCTGTCATTGGCATTGTTGGTATAATAGTTGGTGGTGGTGCATAATATGGATAAGTTGGACTAATATACTGTAACGATGGAGAAAAATTCTATAAAGGAACCGAAAAGAGAACGGAAAAAACAATGGAATAAAAGAACAGATATAGAATACAAATTATATATCAAACATCATTCAAATTTCAATTGCAACAAGGCACACAACAGACACACAACACAACACACAACACATACACACTCTCGATAGACAATGAAGAAGCTGAAGAGCGCAAAGCAACTTCAAAGTTTTCTACATCTATTCAAAAATTATATTCGCTCGCATTTCTTTACACATAAAGTGGTCGCTCGGATTTTAGAACTGCCAGATAAAAGAATTTTTGGAAAATGTTCCCAAAAAAATTTGTAAATTCTGTTTAAAGAAACCGAATACAAATCAAGTCTAGATTCAGAACTGTCCAATTTTCGAGCGACCACTGTATCATATATTTGAGCTGAAGGAACTATCGGAGCTGAATCGGGCCATTTTTCCCGTTCATTTTTCAGCTCTGACAGAGGTGTTTCGAGTATTCTATATTTACACGCCAAAGAGGTTTGTGATATGCTTAAATATTGGAGACCCGATGGAGAGCACTTACAGAGTTGCCAATTTGGAGGGTGGCCAACTGTGGCATCATTGTTCCATATGGCACAGCCGTATCGCCACTGACCATCATCGAGATGCCGCGTGGTTGCACCTGATTAACAGCCTCCGGTTTGTACGAGGTGACGCCCAATTGGGGAGCGGCTGCCATTTGCATGTACTGCAACGCAGAGGAGGAATACTGATAAATGTTGGGCATACAGTTGCAACAAAATGACGAATGTGCTCTCTGGACTCACCTGATCATCTACCTGAGTGATCGGCTGTGTCATCATGTAGCCGGGTATCCATTGCGAGCCAGCGACCTGATAACCGCCCACCTGGGGTGCACCAAAGCGAGAGTACGGCACCCCGATGGGTGTGCCAACGTTGACACTGACTCCATTCTGCTGCATGCTCGGATCGTAGGCAACGGGTATGCCCTCGGCGGAGACATCGCGCCACGCGCGCGCATTCGGATCGGGCGTCTTGAAGAGATTCTTCTTTTTGGGACCGCCATCGGCGAATTTGACCAATAGCGGATCTTTGGCACCCGGTATTGTGTTACCGTTAAACATTTGTATAATTTGTTCGCACTTCTCGCGGCTCTCCATGCGTGCGAAGCCAACGCCTGTATGGTGCAAAAAGTGCACGATGAAGGATGTACAAATGAATATCATCAATATTTGTGTATGTGTTTTTCATGAACTTACCCTTTGAGTTCATTTGCTGATCACGCAATATTCTGGTGGATACAACTTGTCCATATTTCGCTAGCATTGCCTCCAGATCGGTTTCTTTAAAGTGTGGTGGCAAATTTGCAATGTACAAATTTGTGGGATCCTGTTCCTGTTGCTGTGTAGTCGTTGGATGCATAGGACAGCAGGCGTGTGTGTGTTGTTGTTGTTGTTGGTTGTTGTTGGTTGTTGTTGTTTGTTGATTGTTGTTTTTGTTGTTGGAGGATCAATCGAATCAGTTTTAGTTGATTTGTTTCGTTTGTTTCATAGATTGCACACACACACAAAGGTTTTAACATACACAAACAAAAGCAGTTTAGTGGCACAAGCGCATGTTGTATGTATGTGTGGGAATGAAGTGTGTGCGTGTTGTATATATATATATGTGTGTTGTGTTGTGTGGTGTGTGTGTAGGTGTAGATGTGCGACAAAGACGACGCGTTTCAAAAGAGAGAGAGAGAGAGAGAGAGAGGAGGAAAGAAAATTAAAACGTAGAAATTTTGTCATTAGTAAAAATTTCTTGTACAATTACAGTTTACTGTTATTGGTATACTGGCTCTGTCTGAGCGTGTGTGTCTGTTGTGTGTGTCTGTTGTGTGTGTGTGTCTGTTGAGTGAGTGTTGAAGTGTTGGTGTGTGTGTGTGTATGTGTGCCTGACTTAATGTTTATGTAGAATGTGTTGTATGTTGTGTTGTGTGTGTGTAAAATAATGCCTCAGCACAAGACCTAAAATCTTAATTAAAATACCTAAAACACAAAACTAGCGAATTTTGTTCAAAATTCAAAATCCGCTAACAGACTTAAACAACAATTGTGATATGTACAGAAATTGAAGTGTAACAGTTAGTGTTAGATGTGTGTGTGTGTCGTGGATGTATTTGATTTTGATTTTGATTTTGAATGAGGAGTAACTGCCTAGTAATGCACTTAATTAAGTTAAATACCTGATCACTTATGTGTATGGTCTTAGTTTTAATGTGAGTTTGGTTGGTTTTTATTTATACTTAGTTTAGTTTTAAGTTTTTCTTTTTTTTGTTTTGTTTTGGTTTTTGTATATTTTATATCTTAGTTTTTGGCCGGCGCAGGTTTGTAGCATTTTGCGTACTCAAACAACAAACTTGGTAGGTTGATTATATGGCTGGCTATAACTTCAAATATACGATTACAATTTATACAAATTTTTTTTTTTTTTTTTTATAGATTATAGAGAGTTATTTAGTTAAGTATATATGTATATATATAAAGAGAGATTAAATGAGCATCAATTCTAACTATATATATTTGATCTATATTAGCTATAAATTTACGTTACGTTACGTTACGTTATGTTACGTTACTTTATGTCACACACACAACTAACTTGAAACTTTAAAATGAGCTCCTAAAAATACCATTACGAATCTCTATTGATATTTGGATGGTAATTAAAGTTGTTTATTCTAAGTGTTTGTTGGTTGGTTGGTTGGTTACAAGTTGTTCTCGGCACATTTCTCTCATGTTACCAACTAATTAACTGTTACGATTTATGCGACTAAAGAGAGTGTCTAAAATACTGATGACAGTTAAGTACATAACTTTTAATTGGTTTCGTCTACTCGGCAGCTAGCTACAGCTACAGAGAGTCACGAATGTAATTTTAATGTGGTTTTTTTGTTGTGTGTGAATGGACCAAAGTTGGGCTAATTAAGTACTCAATTATTGACTGGAACTTGACTACTTAAATCAAAAATGTTTAACGATTTACAACTTTTGTGGAGAGTTCACTAAGTTTGGGTGTCATTTATGTGTGTGTGTGCGTGTGTGTGTGTGTGTTTACTGTTACGTATATATAATATATCTTAGTTTACTTCGCTTTTGATATATTATAAACTGTAAGAAATTGATAAGGCATTGCGACGAATGCTTTGATCACTTTTCCTCACAGCTTTTACTAAATATTATTATTTTTATTATATATATCTATAATACTAAGAAATAAATGAAAACAATATAAATATACATTATATAGGCGCACTTCTTGAAATACTGAATATAATTAATATCCTTGCAGTGATTTAAGCTGAGTTTTAATATGTTTGCAAAACTTGGAGTATAACTCGGAATAAGTTGGATCGAATCGGATAAAGTTTATATGCGGGAAAAAACAATGCAGCTGTAAACTTTTATATATTTTCTACGATTTCAAGGCATTATTTTAAGTATATATAGTTTCATTTGCATGGATTTACCTATATAGTATAAACAGTTTAGTCTGCAAGGATATTGAATCAACACGGCAAGCCGAAGCAACTTTTTCTCTAACTTTTGCTAAGTTAACAGCTTGATGGATAAGTTGTACTTTAAACATGATTTCTAGGCATATATAATATACGTATATATACTACTTAGAGAGCTTTTATGTTACACTAATTGAGAATACCTGGCGACTATTTAAACTAAATTGTTGAAGAAATTGTTGAAAAAATAATAAAAATGTTTCTTTGAATTAATTCAAATTTACCAACAAATATCCGCTAAATTATTATTAAAAGGGATTTTTTTTTTGGAGGGTTTTTTTTTAGTTGTAGTTGTTTGTTTTTCTGCTAAAGGAAGATTAAAGAGTTAAGATTAACGTTTTTATATGGCTATTATAATAAATACTAGTAGAGAGGAGTGTGAGAGAAAGAGCGAAAAATCAAATTGAAATTAATGGATGACATTAATAAATGCATTTGCATTCAAATATAAATTTAAATTGAATTTACACTAAATTTGAACGCACAAATACGCATTTCATTGAAAATTTGTAGCGGCTATACTCTATAGAGGAAATATATTGTATGTATTTATGTGTATGTGTGTATATGTGTATGTATCTACGAGTACATAATAAATAATTTCAACAATTTCGTGTTTGGCTGCTTTAAATAGTATACGTATGTATGTATGTATATGTATATATCCAAATGTTCAATTAAAAAACAGGTATGTATAAGCTACGCTAAAAATGTATTCATAATTTCTAAATTGGGTATATATATGTATACATATATATATATATATATGTATATATATATATGTGTGTATGTATGTACTGGACTATAGATTTCGTGTTTTAGTGTTTGCGTATGTGTGTGTGGGGGGTGGGGGGCTAGGTATTAAGTATTCTGGGGATAGTATATATTACGTTATACGATTTACACGAATCTCTTATAAAGTTTAACAACACTACAAACTAGGGGTTTGGCTAAGGTTTAAGGAGGTTCGGTTTTTATTTCGGGTAACATGTAATTTGTGGGGATCAGGTTCAGGTTCAGGCTGAGGGTGGGTTGAGGGTTCAGGCTTGATTTGAAATATACAAATTGAAATGAAAATAATCGCAACGAATTTATAAATATATTTGGGCAATTTATTTTCGAAGAAAGCCAGCATCCCAAACCCAAACCAATAGAAATTCGCCAGGCAATTCCAAAATTCGGCTGCCAAATGCGACCGACTCCATGTGACTTGGCAACCTGACAGCAGACACACACTCACACACACACACTCACACACACACACACTCAAAATGTGCAAAGTTTGTGAAATGGAAATGCAGAGGGTCGCGGCGCAGATAAGAGAGACAAAACTGAAATTCACCCACACACACAAAAAAATGAATTTGCAGCTCTGGCGAAATGTTTCAGCACTCACAGCACAGCACATGGCGTGGGCATATTGACCTTTAAGGGTCGAGCATTTACAACTTTGCTGAATGCACGTTACGGTATGCAAAGCAAATTCTAGATGTTTTCGGTGAATGTGTTTCTTCTTCTTCTCAGATTTGCGCAGACTGATTTAAAGAAAGCTTTTATACTTTGAAAAAGAACAGTTGGAATTTAAATAAAACAGTTGGAATTTATATATAAACCCAGCCGTATGAAGTGAGTGGTGAGATTCAGGAGTCTGGCTTAGAGCAAACTTTGTGCTTTGAAGGGTACAGTTGAAGAGCTGATAACCAGCATTTCAAGATTGAAGTTTCTTGCCCAAGCACACACAAAATTATAGGTATATAAATGAAATACTAAAATAGTTATAATAAATATTAGAATAATAATATTAAAAATAATTAAAAACAAACTTAAAAAAAAAAACAAAAGCTTTTTGAGGCACACACAGTAAACGAATTGAAATGAAATGTTGAGGTTGGAAATTTAACAAACGGGTTTTTTTTTTGGTTTTTTTTTTTGTTTTTAGTTTGAGGTTAGGTACGGATTACGGATTACGGGTAGCGGATTACGGAAAGGTCTTGGTGGTATTGATACGGGGGAGTGTGGGGGTAAGGAGATTGGAATAGTTTGCGGTGTGAGGGGTGAGTATTACTTGCATGCAAACAAACGTACAATGGCCGGCCTATGAAGCACCCAGATACCCACTTTGGCCATCTGAGCTTGCACGCCCTTCGCCTGCAGTCCCTTGACGGCGCCCTCAGCGTAGGCTGGCTGCTCGAAGTCGACGAAGCCGTAACCTGTAAGAAACATATTTTGTTTTTGTTTTGTTTTTGTTTTTCGTATTTTTTTTTTTTTCGTTTTTAATATTGTTTTTTTTTTTTTTTTTTTGTTCGTTGCGTTTGGTGTGTGTTTAGTTTTACAGGGGGGAGGTGGAATTTTTTTTAATTGCATGTTGAAATATATATAAATATATATATATAATTGTACAAATAGTAAAGTTGATTATTTTTTGGCACACATTTCGAAAAAATAGGGTTTGTTTTTTGCACGTGCAAAATAAGATTTGGTTTAACCAAAATAAGAAAATGTGAAAAAATCGTTCAAAACAAAAACAAAATATATTCGAAAAGAATTTCGAATGGCGGTAGGAAAGAAGAGAAAGAGATAGAAATAGAGAAGTGGGGGGGAGAAAGAGAAAGTTGTGAAAAATAAATTAATAATTGGTTTTGGCGCGTCTTTTCTAAATTAAACTTAAAAACAAAACACAACACATCGGGACAAGATACGTAAATAAGTAATACAAATAGAGGAGAAGAGAACTAGGTATTATTTATCACCAGAAGTAAATCAAATTACAGCGTAGCAGGTTAAGCCTTTCCACATACACACACATTTTGTACAGAGCTCGTTAGTCTCGATACAATTTATATATATATTTATAAGAGTATCGGTAGGGCATATAATATCGTTATCGTTATCGTTATCATTAGCAGTAGTAGTAGTAGTAATTAGAATAATTGATATACATAGGTTATATATATATATATATTAGGGTTAGAGGTTAGAGTGCAGTAGTAGAGAAGTGAATAATGCATGGATGATACGATCGCGAAATGAGAAATTGACGAAACCATAAACTCAAAATATATAATTAATCAAATGAAAGCCAAGAGAAGAAGTTGTAAAACATAGAAAATCGATAGTTTGCCGCCAATTGTTCATATTTCATTTTCGATAAATACATCAATGTACCAGACACAAATAACGAGAACGAGCAATAAGATTTAAGAGAAATTATTATAAAAAAAAAAAAAACTATATACGCAAGTAGATTAATTTAAATTACTCTTTTAAATATGCTCAGTATTCATCAAATTAGTTATTATCAATAATTTTAATTAACAAATTATTTATAATTTGAATTTGATTCACTCATATATCATTTGAATTATTTGTAAAACTCTATTTAATTTTCGAAATGACAAAAAATGTTTCTGTAGCTTACAAGCTATCTGCAAATGCAAATATTAAATTAATAAATAAATATTTTAATGATTCTTTTTATCTATGTTAACCTTTTGAATACTGCACATATTTAAAAAAAAAAACAACTAATAAATACAAAAAACGAAAAAAAAAAATTAATTGTTTTGATATTTGTATTTTCTTTTTGTTGTTTTTTTTTTTTGATTACGTAAACACATACTAATAATACATATACGAAAAACACACATAAATAAAATAATGATGAGAATGGTGAAGAAAAAAATACCTTTACATTTGTTTGTTGTTTTATCTAAAATAGCCTTGGTTGATATTATTGTTCCGTATCTGTAAGGGAGAAACAGAGTGGAGAGAACGGCAGACCAGTGAATTAGTGGAGGGAAACAAACATATGTAAAACAATCGCAAATTGACTAATTACATGACATTTACATGTCATGGTGTAGCTCTGTGTGTGTGTGTGCGTGTGTGTGTGTGTGTGTGAGACCAAGAGTTATACTTTTGTTTACAAATGCAGAATGTCTGATATCTGTCTGACTATCGTAAGCGCTGTGCGTGCGTGCGAGCTGGGCTGGTCTCGGTCTCAGCTGTTTATTTTTTCAATTTAATTTGTTGACTTTGGTTTTGGTCAAAAGCGTGACGTGCCACATCGAGGTCAAAAGTATTATTTTCGGGAATTTTAGTTTGCCAATGTACAAAAAAGGCAATTAAATGGTCATTAAAATGCAATATTAATGCCGCACGCTGCAAAGTAGGCAACGAATTATTTTGTCCTTCCGTAAACTGCGCGAGTCCTGCCGTCTCGCCTGGGCAAATTAAATCGATATCAGCATAGTTACAGACATCGATAACACTCTCAACCCCGCGCAACACTTGCCACTATAATCGTTTATATGTAGTTATAATGTAATATTAAAGCTGCTGCCCGGCAAATAAGCCGCTTATTTTGATTGCCTCGCAGCAGTCAGTCAAGCAGCAGCAGCAGCAACAAAAATATCATAATAATAATAAGTGGGTGGGCTTAGCGAGAGGAGTCGTCCAGTCCTGGCCCCAATCCACAACCAACGCCTAGCTGCTATGCCACAAATAAAAAACCAAATTAACCTTCAATTTAATTACTTGACTTATTATTAAGTGGGCACACACAGCCCAGCCCCTTCGCCCGACGTTCCCCTCTTGCCACCACTGATCCTCACAGCAACCGCAGCACTTGACTTATATGCATCTTGCCTGCTGCGTTTCATATATATACATATACATATATCGAGAAATATCGTTCATAAACTTATATTTATATTTATGTATATATATGTATATATGTACAACAGTGTATATTTATTTTGTTCATTAGTTTTTTATGTGCGTGGCGGCGTCTAATTGTTTTACGTATATTTTTATGCATATATTTTGTGGCTCGGCCCGCCTTAATAAAGTGTGCCAACATTGCGTATGCGTAATATCGTAATATCGTAATATCGTAATATGAGCAATATACCACATCATAATCATAATATTCAAGTAGTCGGTAGTCGCCATACTTAAAGCCTATTTGTTTTTCCTACACTATTTTCTCGTGACCATTAATAAAGTGTGCACACTAATTACTGAATTTTGTTTAGTTTTGCAGCAACTTTGCTTCCTGGGGTTGCCTTTTCCCTTTTTTGTTTGGGGTTGCTCGGCCACCCTCCGCCCCTCCCCCAAGAGTGTTGTTTTTGGGGGAGTGTATTGAATTGTGTGTGTGCGGCCTTTGTAGAAATTCAACGAAGCGGAATGAGTTGAAGCTAAGCTGCTCATTAGCACGAATTGAATTTGAGGCTCACAGCAAATTTTGATACATGGCGGGCGGCGGCCTCCACACCAACTAAGGGTTATCAGCGCCAGCACCACCCAAACAAAAATACACATTTTCATTGGACGGTGGGTGGATGGAGGCGGGGAGGGAGGGAGGCATATATAGTTCCAGTCGATGTACAATGCAAATCGATAGTACTGAAATAAATCTATTTTTTAAGTGTATTTTGGGATAGTATTTAAAGTCGGCGGAAAATTAGAATCGGTCATTCAATCAGTCCGTCAGTCAGTCAGTCAGTCAGTCAGTCACACTGACTTGCGCTTATGTATGGTGTGTCGTTAAATATTAATGAAATTGAATAAATAAATACTCACTGTGCACACATATTAATTAGATCCTTGTCGGTTGTGCCTTGCTGCAGTCCACGTATGTAGAGATTTGTCTTTGACAACTGCTCGCCGCCCTGTTGATTTTGATTCTGTGCCGTACCGTTGGGACCCATGGTGGTGTTTGTGTTTGTCGTGTTGCTCAGACTGGTGCTCAGTGTGCCGCTCTGGGAGCCCGTGTTCGATGAGCTGCTCGAGTTTGTGTTACTCGGTGAAGCTGCAGTTGGCACACGCTGGCCGTACTAAACAGCGGTTGGAAGAGATTGAAACATAAAAGCAGAATTTTAGAGCACTGGTGAGAAAAAGAAGAAGAAGATTGACAACAAAAAAATGCAAAGAGCACGCAAATATTCAATGTTATCCCCCCAATAATAGCAAGCGTTATTTCTCTTTTTAGTGTATGAGTGTGTGTGTCAGTGAGTGTGTGTGTGTGTTTGTGAGTGATAAAGTATTTTTATTGAAATTCCAGTCAGCCATACGATATTATTGAACGGTTGAGCTTGAGCCATCAAAAGCATATAGTGTATGTTTTTTGGTATAGGATCCAAGCAAATGCAGAGAGGGGAGAACCGAGAGAGACGGAGAGGGGGAGAGAAGAAAAATGGACAGCCACGATGATGGCGTTTTTCACTTAAAATGCCACACGACAACATTGCAGTTGCTGCTGCTGTTGCTGTTGCCGTTGCAGGTGTATGTGTGTGTGTTTGTGCCACCAACGCTGCAGGATATTTTGGCAGCATCGCAAGGCAGGCGTTGAAAATCTATAAAATTTGTATGCAACAAACAAAGGCACACACACACACACACAGAGCAATTGATGCACTTTTATTTCATGTTTTCTTTTGTATTTTTTTTTCTATGCTGGAAATTTGCCAAAACAACAATATCACTTGACGCCAGCAGCAACTGCCAGTATTTATTAAAAAGAGCAGAAAAACAATAGCAAAATGAGAGTAGAAAAGGCTGCATGCAGAATCTAACATCAAATTGGAAATTCAAGTGCAACAAACGAAGGTGGCAACAACAATTATGAGTGATTGCAACCAACATCGCTGCTGGGATCCTACTATTATTGCAGCAATTGTGATGATTGTTTTCGATAGTAATCGATAGTCATGAACAGTATGCTGTCATGTTGGCTGCCACATTTTGTTGCATTCAACTCGTTTCACAGCAAGTGCAATCCACAACCACAACCGATACACGCAACAAACATACCAAACATACTATGCACATTTTTTCAATTTTTAGAATCAACCGCAAAATGCCACAAAATAAAAAATGAGCGACGCAAAAATTTCAATTAAATTAAATTAACTTAATGTTGTTGTTGTTGTTGTTGTTGCTGTTGCCTATTTATAGCAATTTTATTATTTTATTATTATTATTGGTTTTCATTGTGGTTAAAATTTTAAATGCTTATCAAGCAATTGAAGGAATGCTTTTTAAGTGTTCCCAGTAAGTACAGCAAATAATAAAAAATAAACCATTTAGAATGGGGCGTAACCTAGCAACGCCCATAGCATTCAAATAATTATAGCAATAATCAGAATTTATACTCGCATTCAAATTAAGAAACCCTACAGTTCCGACAGTCAGTCAGATCGACTCGACTGTTGATGCTGAACAAGAATATATATATATATATATATATATATATATATATATCGAATATGGTCGAATATGCTTCCTTCTTCTTCCCTTTTAATGCATTCTTAATGGATTCAAGGCTTAAATATATTTTTGCAAATCTACAGATGGTTTTGTCTGTTGTTAAAGATTTAAATGCTTAGGTGTATCTTGGGGGCATAGCTTTCGACATGTGTGCGTGTGACAAGATTTCAATGGCACTCGAGCTGATTTTCTGTGTTGTTGTTGTTGTTGTAACTGCTGATGCTGCAGAGATTTGGTTGACTGTTTGTCAAGTGTTTAACTGGCATTCAAACTGACGGCCTTCATTGAACGCGTGCGTTAGACAGAGATAGAGCACAGCCAGAGAAAGTTGCCTTATCAGCGCATGCAAAGCATCAAAGCGAGCCAAAGTTGAGGACGGGCGGGTTTGTTGTTTGACATGCCTGCTAAGAAGGCAACTCCACGACGACGGCTTGCATGCCTCATATTGTTCCCTCTTGTACTTTTACTCCCCCCTTTTCTTTTCTTTTCCTTTCTTTATTTTTTTTTGACAATCTCTCACAGCGTGTGTTGAGGCATTGAAGCGCAAATGTAACAGAGCAAATATTGCGAGTGCTGATAAAATATTTGATACAAGAAGCAAACATCGCAGCAAACGCAGAATAGAGATAGCGAGTGCGAGAGAGGGAGAGAGAGGAAGCGAGTTGAGAGAATGAAAAGATGCTGAGACGAGTTGAGTTCAAGTGCGAGTTTATTTTTTCTTTTTTTTTCCATTCTGCATTTGCTATCTTTTTGGCAGCGTAGGTACTTCTACACACACACACACACCCATACACACACACAGCTAAGATACATTAAGTCGCAAAATTTCTGTCTATATACAGATGCATAGCACAAATTTTGGGTCTTGTCTCATTTGCCTTGTTCTTCTCCGCTTGCTGTCGTCTCGTAATTAAATAATAAATTCAACTCAACGAAATTTTGTACACTCTGCTCAAGTGTGACGAGTATTTGCATGTGCCGGTGTATGTGTGCGTGTGCGCGTGTTTGTGTGTGTGTGTGTGTGTTAGGCACACTCATCCGCCCCGTATGCCAATGAACTGAACCGCTGAATTTTCAGCTGTTCTGTCTGATAATGAAATTATATCGTTCGCATAATTTAATGCGCGCAGCAACAGCACAAATGGCATAAACTACAAACTGAGCCACATACCCAGTGCGTATGTATGTATGTATGTATTAAATGTATTTATGTATGTATGTATTACATGTATTTATGTGAGTATGTATGTATGTATGTATGTATGTATGTATGTATTAAATGTATGTATGTATGTATGTATTAAATGTATGTATGTATTAAATGTATGTATGTATGTTTGTATGTAGGTTTGTATGTAGGTTTGTATGTATATATGTATGTTTGTATGTATGTATGTATGTTTGTATGTATGTATGTATGTATGTATGTATGTATGTATGTATGTTTGTATGTATGTATGTATGTTTGCATGTATGTCAGCCTATGTGTGTCATTCCAAAAATGGGCGAGCGTCGTGTTGGCTGCCGTTTTATACAACGAAATGAAAAAAACAACAACAAATTTCTTCATTCTTTTTTGTCATTTGCAAAATTGCGTCATTTGCAAAATATTTCACGCAAAAGCAACAAGAACAACAACACACTTTACTCTCTTTATTTTTGCACAGTTGCTTTGTTTAATATCTTTAGCTTCCTAAATGTTATCTCTCTCGCCTTCAGTCTCTTTCTATCTCTGTCTGTGGCTATCTTTCTCCATCTTTGTCTCTTGCCGTGCGTGGCAAACACGTGTGCCGACTTTCAGTTAATTTCGTCTCACTTTATTACACTCTTATCTTTCTTCTCTTTTCCTTTTGTGTTGTGCCTTCTTTTTTACAGTTTTTATCTAAGTTTATGTACATCATTTCTTATTGTTACAGTCATAGTTTTGGCTAAACTTTAACCTTTTGCTATTATTTGTATGACTTTCATTTGTTTACGCAGTTATTGCGCAAACATTTTTCGGCCATATAAAAAGATAGAGGAAAGAAGAGAAAGATAGTGTGGGAGATAGAGACAGAGAGAGAGAGAGCGAGAGTGAAGACAATCGGAGGCATAAGCTGATAAAAATACAATTTAATGGCATAAGCTAAACATTTTGATTGCCTCCATCCATGACAATGCTCATTATGATGCAGATAATGACGATAATGATAATGCTGATGATATGGCAAACGGATGCCAATCACGCAAGTGCAAACAACACAACAGTCTAAAAGCCAGCCCCCCACCCCCCCAACTTGTGGGCCAAGTTGCCAAAGTTAGAAAAAGGTAAGTAAAAGCCAGTTAGTAAACATGTTTAACGAGTCAAGTATGTGCGACGGGTGTGGGGGGAGGGCTGGAGGGATTCCATTAGTTGTTACTCATGTGATAAGCCCAAAAAAGAGACAAAAGCTGGGTTAATATTTTGGGTCGATAAACTTTGTTGCATGAGCTGTGCATGAGCAAAACGCTTCTTATTAGTTACTAGTCCACACCACACTACTTACTACTTGGCTATATATCAGTCAGATTTACATAAATAACAAAAAGATAAGATTATTTAGAGTAAGAACAAAGAGGTTTAAACTTAAATGTCAAACTGATTTGGCACAAAAAATAAAATCACGCATTGAAGGAGTCATCTTCTACCCCCCATAAAGAATATATATTCCAGTTCAATAATATCGAAAGATAAGTTTCAAGTTGATATTCGTAGATACACAGGAGAGTTGCCCGACATAATAACAACTACACAAATATGGCATATTCAGTACACATCATAATTTTTCCAATTCCGTACTTAAATTGACTGCGTGCATAATTAATGATTTGCCCCAGGCAACCGTTGTGTCCTTTTATATTTGAAAAGAATTGCATTATTTCTACTTGCTACAATTGAATTCACATCGAAAAGCTCAGAAACTTCAGCTTTATTTATAGACGACAAGCCCAACCACCCCCACAATCACAATTGTTGGCAATCTGTTAATGCAGCCCGTACAATTCAAATATTTCTGCCTTTCCATTAAGAATATATCTGGTCAATCTTTGGCAGAAGAACTTTGAAATGGACGCTGCTGCGAGTCACGTGCCAAAAATGCCTCAAGTCGATGGAACAACAACAACAATAACAACAACAACAAACAGCACATTTCAAATACAAATGGGTTTTGTTTGTGATTTATGATGTCGGCGACATGAGCGCCATATAATTCATTTAAACAGTGCTCCCGTTGATGTCTTCACTCTGTATTCTCTCTTACTCTTTCTCTAGGGGATCTGTCTCCATCCATCTCTCTTTCTCTCTGCAAGTCTGCTAATAAATCAATGGGGGAGGCATGGGCATGGCAAAGAGCCCAGCCGAGCCGAGACGCATTGCACTTGTGCCAAAAAATATATTGCCATAAATTCACTCAATCACGATTTGCGACAGTTATTATTTGTCTCAAGCACTTGCGACTGTCAACCCGTTGCTTGCTTCTGCCTCGGATTCATCTTAAAGTTGTTTGGGGCCCACATAGTTAAATATTGCCAGGACTTCTTGTTGCTTGTGTGTGTGTTTGCTTTCGGGGCTAAGCAAATCTCTTGATGACTGCCAAAGTCATCAAATCAAGAAGCAGTCAGCTAAATCCGGCACGCTTCGTCTTTCCGACTGATTGCGATTCTGACTCCCATTGGATAACGAAACAAAAAAAAAAAGGAAAAAGGTTGGGAATGGAATGGATTGCAGGAGGGTTGTGCATAAAAAATGCCGCTCACGTGACTTCTATAAATTAAATGTGCGTATGTGTGAGTGGGGGGAGGGGGATAGGTATTCGGTATCTGGCACGCAGCTGATAGATAGATGGGCAAGACAGGAAGGAAACCTTTGCAGCCAGTCGCAGGCCAAGTAGATGTAGGGGAGAGAACAACACAGTTCCCTGCCTCCCATCTCCACTCACTCTCCCTCCCCACAAGAACAGAATGTGCCATTGGCAAAACGCATAATTGACGCAAGTCATGTGCAAAGAGTGGGGGTGCAGGGGGGGGGGGGGGTTCGATTTTTCATGGGCGCAGAGAAGGTAGCTTCCCTGGCAAATAATTCAAATGCCTGCCGTGGAACGCGAATTTCGGATTATCAGTCCATGACGCGGCAGGTGGCAGGCAACTGATGAGCGCACGAGGGAGGAATTGGAGGCGGCACAACAAGGCAATCTAATTTTTCAAATTTTTCTTCGCTTTTTTTTTTTTCTTCTTTTTTATTTTTGTTGAACATAATCCATCCCCGCACAAAAGCGATTTGAGTCGCAAATCTCGCGTGTCAGCAATCGATAAAAGTAAAGCCATAAGCTCTCATTAATTATGGGGCCCGCGCCTCACAATGTGCAAATATTTGAGACTGCAACAACTTTCCAAATATTTCGAATATATCTCAAATCGTTGCGGGGTCAAACGGCTAATTGAAGTAAGTTGACTTTAAACACCATCCACAAATGGCCCGAGTTCAAGGAAAATCACAATTTGTTTTCATCGGTTCAACAAAACAAAACAAATGAAAATAAAGTGAAATTATATTATACAGTTATATGCGTGCACATACATATATCAGACATATATTTATAGCCTGAAACAAAGAAGAGTTTATTCAACTCGACCTTGAATTCTTTGCTCTGGACGGTCGGTCACACTTCAGTTTGTTTATCTTTAATCTTTATAAAGGGTATTCAAAATATGTCACACAGTTTGCAAAACAGTTAAGAACTCTATAAAAATCATGATTATAATTGATATTCAGCAGAGTTGTTGTTGCAATATATAAATATATTATATTTGATTATATATTCAGGGTATTTGAACTTCGGATTGCGAGGCAACATTTCTTTTCATGTCTTGCAACATTTTTGGCAATATGCACAATGATTGATAAGCATTTTTTTTATGAGGGTCCGTAAATCTGATAGCTTATCACTCGAGTTCAATGGAATTATAAGTTATTTTCTGGGAACCCAAAAAAAAACAGTTTAAGCTTTGAGAATGGCTAATGTTTATGGGTATTTAGAGAAGCGAATCAAGCCTGCAACTAAATCATTATGAAACAGACGGAAATCATCAAAGATAACGACTGATGATGACAGAGAGTTATGTACATATGTACATCAAACCATTGAATTAATTGCAAACTGTATGAGATCCGAATTTCTCCGCACTCTGAGAGACAATACTTACAAATCCAAGAGTTTAGTTTTGCAATGTCTGTTTTTTACCCAACATTTTTAATTACTCTTTGAAGCTTACCTGGAAAGATACCAAAAAAGAAATGCAAACAATTAGAAAAATTGAATAATCATATTTCGCAAATATAAACAACAAATAAACAAATAAATAAATAAATAAATATCAAGAGCTCATTTGAAATGATGTTTGGCATTCCGTTCATATTTTCATAGATTGCTTTTATTTAAATTTATAAAAGTAAATAACTGAATGATATCTTGACTAATGTCTCAACACATTCCAAACGTTGCTGCTTTCACTCGAAAACAATTAAAAATACCTCGCCGCAATTTCTGTTGTTGTTGTTTTTTTCATATTTGTTTTCATTTTGATTGTGCCAAATTCCAAATGTTCATTTAGACAAAACACACACACACATAACAGCTATTTTTACCGCAATTGTGCAAAAAACAAAAAATGCTATAAAAAACCCAGCTATTTGAAATTGAGCATAAATAAATTGAAATAACTTTCGGGCGTGCATCAGCATCAGAGTTCTTTTTACAACAATTTATTATTAATGATAACAAGAAGCCAAACAAAATAATAATAAATAATAAATAATGGAAAAGTTTTAGTGCGTGATTTAATTGAAGGCAGGCCTTTGGCAGGTTAAACAGCATTTACATTTACATTTAATGTTTGTTATTGTTATTGTTATTGTTATTGACGGACTGATTTTATTTCTGCATAATTTAACATTTACAGTTGTTTACATGCGCGCATTTTTTTTGTACACAAATTGTGCAAAATGTGCAAGTTTTTTATGTTTTTTCGCTTGACACAAATACTTTTGCATTCTTTATTAATATTAAAAAAATTTGTTGCTGTGCTTCTTTTTTTTTCTTATATTGCGCCATTATTGAAATAATAAATATATATATAAAAATTATTGAAAAAAATTTTAAATAACAATAGCAAATGCCAAAGGCAGAATTTTCAATTTAGCTGTTAGCTGGCAGATCGCAGCAACAAAAAAACAAAAAGCACAAAAATCCCCTAGCTAAAAGCTGTAAGCTGTCTGCTAATCCCTGGCACTTTTGCAGCACCCAGCCCTGGTCACGCCCAACCCTAGCAACAATTTGCATAATTTATGAGCCGCAAATACACACAATCATAAAGAATTTTGGCATTACTTGGGTGTAAAAAAAAACGAGGGAGGAGAGGAGAGTAGAGGAGAGGAGAGGAGAGGAGAGGAGAAACCCTGGCATAAATAGATATGTAGAGCAAAGACCTTTAATCAGAAGCGAAAAGGATTTTGAGCAGCTGATTGCGTCTGCTTTGGGTTCTATTTGCTTTAAATGGGTTTTGAGCAGTTTTGATTGGCTTGGGTTTGGGTTTGGGTTTTGCTGTGCCTTAGCCTTATTTGATACTCTTCTCTCCAATGATTAGGGGACGTATCTATCTGGTTAGACTCTGTGTGCGGGCATTTGATTGATTCGGGTTTAGGTAAACATTTGCAGAGCTGTGCTGTGCGTACTGCAAAGCGGAGTCTTTTCAACATTACACAATTATTGTTATCAGAGCATCATAATAATCTCAAAGAATGTCACAATCATAAAAGACCCCATTGTTGGCCATATATACGAACCACATGCCACACTCTCTCTATTCCATTTCCCCTCCCTTAAGTTGAATAAACGCAGACGATAGAAATGAAATACGTCTGTGTCTGGTTAAACATGTTGGGAGTGGGGAGCGAGAGACGGGTGGGGGGGGAGCTTGGAGCGGGGAGGGTCCGTGTAACCCTTGGCTGGCATTTAAAATGAGATGTAAAAAAAAACGACAGCAGTTTAAATTTAATGCCAACTGCAGATGTAGATATATTTTACAGATACAGATACTCTGAGCGGAAGCTACTTGCTGTAAGTACTTGAACTTGTTGTGGCTACGAAAATATGTGGGATGATGCTTAAATACAAATACACAGCGTGGCCAAGAGGGGCGGAGTGGCGAGAGTAACGGGGGGCAGGGGGAATGCCACTTGGCGTCAGTCGCAACAATAAAATGCAATAATTTTTATTGAATTAAAGACGATAACTCAATTGAGTGGGCGAACAACAAAAGCTCAACTTGGCTGCCTACGACACGACCAAAGAGAGCGTGACAGAAAGAGAGCATGCGAGAGCAAGAGAGCGAGAGAGAGTGAGAGAGTGAGGCAACCAAGAAAAACACTGATAAAATGCGCGATGAGTCAAGAGCAAGCACATACAAAGGAAATGGGTAAGTCGAGGCAAGGCGACTACAGCAGCTATTGAACCCTAAATGGGGGGATGGTGAGGGTAGGAGGGTGAGGGGTACTGCCTCAAGAGACGGCAAAAGGAAGTCGGGGTAATGGGGGCAGGACAAGGTTGACTGACTGTGTGGGCTTGTGTGTGTGCCTGTGTGTGTGTGCCTGTGTGTGTGTGTGTGTGTGTGTGTGTGTGTGTGCGCTTGAGGGGAGGGTCGTCTCCGGGGAGTATTTTTAGTAGCTGAACTCAGCACACTTATAAATATAAATATAAATGAAATTAAAAGCCATAAAAATGGATATATATATGTATATATATAAAGAAATCATCTAAAGATAACTGTATCAGTAGTGTCAGCTAGCTATCGATTGCAGTTGATAAAGTGCGTCATCGATAACTATCGCTTAATCAGTTGCTTTATCACTTTTTATCAATCAACTAATTTAGCTGTGATTTCTTCGCTGTGCACTCACAGAGATAGCAACAGCAAAAACTCTGATAAACGGAGAGAGACGGCTAGCGAGAGAGAGAGAGAGAGAGAGCTGCAGGCAAATAATGTGTAATTGTTGTTGTTAGTGAAACACTGAAAACATTTTAGTGCGACTAGTTGAGAGAGTGGAAAACAATGAACGCGTTGCTAGCAGATTAAGCCACGAGGCAGCTACCAACCCACCCCAATTTCTCTACCCTCAGCAGCGAGAGAGTGAGCGAGAGAGAGAGGGAGTTCTCTGTTGTGTCTCCACTCTCTAGCTAAATACATTTATAGCATTAATTGAGTGTATGAGCGAGTGTTGTGCTTGTTGTGTTTAGAAGAAGAAGAGGAGGAACAACAACAACAACAACAACAACAGTCAGCTGGGGCAAATGCACGTAAATAAGATTTTAATTGAAGCTTTTAGCAGGAAATGGAATATTAATAGAAACGGCTGATGGCAAAACTGACTGAATCCAATAATATCCCATAAGCAATAAACTGTATAGAGTCCTGTCAAGTCAAGTCAGGCCAAGGGGAATGGCAAGGGGAGAAGTGGCAGTTGAGGCACTTAACTCGCCCGTTAACTGGAATTCTCGAGAGAGCAGCAGCAGCAGCAGCAGCAGCAACAGCAGCAACGGCTAAAGGTAAGCCAAAGGTCAAACGTCATCAATTTAGTTTGCCATTGGCATTTGCATTTCTTTTAACTCTATTTTAATACCTCGTTGATGAGTTGGATTAATTAGCTAAAGAGCGATTGCAATGGGGGGTATAACTGGCTACCTGTAAAGGTGTAACAAGCACTGATAACGGTAACGGCGACGGTAGCTACTCTGATGACCAACCTAATTGAGCCTGTCCAATAAACAAGTCGTTCTCCATAAAACGCCAAGCGAATGATTGGCAGTCAATTAGCAAAATGCTCGTGTCTTTGACTCACTGTGTGTGTGTGTGTGTGGGTGGGTGTATGTGTGTGTATGCAAAGAAAATTAAGAAATTGATTTATATATTTTTTTTGTGAAAAGCAAACGTAATGCTGTGGGGCAGGTAGGTAAACCTGCTGATAACTCGATTCGATATCTAATCAGAAGCTGGCAACTATTTTAATCTAAACTGTTTGCAAATAAGGGAAAGAACAGGAAACTGATTCAGCTTCAGAATATGGTAGAAATGGATGAGAAATGCATGCCAAAAGCATTTCGTTTTTCAACGTTTAACAAATGAAATTGATTTCTCAAAAATGGAGTAAACAATGAAATTTTCTTCAATTAAAAAGCTATAAAAAGCAAGCTGGGCAACATCAAGGATTTCAAACACTTTTGATAATTTAACCGTATAATTTAGAAAACCTTTCATATTTGCTAATCCATCTCTCTACAAACTCCATACTGAAAACTCTCATTTAGTCAAAATATGTTCAAATTCAGCCAAAAGGCCATAAAAACACTCAGCTGACCGTTATAATTGGAGTTTGCACATGTTGCACAATATATGGGCGATATATATATATGTATATACGATTCGGTATACTATTTCATTTTAATTCGTTACGCTCTGACCCACAGACAGATGATCTATGGCAAGGAAGAGGTTTGGGGGGGGGGGGGGGGTGGTGTGAAGAAGAGAGGCGCAACAATAAATACAAATGTATAATTTATATGATGATAATATATGGCGCGTGATATTTAACAACCCTGGCCCCCATTAGGCATGACCACTAATCACTGCAGCACAGCAATAATTCTATATTTCTGCAGTGTGCAAATAATTTATGTGACAACGTGCACAACTCCCAACCAGAAAAAGTCGGCATGTGTGAAAGAGAGTGTGTGAAGGAGAGATAGAGCGAGAGAGAGAAAGAGAGAGAGAGAGGAAGAGGGTAGGGGTAGTAGCTCAAGAACTGAAAAGCAGCTGCGAATAAATCAAATAAAGCTGCAGAACGTGATCGGAAACCACGTCAAGCTGGAAACTGTATGCCAACTAAAATTGTTGAAAGAGGGGTAAGGGGGTATATATGGTTGCTGCTTGCTAAGTGGGGGGAGGGGGGGGAGACAGGTAATACAGGTGAGTATACAGTTAGCAACTGACTTTGGAAAACGTTGCTCGCAACCAGTTTTGACAATTAAACACAAAACATTTTACTAATTGAATTAGGGTCATGCTAATAAAAAAATTATGCAGATATATACATATATATACATATATATATATATATATATATATACATATATATATAGGACTGATTTGTTGACACCTTTTTGTTTATATGCATATGTATATATTTTTTGCCCGTGCTTTATTCTATGCTATTGTCCGCCACTCTTTAATGTTGCCATTCTTTGTACTTTGAATAATGAATGGATGCGAATGAATGACTCGTGAATGCGTGCAGAGCGGAAGTAACACTTAACTCAAAAGCATGAACACATGCGCAGAGGCGAAGGGGATGCGGAGTGTTGGGGTAGTTGGAGAGGGTGTTTGGCTGGGCTTTACGGCACTCAACACACACTCACACACGCACACACACACACACACACTCACAATGGCTGTGGCACACACACAACAAAAGCAGCGAGCAACAAACAACAGCAACAACAAAAACACAAAGTTACAGTAGCCTCTTGAGCACAATATTCACATATATATGTATGTATGTATGTATTTACACCCCACACTCCACCACCCGCCACACTTCAGCCCCCTCCCTGACGAAATGGTCTGAAAATGCGGGTATTTAAATTTAATTTGCAAGCTGACAAAAAAGAAAAGCAAACGCTTTTCTTGACACATACCATATGAGTGTCTGTGTGTTTGAGTGTGTGTGTGTGTGACAGGAAGTAGCGCCACACACACACACATACACGCACACCCGCACCGTCCAACCCCCCCAGCTCCCCGGCACACGTAGCTAAGTTATTTGAAAGCAAGTCAAGTCAAGCACAAAACCAAACTGAAATGCTGCTGGCGCTCTAAGTGGTTTTCTTGGCCAGCCACACAGCACAGTTGGGGGGTGGCACATGAGAGGGGCAGTGGGGGTGGAGGTGGTCGTGTTGGGGTGTATATGTGATGCCACGAAAATATCCCAACAAATACCCACATACAGGCACTATATTAATGCTTGCGTAAGTGTGTGTTGTCAGTGTCTAAAGTTGTTGTTGCTATTGTTGTAATTGTTGTTAGTGTTATTGTTGTGCTGCTGAGTGCAACATTGGCATTAGTGGCACAACATTTGTCAGTTGGTTGCACAGAGCTCTGAAAGCTTTGCCCTTTAATTGAATTGTTACCCAAAGAGAAGCCAAAACCAACAAATCCAAGGGTTGCAAAAACGGTCAAATCAGTGTTGCGGGGGAAGGGAAGGTGGATGTGGGTGTGTGCTAAGCCAAAACTGTCAGTTTGAGACCATGGCTAACCGAAAAGTGACAAACGTAAGCAGAGGAGGTTAGATTGAATGCATCTACGAAGGCTAATTGATTGATTTAAAGTTGAAAGCACAACGAGAAAATACCATGTAAATGCTAATTGAGCTTAATAAGTTTTTCAAGTGAGGATGAAGTGAAAAAATCAGTTCCCAGAAACCGGCACCATTTCCATGGAAATTTGATGTTTGAGCAAGCTCACAAAAAACTGAACACGATCTGGCGTCCATATATATATATATATATACTAGATATGCCTTATAGACGAGCGAGATGAGCGAGCACTTGTCAAGTACTCTTGCTCTACGTACTTTACTTACTACTACTACTATACTACTACTACTAATCTACTACTACTATTCTACTACTACTACTATTCTACTACTATTTTTAACTTATTTTTAACTAATATTTACTACTACTACTACTACAATCTACAATTTTGTCGATTAACTATAACTATTATATATTTTGTACTATTTCTAACTAATATTTATTATCTACTATTCTTTTATATATGTATTTCAATTATATTTGGCTGCAGTGGCTGCCACATTGTTGCATAAATGCACAGTTAAATGCGCTGCGGAGAGAGTGCGAGATAAATGCCGTTCTGCATGATTGCATGAGAATCACGTCTTCTAGTGAATTACGCACGCAAGCATTTGAAACTTGTTTTTTTCCACTTCTTCTTTTTTATACTTTAAACGATTTGCTAAAATGTGGGAAGAATACCCTTTCGAGCAGTTTCTGCTTGACATTTATAGCAGCTGTGCCAACTCAATCAGTTGGAGTCAATAAAAGAAAAACAATCTCCACAACAACAACTCCAACACACAACATGCAAAGTCATTAAAACAATTAGCTAAATGCACTGCAACAAAAACAGCTGTTCAGCTGGGGAAATAATAAAACGACAAATGCAACTGCGGCTAATAACCAAATGGACAACAACAACAAGAACAGCAGCAACAACAGCAACAGCAATAGGGACAAACAGTAGGGAAAGCACATGTATACGAAATGGTTTTATCACTTATACGCCACATGTGCCGCCAGGAAACAAATGCCTCCCCCGAGGCGACACGCACGCCAAAAATAGGGTAGAGTAGAGGGGTGAGGGGGTGATGATTGCATGCAGCCGAAGCCGAAGCCGCAGCAGCAACAAACATAACAACAACAACAAGAACTGAAGCCGTAAGTGTAATCTAAACTACAATATGCTCACGTCTCTCTCCCTCTCCCTCTCACGCCTCAGTCTCCCTCTCTCTCCCTCTCACGCTCTTTGTGTATAATCGAAAATGAGTCATTTGAAAAAGACAGCAAGCAAATTAAGTGAAAACGCAAGCAAACACACACACACACACACACAGATGTACACGCTTACACACACACACACATAAGCACAAATACCAGTGAATTGACCTTTAGATTTTTTTATGCGTCTATAAGTACAGAGTTTCACAATTTTCTTGTGGCACTTAATCTTTTTAGATCTGCGTCCAAGCGGGGCAATTCCAGTTGAGTGCTGCAGTCGGCGAGGGAGCGAGGGGCAAGTGCACTAAAAAAAAAAAATGCCATAAAAACCACCTGCCCACAGCAGCAGCGCTGACAAAGCAGCAGGCAACAGAAACATTTTTTTCTTTATTTTTGTGATAGTTATGTGGTGAGCACAGAGTGTGAATCATAACAAAAGCAAAAATTCCCCAACTTGTTTGGCTGTGCAATGCAACGCACTTGCAATACTCTACAAATGTGGAGTAAGAGTGATCGACCAGCAGATAGCGAGTTCTTCAAGCGATCATAATGCAATTTTTACAGCTGATCAATATTGTATCCATATTCGGGAAACGGGGCCAGTTATCTTTAAAGTTAAATAAACTTCAGCTACTTTCGTTATGTTAAACTGATATTCCAAATTTAAAGTCTCAAGGCCTTATAGTCTCTGAGATCGTACAGACAGGCAGGCGGACATGATTAGATCGCTTAGGTAAGTGACGCGCAGATCACGAATTTATATACTTCATTGAAGCGGAGATGCTTCGTATTAATGGGTTCAACATTATATAATATAATAATTTCAAGACACGCTTGAGAAATCTATTAAATTATTCACTTGAGATACACAATTTAACGTATTTAAGCACAAGCAATTAAAATATGTATATTGTATTCTTTGCAAATCGGTTTTACCCCAGCCAAATTCACAGAAACAAGTTGACAATTTTGGATTAGCTATGCTAAAAAATTCGCAAAATTCACAAAATTGCTGACATCACCAGATAGATAAAACACAGGCAGGCAGTCTCTCTCAAACCACAAAAACCAAAAAAAAAAACACTTTCTACAACAAACTGCTTTATAATCGATAATCAAAGTATTGCACATGAAAGTGCCACATTGTTGAATCATCAAATGAACATGGGCTTTATATATATATATAGAGCATATATACACTTGTATATATTGTATATATATGACGCTTATGGGGCTTCGTCAGCTGATCGAATGATAGACGAGCGTATTCCCGAGATGCCGGCGCCTGGTAAAGTAGTCAACGTAGATTTCGATTGAGACTATTACGAATTGTGGATGACGAATGTGGCATGTGAAAGGCTACAGCAAAAGAGAGAGTGAGTGTGAGTGAGGCAGTTGACATAATTTCTCTTGTTCTTGCCACTTTAGCTTGTCTACTGATAAGGAATGCTCCAGATACACAGTCGACGCTTACTCTGTTTTTTTTTTAATATTTTTTTTTATGGAACTTGTGCAACTATTTATCGTAGATTTAGTGATTGCCAGGCAATTTTCTGTTGCCGTTTTTGTTTTCGGTGAAAAGAACGTGACGGGAGCCACATTTGGTGAGCTGATAACAATTTGCCAGCGTCGTGTGATTGTTGCGAGAGTATTATTCTGGGAATTCACAATAATTATTTTCAAATGCCGACAGAGTTGCGTGTGTGTTTGAGGAAAATCTGGTTGTGTTTATATTGTATATATACACATGGTATATACGTATACGTAACTGAGTAGGATCATATAGCACACAATAAAATATGGCATATATTCATAGGAAATGAGTATTTATTTAGTTATTCATTTATTTGAGTGAATTTTTAGAGCAAATCATTTCAATTCGAGGGCAGTTTCCTCTTAGGCAGCTATCACTGTGACACAAAGTTGCCAAAAACCTTTCAGAGCCTTTGCAAACACATTTGGCTGACATTTTATCTCCGAAATTGTTGACTTAAGTCTGATATTTGAACTAATGCGCCTTTTTTTCAATTAGTCTAAAATATTGTGTTACCAAAGCTTGTGGCACTTTTAAGCCATGCATAAATGTTGATTGTAATGAAGAATCTTTCTCGAGGCCATGTTTAGAATGCAATCTCGGCTTTGACCAAAACTAATGACATTAATATTTCATTTTTTGTTTTTGGTTGTGGGGGCGCGGGGAATAGGAAAAACTCAGGGAAAACTTGCCATTTTTGAATTCGTATTTGTTTTTTGCTGTCTTTTGTATGTTGTTTTTTTGTTTTGCTCTTATTTATTTTGTGATTTTCTGCGAGAAAATTGCGTCGTGTGTGATTTTAACATTTTGCCTGTCATAATTTTTGTTATTGCTACGCTTTAATCCGCACCGCCCCGTCCGTCCCCATCCCAGCCTCGAAGCTGTTCATGTTGGATTTGCATTTTTAGGCACGTACCAAATAATGCCAGAAACAAACGCCAAAGCAACCCCCGTGCAACCGGAGAGAGGGGGCATGGACAAGTTTTGGTAACAAATTGCTGTTGTGCTGTGTTTCCGTAGCCCGGCAAAGAGTCACAGGAAGTTGTCGACGATAAGTACAAGCAGTTCTCTCAAATAGAGAGAGAAAGAGAAAAGAGAGAGAGAGAGAGAGCGAGTACAAATAAGAGAATATGTAAATAAAAAAATTGGCAAATAAAACCATAAAAGCGTCGGGCAGGACATAAAAAATAAAGTAAGACAAAGCCTAAAAAGCTAAGGCGTTAAACTGATGCAAAATGAAGAGGAAGAAGAAGAAGAGGGGGAGCAGAGCCGCCTTGTAATCTATTTTATTTTTTGCTCTTCTTTTTTCTCCTTTGCTCGTTTCCTGCTCTACTCTCCTCCCGTGGCACTGTGTTTTTGCACGTTTGGTGTTTTTACAACTTTTACTTTGTTACCGAAAATATAACAAAGGCGTTCGCCCTTAGGGATTGGTTGTTGTTGTTGTTTTTGCTGTTGTTGTTATTTGGCGCTGCTGCTATTATTTGCCCAGGCAGGTTAACGATGTCTGTTTAGGTGAGACGACAAGTGCAAGGGAGAAAGAGAGACAGAGAGCAGGGAAGGGAGGACAATTGAGAGAAGAGAGGCAAACAGCAGAAGCAGCAACTACAAAGTCGAAGAAGGGTGCAATGACTGCAACAACATTGCCTGTGTATGTGGGGCTGTGTGTGTTTGTGTCCGTAAAGGAGAAAGTTCCAATGAAGTAATCCTACCTACCCCCACCCCACCCCAAGAACAACAACCTGCATGGCAATTTCAGCAAGGGGTTGACAGCGCACAGACAAAATGTGATACAATGTATACAAAAGTGCAAAAAGAAGAACTAAAGCTGGGAAAGAGGGAGGCGGCAAAGTACGTGACACCCAAAAGTTAGCGTCAAAAAAAGGGTTTAACCTTGGACTTCACAGTCACCAAAGCAGAGAGAGAGAGATAGAGAGAGAGAGAAAGAGAGAGAGACAGAGAGACAGAGAGAGAGAGAGAGAGAGAGAGTGGTGAGTTGAGAAGGGGAAGGGGTGTCGGGCTAATCAGTCGCATGGCTTGTCACGCTGTTTGCCTCGCAACAGGGGCGCGACTTACGCATATGCAGGGGGAGGGGAGCAGGGGACATTGTTTGTTGCACTCTTACGTGCATGGCACTTAAATAAACTGTAAGGCTGACTAATCGCCGCAAAATAAAAAGGAAAAGAAAAAACAATCGTTTGATAAGACACAAAATTCAACACAACTGAAATAAAATTGGACACTAAAATTAATTGAGAAAAGCAAAACAAAAAAACGTGTACATAAAATTTAAAAATAACACCAGATAACGAAAGAATATGTATCAAAAGTATATATATATATGGATGGATGTGTTTCGAGATTAAAACTGAGTCTTGAAGCATTTTTCTTGCTAAATTGTATATTTTTTGTTTGTTTTTATTTGTACTAACCTCCAAAGTGCTGAGCTGATTAACCCACTGGTAAGCCTAGAAACAAATGCAAATCGTACATACATATCAGACAGGTGTGAGAGAGACAGTTGTAGAAGAGTTGTGAGTTCAACGCAAGGTGAACAACAACAACAGCGCACAATATTAAATACAATATCAAAAATTTTAGCAAAACATTAAACACAAAAAAAAACCAACCTTAGTTTTTTCTTTTCTTTTTTTCGGGCTTACTACTACATTGCATACGTGACAACCATCGGAATTGCAAAAATAGAGTTGCCAACATATAGAAACATATACAATCACACGCATACATACATACACACACACACGCGCACAGCCTCACATGCTGTTGACTGCATCAGCTGATTAACCAACACTCAGACTTCAACTTCATAGCAACAAAAAAAAAAAACCGCTATAAATTGTTTGAGCACAAATGTCTGTGTCTCGTCATTTCCTGCTCTCTCTCTCTCCCGCTCTCTTTTACCCAGCCCATGTCTTGTTCATGCTGTTTGGCATTTGAGCAATGGTTCAAAAAAAGCTAACTTAACTAAAAGCTGCTAAAAAAAAAACAAATACATAATAAAAGCCGCTTTGAAAATTCTGCACCTTTCTATATATTTATATATATACATATATATATAGACAATAGCTGACGGCTGTGCCTCATTTAATTTTTCACACAAGCAGCCAACAAAACAACAAAAAAAAAGCAGGGCAATAAATTGTATTTAAACGAAATTCGGCAAAAATGTTTTGCTTTGCTGTTGCTGTTGCTTTTGTAGTTGTTCTTGTTTATTATTGTGGCAGACATTGAACTTTATTATGGCCGCTTTTTTTTCAGCGAACTTGTGTGTGTGGGCGCAGTGCGAAAGAGCGTAGAAAAAACAACAACGGAAAGCAGAAAACAAAAAACATAATAAGAGACAATTGGAGGAGGAGGACAACAACAAGCAGAGAACACCGCAAATAGTTGCGAAATATTTTGTTATTATTAATTATTCCCATTATTTTCAGGACGGGGGAAATATGGCGAGTCTTAGAACAAATTGTGCCCTTAGGGCAATTTGCTTGTATTTACTTTGTTTTTGCTTGACAGCTGCTTGTTTCTTCTGCTGCCTCTGGTGATGCTGCTGGAGAACAATGATGGCGATGATGACGTTTGCTTTTTGCCGCTGCTTCTTCACTTTTCTATTGCACACACACAAATACGCATACGCACACAGCTGCACAAAGCTTTCTGCTGTTTACAAACTTTTGCGACGTTTTCAAGTGCGCCCCGAGACGTAAGCGGCGACGTAAGGCGAGTGTTGAGGAGAGAGAGAGAGACTAAAAGAGAGAGAGCGCGATTGGCAGAGCGGCAACGTAAGCTTTAACTATTTTTCTTGACTTTGCTGCTGCTTCTATGCTCTTTATTTATTTTTTTTTTTTGGTTTTTTGTTTTTGATGTGTATAAAAATATGTATGTATTTATTTATTTTTGCTTGCTTTTGCACACAGCTGCGGCCGCTTTTTGCAAAAATCGCTTTAATAACTTTCTATTGCTATTTTTATATTTCTTAATGCCGTTTCACAACACACACACAAAAACATATACACATACGTACATACATAGAATGACAGCCAGAGACGATCTACGACGAAGGCAATGCAAAGGAAACAATGAAAAAACCGCACATACGATAATATTTCACTACCTTGTTATATTGTTATAATTTATAATTTTTGCAATAATTTTTTAATAGTTGCTGCTGCTGCTTTCCGGCTGAGGTTGTTGTTGTTGCTGTTGTCATCAATGATGATAATGATGATGACGATGACGAGACGACGTCAGCTAGTTAGGCACACGTACACACACACAAACACATATGCACAGAGAGTGACAGAAAGGCAGAAAGAGAGAGAGTGTGAACAAAAAACACAGTTAGCTTGCTAGAGTTGTGTTATTTTGTGGTTGCTGCTGCTACTCTTCTTGTTGTTGTTGTCAGCGCGTACACGTAGCAAAAAATTTGCGAGCTTTGAACAAACACAGTAAGAACAAACTGACGAACGAACGGAGTGACAGTGTCCAGCACAGCTGATTTGAATTTTGTGTGAATATTCCTTCGTTTTGAAAGCACGCGCACGACGAACTGTCCACGACAAAAATTAAAATGAAACTGATTGCAAAGACGACAAGCAACGACAAACACAATCCAGAAACCGGTGAAGAGAGCGCAGAGCATGCGCAGTGCCAAAAGAGAACTAGTTAGAGAGACTGACAGATAGAGAGCAGACTAGCTGCAGCAAGTGCGAGTGAGTGCGCCTCATACATGAATGAATGGCCGGCTTGCTGACCGAACGGGCAGCGAGAGCGAGAAAATGTAAATGGAAAAGCGCCGGTATGCGGCAAATGGCTCTGGAGCAAAACGGAACTATTTCACAATGTTGCTCTCTGCTCACTATTCTCTCTCCCTCTGTCTCTCTCGCTCTCTCTCTCTCAATAACCCCCACATTTAACAACACGCTCTGCTACCGGAAAAAAGCAATTGTGGCGGGGGTGTTTTTTTTTTGCGTATCGCAAGAGCGCCAGACAGCCAGACAGAGCGAGAGAGCGAAAGAGAGAGAGAGACACAAAAAGAGAGCCAGGGAGCGGAGCTGTGGCGTTGACGTCAACGACGTCGTTGCCGTCTGACTCAACCGCAGAGCGCCACCACCCAAAAATTCGCACAGTGGAGCAGAATTTCGAGCATATTGTAGCAATTATTACTTCATTCATCAATTTTTCAGCCGTTCGCTTTTGGCACTTTTCCGTTCGCTGTTCGCGTGTAAAGCGAAGTTAATTGCCAACGGCGTCGGCTTCAGCGCTGGCGTCACTTTTATCATGATTTCAGGCCCCCCCCTCCACTTGTATTATGCGCCAAAAAAAGCTCAAAACAAGTGGTTTTTGGCATTTGGCAAACGCGGCGTGAGAAACAAATTTGAACGCTCAGCAGCCCGTCAAACGCCAACGGCGACAGCGACGTCGTCGTTCACATTGACGTCGCCATCTTAAATGCGCTCGCTAAAATGCCCCCCAGTAAATCTCTGGCATACACTAAGTAGAGCTGTCTCTGGCGGCATCAGCTGGCATACTGGCGCTTCGTCGCTGCTGACGTTGGCGTCGTCGCGGGACTTGACCGTTTTCGATGATGACTTTCAAGCCAATATTCGTGCGAATGTATTATTTTTGGATGTTTGTATTTTTTTTTCTGGTTTGCTGCTTGTAAACATAAATCATATAAGAATTACAATGCGTTATTTGAAAGTAATTTGTAGACTCTCGCATAATAGTTTGCAGTCGCCGCCTTTGGCAACGCCCCAACCATAATGATTGTCATTAAATTGGAATTTATTACACTGAGCACCAACTTCAAAGTGCCCATAAAGATAAGCAAAAAAAAAATGCTTGTCAAAAGGAACCTGCAATATATTACAGTTTGTTTCGGCCACCTGACAAAACTGTCACTTTCACACTGACATTAGGAACTAGTTCCAGAACTGGCAGAGTTGTCAGCAGATCTAAAAAAAATTACAATAAGTGACACAGTTTTTGTGTAAAGTGCCACATAACCTAACTCAAAAAAAAAAAACAAAAAACTATTAAATTAAAAATAAAACAAAACACGTCACGAGCTGTGCAAAAAAATAAATTCTGCGCATCAGTGGCGAGAAAAACCAGTTTCTATGCGAATTTGTATTAGAAATTCCCATAACTCACAGAATGACAGCTTGGCTTTTTAAAATTGTTTACCTTCGGTTGAGTGATTGATGTTTACTGTAAGTGGACAATAAGTTGGCATATTCTAAAACAATTGGGGAGTTACCCCAGCTTAAAAAATAAAACACATCAAAAGGTGGGTTTAGCAATAAAGTACAGAAAGATAAAAAGAAATAAAACAACTGAATTCACTTTGCGCTGTCAGGTTTTGTGTGATTTCCCTCAAATGTGAAATTCAAATTACTTAATGTACATATCTTTTTATAAGATAAGAAAAGTAGTCGCAGCTAAAAAAAAAAATACAAATAAAATAAAAATCCAACGTTATCAATGATAAATAGCTACTTGGGCTTTGGCTTTGCGATTTGGGAGATGGAAATTGGAAAAACTTTGACGTCGCACACAAATTGCTAAGCATATCAGCCAAATTTGATAAAGATATCTCTAATACAAATGAAATACAAATAGAATAAGAAAACAAAAAAAAAAGGGACAAGCAAAAAGCAATTTTCAATGGTGAATAACATGTTTTATATGGCTTGCATTGGGCTAAAGCAAAAATAAAAAGGAATGGGAAAGAGAACAGAAGAGCAGACAACAAATCTGTGTTGATAAAAATGACAACAACAAATGACAAGTTCCATACGCAAGAAAAATCACATGTTATGGCTCAAGAGGAGAGAGGGGGAAAGAGGAAAGGAGCTGGGGAAAGCAAAAGCAACGATAATAGCAAAACAAACGACCAACAACTGACTGACAGTAGAACGGATGAGCGAAGACGCGTGGGGGCGACGGGGGAACGAACGCCACAGCGGAATTTTCAATTGAAAACGAATGCGTATAAATGCTCCCATATGGAAAATACCAGCCAAGGGATGAGAGGCCCTCTATTGTGACTCTCCACCTCTTTCGCTTTTTCTCTGCCTCTCTGGCATGTATATAATTGTTACGTTAAGGCTCTGTGTCTCTGCCTACGTCAGAATTGCTTGCTTATCGGCCGCCTGCCTTTCACACTGCTGTTTGCAATTTTTATGCTGGTGCGACGCAGTTAGCGTCCTCAGGGTGTTAATGCGTTAAAATGATCAGGCAGCGACGCCGCTGAGCCACCCTCGCCTTTGCTCTGTTGCTGTGTTTTCACCTAGCTTCGCTGCTGGTAGCAGCGAGCTCAGCCAGCAACGCATCTTTGTCTACTGTTTGTTCAACTGTTATGCAAAGATGCTGCCAAAGCGACTGTTGTTCGACTGTTGCTCCATTTGTATTTTCATGTTTGCCTTCTGTTAATGTTAACTTCTCGCTTCATCTACGTACACGCGCACATATGCCTGCATGTGCATGCACACACACAACAAACATACACACATGCAGCAGTCTCTCGAAAATTAGAATCGTTAATTGTTAATACAAATACACGATTTAATCAAATTTTTGTTGACATATTTTTCTTACTCTACAAAAAAACTTACACAAATAAAAATCATAAATTTAGCACTTTACAGTTATTATTTTCTAATTATCATTCGGCAATTATAACCAACAGCCACTGTACTTTATATTACTCTGTGCTTAACATGCCATTCTTTTCTATTCTGCTGCCTCTGCTCTTCGTACGCTTTATCTTATGTGCATAACTTTTGTTCATTTCGCATCATTTCATTTCGCTTACAGGTTGTCAAGAAATTAAATGCTCGTTATTAGTTTTTTTTCTCTTTGCATTGCTCTGCTCCTCATCATCATCATTCGTATTCCTTATCAGTTAAATGCGCTCCACTCGCTCTCTCAATCTCTCTCACTCTCTTGCACTCCTTTTCCCGCTACGCAGCCAGCAGCATCTTTGATTGCTGCTTTGACGAGTCATCAATTTGTGCGACTTCTTTGCCAAAGGCGTCTAACGCTGACCATTTGCTGGCTTAACGCTCATAATACCCCTCCCTCCCCAACCAACTGCTAACCAATGCGCCCTAATCTGGCAATGTACCCGCTGCTGCTGCACGACCCGCAGCCGCCCACATAACGGGATACCAATACAAATACAAACACACACACACTCACACACACACACACTAACAGCAAACATTTATTGCATGTTGCTTGTCAATCGTCAATTGCTGTTGTTGTTACTGTTGGCGATGTCGTCGCACGAAGCGTCGGCAGAATTATCGCAAAAAGGGGAAATAAATATAAATGTGAATTCAAATAAATAAGTAAACATGTGTGTGTGTGTGTGTGTGTGTGTGTTCTATATAAATAGGCGATTTTTATTAGAGTTAAGAGATAAAACGGTTAATGACAAACACATTTGTGCATGTTTGTATGTTTTGCTATGATTTTGTTTGTATGTTGTTTCCTTTATTATTTATCTCCTTCCTTTGCTTGATTTTTCTTTATATTTGTTTGTATGTATTGTTGGGCTATGCATTCAAAAGGGGCGTAGGTCAATGGATGAGAGCATTACGAACCATTAAATCATCTTCTGGCAAAGCCCATAAAAGTGACATTCATGAATAATCGGAATTATTGGATTATGTGTTTTTTTTTTTTGCCTCGGGTCAAAAATAACGCTTTTATTTATCAGCTTTGCTTTGTGCAAAATCACATTTTTTGTTTTCCTAATCAGCTACAACTGATATTATCACAGAAAACATTCGTTGTTGAACTCCTACGTTTGGTTTGTGGCATCAACATGAGCTCATTGGATTACAACTGTCAGCACTTCACGTTCTACACTCGTGTATCACAAATCAGTAGCTTAACAGTTGCTAAGCTACGAGATATCCTGTTCAGTTGATTTATGCGATCGAATTGTTAATTGTATAAATTTTGACATGAATCTCGAGTGAGAATCGGGTTTCGAACTTTTATTGTTTGATTTATATACGGGTTAATCATGATCACAAAAGCGCTGATTGAATGTAAAATTCATTCAGTTTGAGAAAGTTATTGGTGTGGAAAGATTCTTAAATTTCTTTTTTGCCAGGAGCAGAAATATTGCAGGGTATCAATGGGAGCAAACAAAGCTACATCGCTTTTTGGCATAGATCGAAAGCAAAGCTAATGCTTTCACCTGACGTCAGTGCACATGGACGTTAGCAGCGACGTCGCCATCGACGTCAACGTCAACGTCAGCGTTTGCCGTCCAACATTTGCATATAATGCGAAGCAGCAGCAAAAAGCAATTGGCTAAAAATAAACACACGTATGTTAAGTCGTTATCATACCCAAAACCCACAAAACAACAAGAAGCAGAACAAGAGCTACAGCAAGAAATAGAGTAAGAAGAAGAAGAAGAAGAAGAAGAAGAAGAGACAAGCCACAATATGGAAATCAGTGGAGTTGTTTATCGAAGCGATGTTTTAGGTCAGAATGTCTGGCATTAGTATGGGGCATACATAAATATCTAAGTGCTTATCGGACTGTTACCCAGAAATCTGTGAAAATACACAACAATAACAACTACAACAACAACTACAACAACAACTACAACAACAACTACGACAGACAAAATAGTCACATTTTGTGGGCGTTTTTGGTTGCTTATCGATTTTTAGGCAACTTTTTTTTTTCGCTTGATGTTAGGGTATTTGGAATGTAGTGCATACCAACAATCAGCACAGCGATAAGGCAACATGTTCGACAGGAAACAAAGCGAAAAAAAAAAACAGATTAATTTAATATACGTCAGTTAAAATTCAAAGAGATAAGCCAGGCCAGTTTGGGTTTCTTTCGTGACAAGAGAGACTTTTGGGAAAGTATGCGGGAAATAGGAATTCTGACTGAAAAATGTTCAAATCTATTAAAATAAGTGCAACTTTTTTATGTTTTTATTTTATAGCAAATTGAGCATATAACTTAATTATTGCAGTACAAAAAACTAAAATTCCTTAGCCATAATAAACTCATTAAGAACAGACTGAAAACTTTAAGGAAAGCGCTCATTTTCCGAGTAGCGCGCGCCGCGAGGTAAATATACAGCAAAAATGTTTGCCAAGGAATTTTTCAATTGGGGAGACACAAAAAATGTGAAGAAAATGCCAGTTGGGGTTGGGGTTGGGGGCAGCAACACAGCACTGGCCAGTTGGCTTGTGGAGCGGTTGTGGGCCTAATGCCTTCTGGCTAAAAATAAATGAAATTGCATTAAGTGCATTTGTTTCTTAGGGGCAGGGGGGGGGGGGGTGAGGCGAGAAGTGGTAGGGACAGGGGCCAACGAGTTGGCATCCTGTCGTGCTGTCACCTTGAGACATTACTTGCTTGGCTTATGCCAGGAATTCTCAAGGTTGTGTCCAAGATGAAATTAGTTTAGTTACAGCTACATTTAAGACAGTTAACTTGTAATTGGAAGAGGGGCAAAATACATAGAGAAAAGGGGGCGGGGAGAGGGTTGCTGCTGCTGGTCAGCAACACGAAATCTGTGTTGAGCACGAAACCATTTTGCTTATCAGGCTTCACTTTAGCTGGAACAATTTAAGTGTTAATATCAACGCGATTATAACGGTTGGGGTGTGTGTGTGTGTGTGCGAGTGTGTATCCATTTTAATGATATCATAAGCATGGAAAACATGGCCATTAATGGACATCAAACATAATGAACAGACAACAACAACAGCAACACACAAACAACAAAACCAAGCAAATGGTTTGCGGGACAGCTTGGAGGGAGCCGCAGGACATTTTCAGACATGTCCTTTCTTGGCTTGGCTTAAATTAGGCCGGCACACACACACAGCAGTAAATCGTGACCAGCTGAATTTTGATACGCCTGCGCATAAGCCTTCGATGTAATAATAATATGTATTTCAATACGCTTTGAAAATTGATAGAGCTGCGATACGATGGACAACGGGCTGGTCAAAATTATGGCATCGTGGAGTGTAAGGGGGGGGGGGGGGTGGTTGGTCAGCAATTGTGTGCATGCATAAAATTGATATCTTAATGAGTGTGTGGCATATGTGGCATATGCTCAAGTGGGCGTCGCAACAACTAAAGGCTTCTAACGCACACACACACACACACACACACACATGTTTGATTACAGATATACAAAATTAGTGGATTGGACTTACAAATAATAATGTAAGTGAAAGATTTAATGCAGATACAAATACCTGCATGATATTACATCAATAAATGCGTAACTCTGAGTAGTTATGAGAATGATTATAAAAGTGGTAAATAACTGATGTTTTTTCCACTATTTTTCATTACTTTTTTCGATTTGAAAACCTAACATAATAAATATTAAAAATGAAACCCCTCCAACCACTTTCCGCTGAATTTTGGTATTTTATGTGGTATTTTGAGCCACCCCTATGTTTTGACCACCACAATCTCATGAAGTCTGGCAGCTTCATACTCACATCTGATTATGAGCGGCAACAATGGAACCCTGGAGACATTAAATTGAACTCTATTCCATTTTGCTTGCCACATAAAAAATGTAGAGAAAATAAATAGATGAAAGGAAAAAGTGGAATCAAATCCATTAAATTCAGTTCAGCTGGGCAAGCTCATTAAAACCGAGTTCGTGTTCCTGGCTAGCTTAGCCCATAAATCATCTCAGTTCAGCTGGTTTGAAATGCGCTGCATTTTCATATATTTAATGAACATTAAGTGTGAGCACAAGAAGCGGCAGAGGCAGTGAAGGGGGGGGGGAGGGGGGGGGGTGGTGAGTGTGGGAGGCAGGGAAACTGGCGCTAACAGAAGCTGTCGAGAAGCGAAACCAATACGTGGTCATCAGTCAGCCGTAATTCAATGTAAACCGATACGAATTCACACACACGGCAAGTGTGTCTGGCAGGGGAGGGTGTGGCAGCCAGTGTGTGTGTGTGTGGGAGTGGACTCGGGGCTGCCTTGAATGACGCGCAACTTGGGGGGGAGTGGGTGTTCAGCAACATTTCACACATGCCCGACAGTTTTGGCTTGACAGCAAATCTGAATTTGATCAGAGCGCAAACATTAAAAGCGCAATTTAAAAAGCCACTGGCAACGACGACGACGACGACGACGACGACAACCCCCCCCCCCCCCCCCGAAAAAAAAGTGATTTATGAACGGCCCCACAATGGACGCCAACAATGCCACCTTCGCCCCAACCAACGCCACTGCTTAATTTCGACTGACTAAAATTACACAAGAACAAACTAAAACCAGACAGAGACGAGACGAACTGCAAATGCCCTTCAATGAGATGAACAACAGATGAATGTAATGCCTCAAAGCGTTGCACATTTAATGAGAAAATTATAATACCCTTTCCCTAAAAATGCCATGCAGGAAATGAGCAAAGGAAAGCAAAGCAAAGCTGATAACGTGGCGTATGCGCAATGTGTGCGCTTAGTCATGCCGAGCTGAACGCTTGACAAAAGCGAGTTAGGGGGTGGTGGGTGAGCGGGGTCGGGGGTGCGCTGGGTTAGTTGGGGGTGTGGGTCAAAGTTTAAGGGCTATCTGAAATATTGACATTAGTTGTTGTTGTTGCTGGTCGCAACTTTTCTAATTTCTAAACTCACTTCAAAGTGCCAGCGAAAAAATCAAAAAAGGTGAACAACAACCAAATAAGAAAAAAATTAAAAAAAACCAAAAAAAAAAAGAAAAAAAAAGAAAATGAAAGCCAAATACCAAAAAAAAATGAAAATGTCGAGTAGCGCGTAAATTGGCAAAGTGCGCGTGGGTTAGGGGAGGAGTGTGAGCGAGCAGCTGGGGGGGTGTGTTTTTGGGGTTGGGCTGTCGAAATGACAGCCCTTTGTTTGGCTTTTGACTAACCGGGACGCCACTTAACGGCAGTTTTCAGCGCGTCCTACCCGCTATTTCGGGTTAAGCTCCTCCTCAACAAGACGCTTTTTTTGTTCCATGTTAAAAGTGTCAATTTTCGCTTTACGACGCGTGGGCGCCCAACAAAAAAAAAGCGCTGGGCGGTGCCGAACCGAGACAAGTGGCTGCTCTATTTGTTTATGCTCACATGGCTGGGGCGGGCAGATGCGACGGCGGCGGCAATGGGGGGGCGGGGGGCGGGGGGCGCTAACAAGTCACTGAAAGGCGCTAGGTACAAACAGGAACCAGGACAACAGCTGCTGCTCCCGCTGCGACCTACAACAGGGACTACTCGTGCGAAGGGCAGCGGTGCGAAGTGGCGTGCGGATTTGGGTGTGGTTTGGGTTTCATGTCCATGTCGCAAGAGCTGTGTGACAACGTCGGGGCTTATTGTGTTACACACACACACACACACAGACACAGGCACAAACACAAACACACAGGAGCTGCTGCTGCTGCTGCTGCTGGGAGCTCGAGCTGTCAGCTACTTTTTAGTCCTCTGACAAAATTGCCAATTAAAACGTGCCACAAGCTTGGGGCATGCAGACAGGCCAGCCTGCTTGCCTGCTTGCTTGCCAGCCTGTTATTTTCCTCTTATTCTTCTTCAGCTTTACGTTTTTTTTTTTTTTTTTTTAGTTAACTTTGAGCCGATTAAGTGGCAGGCAAACAAAGCAATGCGGCATGCTACGCGCAAGGGTTGCCGCCGCCTTTATTGCAGCAGCAACAGCAGCAGCGGCAGCAGCAGCTCCTACTTCAGCTAATAGTTATGCAAAGGCAGCCCGAAAAACCCTTTAATAATTAAGCACAAAATTGCAGCGTTTCGTGGACCTTTTTGCTTAAAATTTCTTTTTTTGTTCTTGTTAATTCTTTTGGCTTCTGATTAAAGGCTTACAAATTGTGGCAGCTCTGGCTCTGGCGCTGGCGCTGGCTGGGGGTTAAGTTGTAATCCTGGCAAGCCAAGTGCAGTACGCGTAAGCCCTTACTTACCAACCTCGTCACCCAAACCCGTCCCCCGCCCACCCATATCTTCTTTGTAGCAAACTTAATTGATTGTGAAAACTTACCTGCAAGAGAAGGAACGAGGAAATAAATGCAAATTTGTTCGATTAGTTTTGAGCGGAATTTTTGATTATTTTTAAATAATTCTAGTTAACTTTTCGGTTTCAATATCCTTTACGAAATAAATACTTTCAAATTTGAGCAATTTCATCGTCAACATTTTGTGACATGAGAAAGTTGGTTTGCTTTGTCTAAAATCTGAATAAAATGCGATCATTTTTTGTTTGTCTGTTTTTGTATTTAAATTATTTTCATATCACGCACAAAAATTCTTCACTGAATTCCCACTTTTTTGTTGGCTACGCATTTCCAAATTCAGGCTTTGTTTTGTGGTGATATGCATCATGATTGTTGAACAAACAATTCCACAATATGTTTCATCTATCAATCTCGAATATCTTTTGGCCATAATTGACAAGCGGCCAGACGTTGGCTTAGCCACCTTAAGAGTGCCACACGAACAGCTTTTTCGCTCTGCTCATTTGTTTTGGTCAAAAATAACAATTTGTCAAACAAATAAGCAACGCAACGAAGGCATCGAATGGGCAACAAAATAAGAGAAAACCAATGCCAAGTCTCAGTTCAATTTGAAGCGGATGATGCTCCAGTTTCTGGAGCATGACAAAAGTTGAAGAATGTATATAAAAATGCAAATATTGATTGATGTGCGATTTGCACCAAGATTGATGATTGATAGTGTCGCATAAATATTAACAATTCATGGCTCACAATCCGGTCAAACAAATCGCAGACCCCAACTAGGGCATGTGGCAAGATCGGATGGGGTGAGTGCGAGCATAGCTAAGCCAGCAAAGACGTGCAAAAAGTTGACAAGTTGACTGCTGCTCCAAAATCAACGACAAAAAAAATGACAGAATCTCACACAAAAAAAATCAGGGAATATTAATGAGAATGTCGAGACTTTTGTGCGTAGCTACCAAAAAAGAGGTGTTGCATGCAACAAAACAAAACAAAACAAAACAAAAAAAAAGAGGAAGAGGAATCACCAACAAGATACGCTGGACACGCATCGCAACGACAGCGACACGCAATGAATGCACATTCCACGACAATGCCGCAACAGAACTCAACTGTTCCGAGTGCTGAAAGAATCGGTGATTTTGGAATGCCTCTTTGCATACATTGAAGGGCTTTTGTTAGAATGCCATGTGGCAGCAGGAAGAGGCGGAGGCTGGCTTGAGTTGGGGCAGTTAGTGTATGACAAGCACAATGCTATTAAGTGCAGAACAAACAAAAAAACCCAAATATGTGGCCAAAACTGAAGTGAAACACTTTCTAAGGAAAGTCGCAGACTGAATGCGCTTGCAGATAAGAATTATTATTAATTTGCATATCAAATTTGTGTCTTTTGTTTGGAACATCAAAGACTGAATGCTGCTGCTTCTTCGATTGCATAAGTTGAGATATCTACAAATAGATATCTACAAAAAAAAAGGAATTGCTTGCCAAAACTCATCTTCAGATTGTTCCGATTTAAAATCAGTCAAAAAAGTTGAGTTGGATTTTGCTAGTTTCGGGTTAAATGTTTTTTAATATTCTGCAATTTTTATCTCATATTTTAATAAACAATTGTACTCAAAAAGACTGAAGCCAAAGTATCAAAAAGTATATCAAATTTGGCATAGCAATAACCAGACTGACAACTTGGCGTCTTTAGCTGCGCGACTGTTGAGCCTGCCCCCGAAAATGTTTTTTAAATTGCCACACACTTCACAATAAAATCAAACTACCCTGCTCCGTAAGAGTATTCCTAAAGAGAGTGAACGACTAAACTGAAACCCAGAACTCGCCCATAGACAATTGAGTGTTGAGCAAAAGTTGTTCTTTTCATTTGGTTGCAAACAGAAAATGAGGCTTGAGGCAGAGATGATATACATTTTTTTTTGTGTGTGTTCTACAACGATTTTGATGCTGTTTCGCTTTCTGCATTTTAGTCACGTTTGACATTCATATTTGTTTTGAAATTACGAGCGTGTTGTTACTACTGCTGCTGCTGCTGATGCGCTGTTGCAGTGGTGTCACAAGGAGGCAAGCGGCAAGCGGCAAACGGCAGGAACTGCGAACAAAAACTGCGCGTGTCTGCTGCAATGCCAATGAGGGATGAGTGGGCGTAGGATAGGAGAGGGGGGTTGCAGCATTGGGACTGCGTTTCGTTGCGTGCAACATGGGTATTATAGCATATTCCTTGTTGTAGTTGTAGTTGTTGTTGTTGCTGCAGCAGTTTCTCGTTTAACTTTGTTGACACTTCGTTTGATGAAGTGTCCTCAGCTCAACTCGCTCGAACTCGATTTTCTATGTTTTTTTTCCAATTTTTCTCCTTTTTTTTTGCTCATCTATTTTGTGTTTTTTTTTTTGTGCTGCTGCTGCTGCTGCTGCGGGAAATGTCATAATTGAATATGTCTGCGTCTTCGTTTCGGTCTCTTGAGTGAGTTTTATGCAACGCCGTTTTGAATTTCTATCGCCTGGGCCAAAGTGCAAAGCGTCAACTCGATTGGGACTTTGCCAGCGTTTCTCGCATCTGGGCATTAAGGAAAATTGAAAACGAACCGACAACTGAGTTGATAGACAGACAGACAGATAGAGACAGTGTGTGTGTGTGTGTGTGTGTGTGTGTGTGTGCGAGAGAGGGAGAGAGCAGTCCTGGGAATTGTTGACAGTTGATTGTGAGCCACAACGAGTCTCCGTACAGACACAGCTCAATAACATTCATAAAGTGCGAAGTACGCAAATGAAAGATGCTCCACAGCAGCGCAGACAGCAACAGCAACAGCAACAGCAACAGAAACAACAACATATTTGCAATATGTGTGAAATACACTTATCCTTGTCTTGCCTTGCCTTACATGACAGAATTTCATTAAAAATTCCTCAACATCCTTTCGAACTTTAGAAGTTCATAACTTTGTCGGCACTAAAGCGATTGACAAGCCAAATGTATTTTCGATCAAACTTATTCATTTTGCTGTCGAATTGCGAATTGCTAACAACTTCTGTTCGTGTGTTTTTCCCATCTTTACTTGTTTTCCAAATGAAAATCGCTTATCAAATTGAAAAGCAAATAACGCTTGAAGCTATCAATGCTTGGTCTTATAACCCATTTGTAAGTGTGTAATAATCATGATTCCCCATTTGGATGTAACTAGCATTTAAATGCGGTGAAGCCATTACAAATTGTTAACAAGGACATCATAGTTTGGGCCAAAACAGACCGCAAGGAAACATATCTGAGCCCATGAAGTAAATATATGCTTGTCGGTTTGATCTGTCTGTCAGCTGCCACAGTTACTCAGAGCAGCTAGAGACGTCATATTTGGAATATGTCTCTCTCATATGCCCAATGCAGATCAAGTTTATTTCATTTTATCGATAACTTATCGGCTTCAGTTAGATGTAAATCAAGTTCCTTTCCAATTTATCTCTGAGCATATCTGAGCCCATAAAGTAAATATATGCTTGTCCGTCTGATCGTGTGTCTGTCAGCTCCCGCAGAGCTAGAGACGTCATATTTGGAATATGCCTCTCTCATATGCCCAATGCAGATCAAGTTTATTTCATTTTATCGATAACTTATCGGCTTCAGATAGATGTAAATCAATTTCCTTTCCAATTTATCTCTCATCTACATATTTTTTTTTCTATTAAAGCCAGTCTCAACTTTAAAAATGTTTTCCCCCGAACATTGAACATTTTGTAAACATTCAACGTTCATTTATCGTGCATATATATATATATATATATATATATAAGTACACATATGTGTTCGCATTGCTCTGCGCACTTTTCAATAGCCAGCAGCAAATTGCAAGTTGCAGCTGCCAACACCTTTTGCCAAAAATCCAAGTAAGCCGCCTGCCCCGCTTGCCACTCGCCGGCAATTTCAAGTGAAACGCCGAAAACATTTAATTTCAATTTGGCCCAAAACGCAGCAGCCATAAAACCCATAAAAAAAATAAAAAAAAATGGAGAAAAGCGAGTCGAAAAATGTTTTATACAATAGCGTCAAAGGGAAGAGGGCAGCTGGAATGGAAAATAGAACCCAACAACGAATGGCGAATGTGGCGCTAGCAACTTGCACTTTATGCATTAATTCAAAAATCGTGTTTAACTGGCAACCGCAGCAAATGAATGCCCCAAAACAGACTGAGACTGCAACGAACACGCAGCCCTCAACCCTTCCCAGCCAAACACTTATGTGAAAAAGTTGGCAAGCTGGCATGTGTGTGTGTGCGAGTGTGTGTGCGTGTGTGTTGCCAACCAGCCAAGCGAGAGAGCGAGCCGAAAAACTTGCAGAAAACAAAAAGCAGACATAAACCGAAACCTAATATGCAGCCCAGCGGCTGTTGTTGCACCTGCCCCACCAACAAAAACAAGGGCAACAGTGCGTATACGACATGTGCGGTGAACTTATAGAGCAGCCCTCGGGGCGTGCCCAAAAGTTGGCAGCAACTTGTATAAGCTGAGGCAACAAACTTTGCTCATCTCGCACGCAGTTTCAATAATATGTGCGAAAATATTTGCGCGGAATAAAAACAGAGAGAGAACGAGCGAGAGAGAGAGAGCGAGAGAGAGAGAGAGAGCGACAGAGAGAAAGTATAGGAAGAGAGTACGTAAGAGTGAGCGAGAGGCACAAGGACTTGGGCATAACAAAATTTCTGTGCACGTATGCAACGCACGCGACGCAATTATCCTGCAGGAATTTCTTAATTTTTTGTGCCGAGTATCCCAAAAAATAATAACAACAAAAAAAAACAGAAGAGGCAAAATCGAGTCCAGCAACAGCAAGAGGAAGAGAGTTTGGCAAAGCTGTTGCGAGAGCACGGTTGGTGCGCTCCTGTGGCAGGACGACGTGTCAGCATCTTTTGTTGTAAATACCATTAAGTTCTCCAGTACGTGCCAAATGGCTGTTTAATTATGGCCAAAACGTAGCTCAGACACAAGAAAGAGAGAGAGAGAGAGCGGGAGAGAGAGCGGCAGAGAGAGAGAGAGAGAGAGAGAGGCTGAGATAGTCCAGAAAAAGATCGAAGGAGCCAAGTCTGGAGTAGTTTTTTCATTTTTTGCTTCCAAGTATATTTGCTATAAAAATAATCTAGCAAAAGAAAAAACACAAAAAAATACAAAAAAAAATATTAAAAACTAAAGAGGCAAAAAATTTGCGCTTGACTGAGTTTTAATGAGGGGGGCGGGGGGCAAGGAGGCTGTTAAGCGAAGCACGTGAAACGTGTGAGTTATTAGACTGAAAGTTAATGAAGCAATCGGGCTGGCAAGGAAGCAAGCAACAGGGGGCAAGGCTGCAGCGAGGTTGGAGCTGGAGCTGGAGCTGGAGCAAGTCAGCATAAGCGCAAAGTTGGCAAACATATTTAAGCTTTTGGCTTTAGCTCTGCACGACCAGAAGGAAGCAAGTTTGTTTGGCAACTTGATTGGCCCGGCCCTCTGAGAAAATGGCGACCAGCTGCTGCTCTATATGAACACCAAATATACGACTTTTATAATTATCTTTTATGATAAAAGACAACAAAAAAAATATGCTTGCAAAGTTTACTATATATATAACTTAAATACATATATATATATATATATATAAACATAAATAAAGATTTAAGTTTTCACCGTACTTCAACTATTTGGATAAATTTCTATATTCAACTATTTGACTATTTTTTTTGTCCTATTCTTTTTCCTTCACCCCAGGGAAACTAGAAACTTTGACGCTGGCCCAAACCCCCCCTCCACCTCCATCGCATGCTTTGGCAAAGTGTTGCTAAACTTTAACATTATTATTTGTTGTTGTTGTTGTTTTTTTCACACTTGCCATCTTATTATGCAGCACTGTTCCAACTAACTGTCTCTTCTCTCCTCTCTCCCCCTTTCTCTCTTGCTCTCTCTGGGGTATTTAGGGTCTCTGACCGAGTGCATTTACGCAAAAAGTTTTGCCACACTGCAAACTGGCAACTGGCAACTTTCAACTATTACCAACAATTATTTTGTGTCTAGTTAAGTGTTGGAAAGCAGTTGAAGTGCGGCTTCGTTGGCACCTCATCAGGCACAGTCAACCACATCTCCCACACCTTCCACACACACACACATTTGCCACCTTTGACGTCAGCTGGCCAACCCCTGGCGCAGCCCCCACCCCACCGCTCTGCAGAAAATGCGATTTGCGTAAACATTTATTACGCACTCAAAAACTGCTGCAAAAGTTGCATGCAACTTTTTGTTGCAAATGCTGGGGCTTTTTAGCAGACAGACACTCTGCATAATTTTATGATGACAATTAATTTCAGTTTTGGGGTTGCAACAAACAAGCAGCAGTTGCTTCCGCTTCCCCATTCCCCACGCCCCACCCTTTGGCTGTGTGTTGCAAATTGCGCAAAATGTCTTAATCATTGAGGAAATGCTCGCAGCAAATTACTTGAAGAGAGTCAGTCGTGCACTTGAAACTTAAAACCAGCCAAAAGCGCCCAATTCCTTGCCACGCAGCTTGTCTCCCCCATCATTTTGTAGCTTGCAACAATGGCGGCAACTAGTTGTGTGCTGTTTTACATTTTGTGGTTGCAGCAACTGCTGGCTGCTGTATTCTTGGGGAGGAGGAGCTTGTGGCACTGCCTCTTCAGTTTAGAACCCCCCCCGCCCCGTCCACCACGTTTCATAAACTGGCTGCCTATGTTTAACCCGCTCCTCCCTTACCCTCACCCTACTCACCCATAATCTCAATTTTATCTCTGAGTGTGGTCGTATTTGCATTTTAGCCCATTTGATACCAATTGCCACGCCCACTCGCAGTTTGTCGCGTTGTCGCGCTTTCTCTTTCTCTTCTTCTCGACATTTTTTTTATTGTTCAATGCTCATTATTTGCAGTGTTGTTGTTGATGTTGTTGTTGTTGTTGTTGTTGTCGAAGTATTTGCAACTATTTGCAAAGTAATTTCACAAGTTTTGTTGTTCGATTTTCTCAGCAAAGTTTTTCAACCCCCATGAAACGTTTTTGGTGAGTTGGGGTGGTTTTTTTTTTTTTGGGAATGGGGAGTGATGAGTGGGGAGTGGGGGCGTGGGGGAGTCGAGTTGGCTTGTGGGCCTTTAATATTTTACTTTTGGTTTTTGCTTCCGCTTTGCAGCAGCCGTTATTGTTATTGTATTTGCCCCGCCGACTGTTGCAAACATTTGAAGTTTTGCTTTCTGTGGTTTCAGTTTTTTGACTGCTGTCCTTTTTTCCACATTTTTTTTTTTTTTTTGTCTTGACAGTGGCATTTTATTTAGATTGTTTTTGGGTCCGTGGGCGTTGCGGATGAGGCCTTTTTTTTTGCTTTTTTAATTTTAATGGTTGCAATATGGCCTTGAGAGCCAGTCCCCCCCCCCTATAGCAACTGCTGAATGGCAAATGAGGGTTGAAAAGCTGTAGGTGTAAAACTAACTGAGCTGGGGAATTTCCAAAGCACAGCTTGCGGGGGCGCTAGAGAATTAAGCTGAAAGCAGTTTCCTCATTATTGCGTTAATATGAACTCTCGACGAATCATCTACTACTAAACTAAGATTGACTTAATATGCTTACCGCTATACATTTATGGTTATGGCATTAGATTTAGAACTTACCTGAAAGAGACAAAATGGAAAAAATATGTTTAAGTTTATGGCAAATGTTGTGATATAATATTTGAAAAGAATTCACAACTATTATGAACTTTTCGTGTTTAATAAATGTATTTTCAATTTCTAAATTAGACTTTGAAATATTTAAATGATGTTGTCTAATTTTAGAACTTGTCTAAACTAAATCCGAAGCGCCAAAAATATATTTGTGTTGATTAGATCGAGAAAGAAAACCTTTTGAACGAATCCCCAACTATATTTAGCAGCGGAAGCAAATGCCAGCAGCTAGCACAACTAGAGCACTTACTAAATAGGCAAACACACACACACACACACACACACACACACACACATACACAGCGTCACATCACAGACTAAAGGTCTTCAATGTCAAGCAGCTGGTGCTAAAAAAAAAAACAGAAGAGAAAATATTGCGTGCCACACACGCACACACAGATAGGCAGCAGCATATGGCCAGTCTAAGGCTCGTATAGCTTTAAATTACTTATACACACACATACACACACACACACGCATACACATACACACATATCAGAGATCAAGAGTGAAAGCTGAAAGGAGGCCAGTGCGGAGGCGTTGTAAAAATGAAAAATAAATAACAATCACACAAAAATCAATATTGACAAGGATGGCAGGCAGGCAGCAGCAGGTGCCAGGATACAACAACGACAAACAAGTAAGCAAAATAACGATGAAAAAAAAAAAGAAAAGAAAACACCAACTCACACCCCCTCACACCCACCGCCCCCCGCGCCAAGTTAAGCTTGAACTAAAGCCAATGCCATATGTTGCCAGGCGCGCATTAAGCGCACAAATAGGAAAAAAAGTTTACTTACAGCTGCTGTTGTTGTTGTTGTTGTTGTTGTTGTTATAGTAATTATTTATGGGAAAGTTTTTTAATCAAGAGCGCATTTCGATTAAAAATACAAAAAAACATTTGTCAAACTCCCTTTTTTTTTTGCGCCTTTTCTATATGCGCCAATCACATTGTTTTCCTGTTTGTGGCCAGTTATGTGCTGACAAGTTTATTTATTTTGTTGCAACTAGCCTAGGCAAACAGCTGTTGCACACACACACACACACACACACACACCTAGGTACACACACATGTAATCAGCACACGGCAATTGCTATGCGTTTTGTTCGGAATGTGCTTATTTGTATTGGGTTCGCTTGGCTTTGTCGCTGTTCTTGTCGCAAACGCAGCGCACGCACATTATGCTTCGTACAGTGTCAGATGCTAACTGAGCTCGGGCAGTCGAACGACAATAGCAGCAGCAGCAGCAGCAGAGACCAGCAGCAGAAGGACGACGTCGACGACGCAGCTGCTGCCAGTGTCAATGATTGAAAGCCGGTCAGAAAGAAAGAAAGAAAGAAAAAAAAAGAAGAAGAAAGTTTTGCTGCAGCTGTTGTGAAAGTGGGTGGATGGCGTGGCGTGGCTTCAGGTGTGTATGAAAGTCAACAACAAGCTGATGCCCAACTGGACTGCCAACCTGTTGAGCAAGCAAGTCGAGCAAGGGCCCAAGGACCACTGTTTTCTCTCTCCCTCTCCCTTTATCACACCCTCTCTCTCTCTCTCTCTCTCTCTCTCTCTCGCGCTCACTCTCTCTCTCTTTCTATCTCGCTGCGTGTCGTTGTCAATGTCATTGAAAAGGACTTTGCTGTCCCCGTTGCGGGCATGAATGAACACGCACTGTGCACACACACACACACACCCACACAGAGAGACATACACAGACACGCTTACATGAACATGACTACATACAGGGTGTCATTGTTGAATCCCAGCCGAGTTGGGCAGCTGTCGCCATATTCCCCTTCCTTTTTTATTTTTGTTTTTTTTTTTAGGCTACCCATTTCGTCTGTCGAACTTGCAGATTGGCGACATCTTCATCCTCTCGTGTGCTCTTCCTCTCGTCTCCTCTTTTTTTTTGTCCATTTTCTGTGCCGGATATGCCGCTGACAGTCAATTAATAAAATGTTCAACGTTCGCCTGCCAATGCTCGTTTATACTTCTTTTTTTCCCCATTGGCGCATCCATTTCCATTGTTCAACTGTGCTTGTGTGTGTGTGTGTGTGTGTGTGTTTGGTGTGTGTGGGCGTCAAATGCGTCATCGAACGCTGTTAGTCGGTGTATGTGTGTGTGTGTGTGTGTGTGTGCGTGTGCGTTGCTCTCCTAATTAACATGAAGAGGCGTGCTAAACTTTACGGCATTTCAATTTTTTCTCTCTTCTTTTCTTTGATGAGCTTTTCTGCGCGTGTTTTTGAAATGACTGTGAAAAATGCGTGGGTTGCTTATGGCATGCTTATGGTTTATGTATGTGTGTGTGGGTGCAACGGTTTGCCATTGCATAAGTTGCAGCAGCGCGATGCCGAGCAGTGTACATACATACATATGTATATCTCAGTAGCTGTAGAATTCCATTTCTATTCATAAATATATTAGTTGTAAGTGCAGATTTAATGTGAAGGATGTGAAAGATATTTGCAATGAAAGTTTATTCAGCTTTATGGAAAACATATTTACTCTAAAATTCTCATCAAAAGAAGTTAAGGTTGATTTAAACATATTTATATATTAAATTTTAGAAACCAAAGCCAAATAAAATTTGTGGTTAAGCAAATTGCTTCAGCTGCAAATCCAAGCAAAAATAATTTTTGTAAATTCCTGAGACACTCAAATTCTTGCATCAGCCCAAAAGTGAACTATATATATGCTGTATACACACACACACACACACACACACACACATACACACTTCACATCGTTTGCGAACACATTTGTCACGCATTTATATTTAATTATAATCTCCCGATGCAAAACCACGACAAGACTCGTAAAACAAAATCATTTGCGAAATTCCCCTGACCCACAAAATGGTGTACCCCTCCCCAGGCAGTCATTATCATTAGCTCAGTATTCCCAAAACATATGCCAAAGTAATACAATAAAAGGCAATCAGCAACAGCTGCGACACATTAACACACACACACACACACACACACACACATACACACAGACTTAAACGCACAGAGCAAACCAGAACCAAATCCAAAGTCAAAGCAAAAATGCAAAATTAGTTTTTGGGGCAAATGAGCAAAATCTAATTTGCTTTGTGACCACAAGAATTGTACCACTGTGCACGGTGTGGTGGAAAGTTTGGTGTTGGTGTGTGTGTGTGTGTGGGTGTGAGTGTTGAGCAACAACTACATATGGGCGGCTTGTAGCCACAATCCACAGCTTTGCGCGCTCTTGCCAAAATAAAGTTCTCTTTCAGCGCACAACAGGAGAAATGCCAATGAAACAAGTCTGGCTGCAGGCAACGACACTTTTGTCGCCACCACCAAAAACAAAAACACAAAAAAAAAAAATCAAAATGAGCTGCAACGTAAAGCAACGAAACTACATAGCTGCGAGCAAAAGAGATTTGCTTAATGCTCGCTCAGTTTGTTGGCGGTTGCCAGGGCTAAGGATTCACTTCCGGTTCGGCGAGTGGCCCCTGAAGTGATGCCAAGCGTAGCGCTGCTTTTCCTAAATGTCAAGGATACAACAACAACAACAACAACAACAACAACAACAACAACGGCAATAACGAATGCAAACAGCAGCTTCAACAAGGACATCATTTGTGGGAGCAGCACCGACAGCGATGCAATTGAATGCTGTAATTAATTATAGTGTAGCATACATTGCGGCGCTGCCGAGTACAAAATTGCTGCATTGCTGACGATTAAGCGACTGTGGAAGGGCTGTGGTTAGGCGGCTGTGGAGCGTGGAGTGGGGTGGATTGTGAAAGTAGCAAACAGGACATGCATCACAGCATCATATGCACTCATTTGAAAGTAGCTCTCTATTTGCTTACCCCTAAGGACATTAGCCACTAAATTAAAGCAGCAAAATCTAAGGTAAAGAAATTGGCAAATGGAATTTGTACATAAATGTAAAAAGTTGCTAGAATCGATTGTTAAAGTACAGCTGGAAAGCAAGGCTAGAGAAATAAGCGTAAGTAAGAGCATTATCAATTACAAAACACTCTCCAACTGCAACCCTTTCTGAAAAATTCCTTAACTTCCTTTTTAATTGAACGTTTGGCTGGCAATAATAAAGATAAATATCTAGAAACGCAGCCACTTGTGTTGAGCATATTAAACGTGACATTCAAATCCATTACGAACAAAATTAAGTACTAAGCGATTTTGTACAAGCGTTTGGAGATTCCTCACCAGAGCTCAAATCGAAGATTAACACAGACAGTCTGGTTGGGTTGTTTCGTGCATTTCAAACCGGACAACTTTTAGCAATTAGCGTGTTTGGTTCAGTTTTGTACTTGTTGTAATCTCGTAATCACAATTGGGGAAATTCATTGGGGTCGCGCTTTTTGACGTCAGCGTCGACACTTGGAGAAATGCTTTTGCTATTTATAAATGGCATGAGGGAAAGAAACGGAAGATAAACGCACAAAGTACGCAGCGTGGCGCCAAAATGCCATCAATCAAACGGTTGAAACGGACGGAAACACCAAAAGAAATAACCCCGAAAAAAAGACCAAAAGGGAAAAAGGCAAATCCAAAAGAAATGAAACGCAAATAACACAAATAGCAAAAAAGGGTAGACAATGAGAAGGACAACAACCACGACAACAAATGAATAAAAAGAAGTGATGAAAAAACACACACAAAAAACACGCAACGAATCGCCTCACAATTTACCTCAGGGTTTCCAGTCACAGTTTCTACAACTCCTGGCCGACGGGTGAGGGAGGGGCGGGTGGGGGGACTACGAAATGAAATTAAAAACGTTTAGCATTCGTGTTGCATACTTTTCGGCTGCCTCTGCAAAATGATGAAAGCCGAAAATGAGGCAAGCGAGTGCTTCTTGTGGAGTAAAGCAAGCCAGGACCTTGTCAGGATGCTGCTGAGTCGGCATTTAAAAGCGACCGACAATGGGGCATTTATGAGTATGTGTGTAGGCTGTATGTGTGCGTGTGTGTGTGTGTATGTGTTTTTTGTTGTTGGCTCTGCTTGTTGCACGCAGGTCTCGAGCACAGTTTTGCGGTTTGTGCTTGTGCGCCATGCTGTGTGGCATACATGAGCCAACATGGGGCAACATGTGGCACTGTCAGCAGCAACAGTAACAACAACAACTCCAATGTGTGTTTCTGTGTGTGTATGTGTGTGTTTTTCCATTGTCTCGCTGCGTTTCATTTGGTTCGTTAAGCGTCTTTGCCGCTACTCAAATTGTAGCAAAGTTAAGTAAAAAATCTGACAGGCGGCTCGCAAATGTGTCGCTCATTAAGGCAGCCAGGAGCAATAACCAGGAGCTGTAGTCAGCAGCTATGCTCCCCAGACACACACACAACACACAAACACACACACACACACACACAGACAGAGGCTAAAACATACAAGCACATGTGCTTAAGTTGTCACAGCAAAGCACAAAACTCGTAACTGAAACAGTTGGCGCCAGGACCACCCGCAACTTGGTACCGCCCCCCGCCCCCCTTTTCCACCCTACCACTGGCATTGACTACACGGCCCTGCCAAAATCGCAGCGTAGTCACAGCCGTGCTTTGAGTTAATTGAATTCGACGTAGTTTAAGTTATACGGCAAAGTCATAAACTTGCACATATGCGTAAAACTTAGCTGGCAACTCGCAACTCGCAACTCGCTCAACTCTCTGCCTGTGGCTGCGGCTGCGGCTTGTCATATATATATATTTACTATATACTAAATACATATATATATATATACATATATATATAAATAACGTTATTTATGTACTAACAACACGAACATGCACACACACACACATACACACATTCACATATGTGTGGAGCTTACTGGGCGGCTTTTAACGAAGCCTTTAGGGCTTGCTTGCATCAAAACTCGTTCCGCGGCACTTAAAGTGCTTTATTATTTGCGCAACGAGTAGAATTAGAGCAGCCGCAAGAAACCAGCATTGCATACACACGGAAACAACGCCCCATCCATAAACACCAAGTTGCATGATGGAATAGGAGCGAGCATAGAGTCACGAAACGCAAACTAATGTAAATAAAATAATTTTTCTACTTTAAGAATCATTCGAATCCTTTTCAAGAATCCTTTTTAACACAAAAATAAAATGATTTCCAATGTAATTTTTGTGTTTTTTTGCTTTTGAATCTCAAAGTCACAGTTTTGTCAGCTTTCTAACCAATCTTGTTGGTCTTATGAAAGTTGATTTCTTGCTGAATTAAATATAATAAATACTCAAAATATCTGAATAGAATACTTCCTATATTGTGGAGTATACGATATATTTCACTTGCATTACGTAAAACAAAGCTGACTTACTTCTTGCCAGCATAAACTTAAGGTCTGACAGCTCTTTGATATAGTGCAGAATGTGTGGCAAGTGTGCAGGAAGAAGTGTGGCAAAAAAAACGACGACTTTTGTTGGTCAGGGTATTGTGTGGCAGTTGTTGCTGTGCGCACATGACTTATGTATGTGTATAGAGTACTCTCACGCTTTGAGTGCGTGTTTGTACAGCAGACTATGAGTGTGGCACTTCGCGTACAGCCAGCAACAGCAACAACAGCAACAATAACAACAAAATGGGAGTCATCTTCATGTGGCAGCCACAACTTAATACCACTTTAAATTACTTTCATTTCCGTTTTTGTTATTCCAAGCGCGTCGTCAGAGAATGCCACATTACTGTCGTTGCTGTTGTTGTTGCTGTTGTTTGCTGCTGCCACATCCCATTTCTTCTTTTCTTCTTCCTGCCGCGCTTTGTTGCCCGTTTCAGTTTCATTTCAAGTTTTGAAACATTGCTTATTCTTAATTAAGTTGCGCGCCACAGAAAATACTTACAAGCATTTCTTTTAGTCGCCACAAAAAGTTGCTGTTGCTCAACAACAGCAGCAACAGCAGCAACAACAGCAACAGCAGCAACAGCTGCAACAACAGCAACAATGAATCACACAATTTGCGCCTCGACTGTGTCTGAAATTTACACTTGACATGTCTATGAGGCGCGTGACAAGAGCTGCCTACAGCCACAGCTCCCATTCAAAACACGGCCATAAGCGGCGCCCCAAAAAGTATGCTTTGCAAAATTCATAACTGTAAATGTTGGACGGGAAGGGGAGGGGGGGGCAGCTCGTGGCTCCGTTATGCTGATTAGCTGGCTTAACGTAAGACACTGCGCGTTGGCAGCGACGCTTAGCGCCGTCTTCTAAATACAAGTTAAGACTTTGGGCGTGGCTTAATTTAATTATAAAATTAAATTGTTAATTAAATTACAAGTCAATATCTTTTTAATGACAACAGTCTAAGAACTAACAGCCCTGCCCCTGCCCCTGCCACAACCCTCCATCCGCCCACTGTTCACTCTTAGCTAAGAGCGTTGTGGCCAATTCGACTCTCTTTAGTTTTGTTGGCAGCTGCGCAAAACGCACTCAACGACGCTGGCAGCGACGCTGACGTCGAGCAGCGCAGCTGCTGCCGGCACAGTGTTGTACAACAACCAAAAATTCGAGGTTAACATGCCGGCAATTAATTGTTGCGGCTCGGCCATTTGCAGCTGAAATTCAATTAAGCAGCCATAAAAAAATACGTAACAAAATGAAAAAAAAGATCGCACAAAAAAAAAGGCGAAGTTTTGCTCGGCTCAAAAAGGGAAAATTGCATATTGCGCGCTGAGGGTTTCATTCTTATCCAGCTGCAGTTTGAGGGATTGAAAGATTGGCAGATTGCATTTTAAAGCCGCTTAACTACAAGCGGCCAGCAACAATTACCACGCCTTCAACACCAGCACCAACCTACTCGCTGAACTTTGTGGCGCATCCGTTGGTCAGCCAATTAAAAATGGTAACAAAAAAAAAAAAAATAGAAAAACGGAGGCGGCAACAAGAACGCACAATAAGAGCTTGTAAGCAGCAACAAGAAAAGTTGCAGTTGCACTTGCAGTTGGAGATGGAAATGGAGCTGAAGCATCAACTGAAGTATGGCCTGGGTGCGCCAAGCCAATAAAAGCAGACCAAGCTGCGGACTAAGGAACAACTAAGCTAGTTGCCTTATATAAAGAAATATATATATATATATAGTTGTAAATATATATATTATATATCTATATATAAATATATGAGGTCGCATTGCGGGCAGTTTGAGGCTGTTACTGTTGCTGTAGCTGCAGCGACATAAATAGATTTAAACGCCGCAGGGATTTGTATTTTCTTATTGGACTTTGGTGCAACTTTCAAATCACGAGATGTAATTGAAAAGTTTCTGCAATGCTGTTTGCTCTTTACCCAGCCAAAGTTGACAGAGTGCCACGCCCTTGCACATACATATATATCGCATGTACACCATATATAAATATATATATATGTATATACATTTCTCAACTATATATTTATGTAAAGCAATTGTCTGCTGTATAAGTTTCGACTGCAACTTTTGAGTTGCAGCTTTCATAGGAATTGAATTGTGACCAGCTGCGTTTAAGTTTCGAAATAGAATTGACCAAATGTCAGCAGTTATATTTGTTGTTTGCCCAAGTGCAGCAAAACGTAAAGTTGAAATCAAGGTAAGTTTGGAATTGATTGATAGCTTGAAGCTTAATGTTTAAGTTGTATTTTCAGCGCTCGCTGCAGGTTAAGTTTTAAGCTTACCCATTTAATTTTACAGATATTTAGACTAGTTGTCATCAACTTACCTAAAATGAAAAGATATTTGACATATTTCAATTAGTATTAGAGGCAAACAGATCGGGCATATTTTGAAATATTTCAAATATTGTTATAACCACACTTCTGTTGAGTTTCAATCGAAAGGAAAGCGAATTCGGGAGAGATTTTAAATGATTAGATGTTTTCCCCAAGAAGAATGTGCCCTAATAAGTATGCTATACAAATTTGAATAGCTGTACCAAATTGTACTGGGCTGTGGCAAAATTGGATTAGTCATGGTTAGTTGGCACTTGGCAGCATGGCCTAAAGCCCAACTTGAATGAAGCTAGACAGTTTATTGAGTGTCGCACATGTATACGCTAACTCTGCTACAAACAATTAATCGTTGTCTGCTCTATCGCAATCAGCTGCAATTGAAACTTCATTAGGAGGCGACTATGCTGCGAAATGGTGCAGCAGCAACAGCAGCTAATCAAGTTAAGAACGGGAAACACTCTATATATATATATATATATATGTATATGTAAATACTTTTCCGCTCAACTGAAGATCGAGCACAATTCGAGAATTGCAATCAGCAGCAGACTTATAATCAAAATGTTGCCTCGGAGCCTGCAAGCTTTTATGCAAATGCAAACAGAGCTGGCGAGGATTGAGCGGATTATTTGTTGTTGCTGGGTGCGTAACTATTTTACTTATTAAACGAAATAACTTCATGTAAATGCAAACTAAACAAACTGCTAATCACACACACACACACACACACACACACACACTCATACACACACTTATAATTGCGTTGGCAGTTAGATGTTTGCATCTAGACACATTCCATTTGGCAATTGCATTTTGCAGTGCGTCTGTTTTGGTATTTGGTTTGTGTATGGCACACGTTTAGTTTGATTTATGCACGTATTGGGGGCGGATGGCGGGGGAGGGGGCGTGGCGTGTGTGTTCGTCGCTATGCAACAATTTAATTGCCAACTGAATGTTTATTGATTTATCTGTCTGCGTATAATGCACATTAATGCAACGACCTCCAAAAGATCTACAACAGAATAATTCGGAATGTTCGTTCATTCGCTCGTTTTGGCCACAATTATTTTAATAACTATAAATTTTGTCGAACGCATGAATTTGCTGCCGGGCGTGTATTTAAAATGTGAATGAATGAAATGAATGGGAGCTGTGCCATTTCACGTATGCTTAATTATCAAAATTGATGTGGCTGCCTGCCCCATTGTATAAATATGCATCTCCAAATATCTGTCAGCTGTTTAGCAACGCAAATAATGGCAAACAATAATAATAAAATCAAAATCAACATGTTCAATCAATGTTGTGGCAACAATTGTTGTGTATTTTCGTTATTTATTCAGTCTATAATCAATTTCGATTCGTGATTGTTTCTTTTAAGTCGCAGAAGTTAATGCGCTGCTTACAGGGTATCTACAAATCTGATTTAACTGCATTTAAATCACCAATTTGGTTAGTGTTTTGTGCTGATCAGTTTATGGCATTAACATTATTAGTTTAAGCATTTTAAATGTTTAGCGTGCATATTTGTTGCATCCAATTTGACACAAAGTTGTAATAAATGGTTGCAGCAAAGTTTTTGCACACTGCAACAAAAAGTGCCCCAGGGAGCTGTAGCTACAGCGCTGTGTGGTTCTGCCACTGACAGAGGACAGCCACACTCAGCGGTATACATGTATGTGTGTGTGTGTGTAAAATCAAAACTTTTAACCCGCATGACTGTTGTGAAATGTTAAATGTTATAATGTTGCACAGTGGTCAAGGCGCAATGGTTGTGGCAGTTGAATTGAACTATATAAAAATAAATAATTGCAACTTAAAAAAAGACTGAAAAGTAGTTTTTTGAAACTAGATTGAAATGATATGCAGATGCGGATAAAAAACAAGAGAGAACACATAAATTTGGCATTAAGAGTAGAATATATTCAACAGCTGTATTAAAGAGTATCTCGTAGTCGGTCTCAGTTGACTACAGCATTTTCACTTGTTATTTTCTAATTATATACAAAACTTGCAACTGAAATACAACTGCCAAAAGTAAATCTCAGCTTAAACTTAATAACGTGTCTGAGAGTACTGAAATGACGACGATCAATTCGAACACCTTTGCCACACAGTGGCTATGCACACAATTTGCAATGCAACAAACTAAACTGAACAACAACTTGGGGCATGTGCCAGAGACTGACAAACCCAACTAACCGACAAATGAACAGACAGACAATGGCCCACAAAACTGTGAGTGTGCCCCGAGGCCATCTAGCCTCGGTTGCTTCATATTACGCCCAACGCACGCCAGCCTACAGTCCCAACTCCCAACTTCACCCTTGGTGGCTGCCACCTACCGACCACCCCTAGCAGACTAAGCAGATTTGCGTTAGCGTTGCGTCGCATGAATAATTTGCCAAATTAATAAATAATCACGGATTTTCTGGTTTGTTAGCTTAACGTTTGCATCTCTCTATCGCTGGTTTATATCCCGCCAACCATTGCTCATCCCGGCGCTGCCCGCCCTTCCCTGCGCACCTACCCCGCTTGCGAGTTCCCGTTCCCAGTTGGAAAGTAAATTGTTTAGTGTAACCACCGAAATTGAGTTCCGCTGGGGAAACTGGTGACCAGTCACGCATGTAGTTTGGCACATCTAATGGATTGTTTGCCATTTACCATTTGGCTCCCCCAGGCAATATCTATCTCTGTCTCCCGCTCGCTCTCGCTCTCGCTCTCGCTCTCGCTCTCTCTCTCTCTCTCTCACCCTCTCCCCTTGCGCATAATTATTAAAAAAAAAATCAGTGATTTACATGTGAAATTTGCATTTGGAATTTTACCACAAATTTAATATGCATTCACACAGCAATTGTCTGAAATTGACGACAAATTGTACAAAAAATTGTCGAAATATTATGAAAATTGAGCAAATTGAAAATGCATTTAGAAACAGTTGATGTGAAGGGACTTTAGTTGTGCTAATTGGAAGTGTTTTGCATTCCCTCGTTGGGCTTCAATTAAAATGCCAATTAAGAAATATGCAACTTCCGAAGCAACATACACACACACCCACACACTCACACCCACACACACAAACACCCACACACTCTCTTGCACATTGCCCTTTGTAGGTATTCTCCCACACACACACACAAGCACATTTCTCTCGTACCGTTTGTCATATTAACGGAAATTAATTTCAGTGTTGCATTATTATTTTTTCCTTCTTTTTTTTTCATTTTTCTTCCTTTTAATTTTCCATTACTTTCATATTTTATATATGCCGCACACAGACATGTGCAGTTTGATGTTTTTTTTCTACAACAATACGGCAATTTTTATAATTTTCACTCTCTCTCTGCTGTTCCTGCTGCTGCTGCAGCTGCAGCTGCTGTTCATTTCCTTCTGAATGCACAAATTGTGCCACATGCCATATGAAAATTGTGCTGGCAAAATCCGAAGCGAAAAGAAATGGGAAAACGGGCTCAAACAAAAAGAAAAACTGACGAGCGGCAAACGGCAAACTGCAAACTGCAAACTGAGTGCATTCAATGCGTCCATCCGTTTGGTCCGTCCATCAATCCGTGATGCATGACTGACTGACTGACAGACCGACTGACTGACTGAGCGCCTGAATGAGTGTGGGCATAAGGGGGAGGCGTGGATATGTGTATCTGACTGCTGCTTAATGCCGCGTATGATGAATTTCAGTTCACATCCAAATTAAATACGTTCAAGTGCGATTCCCGGCAGGAACTGACTCTGATCCAGATCCTTGTTCTATATATATTATGATTGTAAATGGAGCACGGCTTTAATATAGTAGCTAGCATTTTGTAACATCTAACAATCACAACTGTACCTCAATTACTAAGCAATTTCTGCTAAATTGACAAATTGTTCGCAATTCCATTTCATATTCAGCTTGTGCCAAATTGGATGTCTTTCAACTCGAATGCTGAGTTTTATATATATTTTTTGTTGTCTGTAATTGGTTTGGCATATTAAAGTGCGTCAAGCGCCTGTCAAAACGAAATCAATTTTCGCTCATTACGCGGACTGACGGACCGATGGGTAGGCGGAGGTAGGTAGCCGTCGGTACCTCTGACGAGGGGCTTCATCATTCATTTAGCAGAAGCGTAGCGAGTGTTGCTTGCCCGTGTTCATGTCTAGAAATGCAAATTGCAGGCAATCAATGACCACAACAGTTACAATGAGAGCACACACACGCACACACACACACATACACAAACACAGCCCCACACAGAGGTAGGTAGTCATTTGATACACACACACTGCTAGGCAGCATTGGCAATTGCATATGTCAGCTCACCTGCTCGATTCCACGTTGGGGCGCCACAGTTTGTGCCTGCCAACGTCTGCCAACAATTGCCAATGCTGGCTGTCTGACGCTCATTTACTTCAGCTAATAACACCTGCCCCACTGCGCTGCCTACCTCCCTCCCATCCTGCTGCTGCTAAATATCCTCAGCCAATATAGGTGTTGAGCCAATGGGTATTTTGTGCCTGATTTATGCCTCGGTCTGTTCAATTGTTTGTTAGCCCCCCTTCATCCCTCTGACAGGACTCATACATTCCATTTGTCAGGCAATTAAGGCAACGTGCCAGTAGATTCAGCTTCAGCTTCAGTTGCTCTTGCTGGTTGCAGTTGCAGTTTGCTGGCATTTAAATTACAAATAATTAATGTTGTTCATCTAAGTCCAAATACGCAATGAAGAGAATTTCTTGTGGTTTGCACTTGAAACGAGCAAGGATGCCTCTCACCTAATTAGGCAGCTGGCTTAAGGATTCTGTGCGAAGTGTTCGCCTTTGTTCAGTGGTCTCCACTCACTCGACTTGGTTCGATATCAGTTTGGGGGTTTTGTGTCGGATTTTGGTTATGGCCAGGTTATTTAGTTCTTAGCCCCCCCTCCCCCCACTTCTGCTCTGTGGCATGTTAAGCTGTTTGTGTGACAAAAGTCAGAGGTGCAAGTTGATGCAGCTAGCTGGTAAAAGCGAATTTATTGCAAAAGCAATTAAAATTTTGGCATTCTCATCTCCAGCCACAGAAACAGCAGCAGCTTTCGACTACTTAGCAAGTTTAGGCGGCTGCATTAACCTGTCTTAGCTGGTGTAACTACATATTTACATATTTACCATCACAGTGCCATAAAATATTTAAGGATAAGCAGGCCACAGGGGTTGATTGCTAATGCCCCTCATGGTCACATCCGTCTCAAGTTTAAGCGCACAACTTCCGCAGCCATAGAACTTGACCAGCTGTGCGTTTCCAACTTTCCAAATTTAACAATGGAAGAAGCGCAAGGGAGAATTTAAAGGGCAACAGCAGCAATAACAAAATAACAACAACAGCAAACAGCAGAAGCAGCAGCAGCAACAAGAGCAACAACAACAACAACAACTCACAACAACTCGCACCAAGCTGCAACTTAAGCTGTAAAAACTTTTGTAATAACTCTTGTGCGGCTGGTTTCGGAAAATCTGCGCGCATCCATAAAAAAAATTGTTGGAACTTTTGCCGCTGGGCGCTGTTCCTTTTGTTATTGTTGTTGTGCAAGTTTCTTGTTGTTGTTGTTGCTGTTCTTGTTGCTGTTCTTGTTGCTGTTGTCGTTGCGATATAAAAGCAAAATTAACGCAACGCATCGACAGTCGAGGTGAACTGGCTTTCGTCGCTGGAGCCAAGTGCCGGAGGAGTCAGTAGTGCAAGCAACGGGTAACCAATCGCCGTCCGAGTCGACTCCGTGTCCAAGCTGCTCCAACAGGGTGGGGGGGTGAACGATGGAGAAACGAGGAGCACCCGCAGTAAAGGGCGTGAAAACCGCGTAATAATAAAATATGATATGAAAACCTTGTAAAGCGCCTTTCAGACAATTTATAACAGCATCAGCCAGCAGCAGCACGAGTAGAGAGCAAGTTGGGTGGCAGTGGATAGCAGCAACAGCAACAGCAACAACAGCAACAGCAACAGCAGCAACAGCAGCAGCAGCTGCTGGACAGCACGGACTGCTCGGTATTCGATTAAAAATAAAGGGCAAATAAATGATGTAAATATTGAATTTCGTTGGATTCGCTTTTGTAGTATATGGCACGCCCACTTGCACAAACAGTGGGCGGCACAGTGTGTAAACATTTGATTGAAATTATTGTAAATATTATATGATGTTTGCCAACTGTTCAAATATGATTTGTGTGAGTTTGGATTGAGTAATGCTAGCTTCTGAAAAGCACTATAAATGGCATTGATCACAAAAATATTTTCATCATAAGTGCAACTACTTGAAACTTGTGTGGGCTTAAGAAAACATAAGTCTACAAATAATGAAGTTTATATCGAAATAAATTTATGTGTATGTTTTTAAGAAAAATAAGACTCATAATTCGATATCTGTACAAAACTCGAATAGCGGAAGAGACTTCAGTCTTCAGTCACAACCACTTAATGTTGGAAAAAACTAGCCAACTCTAATTCCAAGTTATTTCACTGACTGTTTGGCCACATCTTCTGTTTGTTTTAACTTTTACTACATCTGTCGGAATATATCCCATAAATACAGCAAGAACTTTTTTGCTCCAGTGTGCAATTTCAAGATTTGTTCACCACGCGAATGCGTTGCAATCAAATTTATTGCACGTCGAAATGCTACCCAAAAAAACAACAGCAACAACGAGAGAAAAACAAGGGCAACCGACAGAGCAGAATCGACAACCAGCAAACGGAAGCAACGCAGCAACGCAGCAACAGGAAGGCACCAAAGTGGATAATATTACAATCCAATGCTGGCTGGCTGGCTGGCTGGCTGCCTCTGCTGCCTCTGGTTGCCTGGCTGCTGGACCCTGTGCTGTTAAATGTTGAAGCGATATGCCGACCGACACCCGGTTGGCTAAGCATTTGACTGCGAGCGGTGCAAGGCGGAGGCTGAGACGGATGTTTTACGAACCCGCAGCTGTGTGGTGATGCCAGCAGTTATACACACATACATACATACATACATACATACATACGTATATGGCTAGCATTTTTATTTTCATTTTTTCCTTATTGAAATATGAGAGCGCCGGGGCGAATGCGTTAGCTGTTAGCTGTCAGCTGCCATCAGCCTTTTGTTGTTGTTGTTGCCGCTGCAACTTCTGGGGCAAATGTCAAGTGTCAGGCGAACGAATGGTGGCAAATTGCGTGGACTGGGCTTAAGTTCGCTGTTTCCTGGACGAGAAAGGGCGACACCGCCAAATGTCATAATGCGCATCCTTTTGATGCCAACTTCATGTCACTTGCAGTTGCCGGTTGCATTAACCAGCAAAGAGCAGCAGCTGCTGCAGCAGTAACTGCCACAATTTTTGGCTTGTTCGGGTTCTGTTTAAAGCCGCTTGTTTTTTTGGTCACTCGCATTTAAGTCATTGCGCGCCTGGTTGCTTGTTCAACAGCAGCAGCAGCAGCAGCAGCAGCAGCAACTGAGCAACGTTGCGTATACGTGATGTCCCTTTTAGTCACTGTTCGCGGTACGTTGTTGACCTTTTTTCATATGTTGTTACTGTTTATTTGCGTTGTGCTGTTGAACACTTTGTCACTTTTGTTTTTACGCTTTCGCTTTATTGAGTTAATCGCTTTATGTGCCCCATGTTGGACAGGACTCGTGACACCGAACGTGAAGCTGCGGCAACAGGATCAGATATACATAGCCACACACACACACTGGGAGTGGGGTAGATTGGCATTTGGGATATTTGCCAGTCGACCATCATGTTTGCCTTTCTGCACTTTCAGCCAGTTCAACACTTTTAATTAATCTGCATCAGATATTTAACTCTGCCACTCTTCTGCCTTACCTCTCTTCTTCTCTCTCTACCTCTTCACGTCTCTATCGTTTTTCCTCTTGCTGCTCTTAATCGCTGCGTGTATATACTTTTTTGCAGCCATTTTTTCGAACCCTTTTCCCAAACAAAGTTTAATGTGTTTTTATTGATTGCGTCAATATGCGGCGCTTTTGTGTACTCACATTTTATTGTGGCCGCTTTATAAATAGTATAGTATGCGCCCCCCACTGCCCACTTCCCAACGCCGCCCACCAGCTATACGCCCACCTCAGCCACTCGGCTGGCGTGTCTACAGCTGGAATTTTGATTGAGCGCACGCTTGTTGATTTATGTGCAGCACAGTTCTGAAATTTATGTGCGGTCGTTGGAAAACGGACAAAAAACGCCGCCACGAATATATTTACAAATATCAAAATAAAATAGGAAATTCCCATATAAATGTTGAACGCAAAATATACATACATATGTTGGTATAATTGAAGACAATTGTTGCTTTAATATGCAGAAAGGCATGTAAAGTGCCCCGGAAAGTATGCTATAGATTTGGTCAAGTGTAAAACAATCCAAGCTTATGAATCGATTAATGAGTTAAGTTATTAATCGAAAAGGGCAGGGGCAGGGCACGCATGAATTAATCGCAATTGGAGAGTGAAATGCATGAACGAAATAATCCAAAATAAATAATATTCATGAAAGTGAAATTATGCATGCCAATTTAAGTATTATGTTAAGCTCATATTCCATTTCATTTTGAACTGAGTTCCTTTTATCCTTTCGTTTAGCTGCAAATCTTCTGCAATTTCTATACGCTTTACATAATTCGCTTGTGGGTCTCGGTCTTTAGTTTAGTTAGGAATTCGTTGCAGCGACCACATTATGTTGCATTATCTGGCATACATTTGCATAACACTCATACGACCCATGAGCATTGAGTCACTCAGCACAGTCAAAGGCAGATTATGGGAGGGGGGATAGAGGGGACAGAGAGTTGAGCGACAGACAAGCAAAATATGTAAATAATATTTCAACAATAATTGCTTTTGAAACTCAAGTGCCACAGCCAAGTGTCCATCCATTCGTTCGACTGTCTTCCCACCCCTTTGGCCACGGCCACGGCCACGCCCATTTCCATTTTCTTGGTAGCTGCGAGACAAAAGGAAGTGGCCAAGTGCTGCCTGCCTCTGCTAAAAATAATTAAAATTTAAAACTGAATAAATGCACAAGAATAACATTTACATTTATGCGTTTCAGTGTCCTTGTTCCAGGCTCTTCTCCTTCGTTGCTTAACAAATAAATTCAAATTCAACAAGTTGAGTTTATGAGTTGAGGGACAGGGGTGTTTGGGGGAGGCAGTGGGCTTTGGGGGAACTTGTGCAGTCACTCGAGAGAATAGAAAACGTATTTAAAAGTAAACTAATGCTTATAGTTATTGCAGAACTATGGCGAACTCAAATGCCACTGCACATTGAATTGCAATGAGGCAACTTGTCTCCAATTGATGCTCTGAAATGACAACTGAAATGTCAAGACACTTATCCAGCACAGGCAAGGCAGAGCGAGCAAAAGGGAGGCAGCAGAGGATGCGAAGGATGAGGCAGCAGAGGCAGCAGCAGCAGCAGCACCAGGCTACATTTGATGATTATCTGTTATATGTCCAAGACGACCGTAATTGAAAAGCAACTACGAACGGAGCCAGAAGTGCATGGCTGCTGCAACGAGTGGTAGGGGCCATGGGGCAGTACGGGGTAGTTGGTTGCATTATGGATTTCAGTTGGCCAAGCTGCTGACAATGCTCGCAGTCAATTGGATTTGCGTTGAGTTGAGTTTTGTTCACATGCTGATAAGCATTCGAAGCGGGAGCGAAAGAGATGGCCACATCTTAATATTAATATTAGTCTTTGATAACTGAACAGAACTCGCTCACAAGTAAATGACAGGACAGCAGGCAATGGGAAAATGCATGCGAGATAACGGAAATGCCAGCAATCGTTGCCACGTTACTCCTTCTGGCATAATACATGTTACTAACTTTTGAATACTAATCAAGTACTATAATAGTGCTGAGCTAGGCTTAAATCGGTTTACAAATGAGCAGATATTGAATTCTGAATTAAATATTAACCAAAAAATCACTTGGGAATAGTAAAAAACTTTCGATAGTTATAACTTTGTCAAAACTAAACCGATTTTCAATAATCAGGGTTCGATCTCTTCATAAAAACATCATTAAAAGTTAGAAACGAAACTTTTGCTTGAAATTTATGTACGAAATTTTATTTTATGGTTTCGAACTTTCCGCTGTGTATTAGTCTTTTCTAGTATTTATACAAGTATCTGGACTTTATTTGTATTGGCCAAGAAATTCAGAACTGGTAATTAGTCAAGCACCTTTTCGCCTTTTCAACAAAACGCGACAAAAAGCAATCAACGCGTCCTTGACAAACAAATTTTGCAGCCACTTTTAAGCTTTTCAGACAAAACACAGTCGAGAAGAGAGAGAATACTTCAAGCAAAAGAAAAGCCAATTATAATTAAAACAAATTCCATTTTGCCTTATCAGCGTCGAGTTATCAAGGGCGATAGCAGCCCAGGGCCAAAGTGCCACAGACTAGACTGGATGAAAGGGGGTGCTGGCTGGTTGATTGTATGGTGGTAGGTAACAACAAGGGCTACACAATATACTTGTACAAAGTGTATATTTTTTTTTTAGTTGCCGCAGGGCTGCGTACTAACGACACTCAAATCAAATGCGATAATCTATGACCCGAGGGTAGACAGGACGCAAACGCTGAGCCCTGGCAAGAAGTCTGCCATAAAATACAAAAAAACACAACGAAAAACAACGAAAACAAAAACAAAAACAAAATAAGTAGTCGCACTTTATATTTATGAAGAGCATTCGCATGCAGCTTTAATGGCCAAGTGGCTGGTCAACTGAACGACAAAAACACCAACACAAAACCAAGCAAAAAAAACAAAAACCGAGTAACGAGAGTGTGCGCGACTTACAGATGCCCTGTAAACAAAGTATCTTGTGGCACTTGTATATATCGTGGTACTTTAGACTTTATGTGACAGAGCAACTTATAATCTTGTCGTATTATACGATTGTTCCGAAAGTTTCGGGTTATCGAGAAAGAAAATGTGTATTTGAAACTTATTATAGTTGCCCAGATCATTTGCAGAGAGCAGACTTTACGATATACATAGACCAGACTAATTGGTAGTCAAACGTAACTGTACTTTGGCATTCAAGTTGTCATCATTGGTCCGTTACAACTTTATTACAGCCTTTTGTGCTTCTTATCAATCTTTATGTGTTTACAGGGTATAAAAAAGCGGAAAAAAGTGCCACGAGTAATGGAAAAATGAGTGACCAGGCCAAGGGACAGGGGTAAAGGGGCTGGGGTCGACAGTCGACAGGTGGGGCACTGGTGACGCCCACAAAAATACATTTCCTTGGATTATTTAACTACTATTGATGGCGGCGACGGCAGGACATTGAGCAGGACCCAAGACAAAGGGCGGAGCCTCGCGGAATGAATGGATGAGGGAAAGGCAAACGAATGAACGAAGAAACGAAACGATACGAAACGAAAGCAAAAGAAACGAACGGAATGGAGGCGGGCATGGCAAATAAAAATAAAACGCAAAAGCCGCCCAAGGCACTCAGCAGGGGGTGGGGGCGAGCGAGCGGCGCATGGAGGCAATGTCTCGAACCGCAGAAGCCACGAAAACCAATGCAAAGAAATCGACAATCGGCTGAGTAAGTTGAAGAAGAAGAAGAAGCAGCAGCAGCAGCGACGCTTTGGTTACCTGAGGGCATTTACAAAAAAAAAAGCAAACGAAGAAGAAGCAGCTGCAGAGGCAGAGGCAGCAGCACGCAAAAGTAACAGAGGATGGGCAGAGGCAGAGGCAGAGGCGGAGGCAGAGCAAAAGCGTAGGCCGGTTCCGTTATTTATTTGCTCGTTTATTTTCAGCACTTTTCGGCGCATTTATTAGAAGTTGTTGCCGTAAGCATTGAACAAAATAAAAAGAAGAAGAAGCAGCAGCAGCAGCAGTGGCTTGCTAGTTAAGGGGGTGGCGGGGGGTAACGAAAATTGCTTTGCGCTTCGAGGGGGTGCGTAATGGCTGCTTGGGCAACGAAATGCTTAACCAAAAAATATGAAGACAGAACAATATAAATATAGAAAAAATATATATTTATATATATATATATATATAGATATTTATAAGGTTAGACACGCACGTAAAGCAAATGAGGGAATAAAAAGCAGCTTCAAATTGTCGACAGCAACGCCATCTAGTGCTGGCAATTTGAACTCACTGACATGTTGTCAGCGTCAGGCGTTTTGCTTCTTTTTTTTTTTTTTTTGCAATGGGGATGCGAATTGAAAATCATTTGTAAATCAAATTTGAAAAGCAGATAAAAGGATGCATATAACGAGATGGCAACGAAAAATGGAGCGAGAATCGAAGCTGCTTTTAACTGATGAGAGGGGAATGGGCGAGTGGGGTGTGGCTGAGGATGAGGAGTCCTTTCGAATGGCTGTTCGAATTTGTTGCTGTGGCAACGTGAAATTTGTCAAATTCAGCGAACATCATTCGTCATGTCTTTGCTCCCATGCGCGCTGATTCCGATTCAATTGGGTTTTGTGCGAAGTTTGGAAAGATATTTTGCCATTCCCTTCCGTCGATGGGTTTTCTGGTGGGATTATTGGCAGCGAACTTGCGAGTTTGACATTGCGGCTTTGTCAGGATAAGCAGTGCTGCCTGTGGATGATGATGCTGCGGTCTTGGCCAGACACAAGCACACACACACACACACACACACACAAAATAGATAGATGGATAGATAGAGGGCAGCAGCTATGTGTAGGTAGGACAGATGGAACAACACGCAGCGCTGGGAAGAGTGGGACCAATGGAGCTTAGCTTGACTCTCGACTGTCATTTACGAACTTCTTAATTGTTTGTTATTAATGATGGCATTGTTGTCCTTGTTGCTGCTGTTACTGTTTTTTGTTTATTTTTGGTTGACTGTCAAATTGAAAATGACAAAAATGAATGGCCAGACGCAGTTGTCGTTGTCGCAGTCAGTTAAGCTTTAGGCTGACTTTGATGAATGCCGCCCGCGCCCGTCAAAAGCCCACAACAAAACTAATTGATTGCCGCCCGCCACAAAACCCTCTCCAAGCCCATACCCACAGAGCCTGTGGAGCTAGCCACAATCCACATAGCCAGCACAACGCACTAAAAGCAATCGCTGCAAATTAATACAAGCACTTTTCACGCCAATCACACACAAACACACAGGCATGGAAGGAAAATGCCACTGTCCGAGCTTGGCCCGAGTTGAGAATCTCAGAGAGACAGAGTCAAAAAAAAGAGAGGGAGAGAGAGAGAGAGTGAGAGAGAGAGAGGAGTAAATGTGCGTGCTATAAATAAATTGGCGCTCGAGCAATTTTCAATAAATGACAGCACTTGTCTTTCGTTAGCTTCTCAGCTGTGTCGCCCCAATACAAAAACTGCGCTCTCCACAATCAATAAGCCAAAATGCTCAAAGGGCGAGCAGCCGTAGTAGTCGGGGTGGGGGGTGGGGATTGTGGGGCTGTGTCGTCTATTATACGAGTTAATAGAGGTAGTTTTTTGAAGTGTAAAACGCTTGAAAGCCATTTGACTTTTTGATGGGTGCACATAAATTTACGATTATGCGGTCCATTACATAACGGAGAGCTCTCATCGATGTAATGGGCATATTTTACTAGCATTTCAAGAAAGTTTTCCAGCCTTGAATTATCTTTGGCAAATATTTGCTCAAGCCTTGTTCTTTTCCGACTTGGCATGCGCAATGTTTTCCAAGTGTTCTAAGCAGGGGTTGAGGAATGTAAGTTTTAAACAGTTCACAGCTGAGTGCGCTTGTTGACATTCGTTGTCTGTGGTAATTAAGTGAACTGTGTGGATTTTGTATTGAATATATGTTCTGGTAGGATAAAGCTAGCTTGTTCAGCTTAATTTAAGCTCGAACCTTGAAGCGACGTTATCAGCGAAGCCAATATTTAAACCTTGCGAAGATTATGTAAGATACACTGAATAGTTGTCATTGGTAGCTTACTTTGATCTATATTTTAGAAACTTACAGCTTTATCAATGAGTTATACGAATAACTTTGAGGTTATGGGTTTTATTGCTAGTTCATGCATATTATAATTATAGATCCGCCTTCTGAGTCTGTAGCTCTAGCTTCAACCTTGATTCTTAAGGATTTCTACAGGCGAGTCTGTTCTTCAGAGCAAATTGACATAGTCTCTGACATCTGCATACAAACAGAGGGACATAGCTAAATCTACTCTCTGCTGATCAAGAACTGCATTATTTTGCCATTTACAAATATTTGGCACAACTTCAACACACCCATCCTTTCACACAGTATCAATGGTTGCAGGGTATATAGAAACAGTCAACTTTAATTACCCGTATTGTGTGTTGAGCAAAGTCCGCAGAATAACAGACAAGTTTAATTACTCATATAGTGTACAGCAAATTGCACTGAATAACAAGCCCCATGTGGCACAACTAATTGTGAGCCAACCTCCACTCTCCCCATCTCCATCGCACTCCCACAGCATTGTTGCTGCCACATGTTAGATGAAGAGAAGGTAGCTGCAGCTGTCAGGCTGTGTGTTTGTACTCACCGTGGTTGTGGCCGGTGTGGTGGCCGTGTGCGGCGTATAGGCGGCATATGCCGGCTGGGGCAACGGTGCCGTATAGCGATAGGCCTGCTGGGCGACCGCAGCGGCAGCGGCTGCAGCAGCGGGGGCATAGCCCTGCGGTGTCCAGCTGGTTGCACCGCGATAGGGGGCGCCAGCTGCTAGAGCGGCGCCAGCAGCAGCAGCAGCTGGGCTAGTCATGGCCGGTGGACGCTGTGGGATGGCGCCTTTGAGTGCAACGGCTGAAGCGGTCAACGGTGCGCCCGGAAAAGCGCTACGAGGCGTTGGCGGTGCGGCTGCGACGCTAGCGGCACTGGACGAGCCCTGCAAGCACAGAGAGGCAGAGTAGAGAGAGAGAGAGAGAGAGACGGAAAGAGTGAGCGATTGCGATATACATATACATATATATATAGTGTAGTGTAGGATTTGTGCATGCATAAATATTGCAGAGCATGGATTTTTGGTTGTGTTGTTGTCATAAATAGAAACCACAGCACGGCATCTGCGTCTAACGGTTGGCAGAGCTTTGCTTACCGCTGCCATAAAACCGCTATGACATCCGCCATGACACAAACACGCACACACCCACACCCACACACACACACACACCCACACACACACGCATACAATCACAGATACAGCGACAGGATGTTTCTTTTTTTATTGAGTGCCAGTTGCGCAAGTTCGTCACAAAAAAAAAAAACAAACCCTAAAGCAACAACAAAGAACAAAGCTTTGGCCATAAATAAATTGTTGCAGCAATGCCGCGTGTGGGCGTGGCAGATGCAACAGTGCCTGTGTATGGATGGGTGGGTGTGTGTGTGTGTGTCCTTGCTGCCGCTGCTGCTTCGTCGCGCTTCCTGTGTGCTCCAGTTTTGCATTGCAAATGTATTTTGGCTTGCACGAGCTTTTGGGCTACTTCTTTTTTGTTAGCTCCAGGTTATAAACACAAATAACTGTAGGTCTCCCCCACTTTTTTTCCCTGTTTTGTATATCAACTGATATATTTGAATGCTATGAACTCTGGCCACACACACACACACACACAATTATTACACTGCAGTTTACAAGGTGAATAATTTCATGTTGTGAATTCGCATTTCTTTATCGTATTTTGTTTACGACCACAACTCATGATTTATTGTTGTTGTTGTTGTTGTTGTTGTTGCCAGTCGACAAAACAAAAAAGTGCCGAAAACCGGAAACAACAAAACGCCATTTTGTTTGGCTGGTTGAATCAACGGATGCGAGTCATTCTCATAGTTCGCCACTGTTGCTGTTTGCTGCTTGCTGCTTGCAACTCACAGCAACTCACAGCAACTCGCAACTTTGCAACTTGCGTCGCGTGTTTTGTTTGATTTGCTGCATACGGCTAAATATGGCCAATATTTGGATTTGGTTATTGCGTTTTCCTTGCCGGCATTCAACATTTCAACATTTCCAGTTAATTTGTGTGTGCATGCAATTTGTATGTGGTTTCGCTACTGTCGAAGCTGCAACCTATTTAGGGTTGCTTGCGGCCAGGCACAACTACAACAGTGTAATTTGGCAGCTAAATGACAGGAAAAGTTACAAAGAAAAAATGTACGACTGCGCTCTCAATTTGAGGTGCAGCCATTTATGGCAGTCACGTTGCAAATGCCACCCAACAATAAACATGCAACTTTAAGTTGGAGCTTACCAGAATTGGCGGCTCGGTAATCGAATCAGTTTTGACTTTGACTTCAAATTCAAAGGCTGCCGCATAAATTTGATGATTGATTGCCAAATTACGCATACGCCATGTTGCCAATTGTCAAATAAGTTAACAGAGCACTTTTATTAGCTCCTACAGCAGCAGTTGGGGAGGGATATCATAAATGAATAAATTGTAATTTAAATTTCTATTGCTCTGCCGCATTTCTGCTATCTCCTCCCGTTCGCAAAGTTTCATTTTTTAGCTTCTCAAAAAAAGATATTGCCAAACAATTTACCAACAAAAATCAAAATAATAATAATAATTGCCAAAGAATATACTTTACAGTGTATGCAACATTTTAAGCCATATTAAATGCCAAAGTGTGGCAAGGCAAAGAAGTTTTACGGTTATGCGCATATTCCCAAACTCCTAACTCCCATCAATTGCTTCAATTTTTTTTTGGGCCATAAAAACGAACAGGCAACCATTTTAAGCGCACAAATGCAATAAATTTAAGCCGCTAAATTAGACACGTTTGGCACATTGTGGGGGAGCCCACATATATATATATATTTATGTTATATATAAGTATATACTTATATATATATACATATATATATATATATGTGTATATATTCTGTTACAATTGCCATCGTTCGCTTTGGGTCCCCTGGTTGCCTGGCAAAAATAATCATAAAGGTAATTATTTTATCGTTCGCTGAAATTCGCTTAATTTCAACGTCGACTGCAAAATGAAATAAAGCAAAAATAAAATGGAAAACAGTCAACGACTAATGGAAAATATGAAGCCCAAGCGCCTAGTCGAGATGCCTAGTCAAAGGAACGTGAGCATGGCCAGCTGATAGGACGCTCGCAAAGGGGAGTGAAGCGTGGTGGAAGAGCAGTGTTGCCAGCTCCTGTGGCATGGCAGACAGCACGAAGCGACAGCGGCATTGGGGAGCACAAGACTGAGGACGTGATTAATTATCAAATTGGGAGCCATTATCGCGTGCACTTCGTTGGAGGGTGTTATAAAGTTTGTGGCACACGCACACTCTAATAAATACACACACACACACACACACACACAGACACACACACACACACAGTTTGGCCGGCGCATTCGTTTCATTTTATTTTTGGTAATTTCGTCGCGTTTGGAGCATTTTGTTGACGCTTTTGTTCTATTCTATTAGATATTTTCGCTCGCCATTTTTATGCAAACAGCGTTTGCGTGCCACGCCCTTGAATTTGTGACCGGGATTGGGGAGGGGGGGGAGGGGTGCTTGAGGCCAACGATATGCTGCTGCTGATAGCCATTGGCTTTGGTCGTGACCGGTGGTTCCTGCTCGGCTGGCTTCCTCTTTTCCAGCCTGTCAGCCTGGTCTTCCTGTCTGTCTGCTCTGTCGGGCAAAGGCAAACAGCGCCACAGCCAAAATCAAGCGCAAAATATTAATGATAATAATTTATTACGAACTGACAGGTAGACAGGGGCGTGATGCGGCTGGGGTTGGGGGGGTTGGAGACAAAGCAGAGGTAGGCGGACAGCCAGCAGGATGGAGGTGTCGCTGTCACGCCTTGCTCATGGTCGCACTGATAAACGTTTTGTGATTAGCGCTGCCAATGTTCTTATTGTTCTTGTTGTTGTTGTTGTTGTAGTTGCTGTTGCTGCTTTTGTCTTTTTTATTGTCATTTTCCAAAATTTATGCACAAATTTCGAGTTTTGCTTTGTATTTTGTATATTTTTTTTGAAGTACGTGGACTTGTATAATTGTTTGGCCAGAGTGTGGCGTGTGTTTGCATAAGCTCGAAAGCCATCTGAGTCTACAAATATTGAATATACATTAAATTGCCTCTTGCTGCAAACTGTGTGTGTGGCATGTTCAAGTTTAAATTTGGCTTCTCACAGCAACTAGGCAAACTGATAAAACTATATGAAACAATGGCAGGGTTACGTGTTCGAACAATGACTTTTGCCCAAATGCTTGGGCAGGTTTATTGAAAACTTTTAAATGTGCTTAAACTAAATTCAAATTTTGCTTATCCCACCCAGAAACTTGCTGCTGCAAATGCGTCTAGACTGATTATCCCCCATTACTATATATTTGCTTTGGAGCGTTTATAGTTTTATTACGGTCACGAAGGGTGTCGCACACGTGTCTATCTCATCTCCTCTCGACAAGAGTCCTCTTCCACTATCCTATGCTGGACCCTTTTGAAAGGCTGACCTTTCAAAGATGGTTTGATGTGCTTTTTGATTATATAAACATATATTTGATTTTATATGCATATTAGTTATAAGTTTATATAGCTGGCTACTTAATTTCTTAGTGCTTAAGGCTAAACTTTGCCATTTTGGTATTTGCAGCGCCATCAAAAGTTTTGTGTCATTGTTTAAGGTATTTGCAAAAATTCGTAGGCGCAAATTTCAAATTACTTAATGCAGAACTAGTTGAAAAGAAAGCCGAGAACACAGTGCTGCAGGCGACTCGGCACTCGGCACTCGGCACTTGGCAATGCAAAGACAAGAGCAGTGCTAAAGTAGAATGCATAATATTTGCATACAGCTTAAGAAATGTCTGCACAAACACACACACCAACACACACACACACACATTTATCCATATATATATATGGCATATATACATTGGCAGGCTGTGTGACTCTTTGCATAATTCATATTTTCCAACCACTTATTGTTTAAACTAAATAAAGCAAAAACTTTTTCCATAATTAAAACCGACGGCATAGCGCAGAAAGTCGCGTGGGGGATGACAAGTTAGGGGCTGGTTTTTGGTTAGGACGTGGTAAGAGCGAGCTCCAGCAGAAAAGGCGCAAGAGCGGAAACAAAAGAATTTTCCTTTTCAGGCACAACATTTTCCCTTTTTCTATACCCTCCAGCTGCTGCAAAGGGTATAATGATGTTGTGCAAAAGCTGTTGATTTTTTCTACTCCCAGCAACTGGATTTTATATAAGTTTTCCATGAATTGAAGTCAACTTTTATTTGAGAAGAAAAATGTATTTTTTTTTTATATTATTTAACTGCTTCGAGGGCTTGAATGCAGGGTATCTTTATGGCAATTACTCAATTGTCGTTGCTTCGTTCTTTGGCTATTTGAATTCTGTGCGGTAAATTAAATTTTGTATTGTCCTCGCATTGGGCATGAAAATTCGCGAGTGAAAATGCGCCACATAATAATGGGAATGGGCGTGGCATGGTCTTAAAATAGCAGCAACTAAAATCGGCAAAACAAAAGCGCGTCAGGAGGTGTGGCTAAAAATGAAAATGAGCGAAACAACAACAACAAAAAAATCCCCTTTTTCTTGTTGTTTTTGGTTTTTCTTGTTTTTGTTTTTGTTTTCTATGCAAATGCACATGTGTGCGGATGAGTTAGTATGTGCATTGCATATGCAACTTTTTTCTTCTCTTTGTTGTTCGTTTTTTTTTTTTTTTTTTTAGCCTATTTTGCATATTTTCAGTGACTTTTTCTATAGACCTTTATGCCAACCATGTCTAACGGGCAGAAAGGGAAAGCTGCCGTACTTAGATTTTTTTTTTGCAATTATTTTATTTTCATTTTGAGTTTGCACTACTTGTTGGTATTTTTTCATATTCTGACGTGTGTAGGTGTACGTGTGTGTGTGTGTGTGTGTGTGTGCATCCACTCAGCTCAAAAATGAATATGCATATGAATAGTTTTTTTTTTTTTTTGGCAGGTTTTTTGTTTACCGAATGTCTGAGCATTTGTTTTTATACATTTTCTAGACTTATGTTTTGTATATGCATAGAACTGTTAACTCTGGGTATTTACAGAGGAACTTTTAAGTAATTGGACAAAATTTATAATAAAATTCGCTCAAGACGGGTTTAAGATCTGTTAAGATCTGATCTATAAAGAAGAAAACATTATTATAATAATACTTTCGTTAATTTATCACATTTTACTATTTGTATAAAATATAATTCTCAAATTACGGTCATAAATTGCAAGCTATTATTTCACTTAATGTTAGCTAGATCTTGGCACCTGTTCGATTAACATTATTAGTGTTTTTTTTTTCACCTAAAATAAACTCTCAGCATTTCACATGCAATAACATAATTCATTTCGCAAATTCTACAAAATGAGGCAATAAAAATGTGTTTTATTTACCGACGGCAGCGGCAGCGGCAGTCGCATTTGATATCAACATTTGAAGCCAACTAAAATGTCTATAAAAAGGGCTCAAATGTTTACGAAATTTCCATTATGCAAAGATAAAGGGACGTAAAGCAGCGAAGGCTACGGATTGCCGTGGTTCGCTGCTGCCACACTGGGCAATTCATCTCCGTGCGTTTATTTTATGGGCACGTCTTAGACGAGCCAAGTGAGGCATAAAAGTGGATGCTTTCCGGGCAAACCATCCAGCCAGCCACCCAAAAACTCAATACATACACCCAATCCATAATAACCAAACACCCAGTACCCCTAAAGCTAAAGCGCTGTTTTCCTAAGCAGCCACAGCCACAGCCAAGCCAGGCACGCACACACCTTAAAAAGGCAAACAAGGACAATCTGCGTGCGTCAACGACGCGTGCAAGTTTTATGTTTCCATCATAAACGATAATATATAACAGTACTGAGCACATTAAGTAGAGCCAGCGAAGAATAAGCACAACTGTCGAAGAAATCTCATGCGGAGAAAACGCTACTGGATGCCTCGAAGAGAAGCCTGCTCTCGCTCTCTCTCTCGCTCTCTCTCTCTCTGTCTCTCTCTATGTGTCTTTTGTAGAGATGTGTGTGAGCACCAGCACCCTGTCGTCGTTGTGCAATAATCAATTTAAAATTTTGCACGCCCTGCCTGACAGGAGAACATTCAACAAATTTTCATTAAATGTAGCAGCTAACAAAAACAGCAGCAACAAAAAGCAGCAACAGCACATGAATACAACAAAACGTTGCACGACTGAAATCCAATAAAATGAACGAGTTGAAATGTCGCAGAGGCGAGACGTTTTTTTTTTGTTTTTTTTTTTTGTGGCAAAGGTTTGGGGCGTGTATGGGGGTGGGGGGGTGGCGTGGCTGGCTAAGCGTCAGTCGTTGTCGTTTTGATTTGAAGATATTTTTCTTGTTGCCAGCACAAGCAGCAGCAGCAGCAGCAACAACAACAACGACGACAAGGCAATAACAATTGCGGACGGCGTTGACAAAAAAAAAAGTTAAAAAAAAAAAAAAATGTATATATATAGGAAAAAAAAAGCGAAACATAAAAGAAAAGAAAAAACATAAAAAATGACATTTACGAGAAAATTACATTCCCAAAAGCAAACGAATCGGCGTTTGAATCCTTGTTTGGGGTTACGTTCGAATTGAACTGGGAAACGGGTTACGTCTAAGCTTTTAACGCCTTTCTCTGCTCTGGCTGGCTCTGGCAGCAGTCAAAACTTTGCGCGTGGCTGCTGAAATGTTTCAGTTCCGTTCGGAACAGCTGCTTGTTATTTACGCTTGGGGCAGGCGACTTCTCTATAAAAAAAATATAGCAAATCAGCTCCAAAGTACGAAACGATTATGCTGTAGTTTAGTCGAATTGCCAATGCTCTGCCTCGTCAACTAATTGCAAATAATAAACAAAACTTTTCGTTTGATCAATTTCAACATCAATTTAAATTTGGCTTTGTATTTTTGCATGTTTTGACTGCAGTAAGTCACAGCTTCATTTGCATCCGAGCAATCCTGCTGGCCTACTCTATTCCGCTTTACGGACGCCTTGAAATATATTGTGTTTATTCAAATAATTTGCAACTTTTCGCCCTTCTCTCTCGCGCTTCCCTCTCTTTCTCTCTACCCTCTGCCTTGCTATCCCATTTCCGTTTGGGCTACACAACCACTGTTATTTATGCCACGTATTCATTTTAGGCACAACATAAAATTACATTTCAGCGCCCTGCAATTGCAGTTCGTATTTTATTTATTCTTTTATTTTCGTTCTTTCTGTTTTTTTGGTTTTTTTGTTTTTTTTTTTGTTTCCCGTATTTGGCCTTTGCGCTTTGGCGGCGCTTGTTTGCGGGCCAACTTTTTTGGTGTGGCTGAAAATTATTTTGTTAATAAATTCAAATGCAGCTGCTAAGTGCAGTGCATAGTGCACAGTGCAGTTGGGACTGTCGGCATCTGGCCAAAAGCACGACTCATTTAAGCCATCATTTAAGCTCGTTTCCTGTTGCAGTCACGTGCGCATCATAAATTCAACGCTCGACAAAAATTACAATTTTAGTTTTAATGAAAATTGTGCACTGTAATTGTAAATGCTAAGTCCCCCTCTCTACTCCCCCCCCCCCACCGCGCGCTCTTCTCTCTTTGCAATTTATATTTAGTGCAAATTTTTATTGAATTTTTAATGCGCTCGTTCAGCAATTTGATATTCAGTTTATATTCAGTTTTGCCAAAAAGTAGGCTATAAATTTTTATCATCGCACACAAAAATGCCAATTAAATGGGCAAATGACAAAACATTATTGGACCTTATATAATTATGCACATAGTTTGGAAACCTAATTAAAGTTCCACTAATGAGCTCGCGGGAGGTGCACACTAAAATTCCAAATTAAACAAAATTCTCCAACTCCAGGGGACTAGAAGATATTCGACAGGCAGTAGAAGTAAGTAGAAGCGTTCGCCGAGTGTATTTTGGCCAACATATTCTATGCCTATTTCAAAGGCATAGCTTTTAAAATTTATATCTTTCCGATGGTTAAAAGGCTGTGGCATTGCTTTATCCATCCCTTATTTTGGCTATAGCCGAACAAAAACCCAATTATTCGTCAAGTCAAGACACAGTATCTCAGCCTGCCACCCGCCACACGCCACCACCACCGCCCGCGTTGCCTCTCTGTGTGTTATCTGTGTGTGTTTCTGGTTGTGCGTTGTGCGTGTTCATTCGTCAGCAAAAGCGATGCTTAAATTAAAATCTTTAAGCGGCTTTATGGTAACAAGGCGCCCATTTTGTTGGCCATGTAATCCATGCAAGGCAATAAATCTTTGTGCCACAGCAAAACGGAAACCAGCTGCAGCTTTTCATACAGTTTCTTTATTTATTTTTCGTTTTCTTTTTTTTCTTTTTGGTTTTTGGTTTCGTTCTGTTGGCCTTTTGTTCAACTGAGGCAGCGCGTCTGAGTTTCGCCTTAGCTCAACATTCAAGCCGCAGACGCTGTACTCCGTACTCCGGGCATAATTCGTAGTGCATCGCGGCTGAGCGCCCTCCCACTCTCGAGTGCCTCTCTGGGCAGGCTAATATACAAAACGCAAAATTTAATTATAATTTCCGGTTTACTATTGCACGCTTTTCAATTGCGTTCCCTACTACTGGGCTTGCCACGCCAACAATGTTAATTTATGATATTGCTGCTGCTGTTGCTGCTGTTGCTGCGCCTCGCTATCTAACTTGTAACTTTACTGTTTGGCAACTGTTGGCTAGGTGACTAGCTGCCTGCTTCGGAGCAACGAAAAAGCCCAAAGGCGGCATCTACAATTTAAATTTGATTTCTAATTAAAAACTGTCAAGTTCGAAGTATAACGCTAGTTAATAAGAGTAATTTATGTTGTTAGTTGTTAGGCCTAAGGATTTTAATAAAATGCAATTTAAGTTTGCCCTAACCCTTTTATGGATTATTTGCTTAAATTTAAGTTATACTTAAATCTGAATGGATTATTCAATGAACTACAACTTACAAAGATGGCGAACACTACATAAATGTAACCTGATATACCAACTTGTATTAGGGAAGTCATTCTATTAATATTCTTTTACTAACGTTTACACTAAAAGCTTCCACATAAAAGATAAAGAACACTTGTACCAAGGAATTCCTTCTACAAATACCAAGAATTTGGTTTGATGTCCGTATGCCAGGTCGATAATGCTGCCAAGTCTTTGTGCATAAAAGATAAACTATGTATCAGAGATAAAGAACACGTGTGGCAATGCACAATTTTCTTTTATTTGCGTTTACTGGGTATATTAAGTTTCCGAAACTTCTGCGAACCGTCAAGAAGTCTTTGCTCATTTCCCAGTATTTTTCAGTTCAATAATTCCCACCCACTTATTTGCACCAAGTATTACGCTCTACAGATTTCATGTTTTTTTTATCGTTTTTGTGAAATTTGATAAGAAGTCAAAAAGAAAAATCGTTTTACAATGCGAAACACGTTTAACGGCTGTTGTTACATGTCAGGCCGTCAAAACAAATGCTCCCCGCTTAATGTCAACAAATGCGAAAGCTGGCAAACAAAAAATGTTTCGGGGAAATTCAGCAAATTCGATATTGTTGCGATTACTGTTTAGTAGATTATGATACGGCGGCAAGGTGTCATATTTCAAATGTGGCACAAACAAACAGGTTGGCTAAGCAAAAAGGGGTTGACTTTTGTGGCATTGTCCTGCTAGTTTCTTGAGTCACTGTTTTTTTTTTCCTTTTTGTTTTTTTTAATAGTGCAAGAGGTCTCCTTAGCTGGTACGGTCTGGTAAACGTCAAAGGCAAGCAAAATGTGAGAAGTGGCATAAGAAGCTACAAAAAAATGGTATTTCAATTGCGGACTTGCGACTTGAAATGTTGTTGACGGCTTCGTTAGCGTATAATTAAAAGCGGAGACCCAGATTGAGAAGTGTGTAGTTGAAATGTTGGCGTTTTTTTTTGTGTTGCATTATTCCATTTTTGCCAGCGTTTTCTTTGCGTTTCATGTTTTTGTATGTGGCAAATGTTGTTTTAATTAAAAATAATCGAGTTTTGTGGACGCAAATTGCGACAAAATGAGTTGACAAAAAGTTTTTGGAGAGTTGCATGCAAGGCGAGCAACAAATATACAAATACACAAATACACACTCATGTGTGTGTGTGTGGCTGTGTGTGTGTGCCGCCATTTTGTTCATTTGGTGAGACATGTGGCTGCTACGTGTTGGTATCTGTGTGTGTGCGTGTGTGTAAAGCCAAACAAAATGAAAATGTCACTGCATATAAAGGCAGGAAAAGCGTACGTGACTCGCATTGCCGGAAATTAAGCGGTGTCCCAACACGTCCAATCTTCACACACACACACACACACACACACACACGTACAGCAAGGGCGAGGATAGAGTGGGGTGTGGTGTGGGATAGCAAGTGAGTTGCTGCCTGAGGCGACAATTGCAGCCGCACAATGTCGCTTGTTTGTCAATAACAATGAAAATACCTTGAAATTTTACAAGATGGCGACGAAGGATTGCAGCAGCAGCAGACAAAAACTACAAATAAAATCCGAGCGAGCACACTTTGAAACGCAATAAATGCAACATGCAGCATGCAACAACAAACCTATAATTAAAGAGTTGCACTGTGCATTTATTTTCATTTGCGGTTTTGTCTGCTTGTTTGTTTTGTGTTAGTTTGTGCTTATTTGTTGCCCAGCTCATGTCAGCCGCAGCAGCAACAAAACTTTTTGGTCAGTTGCAGTTGGCAATTAACCAACTTTCCATCAGTTGGCTCACACACACACACAAGCAGACACACACACACACTGTTAATGTCGCACATCAGTGTTCTGGTGAGGACTAAGTTGCCACTCTCAACGTTTGCACAAATTGATTTTAATTGCGATGATCATCAGCCCGTTTCCGGGACTATGCAAATTGAAATGCAATCGCCTACTATGAGAGCATATTGTTGTTGTTGCGGTGCAGCAATGTCTAAGCACTGCCAATAGCAGGCCATTGGCATTTGAGCTTATTTCACTGCCTGTTTGAAAAAACAAACAACAACAAAATTGTCAATCCAGACAATTGAGAACGGCAGACTCAACAAATGAGGCACTCAAACAAAAGGAACGCTGGCAAACGCACGAAATGCGAAACTACACCTGCAATGAAACAAACCCGGACAAACACTTGCATAAAGTGAGTTCGCTTTAAAAAGATGATCTGATTGGATATCTGAAGCTGGTTTATCCATTGATATACAGATGTTAAATGATGCATAAGAAAACGGGAGGCAACTTACTTGTGAAGCACTTAACAAACCGTAAGTCATAATATTCAAGCAGGCTGTCCCTTTGTCAATTTCTACATATATATATTACACACACATATGTACTATACACGCACACACACATATATATATATATATATATATATATATATATATATACTACTTACAATAGCCAGTCAGTCAAAAAGTATAAATTTAAAGCTTCTGTGCTCCCGCGTCCAGAAATGCCCAAAATGAGAAAGGTTTTCATGTATGGAAAATTTGAACAGTGGAAAACACTTTTTTTTTCTTAGTCGTGCAGTAAATAATAAAATGCGGGCAATTATTTAGGCTTTTAACATGTCAGCCACGTGACGCACGCTACACAAATCGGAAACGGAAACAGAGACACACACACACACACGCACGCACACAGATGGGTCATCAGTCTATGTGTGTGTGCGTGAGTTGTTGGACATTTAACGAATTGAATTTTGATTTGGGTTGCCATTAAAGCGAATTGCCAACAAAATGAAAGACATATTTTTTTTTGCCCCTTCAAACAACGTTTAACGCTACATATGTTTGAAATGGGGTACAAGTGTGGGTGTGTGTGTGTGTGTGTGTGTGTGGAGGTGGAGAGTTGTAGAATTTAAAAATTGGAAGCAGTGTAATAGCGAATGTTGAATGTTGCTAGCCGAGTTTAACATTTGTCTGATTGGTAACTCAAGACTTTTAATGAGTTTTTTTTTTTGGGTGAGCCGCAGACGGATCAAAAAAAAAGAAAATTAAATGAAAATGAAGGTCGAGTTCGGTTTATGCATTTAAGGAAAAAAAGAAGAAGATTTTAAGAAAATTGGGCGCATATAATATTACAATTTGTTTAATGTGCCATTTGTGGCAAAGCAACAGAAAGTCATATTGACAGTTGATATCAATTACATGATTGTGGGTCTTAGAAAACTTTACGCTTCAAATATTTCTTTAGATAGAGTATCTGCTAGTCGAAATCAAAAGAAACTGCAACTGGATTTATATCTATTTTGCCTAGGTAAACATTAATTATGCCAAGGGACAGAAGACCCGTTCTCGGTTGCTGTTTGATCAAGTCAATCAACGCTCTGATTGCTGAACTCGAACTAATTTGCTAAATTTAACAAAGCGCGTCAGTCGCACACACACACACACACACATACATAGAGCCGGCAGCGGTATGTATTGCCAATGGGTATGGGCCAAGTTAATTACAATAATGAAGCTAATTTCGTTGTCCGCTAAAAGGCAAAAAGGAAAACCACAAATTAGTGCAAGAATAACGAAGGACATTACACAGGCTCAATGCGGCAATGTGGAGCAGAAAGGCGACTTGTGGAGGATGGCAGAGGCGGTGGTGGGGGGTGGGGGGGAGTTCTGGCCAACTTATCTCAATCTTAGACGCATTTTTCAGCGTTCTCTGGTTTGTGTCACACAGCAAAAGGTGGATGCTGCGGTTTCAGTTACTGTGTTTCTCTCTTTTTTATACGGTCTTTTTTAGGTCAACTAAAAATACTTTTGGTTTCTTGTTTCGCTTGCATAATTTATAGTCAAAGCTCGACCTTTTCCAAAGGATGCCCATCCACGACGCCGCCAGCCAACCAACGCCTTTGCGTCATTTTCACTTTGTATTTAATTAAGAGTGCGTGCTGGGGTTCTACAGTTTGAGTTTTGAGTTAATGCCACAGATCCGCCCACTACAAGCAAGCCAGCGCCGCTTTAGTGTCTGCCTCAAGTATTGCGGCTGGTTTGCGTGGGTGAAGTGGTGGTGGTGGTGCTGGTGGTGGTGCTGGTGCTGGTGCGTGAGAGTTTGCCAAAGTTATTAACTGCCACTAATTACACATTTCGCCTGGGTGGCCACGCATTTATATGCCACGGCAGTTACTTATTCATTTTTATATATCGCTAGATCCAAATGTAAAACCAGAACATGAATCCTTCTTATTGCTCCTGATTATTGCTTTTGTTGTTGTTGCTTTTTCTGTTGCTGCTGTTGCTGCTGCTGCTGCTGCTGCTGCTGCTGCCATAAAAATGCTCGTAATTATTGCTACGTTTTTTTTGTTTCCATTTTTCGCTTGCGACTTTTGTGGTGCTTGACTTGGCTCTTGTCTTAATTACACTGGATTATAAATATTAAAAAACGGAAGTCGTTGCCAGTAATCAGACATCGGACTGCAACCGTACCACAGTGGCAGTCATTTTTTGTGTGGCGCCGAGAAATTGAGAAATGGCTGCTTAATGAGCAAAGGAAGGGGTCGGGCCGTATCATCGCTGCATGTGCCAGGAAACAGGTAGCGAATGAGATGGCTCACATACTCGAATAAAGTACGATTATCATGGCTTAAAGACCCATCTCAGTTGGCAGCGAGAAATATTAAGAGTGGCAAACAGGGGCAAAATGTGCACAGCAAATTATTTGACTTAATTAAAATAGATTGAATGACTGAACTGAACAGAGCTGGGATCACAAAAGTAATAATATCTTAGAAATCGGCGACTTTAAATAGTTTTCGACTTTTATGCGGAGCAACACAAAATTGTTGACAGGAAACATAAACTTTTTGATTACAGCAAATCGGTAAATGCCAAGTTTTATGCTGTTGCATAAATATTTGGAATTTGTGAGCAGTAATTTAGGTTTGTTTTTATTTCAAAGGCGAACATATCAAATATGTCAAAAATTTAATAAAAGCAACAACAAAATATGTTTGATTAACGCAGCGCAGCAGCTGCTGCTGTGTCGAAAGCCATCCCCAAAAAAAGCCCAGTCACGTCAAGCGAGTTTACTTCGAAATTGAGCTACATTTTTAGTTAACGTCATGGAATGTGGGCAAAAAGTGCTCCTAGATATGTTTCTAGATGTACAAGTCAGTCCTCCTCTCCTCCTCTGTTTCATTTGGAAAACACTTACAACATTTTACACATATGGCAGCGTCACGCTTACATCAAAATCTCATGTTGCCACACATGTCCCCCCCTCCACACTCCCTTCCAAAAGCGAAACACTCTAGCGCAGCCGGTTGGCAATTGAGTGTTAGAAATTGTAAACCATTCCCACCAAAAGACTATAAAATGTAACAAGAATCAGGCACACAAGCTACAACTACAACTATAAAACTAAAGTGTAGCCAAAAAAAAAGATAGATATATATTTATATATATGTATGTAGGTTTAAGAGTAAATAGAGAAAAAATAAAATCATGTCTTCAATTACAACAGATTTGAAGTCAGAAAAAAAGGAGGTAAAGGAGGCGTATACGTAACATGACAATAAAATTCTAATAATAGTGGCAGAGAGGCGTACTGGCGAAGGCCACAGCATGAAATACTTGACCAGGTAGCTGCAGTCCTGCCGCACAACACAGCTGCCAATGCCAGAGTGCCAGAATGCCGCATGCTCTGAGTTCCAACTGAAGCACTGAGCAAGCAAGCACATCTTGACAAGGCTGCGACCAACAGCAACGAAAGCAGCAACAACAGCAACTTGTGAGCTCAACTTTGACATTTCTGCATGTAACTCAAACAGTCGCCGCCCCACTTCAAATTCTTAACAAAAGGCATCCGCCGCTAAAGAAGGGCGTTGTTGGATGGGCGTGGTCAACTGCCATACAACTTGTTTGCCGCAAAATGATTTATGACAATGCGTTAAAAGTTTTCAACTGCTGTCGCTGTTGCTGTTGGCTCTAGCTAGCTAGCTGTCAATGCCAGCCACACCCACTAACACATACGCAAACACACACTCACACACACACACACACACTCTTTCTTAGACTCACGCCACAACTCAAGCATTGACAGCGTCTATTAAAGACAACGTCCTTAACTGATTTTCAATTTGCCGCGTTGTTTAAAGTGAGCAACACAGAAAAAAATGTACAAGCACCAGTGCCAATAAGTTGTCAGGCAAAAAGCGACGTGGCACATGTCCTGCCAAAACAGGAGGACAGCTGCAACTGGAGCAGCAGTAGTAGCAGGGGAAAACATTCTTAGGCCACTTACACGTACACAAAAATTGCCAATCTTCAGCTGCGGCTTCGCAGTCTGACTCACAATTTACACATTATTCAAGATGCAAGCGGCGTCTGGCTCCACAGGATATGCGCTCGACTGTGTGTATGTGTGTGTGTGTGTGTGAGTGTGTGTGTGTGGGCGTGGCTGGGCACGTCTCTCATATATGGTATGCCCTCGCTGCCGCTGCACGTTGACGTTAATGTCCGCAAATGTTACTCGGGCTGTCAAAAAACCGAGACAGGATCCCCCCTCCTCCCAGCGCACACACACACCTGGAAAGAGCTATATCCTGGCATACATCCATTGTCGTATTTGTCTTATGAACTGTCAAACTGACATTCATTGACGCTTGACATGTAATAAACGAAACGGAACGCAATGAAACCAAACGAAATAAAATAAAAAATGCAGCCACACTGCAAAGAGAGACCAGATTGAGGTAGAGAAAAAGAGAAATAGTGAGAGAGAGAGGGGAGCGAAGTGAAAGACAGACAGATGAGAGTAAAGAGAAAGATTAAGTTGAAGCAAAATAATTTTCTGCCCTGTCCGCTGAAAATGCTCATATTTCAAACCGTTTAATGTAAATATACATAAATGATTGCATTTATATACTGAAGCAGAGGGCGGGGGTGAGGGGAGAGAGTGCGGGGGCTGGCTTTGATCAAATCGAAATAAGCTTGGCATTATATTTAACCTCCCACAAGCAAAACAAAATGGAGACCGCCGGCGTCAGCGTTGATTGAGAAAGCCAAATTGGTTTAAGACTTGCCAGCAATGAGTGCTAAAAATAGATTAAGCTGAGGATTTTATGTAGGTGTATCTGTGTCTATAGGTGTGTGTGTGTGGGTGTGTGTGGGCGTGCTTGGGGGATTTCTGTGTGCGGTTTACAGAGACGGCAAATAAATAGATATTAAAATATTTATAAAAGATATTGAAATATGGGCGCAAATGATGTGCGAAGATTAAAGCTGAACTGCCAAGGAACAAGGTAAACCAATCAAAGTTTTTGCACAAAGTTAAGGCACTTAGATTGACGTTAGTTATCATTAACTTTATGTATAAACATTTTGTACAGTTGTGTGCCAGAAAATGACTGCTAGCTGCTTACCAATTCCAAGCCCATATGCAATCAAGAAACTAAGCAACATTGCAACCGCATTGAATCAACGCCATGTTAAACACAAAAGAATTTTGGCATTTTTCAAATGCCCAGAGAATGGGCAACAACACAGACGGAGCAGGTGGCTAGCAGCAGACCAAGAGTCAGAGACGAATACAATCAGCGTTAGAGAGCTGAAGTCAGCGGCGCCAGCAGCAGCAGCAGCAGCAGCTGCAGCAACAGTAGCAGCATGCTGAAGCAAATTTTACAATGCAAACATAATGAGTTCAGGGAAATGCAAATAATTCGCAATGGAAATCATTATTGAGCACTGAAGCAGACAGACAGCAGCAGTGGCAGAGATGGGGGGAGGGAAAAACTAGCAGGTTTGCTTTTGGCCTGTCGAAGAGTCTGTTCAACGACACTGAGGGGAAACGGCAGCGATGAAGTTGGTAAAATTCATGGGCAAAGCACTAAATGGAAGTGCACTTTTGTTGCAGAAAGTAACAGAAAATAATACAAAAAAAAAAGAAAGAAAAAATAGCCGAAAATTCAGCAGCGCCGTCTTGGGAAATGCTTAGCAACTAAAATGTGAAGGGAACGAAGCATGGCAAATGGAAAACCCTGATGGTAGGGGGCAGGGGGCAGTGGGCAGTGAGCACTTGGAAAACTGGGGGCACTTGGTGGTTACTGGCTAAGAAATCACGCACACATGCACTCGCAAACACACACACACACACACAAGTTGGCAACGCCTGCCTTGTAGCGGGCGATAATCGTTAAGCGATTTCATTTCATTTCATTTCGTTTTCCTGTTTTTGGCGCTGTTAAATGAAGTGTTTAAAATTTACGGTTTTGTGCTAATTTATTGTGCAATGCAAAAGCAGCGAGAGGAAATGGTCAGAAAATCGTCTAAAACGGCAGCAAATAAATGGAAAGTAAAAATAAAAGCAAAAAAAAAACAGCAGCTAAATAAAAATGAAGTCCAAAATGGCTTTCATGGCAGTTCGGGGAATCAATCTGCACATGTGACTGAGAGTACTCGAATCGCCACTGATTGGATGACACGAAATAAAATCCTTACACACAAATACACAAATACACACACACACACCCACACACACATCACAAATTGTTAATAGCAATGGTTGACTGCACGTTGCATGCCCCCTACGCTGTACCGCTGGCTGACTAAGCCAATTTCGTGGCTGGAAGCCAAAAAACAAGAGGACAATAAAGGGCCAGCTCGTAAATGGATGAAGGGGGGGCCTGAGGCGAGGCTGTTGTGGGGAGGGGGTAGATACTTGCACAGGGCACCAAAATCTCAGCAGCGTTAGCCGCAAAAGCAGCTTAGCCAAGCACCGTTGCCAAGCATTGACAGCACGTTATGTATACGCAGCGTTTGCCTTCGTTTTCAATAAACCGCAAAAATAAACAACAACAAAAATCTTTTTGCATACTTCTGTGCGCAGCTGAAGTGGCGGCAGCAACAAACATTACAACAACCGCAACAACAATAACAACAACAACAACCGCAACGAAAGCAAGAGCAAACACAACGGCACTTGATGAGCTTTCCAATTACATTTAACTGTTGTCTCATATTATCCAGCCATGGCTGTTAACCGTTAGTTGGCACTGTGCGCCACTGTTGCGCAAAGAAATTAACATCGCCTCTCGTAAAACTGAAGCTCGCACAATTCTTTTCTGCAAGACACACTCATAAAAATTATCATAAGTTCGCCATACGAATGCGGTAAATGAAATTTGGTGTTGTGATTCAGCGCTATTTTCGTAATGAAACCAAGTGTCAGCACTGGGAGTAACTGGGGGAATATCTCCACCAGCAGGCAAGACAAAAATTTGATGAGTTGGCAGGCTGGCAGGCAGGCAGGCTGGCTGGCAGGCAGGCAGGTAGCGCACAGGTGCTAAGGCAACAGCCTGCAAGTGCCATTCATCGTCCCCAGAGGGCTGACAAATCATTTGAACGACAGTGGCTTTAGCAAATTTAAGCAGAACATGCCAGAAAACGTGGCAAATACACGACAGCCAAGGTATTAATACTATTTGAGTTTTCCATTGTAAAATCAATGCCACAAAAATATTCAAAGCTGGCAACAAATTGAAGCAAAAATTCCCTGGGGATTAAATTGCATTAATTATTGATTGAAATGGTGTTAAAATTTGTAATCCTCAACAATACTTATCTAAATGGGGTACTATGACTAACAATGTATTGATTTTAAGTGTCGATTCAACTTTTATAGTCATTGCTGATTTATTATCTACTAGTTCCGGTGTATATCGGTTCAGTTTTGACTATCGAAATTGTTGTACTGCCCTTAAGCTCTACATCAACTGTGGCAGGCTTTTTAAAATGTGTTTAGACTATATTTATTGCCAGTTTCAAAACTCATTCATTTTGTTGTTGAACTGTTGTGCTTGAAATTTTTAGTTTGTGCATCATAAAAGAGTAAAATTGTTTAAGTAATTTTCTTGAGATGGCCAATAGTAAACGCAGCAAGGGCGGGGAATGTGGTTGTCCACCACCCAGACCCGTACGCTGCGAGCCCACGTGAGCAACACAAAGGTTTACTATATACTACAATTTATATATATGCTTGTGTATTTGCAGCTTCTCGAGATCGGTTGGGTATTATGAACGGGATCCTTGCTGTCATGAGCACTGCCGCATCTATGGCGTTCACGATGAGCCCTATTTGCGACCATTTGATCCCAAGGAATGCGCACGCTTTCGTCGACGCTTTATTGACAAATCCTTGGGCATTCCGCTCGGCTCTGTGCTCGGCACGGTGCCAACAAAGATAGGTGTACACAGTGTGGAATCGATACGATTTGCTGGCCATTTGAAAGCATTTGCAACCACATATTTCACGAGGCGCAGCGAATGGACAGCTGCGCTGATCGATCAGGTTGTTGCCGAGGGTGAGTTGCTGTTTAGCGACTGGGAGGGAAGGGAGTCACCCAATGCGAACGCCTATCCAGAGATCTATGATGACAATGAGCAGGCGGTGAAGCGACACTTTGTGGTCAACGATATTGAGTTTGCCCTCGAATTGGATGCACCCTTCCAACTCTATGATGTACCCAACACCATTGGACGTTTGCGACGCATCATGACTGCGTATTTTAAGCGGCACAAGGAAGCCGTGTTTTGGACACCAAATGGGTATCTGCTGATTTGGAAGGATAAGGGCGTTTGGATGGTGCTCGATTTGAATGGACGCGACAAGGATACGTTTAAACCCAATGAGGATGGCGGCCTGCCCGTGCTATTCGCAATGCGCTCATTGGATAATGTCATATATTTAATTCAGTCGGAGAGCAATCTTGAAAAGACGGACAAGTTCACGTTACGGGACATTCTTGTCGTACGTCTGGCCACACCGGGGCCGAGTGGACGGAGTCAGGAGCGCGAATTTGGCCCACGGATGAGCGAGTTTGATGTGATCGCCTCGGACTATGGCTACCTGAAATCCAATCTGCATTTAACACTTAATTCCAAGGATGCATTGCGTAATCGCAGTGCTTTGCCAGTGGCTGTGGCGACCGCAATTGCCTCGAAGATCGATCATCCGGCCACGTGGGACATGAAGACATATGACAAGATCATTTGCTATGGCGCCAACATGTGCAAGAATTGCTGGGAACCATGCACCGATCTGAAGAAACCAATGGATCTGGATTCGTTTCCGAAGCAGATACGCATGGGTCAGTTTGTGGCTGAGGTGCTGCTGACGCCAAATGTGTTTGAGGGCTGGTGGAAATGTGTGCCCATGTACAAGTTTAATGATTTCCACTTGATGCTGGAACAGGCGCTGGATCAGAACGATTATGTCATCTTTCAGATCAACAATCAAATGTATTCGCTGTGGAAGAAGGGTGATTTCCTCTATCTAATGGATCCATATCGCCATCACATTGTTGGCCGCATACTCGAGGCGAGTGAAGATCCCAAAAGCGCATCGGTGCGCATCTTTGGCAACATGGATCGATTGCTAAGCGTTTTCCATCAAGTGCTCCTCGAATCGAATCGTTCGGCCATATTTCACATACACACGTTGCGTATACGCAACCTCACCGAATGCCCTATGGGCACGGCGCCAATGCTCCTGCCACCTGATCAGGACATGGATGTAGTCTCGCTCAATGAGAACATACGCTTCCACGAAAACTACGACAAGTGCCTGGAGGAACTGGGCGAAATTAGTGACTACGAAGAGGATTTGGCATCCGATATCGAGCCCATCGAGGAGGTTAGCACATCCGAGGAGCCGGGCGGCGAGGAAGAGGGCGAAGAAGCTGGACCAGCCGAGGGTGCTGAAGATGACGATGATGAAGACGACGAATAACCGCATGTATATGTCTGAACTGCATTTCGTTTTCAACTTTGGATTAATAAATTTAAGTTATGAAGTACTTTTTGGTATCAGGAATAGTTAATGTTTCTTTTTACAATCAGATATTATGTCGTGTCCTTTCTGTAATAAAAATTTCGAAAGATTCAATTGCAGACAAAAATTGTATTTCTGCTGGCCAATTGCAACAACTTTTCCGCTTTGATTGCTGCTGGTGTTGCATAACTTGAGTTTCGCTGAACATGACCCATTGACAAGTTGGCGTTACGTAAGTTATTAGATTGGCAATTAATTCGGATTTGATAGTCGAGTGTAGATGCCAAAGGTGAACTCCCAAGCATCTTTAATTTATGCGGTTGGGTTTTTTTTTATCATTTCAAAGCAGCAGCTTACAGTCCTAGTCAGTCGACCGGTTCGCTTAGAGTGTTTTTTCTTGTGGTTGCTGTGGTTTTTATCTCTGTGTTAACAAGCGAAAAAGAGAATGAAAAGAAAAAACATTTTGAATTAAATGTCACGTTGTCGCTGGCGCTAGTTTGCTTGTTCAGCATCAAGTGGAGGCGTCTAAAATAGTACAACGCTCCTTGACGGAACACACAGAGACGATAGAGCCAACTAGCAGGACGGGGGGGCAAAGCGCGCTTTGGAGCATAAGTGTTCTTGCAGACTCAAGTCCACGCCTCGTTCATGTATGTCATTAAAAGGAAGAACACAACAAGAAACACTATTGCTATCTTTATCAAGCAGACAGATACCCTGGCAGACTGGAGTCCATCGCATGTTGGTTAATTATATGTATGTCAAATATTACTGCAAGAGAGAGCGCCATTTGAAGATCGTCTGTTGCAGATAATAAGTGAACACTGTTAGCCATTTGAAGCTGGTGTATCTTAAGCAAAAAAAAAAACAATTCAAATTTACAGCTGAACTCGCTTGATTACTGTAATGAGCAGTAGTCTGATCAGAAGATCTTGAAAGACTTACATTTTTCATTCAAGAACTCATCGCTCACTTTTAACCGATTGTGTTTTAGACAACACCAGCTTATGTACTGCGTGCAGATATGGATATAGTCTCATTGGAATAGCTTCAAAAATGAGAGTGTCAATAAATCGTTCTGATTAACAATATATATAAAGCCCTCCTTCAATGCGTTACACAACTCGTCTCAAAATTATAATACCCTTTGCAAGAAAAAATAGTAAAAGGACCAAAAAAAAAAGTAAGAATGGAACCGTTTGTTAGTTGCTGCTGGTTTTGCCTTTTGCCCGGAGGCTCGCTGTCTGGCAAAGTGCAGTTGCTGGTTGCGTGCCACAGCAGCCGCTGCTATTAGACACACAGAAACTCAGGCAAGCAGGCAGACACATACGCATCTGTCGACTGACTGTCAGTCACTTAAATAGGAGGCATCTTCTACTAGCAGCCTTCACCTGGGCAGCAACATTATTCGCATCGTTACTGGCATTGTTGCTGTTCCTGTTGTTGTTGTTTGTGTTGTTGGCTTCTGAGCTGGTCGCCTGCATTTTCCACAGACTGCACAACAATAACATTAACAAGGCAGAAGTGTGGCACGCCTTGTGCTGTCGCTCTTGTGCAGCAGCTTCTTCGTGGCACGTTTTTGAATTCACAAGTGACATTTTACAAAAGTCGACAGCGCGAAATTAATGGAAATTTAAAAATTGCATTTTTCGACATCAACAAATGCGTGTGTGTGTGTGTGTGTGTGTGTGTGTATGAGTGTGTGCGCTTCGCAGGTGTAAGTTCCGACAATGTAGTTCGGGGTGTTGCCAACACAAGATAATGGAGACGAAAACTTGGGCGATGCTAAACACATGACACGGAACACGACAGCCGCGACACGATTTAAAAGACTTTTCTTCTTCTTTTTTTTTTCTCTTTCTCTTTTTTTTTGTATTTTTGAGTTTTTGGTTTTTCTGGGCGTGTCATTTGTTAAGTGTCTGTTTGTTGGCTGGATTTATTGCCAAAAACTTCGGCTGCAGCTAAGCCAATAATATAAATGTAAATGTCGCATTAGAAAGTTAGCGCACGAGGTTAGTAGTAAATCTGAGCAAAGTTGGGGATCTGACTTTCAGCTTTCAGAAAGCTGAACTAACGAGCTACTCTCCACAAGCAACAGGCGGCAATCGCTCCCTCGATGAAACTATTTTAGCTCATCTTCTGTCAATTTTAATCAGCGCTTTTCCCTCATTCACTCTGCGTGTGTAAATAAGAAACAATTTCTGTAAATTGCGCCATATTCGATTACACAATCGCTTCAGGCAGCCATTTAAGTGGCGCTATTTTTCACCTTTGTTTAAGCATCAATTGATTGAAATATCGCTTAACAGCGCAAGCGGGCGGAATTATAGGGAATCGCTTAATCAAAATGAGTATTAAAAAAAAAATATAAATTAAAGAATATTTTCAATAATGCTTTTCACACGAGCCATACAAATTCCATTATGCATTTTGATGCCGCACAAAATAAACAATTAAAATTTCATCAAACAGCACATTACCAAAAAAACAAAAAAGCAAAAAAAATGTAAAAAAATGGAACACATTTCAAAAGGGTTTTTTTTTTTTTTAGCGTTGCGCTTTATAAATTTTTAATTTTTGTGTAAACATTGCGAGGTTTGCAAAGTGTTGCAAGCAATTAATTTGTAGTTTTTAAGTATTTAATGTACATTTTTATGCCACGCCGCCAACTCTCTTATCTCTCCACTCTTCTCCTCTCCTCTGGGGTAAACCAATGTGCGGTAATTACAATTTGATTGGATTGGTTAGCGCATTGCATGACATACAGGACACTGGACATACTGCAACTGCTGCCACAATGGCGTCACATGTCAACAGCAGCAGCAGCAGCAGCAGCGGCAACAACAACACAGAACCTCGCTGCACCTGCGACACAAATAGCCAGAGCAAAAGAGAGAGAGAGAGAGAGAGAGAAAAAGTGATAGACACCATAAGTGGGGCGTACTGTAGTATTTGTAGTTGGCGCAATTTTCGTGCTAAGTGCACATGATTAATTAATGATTGACGGGGGTTTTGAGGGGCGTGTGTGTTTGCGTGTGTGTGTGTGTGTGGCCGTATGACAAAGTGATTAATTGTCGGGCAACGTTTTTTGGGTGGGAACGGGGGGGGCGGGGGTCCACATTCCACAATTGCAGGCTATTTGGAGGAGCCCACCCAACGTGCCCATACACACGATCCTATACATATGAGTTATGGCCAGTTTGGAGTGGCCAACTAGGCCGAGAACCGATTGGATAGCCGCCTGGGGGCTGGCTGGTGGCGGGGGGTTGGGGGTTGGGGAGCAACTCGAGTTTGCCATGTTAATAAAACAAACGAGAAGCAAAGCGATGCCATGCTATACATAGCCTCTCATAACAGCCTGTACTCTTAATACAACACACATCCAAAACACACATACAACTGCAAAGGCAGCTCAAAGTCAAATTAGTGCACTTGGGCGTAAAATATGAACTTTTGACTAATTGATTGAGCGGCCTTACGCCCCCCCCACAAATACACAAGCACGCACACACACACACACACAGAAGTGGGGGCGCGGCAATGGCTCCATGTTTGGCTTTGTTGCATGTGAAATGCTAGCCAAGAGCTAAAAATGCAAATCGATAGCAAACTCAAACTGCAAATTCATTTGCAGCTAAGACAACAGCAATTTGCCCGTTGATTTTCTGAAAAATATTACCCATACGCAACGTGTATAGCTTAAAAGTGGCGTTTGGCTGTGGGTGTATGCGAGAAATCATTTTGAAATCGGAGCAGAACATGATTTAAGCGAAAGAAAGATTTGAAAGAATTAATTTGAGCTTAACTAGATACTCTACTAAATATGAATTAACGAAGCTATAAGAAATTCCAGAAAAAAAAGAAAATCATATTCAAATTGTTTAAATGCCACAAAAATCGATTAGCAGCTCTGATATTTATACCTTTCACAGGCGCAAACATATGGATTGTGTGTGCATGAATTCAAATTGAACCCAAAAAGATACATCAAAACGATTATTTAGATATATGTACATCAGGATACCATATACAAGAGCCACAGGTAAGCTCCATTTCAAGCGAAACAAAACCAAAAACTAAAATGCATTTCATTGGAAATCGCAATACGAGATTTATGAATTAGATTGAAATATTAATTAATTATTTTGTGTGTTTCGTTCGTGTGGCAATTGAATGAATTGAAATTTAAATATGAAAATCTGTATGCAATATTGGTTTGTTGTTGGCCATTCGAGCGAGCACATTCATATTCGTTAAGCACTCTGGTTATTTTGACTTGTTTGCATCATTTTGGAGAGTTAACTTTAAACGGCAATCCAATTTGCAATTGCAGACAACGAACTGAACTGACAACAATGCGAAAACACAGTTTCAAATTCAAAAAGCTTCCTCCCGCCAACAACAAACCATACAACAGACAGATAGACAGACAACAAGGGAACCGAACAGCAGCATTTCAAATAAACAACTTTTTGGCTCTGCCACAAAATCAAAGTTTATACAAAACTTGCCACGACCCCACAGCGCGCGCTCTCTCTCTGCGGAATGCACGAAAAGGGGAATGACAACTAAATGAACTGAACTGGCAATAACAATAAGAACAACAACAACAAATTGGCTAAAATATATACGACAATGTTAGCAAATTGTTGTCCTGCAGAATGCATTAAAATGATCAACAATTAGTTGAAAATGTTGCGAGTATAACTGCCACGTTCCCTTCAGCATGCGCTAGTACTTAAGCATTGTTGCATAGAATATTTAAAAAATGTTTCGCTTCAATTCAGTTTCTCTGACAAGGCAAATATTTGTAGAACTTGCAGTCGAAAAAAAAATGCATACCTTAGGCACGCCGAAGTTAACATACCCTATTTTTCCAATAAAAGCTACATAATATAGTAGTCGAGGAATAACAGGCATAAGTGATGCGCTGGGTTGGGATAACTTGGAGGAGTTCTTCATACATTCTCGTCTCGACGTCTCCCGTAATGCATTGCAAACTTGACGACAAAATTATGATACCCTCCACAAGGGTATAAAAAAAGGACACGTCTGTCTTTTTTTGTTTTTTTTTGTTTTGTTGTTAACCAACAACATACAACAATAACTGCAGTTAAACAAAAGAGGTGAGTGGACAGCGTCTAGTGGACTAAGCAAGGAAACAACAATAACAGACAGAACCGTTGAGCATTGTGCTGCACAGGTCACAAGGGAGTCTGGCAAACTCACACTCACACACACACATCACATACAGCCACACACACGCATTCGCATCCATACACACACTTTAGCAGTTAACGGTATTTGCATGTAATTAAATTTCCCACTTGGCAGCAGCAACTTGGAAACTGCAGCTGCTTTTGCCTATTTGCACAGCGCACAACTTGCATTCACCCGCTTTGGTCATTCAACTGGACACAGAACAGAGGACACAGAGCACACGGAGCACAGAACACCGAGCACAGTTGGAGTTGCAGTTGGCGGTTTTGGGTGGGCAACAGTTACACATGCAACCAGTATATGCAGCACTCGATGCATACATACATGTACATGTACGTATAAACGAGCACATGCCCCGGTTTTCCAGCAGCGTCCAGCAGTTTTCATTGTATTGTGTCCTGTTCATCAAACAGTCATCGTCGCCGTTGTACTTGTGTCCTGCTCCCAGTACTTTTCATTGTTATTGTTGTTCCTGCTGCTATGTTGTTGTAGTTGTTGTTGTCGCAGTGAGTGTCCTGGCCAGCATTGGTTTTGGTCAATCATTCGGTGTGCTGCACTCGAAAGCGGAGACGCTGCACAAGTTTTGTCATTAACTTCGTAATGCCCGCAAAATGATGCAAATGAGCAGACAGAACAGCAGAGAACAGAACAGAACAGAACAGCAGAACAGATGAATACAGAAAATTCCCCCGGATTGGACAGCATGTGATTTTTCCCAATTGCTTTTGAGTGTCATTTCAATTGTTTTGAATCGGAAAATTTAATGTGTTTTCTAGCTGTGTTGAGTGGATTACTTTAAAGGTATGACGACAAGTTCCTTGGGAGGGGGAAAGGCAAGTCTTGCTTTTCATGTAAGAAGTTGCCATTTTTGCAATTATTGGCAACTATTCTGATATTCAACTTAAGCTTGGTTCTTATCACGTTCTTCAATTAATTGGCGTAGGTTCCTTCAGCAAAAACTTATCTATTATGCAGCTGCTATTCTACTTCTACTTTCATAGCGCTCCAATCGAACCCTGACACCATTTTGGGGGCGTAGAGCAATGTACTAGCAGAATATCAGCTAGCAAATACAATTTTCAATTATCGATAGATCTGCAATTTTTCGTACAATGCTCAGACAACAACAACGACAACAACCACCACAACAGCAACAGCAAATGCAAATCAATTTAACCAGGGCAGGCAATCAAAGAAAACAGCCAAAACTAAACAATGCCAGCAGCAGCAGCAGCAGCAGCAGCAGCAGCAGCAGCAACAACAACAACCAACAACAACAACAACAATCAGCAACAACTAAAGGAGCCACAGCAAAGAGCAGCCAATAAAAATAAGCCAAAATATAAACAAAATTGAAGCGGCAACCGCAAAAACAAGTAGAAACAAACACACACAAACACATATGAGTTGAGTGGTTGAATGGGTGGTGCACGGGTGGCAGTGGTGGTGAGTGGTTCGTTAGGTCAGCAAGCAACCACATTTGCCATTTAGCGAATGAACTTTTTATGATGCCAAGCCGAAGCACTGAAGCTAATATAAGCTAAACAATTTTTGCCAACTGCCAGCCACCAACCACCAATTCAACTGTGGGCAAAACTGTGTGGGTGGTGTTCGTTTAGGGCCAGTGTGGCCATCGAGTGGGTGACCTGAAATCGAATTCAATTCCAAGCGAAATCATTTACGAAAACTCATTGAAATAAAGCAAAATTTTCTATTAAGCCAAATTGTTGCAAGCGCATCATAAAAACCAATGAGGAAGTTACCACAGCAAAAAGGAAAAAACGAAAAAAAAAAAAAAGGGCAGGGCATAATGAATGCTCTATAGAAATTGAAGTACTCTCGAATATATACTCGGATATGGATGTGGGAAAATATTTTCATATTCAAATAAAAAAAGGGCATTTGACTTAAATATTTGATTTGTACAAAGTAGCACTCCCAGAAGTCCTTGAGGTGGCCAATTCAAATAGTGTTGGACCATTTGTGGGATAGAGTATACGAAGTGAAGGAGTCGGACTTGATGATGAGTGACGTCTGTGGCACACACACAACGCACACACACAACGCACAGACACACTTACACTCATCGCAAGCAATTCACACTCAAAGGCGAGCACACACTTAATGAATGAGGTGTAGAAAGAAATGTAAACAGATACTTAACCTCCAACGAAGAAAGGCTGCAAATGAAATAAAAATCAACACGAGTGCCCACAAGTCGAAATGGGGATGGGCTGGACAAACGTTGAATATGTATGAGGAATGTGCAAACAGACAACACACGCACACGCACACACACACACACACACATAGTGGGGGGGGGGGGGGGGGGTTAGCAAGAACATAAAGTAAACCAAATAAAAAGGAACAGAAATGTAAGCAAATAAGTAAAAGAAAACAGCTAAGCGCTTTTTGCCTCGCAGCAACAGCTGCAGCATGGACAAGGTGTGTTTATTTATCCATGTGTGTGCGTGTGTGTGAATGTGTGGCACATATATATATATATATATGTATAAATATATATAATTAAGTGCCTGGCAAGCGAAACAAAGTCACGTAATTCTATTTAAGATTATTTAATAAAAGCACACACAGAAGAGCACGGTTAATTAACATTTCTTGTTATTTTATTTGTTGCACACACAACGCGGCGTATACTCAATGCATTTAGTTACAACTTTGTGATGCGCTCCCGCTACCGCTCCCGTTCCCTCTCCCCTCTCTCTCCCCTCCTCTCGCCATCTCACTCAGTGTGCAATTGTGTGTATTTCAATTTGGTTTATTTATTTGTGCAGTGAAGCGTCAATTTACCTGCGCGCTCATTTCGCGGTCCACGCTTGTGCGACAATTAAATTATAAATTAATTAAGTTGCCATTTAAACAATTGCACCGCACCAGCTACAAAATTATTTTTAAGTAAGCAGCACAAAAATGCAATAATCATAATGAAAAAGAATCATCAAAAAAACAACAAAAATCAATTTAAATGCGAAAATTAAATAAGAATCAATTTCAATCACTCAACGCTCTCAATTGAAATATTTAACACCCAACTTGAGCACAATTAAAGTTCAAATATTAAAGTCTTTTATCCGGAGCCCAAAATGCATTCTAATCGAAACCGGAAGCGGAACTAAAACGTTGCGTTTCCCTTCTACGAGTATATTATACACATATGTATATCAAATGTTATATATGTTTAAAAAACTGTTTTATTTGGATGGCTATCAGTTTTGGCAATCTTTATGGCCATGTATATCACAATTTATGCTCACACATGGATGGCCAAAAAAAACCATGCGCACCATTTCCTGCTGGCCAATTATGAAAAATAAATGAAAAATATGCAAATGTTAAAAAATACCCAAAATCAAATATAACAAATAAAAGTAAAAAATCGACATGAAAATAAAAATATAAATGAAATTTGTGCACTGCGACCGCAAAACGCCAAATAGCAATTTATATGCGCAAAAAAAGATGTGGAAATTTTTAATGATGTCGCGCAAATGTTTAATGGATGCTTTAAAAGTCAAACAAATAAAAGCTACACACCAGCATCCCCCCTCCTCCCCCTCACCTACTTACTTTTAGATAACTGGTATGAATGAAATGCGAGTTAAGCATTAATCAAATAGTTGCAAAATTAATGCCACAAACAGCGGCGCCAAAAAAGTACAGATGCATAAATTATACGTACGTTTTTGGCAATTTGGATTTAATAAAAGCTGAAGCTGGTGTTGAGCGTTGAGTGTTGCATGTGTGGTGTGGTGTGGTGTGAACGTCAGCATATAAATTATGGGCGTGGCGAATTGATTAGCCTAAGGCATTCAAAGAATGCGAATGCCGTTGAAGCCAAAACAATGCATGAGGCGCAGGCAGGGCTTAGCCAAGCGGCAAGTGACCAAAACTTGGCCAAGTAAAGACAGAGAGAGAGTGGGAAAGAGAGCGGGGTAAGTTAAGGTAACTGGTTAGCTTGGCTGCCACAAATCAACTGTCAACTGTCAAAGCAACAACAACAACAAGAAAACGTTGGAACTTTATGCATATGATTGGCAATTTGTTTAAAAATAAGGCAAATACAATTGGCGTAGTTATATTTATAGTATCTATTGGTAGGTGTGCCTATGTGTACGTGTATGTGTGTGTGTGTGTGTGTGTGTGTATGTCTGTTGTGTGTGTATTGGTTTGTTTGCCACTTGATTGCGGTTTTCGACTTTTCCACTTGTTAAGTTTCATTTCGCAGACGAGTTGCTGGCCTGCGTCAAGTCAAGTCGCCTCTTCAGGCTTTCATTTAGAACGAGGCACGAAGCGGACTTCATGCAGCAAACAGCAAAAAGCAAAGAGCAACATGCAACATGGCAACAACAATAACAGCAACAACAAAAAAAAAGAAGAGAGATAGATAGTTAGACGGCGCTCGATAGGCAGTCAGACAGATAGTCAAACAGACAGTAAGACAGACGGACAGACGGACAGACAGACAGGCGGGCAATGAGCGTATAAAACAAATTGCATATCGCTGCAGAGAAGCCAGCAACAACAACAACAACAACAACAATAACTGCAACAACAGACACAGGCACAGGCAATAAAATAAATGAAAATGCGCTTTGCAACAAAAAAAAAAGAAGAAGAATTTCAAGTGCATTTGTTGCTGTGTTTGCTGTTGGCTGCCACACATTGAAGCATTGGCCCAGACCCCAGACAACAACAGGCAACTGTCTATTTAAACAGGCCCAAAAGCCATCGAGCCATGCAATTGTTTTTCTTTTTTTAGGCCTTAAATAACTGTATTTACTGCATGGGCCTGCTTTGCCAGTTGGGCGCTAAGTGGGGGGAGTTGACTGTCTGCCAGGGAGTGGGAGTTCAAGGGGGGTGGGGGTGCGGGGGGTAGAATAGGGTGCGGGGACAGTAACTGCAAAATTGTGCATGCCAAATGTTATGGCTTGCAATTGTTGTCAATGCAGCCAGGCAGGCAGGCAGGCAGACAGCCCAGACGGAGACACGCATATTCGCATTGATGATCACGCGCCGGTCTCCGCCATTTATGGTTGGATGGACTCGAAAAAGGGCTCATCGCATAAATAAGTCTGTGAGGAGGAGGGGGAAGGGAGAGGGGGGGTTCAGTTGGAACATCCATTAAGTTTTGGAGGTGACAATAGAATAAGTGGCCGCTATTTGGCATTCCATTTGTTCGATTGTAACGGAAATTGTTGTACGTCATTATGCTCATAATTGTGTGTGTGACTGATGATTGTTTGGAATGTGTGCGACGCGACGCGACGCGACGCTGGGGGCCATTGGGCGGGCGGGCGGCAGAGTATGGGGAAAGTGGCCGGCTAATGTGTCAAAATTGTACGTGTGCGGTCGAGTTGCTCAATTAATTGCGGGGGTGTGGCAGCGAAGGCGCCGCGCCACAAAATTACAATGAACTCTGCTTGAAATCGGCGAAACAATTGTCAATTGAAATATTGCAATTTAATTACAGTGAATGTTCTGCTTTATGGCAATGAAATGTTGCACGCATAGCAATACACATACATGTACATGTATGTATTCGAAATATAATTCATTTATGATATAAAAGTCTCTCAAACAATATAAATAAATAAATTCTTACTTTGTAAAGTTTTGTAAATAAAATGTGAAATATTTGATTGTAAATACAACGAACTGAAGGGGTCTCAGCTGCGATTGCTCTTCAATAATTTAGCTTTCGACTTTAAGCTATCGAAAAAATAAGATAAATAAATAAAAAATGTGTTTTTCAATATCTTAATGAAGCAATAATTAAACTTAAATAAGCAATAAAAATAAATACACTCAAAATGTGATTATTTGTATCTAGCAGAATAAATCAATGCATAATTCTCAATATTTTAATAAAGACTTGAATTGATTGCCATAATTATAAGAAAATATCAAAATTGAAATATGAAATATATATTCCGATATATTTGGAATCCAGTCGAGATTCGTTTTTATGGAGAAATTCACAGCAGTCAGCTGTAGAGTTTCAACATTATAAAAATAGCTATAAATGACGTGTATTATCTAGCAGAATATAAATCGTTAACTGTCAGAATTATCGCTCGACATTTGGTTGATCTCTCAAATGTCAAATGCTGATTTTTGTATCCATTGTCCCACATTCATTATCAAAATTGTATATCTAAAAGACACCCCCATTATAAAAGTTGTGCACTTACAGCGCCCACATATCCTACAACCGCATCTGTATATAGGGTTGCCCAAAAATGGCCAAAAAAAAACTGGAAAACTCCATAAGAAAAAGTAAATGTAATTGCATCATCAAATGAGCTCTCCCACACACACACACACACACACACACACACACACACACACACACAGTTTGAGTAACTAAACAACACAACTACGAGAAAATGAATCACGCGCATGGAATGTGAAATTAATTAAATGGAAATCAGCTGTAAGCAACAAAAAAAAAAGAGAGCAACAACAAAGAGCAAAAAAAATGTTTGTAACTGAAACGGCAACGATTACGAGGAGTTTGGCGAACGCTACAAACAAAGGGAACCAAGAATAGAGCGATAGTGTCATTAAATGCCAGACAACAACTAACCGACCAACCAACAACTGGCCCACAATGACAGCGAACGAGAAGAGAATGAAATGCCAGCAGTGGGTGGCGGGAGGGGTGGTAGTTAGGTAGGATAGAGCATGGTGTTAGCCACGTCCGTTTGCAGGTGCATTGACTAGCTGGCTGGCTAGAGTAGATGGCCAAAACTGGCACAAAGGCCAGACCAAAATGCATCCCCAAATGGGAATCTCGACTGTGTTAACTGGCTTAGCCAGCATTTGAGTTGGCCCGCGGCAACAAAGCGGATGCATTTGACGAGGCCAAAAAGGAACAAAAAAAAAAAACGAGCAGAAGAAATGCAGAAAAGTGAAAATGTGGCAAAAGTAGCAAAGACTTGAATTAAGTAAAGGAGTCGAAGTCGAATAGAGCGCATCTTGCGAGCCAAAAGCCAATGGAGCGAGCCAAAGTCGTTTGTGGCTAACGGTGCAGTTGTGTGTGTGTGTGTGTGTGTGTGTGTGAGCCAACGACAAAGCTGGTTTTTAGCAACAGAGTTACCACAAAACAAGATTCCCTAACAATTGCCATTAGCCATGTTCGACTCTTGCTGTTTGGGGCTATATGGCAACAGCAGCAGCAGCAGCAGCAGCAGCAGTTACAACAAAAACAAAAACAACAACAACAACAACGGCAAAAATCAAGCGTAAAGAAGCAGAAAAGAGAAGAAAAAAACTCGTCGAGACATTTGTAATGTTTGCCTGCAATGTCTGCGCCAGACTCAGCTCAAACATTGTGTCTGCCTCTTGTCGCACCACGGGGCGTATCAGTGAGTGTGTCTCTCTGTGTATGTGTGTCTGTGTGTGTGTGTGTGTGTGTGTGTGTTGTTGTTGTTGTTGTTGTCTGTGTGCCATTAGCCTTGTCTGGCTGGGACTCACGCAACGCGACGCTATGCTTCTTAGTCGCTTCCTGGGCGCGGCAAAACAACAACGCATTTTCATTCAATTTGATGCGTAAGCGAATGTTAAAAAGAAGAAGAAAAACAACAAAAAAAAATGTGGAAAATAAACTCGCTGTTTTTATATCATTTTTAAAGTTGCTTTGCCGCGGCAGGGCGGCGAATTTTTGGGTGGTTGGCACAAATAGGGTTGTTGGGTCAGCTGCAAAAGATAGCAAACACAGCGTACAAAGTTGTTACTTGCCATAAACTGGGTAAAGTGATTATTACTCGACAAACAGACAGACAGACATTTGCCGTTAAAGTTTAAGGCCAATGAGTCGCTGCTGGTGTTCAAAATTAATGAATAAAGTATTAGTTTTATTACAGCGCATACTTGTAAATATTTTTGTGTTATTAGTTAGGCCCTACACATACTATATACTGACTTGAGCGACTTTTAGATGTCCTTGCAGTAGGCCTGTTAATTAGTATTTTGTACATAATATTGGGGTGATAAAACTTCAAGTCGTCTGTCATAAACATTCATTAAAAGCAAACATAATAAACATCATTCATCAAATAAATCAGGTAGTTTCGCTCAACAATTCAATCAACATTAACTTTTATGTCAGATCTTCGGCTTTTGATTTTATCTTCGACGCAGCCTCTTTCCCTCTCTAAAAAGATATATAGTATATATCAACTGGTTTGGAATGTTTGCTTCTGTTGGCCACAGCCTCAGCTTTCGAGAAGAGCAAATAAAAGTCCCACTACTCGATTCAACATTTTATCAGTTATCGTTAGGCAAAATGTGGAGACTTTAGCGTAGTGCGGTAAACTGGGGAATCCAACACCTAATTTATTTTAATTAATTTACTCGGCAAAGACAATCAGTGCGAGCAGTGGGAGCAGCAACAGCAAATACCAGCGAAAGGAAAGGCTTTAGGGCTAATCAGTGAAGCTGAAGTGAGACAAACACTGCGACAGCGACTGGGACATGAATGTCAGTTGTTCGTGACGTCAAACGTTTGATAATAATTCAATTAAAAATTTAACAAGCATTAAATTAACGGCATAATTAGCGCAATTCACGAAATATTTAATGGGATTATGAAAGCAAAATTTCATTTTAGACAACTTCGGTTGGGCCTTTAGCTCCTTCCGGCAAATATGATAACAGAACGTGGGAGTTGCGCCAGCTGCGAATCGTCGGCCAGAAGTAGATGTGACGACTAAGAAATACTCTGGATAAAGAGCTGATGCAAATGGAATATGTAAAAACTTGATTAGTTTTGTATACAAAAAAAAAAGAAGCCAAATTGACTTGATTGTACCCTGCCCAGCTCCTTTTTTGTGGATTGACAGGGTATAGCGTGGGGGAGCGGGCAGCATCGCAGCAGACAAATTATGAGGCTGGCAATAAACTTCCGCACGAAATTAGCGCAACTTCCTGGCAAGCCCAAGAGTTGCCCACGACGACGTTGACATGCCAGCCATGAGCAGTGTGAAGAGTGTGAGACGACCGAGAGAGCGAGATAGACAGAGAGGAGAGAGAGAGAGAGAGAGAGAGAGACGCCAGAGAGACGCAGGCAATGGCTGCTGGGAGATGGCATCTCTAGTGTTTGGCGTTGCCAGCTGGTTACGTTTTGTTTTGTTTTCCAATTTCACAATTGATACAATTAATATTTACCTGTAATTCGAACTCGACGCGTCGTTTGTTATTATGCTGAACGTTGTGGCGCGGGCGTCGCTGGGAGTGGCACACACAGCAATAAATATATGTGTGTATAGCGCAAGAATAGGTGGCAAGGCTGGCAGACGACCTCAAACACGACACCGACACAGACACGCACACAGACACACACAAACACACACACACATACACTCAAAAAGCACAGCACACAGCAAACAATCTCTCTTTTAGCTTAGTTGCAAAAGCAAGAAAAACTTTTATTTTTATGCAATATTTTGTTGTTGATGTTTTCTTCTCTCTTCTTCGGCTGCAATTAATGCAATGACGAAACTATTTATAGATTTTGATTGGTTCGTATAGCAACAAAAAGGAAACGTTGTAAAATGAGCAAAATGGCAACAGCAATAGCAACAAACTCAGCTACAAAAGCAGCAGCTGCAGCAGCAGCGACAACAAAGCTGGCCACAAAGCGGCTGAAAAAATCGATAAATTTGTCGACGCTGACAGCGCAGCCGGCAGAGCGCAGGGGGGCTGCTGCTGCCAGACATTGCCGGTTGCTGCTGCTGCTGTTGTTGTTGTTGTTATTATTGCTATTGCTGTCGTAGCTCAAATTAAATCAAAGTTCAAAGTTGCTTAAAGTTCAATTCACATTGTCACTGCAAATATTTATATTTATATAAACATATATATATATATATATATATATATATATATAATATAATATGTATATATATATATATATATTATTTGTATAATTTGCGCGCCAGCAGCAGCAGCAGCAGCATCATCAATTACGCTCTCGCTCTCTCTCACGTGTTGTTATTGCTGCTGCTGTGGGACGTGCGAGGGGGAAGTTGTTGTAAACGAGAAAAAAGCACCGAAAAACAGTTGCGCGCCCGTAAAGTTTGTTGTTTGGCTGATGTCTCGTTGGGTTCGTCTCGTCGGCACGAGCAACGAAGTTCAACTAATTGCCGAACGTGCCATGCCGGCTGAAACTGAACGAAGCTGAAGTTTTGTCGACTGACGTCGCGTCGACGCTGACGTTGCCGTCGCAGTCGCTGGCGTTGGCGCTCTCAATGCCCTGCGGGCAATTGCATGTGCCGACTGAGTTTGGCCTCGCTGCCAGCTTTTTACTGTTATTGTTGGGGAGAGGCGGCGACTCTGCGTTGCTCTCTGCCTGCCTGCTTGGCTAGCTGGCTGGCTGGTTGGTTGGCTGGTTGGCATGCAACTCCAGCAGGTTTCCGAGTCGTATGTCTGGCTAGACAAAGCAGACAACGACGACGCGTCGCTGCTGGCGTCAAGTTGCCATGCAAGTTGGCGCTCTTGTGCGAATTTGTTATGCCGGTTGCAGTCGCAGTCGCTGCAGACGTCGTCGTCGTCGTCTAGCTAAGCTTTGGTGACGCTGTGAAGCGTGCATGTTCTTGTTAGCTGTTGTTGTTGCCGTTGTTGTTGTTAGTCATATTGTAAAATGCCAGTTATCTTCTTCTGTTCTGTCTGCTTTTTCTTTGTAGTCGTAGTCTCTGCTATACAAGTTGGCAGAGCGCAAAACTTTGAGATAGGCTCAGGAACAGACTGACAGCATTTTCAGAGAAACAAGCTCTCTGAAACTTACTGCGGTTTCCATCATATCATTAAATAAATATCCATGTGTGTGTGTGTGTGTATTTATTTCTGTGTCTTTGCTGTGGTTGCATCATGCAGCGGTACTTCGTATGGAGTAAGTGGAACTTCAAAGATTATCAATCTCGAAACATTTTTGGTTCACATTATGGTTAATGCGCTTGTAAAATACTCTATTTTTGGCTAGCTACAACAGGAAATAATGTCTGCTACAACCACAAATTCATGTTGTAGAAGCTAAGTGAAGCATTATGATCTGCATACCTCTAAAAGCTGAGCAAAAACAAATCCAATAGCGTCAGATAGATCTAGATTCTTAGTTTCTCTTGAAACTTGGAACTTTCAGAGCTGGGAGCTTCTTTTAAAACGTAATAAAAGTTTTCTCAAGTGTTACTGTAAACTAAGAAACTTATCCGATCCTATTCGTAGTAAACATAAACACTTTAGAACCATCCAAGTTCTTCAGCAGTCCATAATAATCAAAAATTGATGCATGCAACTTGTCGAACTTTGCAGACAACTTTAACCCTCAACTCTAATGGCTTTAAAAGCAAATCAATGTTATTTTTTTATGTGTTCTTTCTTTTTTTGTTAGATATCGGCCAGTTCAATTGAAAAACTATCAAAGGTGGCAAGTTTATGATGTGTGATTTGGTGAAAACTGACCGCAAAGTTCAACTTGTGTGAACGGCAAAAAAAAGAAGAAGACGTCGGCGAATAAGAAGAAGCAGTCGAATACTTATACAACAGTTTTATTGAGGCACTCAAGTAGTAGCATATAAAAAAGTTTTCCTTGCCCCGATCGCCGACTTTGGCTGTGGGGCCATTAGTTATTAACAACTGCTAAGAAGTGTTGTAAAGCGCCAGAAAGCATAAATGTTAGCAGACGATTACATTTATGCCTCTTGCAGTTGTTGTACTTGTTGTTGTTGTTGATGCTTTTGCGTATACAATAAAAATCTTCAACATTTGAGACAAGAGCGCCTAAAATGCGAAAAGCAACAAAACTTGTTGACGGGCCCCAAAAGCTCGACAAAGTTTCGCTGAAAGGTGGAGAAGATGGGGAGATGGGGAAAATGCGGCATTGCTTTTGGCATTTGAAGAGTTGCGGTTTAATTGTTGAAAACTTTGTTTGTTTGCCTGCTGAGGCGCTTATTGCATTATTAATTAAGCATGAAAATGGTGGATAGAACACAAGCAGAGGAAAACTCAATCGAGTTCTTAACCGGCGCTCAACAACTGAAGAGTTGTACATGTCAACAGCAGTTGAAGTAGCTGTTAAACAAGACCGCAGAGAGAGCTAGGTAGAGAAAGGGAGAGAGTGAGAGAGAAAAAGAGAGCCACAAACTTATAAAAGTCCCGTGCCTACCAAAAAAAGACGAAAATCAAGGCACAAATTAATGCGCGTGTAAATGAAGACAACAACAAAAACAAGAAAAACCAAAACAAAGCCAAGTTGTAACAAACTTGCCGAAGGAAAAACTAATTCCCAAAAAAAAAAAATATATATATAGAGACAGAGAGAGAGAGAGAGACATAAAAATAAAAAACAAAGGACAAAGACAGCGTAACAAAAACCAAACCGAAAGTAGCCAAAAAAAAAAAAACGAATGTAAGGAAAATGTTGCTAACGAGTAGATAAAATAAATAAAAGACAACAAAGCCACTGTGATAGGGCAGCAGGGTAGAGGAGGGTGGTAGGGCAGGGACGGGGAGTTACCGGGTCATGCATTGCAAAGGCAAACAACTTTTTAGCCAAATGCCAGCGAAGGCCGTTTCCCAAGCTGACAGCCAACAAAAGTACCGTAAAGGCGCTGCGAAAAATGGACAGAGCGCATATTTTGAAGGCACCCCTTCCCCCCACCATCCTCCCCATCTGTGTGTGTGTGTGTGTGTGTGTGTGTGTATCTATCGCTCTCTCAGAGTGTGTTTGTGACGCAGAGCTACATTTGTTTCTTCTAGTTGCAAAAACCTGACTGCGACTTCGACAACAACAACAAAAACAACAACAATTGGAATGCTGCTTGACAAGTGGTAGCGTCACAACAGCAGCAGCAGCAGCAGCAGCAGCAGCACAAAGGCCAAGGGGTGGTGAGTGGAGGCTGGGAGCAGCTTGCAGCATCACTGGCGAAGCGTGGCGAAAGCTCTCCCAGCCAAGAATCCGAATCGGATTCTGGATTTGTCTGTTGGCAGTTTTGCCAGTAGTTGTGTGAGCGTGTGTGTGTGTGTGTGTGTGTTGATTTGTGTGTGTTAATGTGTGTGTATCATGCTATGCGCTATGATTTCTAAACTTTTAACGCTGCAGATGCACTACGGACAGAGATACATTTTATGCACTTTGCAGATAGTTATACGGAACACTTTTGGCCATGGTTATGGCTAGTTGGGTCAGCTGACGCTGCCGCTGCTGCTGTCATTGCTGCTGCTGCTGCTGCTGTCGCTGTTCATGCCACATGCAACATGCGGGCAGCTTCACATGCATATCTTTAAGCTGTTCGCCTTGTCTCAGCTCGAAAAAGCAAGAGAAAAATATACATGGCTCAAATGATCTCATCTAACTTGAAATATTAAAAATATTAAAAAAAAAAGTTAAGAGTCGATTTCACAAGCGAGTCCAACTGCACAAATCGATATCAGATATTTCCTATTGGCAGCACAACAATAACTATTGAGTTTAAATTGCTAATTTTTAAAAGCAATAAAGTTGTTTTATTTTTATTATTATTATTATTATTGTAGGACTTAGTGCACGGCGAACTAGTTAGATCTTTTGAGCCACCTTCTGATCCTTGCACGAATACAACAATTTTTGCTAAGCTGAAGACATGTTTGCCTAGATTACGGCATTTTCTTCTGGCTAGAATAAAGTGGCTTACACAAGAGCTCAGCTTTCAACTGATAGTTTGGGCTCATACGTGATATAATGGTGTGATCTGTCTGATGTCGACATGTATACTACTTACAGGGATATATTCCAAGTTTGAATCTTATACGTTCAATTTGCAACATAGCTTAAGGCACTGAAAATCTCTGCTTAACGGATACATACTTTTTTTTACAACATTATATAACATTCTGCAGGTGTATAAAAAGAGCTTCCATTTCAAACACACACTTTCAGATGGGGTAAAGAGGAAGATGCATAAAAGGCGGCCTCAAAGCATTTTCTAAAATTGCTGACGCTCCGCCAGCAGCAGAAGCATCACCAGCACCACAACCATCACTTCGCCTTCCGGCAACGCACCTGCAACACCAGCTCACCGCTCCAACCACCCGCTTGTGCACCATATTGGCCCTAAAGTCAGCGGGCTAATCCACATGGGCCCCGTTGGCAGCCAGCACCGATGTCTACGAGCATCGAGCAACGCGTTTTATGAGCCTACCTGCTAACATCAAGGTTAGCACACTTATACGCACGCACACACACTCACACACACTCACACACACTCGCACACACACACACATGTGCGTTACGTTATTACGTCCGGAGGAGGCACATTTGAGCCCATGTCTTGGCCTCTTTGCCGTAGTTTAAGCCAGTGGCTTAGTTAGCAGGGGGTCGCTTCGCAGCTCTTCCAAAATGGCAAGTTGCGCAAAGTTTTTCTTACTTTCCCCGCTTTTTCCGCTTCCACTTTTTTTTTTTGTTTTTTTTTTTTGTTTTTTCTTCATAACTTTTCAAATCTTGTGTGATAAATGATGAAATAATCTGTGTGGCAAGCCTTGGAAAGACTTGCTAAACGAGAAAAAAACGAACGAAATTCTTGCTTTTTATGAATGCAAATGCTTCGTTTTTATCCCAAACAAATTTTGAACAGAGAGAAAATAAAGTTTATCACATAAATAAATTGAAAACAAAACGAAAAATAGTTGGATAATAAATAAAATTTGTATTTTAATTTAGAGAAACGAAAACGATGAATACAGTTAGACCAAAAATATAACTCACTGAAAGATGGAAAAAAAAACCATGGTTTATAGCCATATTCATATTTATGAATACAAAAATAAAAAGATTTCAAAAAAAAACCAAGCTTATATTGACTACATAGAAAGCTCATAAAATTCGCTTTTATATATGTATGTAGACTAAGCGATTTATAAAAAATATGCATAAATATCGTTTCTTTAAAGAGTAACGACGAAAATTAAAATTTTTATAGTTTGAAAGATTCTTGAACATAAAATCCGAGAGACTGTAGCTCCTCTTTGATCATTTTGTGAAACATACATATACCATTGCTTGACTCATAAACATAAAAAGAGTTTGGCTCCCCTTTTATCAATTTGTGGAGCATATATATCCTTGAGAAATCTCCTTGATCCTTATTTCAATGTTCTTTGCTTAGGTACAGTAACATTTTTACTAAGTACTAAGTACTAAGTACAAGCATTCAATCTGTTTTATTGCTACGTAAGCTCTGTTCAAGAAGCTTGCACAACTATGTGCTTCAAATGTGCCACAAACGCTTGTGGCATATGGATATTTACAGCTATTTACATGACCTTTATGTTGATGTATGTTTCGGTACGCACATAAACTCATTTCTCGCAATTTCACTTTTGCTAATTTTCATGTTCAGTGGTGTGGCCTAACCAAGCCGCAGAGGGGCATGCAACGGCGTTGCAGCGTTGCAGCAACAGAAGCATATCAGCAGCAGCAAAGTCTAAACTCAGCTACGTTACCACACATTTCCCCCAAAAACGTTGACATTGTTGAACGCTGCCGGCAAAGAGCCGAAGACAGGGCAGCGGACAGAAACTGTGGCATGCATGGCACGCTCAATCATGCTCAGCCATGTGGCATCCACACCAGCTCGTAAAATACGCCGGCCAAGGCCCAACAATGTCATCATCAACATCAACGTTGGTTGGCCAAAAAACAAAAGCCCTCGGGCCACTGGCAAACGTTAACTCCAAGTGGCCAATGAAAAATATCAACAAGCAAAGGCAAAATCCACAAAACCAAAAGGATTTGCAACATACACAAACGCACACACACATATACACACTATATGTGGAGACAAAAAGCACATAAGTACAGTAATTACTTGCAAACTACAACTCTCCGAAACTGAACTGCTTTTACTTGCAAATATTTAATATTTATCAAATTTAACTGATTGTTTTTCAGAAATCAGTTTTAAATATGCGAACACATATTTCCTGATATTGCAAACTGTTTTTAAAATTCTTTCAAAAATGTACTTCATAATGGAAAATATGTTGTACATGTTGCACAAAGATATGCAAACATTTATTTTTGGCAACAAATCCTTTTGGGAATTCAACAGCAAGTAATAAAATTTACTCTTTCGACTGTTATTTGTTTTGTTTTTTTGTGTTTACAAAAATGTAGCCTGGAATTGGGCAAATCAAAAACTCTTTATATAATATATATAATAACAGAATAATAATGTAAACTAACAAATTTATGGAAAATTTCAGCTCTAATTTCAATTTGCAAGTGTTTACTGTATTTTGCCTGAAGGCAGCCAGCCATCAAAGCACTTGCAGCCACACAACTAGTTGCCTCTAATAAATGGATTTTGGGCCATAAACCTCAAAAGGTATTTTGCTGTTGCCAAGCAAAGCGCCACTTTAAATATGATTAATGTTGTCGGCGTGGGCACAATTTTGCCAGATATATTTTCATGGCACTTGCATTAAAAATGCATGAAATTACATGCAGGGCAAAAGACGAAACCAGACATTCCAGCCAGACAGAGAGTCAGACAGACGGAGAGTCGAGGCTCGGTATCGATTTTTGGCCAAGTTATGAGCTCAATTTCAATCTGTGTGTGCGTCGCCCCCCAAATACTTTACACAAATTGGCTTGGGGGAGAGGAGCACCATTAAAAATCCAAGCGTGCCAGTTTTTTTTTTAAGTGTGCCTTTGCCTCTCGAGTGCGTGTGCTGAGTGTGCCTGCGTGTGTGCCTGCGTGTGTGCCTGTGTGTGTGTGTGTGAGTCCTGCTGTGCGAGTGTCTTGGCACAGGACAGCTCCCATTCATATTGTGGTTGTGATTGTGTGTGTGTGTTGTTGGTGTTGCAGGCAGAGTGTCGGCTCCAAGGGTGCCTGGCAATTAGCTTTGACAAATGTGCGGTTGGCAGTCGGTTTAATGGATAATGGATAATGGACCTGGACATGGGATATCAAAAGCATTTTCTTCATTCCCCACCTTACACAGCTGCATGTAAGTTTGATGCTTTAAATACTGCAATATTTATATGCAAACGTTGAAGATGAATGGCAGTTGCTTTTTGGGGTAGAAAGAAGCCCCATTTGAGATTGCCACTTTAGATTTTTGGACATTGATTTGGTATTTGAAATGGTGCAGCAAGGGTGGTGAGAACTCGAACATTTGAAGTTGGGTTTTAATGTTGTAGTGACTCGCATAGAGTTCTCTCAGCTATTCACTTGTATTATCACCTACACTTGATAAGTGGAATATGTTCTTGACACCCGTTTCGGACAGCTGCAAGAAGCTGCTGAGAAGACTGGACCCACATGGCAAAGACTTTAGCTATTATTATTGCCCTCTCATTTCTCTATGACTTTTCTAATTCACTTAACATATTTTTTATTTACCTATCCTTTCACAGGTTGAAAAAAATCCTTTCAGTTGCACAGCAGTTTATATATATTTTTTTTCGCTTACCCTTTAAAAGAACATTTTGAATATATCGTCAAAAAACTTACCTAAAAAGAGAAGAGAAGAAAAGTTAAGCATTAGCAGAGCACTTCAAGGACTTTATTTGTGAAGTTGCTTTAATATTAACGACTGCCAAAAAAAATCTCGTTGCCAAGTGCTTTAAGGGAGGCAGATGTATGTGTATAAGAGAAGACATAACGCATAAAGAAAGCAACTGAATCAGCAACAATTTTGCGTCATAAGCGATGACATTAAGAGCAGAAGGAAATACACACACACACACTCACTTATAATATTATGCATGTGTGTGCGTGTGTGTGACCACAAAGTGTCCAAGAGTCGTACGCTGAAAAACAACGCAGCTCCTGGAACTCATTAAACTTTCATGGCCAAGAGCTCATCTGGTTTTACAAGCAGCCATATATATATATATATATTTCCAGCAGCGACTGAACATATGGAAAGTTTGAGACATACATTGTGTGTGTGTGTGTGTGTGTGTGTGTGTGTGTGTGTGTGTGTGTGTGTGTGTGTGTGTGTGTGTGTGTGTGCGAGTGTGTGTGAGCGTATGTGTGTGTTTATGTGGAAACGGCAGGCAAATGGAAAGCAATTGCCAATTGCTGTATAACTCAACAAAGCAGCTTGAGACTACACGCTAGGCTACAGTCTATATGTGAGAAAGTGGAGGCTGGCTGGCAACCATGTAAAACTGGCAATCGAAGGATAAATAAATGGCCCACAGCAGCCACAAAGATGCTTAGTCCGAGAGCCAAAGATACGACCAAAGATATAGCTACAGAAACAGATACAGCTACAGATACAGTTACAGATACAGCTACAGATACAGCTACAAATGCGAATTGAGTTGACGACGCATTTGAAAAAATATATATATATAGACATATATATATATATATATGAGAAGGCGCACATTTTTACGACTTGACTGGCGCCCAGTGTCTTTTCAGCATTTGCGGATTTTACGAGCTACACACACACAAGTACAGAAGGAGAAAAATCAAGCATGAAATGTGGGTGTGTCGCTCTAACTGTCAGCACGTGTCCTGTGTATGTGTGTGTGTGTGTCAGTCTGATGTCCTTCGACAGCAGCTCGTTAGAAAGTTTGTCAGGTTACGGACTTTAAAGAGAAACTTTATAAAATGCAAGCGAATACAAATTAGAGGCGAAACCAATTTTAATTGATTTTACACCAAAGTTTTACAACAACGCCCCCTAAAAGTATGCAATGCATTTCATAGTCCGGCTCAAGCAACAGGCAACAGGCTGACAAAAGTTTTGAGACTGCAGCATATTGCCAACTATTGCATTTTTAATAGCCATCATCGCATTGACCACTATTATTCCCTAATGCAGGACATGCTCGTCTTGCTGGTCATGATTGATGGAAGATATCTGTCTCTGTCTCTCGGCCATAAAAAGTTTCCATCGGCCAAGTGCATTTCGTCTGACAAGCGCAAATTTTATTATCCTCAATTGTCAATTTGCTGGCGCTCTTGCTCAGCTCACAGTCAGTATACGGAATTTTAACGAGTCTAAGCTGCTACGCAAATGCAATTTCCAACTCACTTGCTGTGACTCCATCTGTTGCTCAGCACACAATGAGCAAGTGTGCCTCGCATAAATGAATGAATGCATAAACTAAGCCACAGCCGATGCCATCACCAATTCACAATATGCTCAACGTGTTTGAATTGTTTAAATCTGTGGTAAGAATAGACTACGAATCGATAAAGATGACAGACTACTTAGCATTGCTTATATTTTTAATGCAGTTCGAGAGTGCTCCACTGGGAGATACCTTGAACACAGCTGCTGAATATACTATTTCAGTTTTATTAGCAAATTAAAAATTAAATCTTTTCCACACTCAAATACGTTAAAGTGCGCGAAACGGTGGCAGTTATCAAGAAAATGCAAAAAACTTGATCTGCGCGGGGTATACAATAAACTCACATTCCAAATTGATAGTATCTAGCTCTTATAGTCTCTGAGATTCGCGTGTTCACATAGACGGACAGACGGACATGGCTATATATCCTCTGTCCATCTATATCTAGAATGAATGCAAGTTATCGACTCGAAGATGCTTCCATCTGCCTGTTACATTAATTTACACAACTTCAATATACCATTTTTACCAATTTTTAATGAATCCAGGCAATCGAGTTTCCAAATTGGAAATGATCCAAACATGTAATGAGTAGACTTCAGACCCATTCCTCTTTACTGTATGATGTTGAACATGATTCATTCGCTTGCCATGCGCCAAAATGTGGTTTGGAACTTTAACAAATCATTGAATATAAATATTTGGAGGGCTTTGAAGCCGAAAACCAAATACAATTTCAATTTCAATTCCATTAGCTGTTTGAAAATACATTTGATAATGCAGCGGCTGCCAAACAAGTGAAGCTGCGAGACCAGCACACACACACACACAGATTGTTTAGTGGGGAGGGGGGATGGTGGACTGTGGGTGGGGGGTGGTAGGGACTGATAGCTATTGTGCCAGCTGGCACACGAAAAATCAACAAACCAAGTCGCTGGACGACTGCAGCAACATTCGCACCAAATGACGGAAGTGTTGATAAAAGAGTCACAAAGGCAGCAGCAGCAGCAGCAGCAGCAGTAGCAAAAAAATAAACGACAGAAAGAAAAATAGGAAAATAGAAAAGAAAATAGAATAGAGAAAAGGTGCACATATATGAGGCATGAGACGAGCAAATGTTTCCGGCACAGTATAATGACCAGGACATCAGAGAGATTCTCTCTCCTTCTTTCTCTCTGTCTCTCTCTCTCACTCTGATAATCAGATATTGGCCCATGGACAGCCATTTGACGGCGTCAACCTCATCAAGTTTTAATATTATTGTGCAATTATCGTTAGCAGCAGGTCGAACATCCGTTATGCGGCATATCCTTGATAGTACCGTACCTGTTGTCTGTCAACACATTGTTGCCCCTTTCGCTTATCGCAAATGTGACATGTGAGTCACAAAAAGTTTTGAGCTTTATGCACTTCTTGCACTTTATGCCCCAAACGATAATGATGATGATAATGACGATGCCGCTGATTGTTAGCTTTTGTGCAGAGCTCTTAACTTCTACCCTTTTCCACTTTTACACAGCTCACAACAAAGGTTGAAATTATTCAATTGAAATGGTGTTTGTTCTGCTTTGGCTTCTAAAATTTCCAGTACGCTTTCAGTTTGCATTTTGTGCCCAGGCGTCAGCTGGCTCTGGCCACATGACAAACAGAGCCAAATGAATGCAACAACTCAACTGCAACTCATCGCAACCAGCTGGAAACCTGTTCTCCTGTATAAACATTGTCAAAGTATAAAAATAGAAAAAAAAAAAAATGGAAATCTCAAATTACACACAGGTACACAAAATGGGCGGCAAATGGGGAGGTGTGGCAGTTACTGCTGTTACTGCTGCTGCTGTTGCTGCTGCTGCTGCTGCTGCTGTTTGTTTTTCGTGTTGTACGTGGCAAATGCATTGGCTCGGAATTGACAACTCGGTTAAGCTAACAATATTTGAATAGCAGACCAGGATAATGCATGGCTGGCCAGACTTTGGTTACCTCTGCAAATCTGGCTAATGGCGCACCCAAAGACCAGAGACACACAGTGAGCAGTGTAACAGAGAGACAGCGAGTTGGGGCTGGGCAAGTGCAGTAGTGCAATTATTATATTTTTTTTCCCCCGACATGCCCTCAAATTCTGTTTGTTTGCACAGGTGAAACGGCAAATCAGATACTAGAATTTCAAACAAAAATTGCTGTACAACCAACAATGGCAATCAAAAGTGTGTCCAAACCTAGAACAATATATTTAACACCTAAAACACAACACAAAATTCATAACTTAAAGTCGAAGTTTGGCTTGAATATGGGAATCGCTTAAGATAGATGATTATCTATCAAGCATTTCTTAGTTTAAGTTTAGTTTTTGAAAATAGCATAAATAAAATGCTTCATTAATACGAAATATTTCTGTTCCATGGCAGTTCTGGCAATCACTTGCATATTTTCAACATGAGTTTGCTAAGCTGCTTAAAATAACCAGAATTTTGCCCGAATGCAGCTGACAGGCAAAATCAAACCAAACATTTCAAGAGCTTGGCATAAAGTTTAGCCAGAAATTCGCAGAATATAAATAGAAATAGAGCTGACAAGCTTCGCAATAAGCTTCGCTCACCTGCAACAAATGCTGCACAAGCTGGCATACGAAGAAAAATTACTGGTCTGAATGTCAAACAGAAGTGCGATGGAAAATTATTTCCACGAATAGCAAATTATTTGCAGTCTCGCACAAAAATCAGAAATTCAATGACAATCGATAAAAAAAAAAAATGAAATACTCACTGCAAAATATATGCGAATTTCAAGCTGATTAAATAATTCAGCATTTTTATGAATTGCTTAAAGAAATAAAGGAGGATATATAAAAAAAAAAAACAAGCTGTCACAATCCGAATTCCGACAGCAGCTGCGTTTGATGAGCCACAGAGCGGTAAAAATACCAATAAAAATGTAAAAAAAAAGGGATGGCAAGAACAAATACAGACAAATTTGTCATATTAAAATCGGGTTTTGGTTTTCAACGAAATGCACATAAAGGAGACAAGCTCACCGGACGTTCAATTTTCAAACAGCTATGTCATTAAAAATTTACGTTTATTTAAAAAGGCAAAAAGCTGTCGCCGCAATCGGCTTTAAAATAACGAACAAAGAGAGGGCCAAAAAGAGTACTTGTCAACGAGCTAAATATAAATAAAATGCCAAAAAGGCCAATGCGGTTCTTGAGTTCGCAAGCAGCCCGAAAACAAACAAAAATCAAACAAAACAAAAAGGTAGAAGGTAAGCAGCTTGTGACAAATGAGCGGCGGTGAGATGCTTTCACCCGCTTTCACCTCCTTCCACCACATTTGTCCCATTCCTGCGTCAACGTGGCTTAAGGTACATGCCATTAAACATGGGTCAAAAGGTCAATGCATAATTTGTGGTATTTTTCGCAAGCAAAGTAGACTTCACTTAGCCAGCCAAAAAGAACAACAATAGCAACTGATTAAATTAATCAGTGCCTTCAAATGCACAAAATATCGAAATAAAATAAACAAGACATTCATTAAAATCCGAGCTTAAGGGGATAACAAGCGAAGAAGACTCTCGACGTGGCAAGGTATTACGCAATATATATGTACATATATATATATATATTCATTGTGTTGTGATTAGAATAAATCGCAGCCTTTTGCAAATGGATATTTATTTGAAAATTAACATAGCATACTTTGTTGCGCGTGCGCTAACTGCAGATCATCAAATAATCGTAAAGAGACTTTTGCCAACGCTTCTTTCACCTTTGTTTTTGCATTAATTTTTACACAAATTTGCATTTCATTAACAACTAAAAAGAAATTTACTGCTTACGCGCATACACGAACGGGAAGGGGTCGATGGGAGGCGGGGGGGCGGGGTTGGGAGTCGCGTTGCCAGCCGGCACGCACCATAAGCAAGTTTAGCACATTTTTTTTGTTGTTTTCTTTTTTGCCCCTGTTGTAGTTGAATGAAAAGTAAATTTACAAAACGTGCTGCTGGATGGCACCTCAGACGTCCCTTAAGGGTTGAAAGGTTGCAAGTATGATGGGAGATTGGGGAAAGGAAGACAAAGTTGAGTGGCAAAGATGACAACACGTGGCGGCAACAAAAGCAGTGCACACAACAAGTCCTGAAACTGAAGCAGAGCAGAACGCGGAGTGCGGCTTTGGGGCAACCAACTGACGGGATTGTCAAGCTTTGCCGTGTGCGCACAAAAACGCGCTTCATTATTTTGTTGCCGTAGCCTTTTGTGGCACACACACACACACACACACATTCAGGCACGCAAAGCCCCCAGCTTTGTAGGCGCCTCAGTTGTGCGTATGTAATTTAGTGTAAATTACTTTGAGAGAGCCTCGCAATTTTAGTTTTTTGACAGTAATTGACACCCATACACTCAAACACACAAGTCAACCACACACACACACACACACACACACACACAGACATGCACACTCAAAACAGAGAATGCCTGCGTCTGGCAACATAATTTTTAATTGTATTTGTGCACCGTGTTATAAACGACGCGCTTTCATTTTACTTTCTATAAGCAAAAAGGTTGCTTTGTCGCCCGCCCTTTCTGGCTTCTTTCCGCCACTGCCCGCCTGCCCCTCCACATCATCTTGAGATTTCGCATTGCTTTTTAAGGATATGCTGTGAACCGGAAATGGCAAGGACTGGCTTTTTTCTTGCCTTTCCGCTTTTGTTGCGCCTTTCATATTTTCACATTTTCTCTTACATTTGTCTTTTTCTTTTCTTTTCTTTTTTGGGTAGCGCCTCCTAACAAGAATTCATTAAATTTTCGGTTGATATTTGCTCTAATGAGCATGAATTGTGGCGCTTGGAATGAAATTGAAATGGAAACGGAACGTAATTCATGAATTGATGTATGAGCTAATTTGTAAAAGGAACAAGCAATTTTCAAGGCGAGCGCTTCAGTTTCCGCTCCCATTCAACGCATTTCTTATGAAGAGCGCATAACTTAAGAGGCGTTTTCCTATATTTGTATCATTTTGTAAATGATAATGCAATCCGGGAAAGCTTTAGTTGGATTACTGTGGAGCGCAGTCAGCTGTTGAAACTTACTACAGTGAAAATAAAACTCGAAGAGTTGTAAATGTTTTGCTGCTATTTAAATGCCCATTGCATGTGGCAAGCAATTTGCAGTTATTTGCCTTAATTTAAACTAAATACACAAGCAGCTTTAATTAAGCGCATAATCAACTGCATAGAAAAAACGTTGTTTGTTGTTTGTTGTTTGTTGTTTGTTGTTGTTGTTGTTGTTGGCAACTGTCGACCAATGTGCATAATTTAAGCCAAGCTGTACAATGCCAACAAAACCAAACAACACAACAAGGAATACTGCAGTCGGAAGAGATACTCAACTACGAGATACCCTAAGAGCAGCTGTTAAATGTGTTAATCTAGTTTTGTTGCCCAATTTACACACCCGAATGTAAGCATGCATGGATGAGATCAATATGCGAATACATTTTGGACGATAACTTAACTAAATTATTAATTCTCATCTATCTGCTTGCTATGGACTTGTCTACAACTCCAATGCACACATTTTTAAAGGGTATTTCGGGTGTTGCAACCTGGTTTGTAAACGCGTGCAGCTGCGAACAAGCAAAATAACCAAAAACAAACAAGAACATTTCAAATAATCCATTAATGCGTCTAATCCTCGCAATTCAGTTGCGTATTTTCATTTTTCAACAATTCTTTTATTTGGCACTGTTTTTTGCGTTATTTTGCGACTGTAGCATCGTGTGCAATAAAAAATTAAGCACATGTATTCCAGTTATGGGTTAATAACCTGCAGCAACAGCAGCGACAGAACGAAGAGGTGCAGTTAGAATAAAATGACGAGATGGAAGAGGAGCTCGAGCGAGGAGCAGGAGCAGGAGCAGCAGCAGCAGCAGCAGCAGGAGCCTAAAGTCGCCACTTAATATTACCAGCAGCACTCGATGCAGCTGCTGCCTGTACATTTAAAAGGTGGCGGGGTGCTGGTGCTGGGTTGGGTTTGGGGCAGGTCGTTGCTGCAATGGCGGCAAATGCAAAATGGCGGCTGCCACGACGGCAGAGCACAGAGCAATATGAGTTTGAGCGCTGAGCATATGCATTGCATGCATATTAATAACACTAAAAACTACAGCAGCAGCAGCAGCAGCAGCAATGCGCCCACTCCAGACAGTGGGACAGATGGCAGAGACGAAGACTTGCAGTGGTATGAAATGGGAGGCACAGTGGCACACACACACATACACACACAAACAGTAGAGCGGACAGGCGCGGTTGACTTTTATGTTAGGAAACGGTTGAGTGTATGTGTGTATCTCAGTGTGTGTGTGTGTGAGAATTGAATTGCTTCAAGTGCCCTTAAATTGCCCTCATTACATAGACAAACACACACACACACACACACACACACACACACACACACGCATACAAACACAAATGCAGGCGCATGCATGACAGACACTTGAAAAGTGTTGCCACAGCTGCGCTTTTACAAATAGCCACGCCCCACATGACCATATACCGCCCACAAAATGCGGCACTCACACACACACACACACACACACACACATACACACACATGCCACTTTTCATTTCCGGCTTGCCACTCGCCTCAGTCTCCTCTTTACCCTAAACAGTGCCACTCATCTATCTACTTATGCTTTATATATTATCTTCTCGCTCAGCTGTCTCTCTCTCTCTCTCTCTCTCTCACTCTCTTTATTCTAAGCTTTAGCCAGTCTGTATATACGAAGTATACGATCCCCAGCCATCTTTGACAGCTGACCCCCAAAAAAACAACCCACCTGAACAAGTTGCCAGCTAGCTGTGATTTATAACGGTTTACCTGGCCAAAGACAGATAAAGTAGCTCAGTTTTAGATAAAAACCAAATTTCCAAAAAATCCTAAATTAGATTTAGATTCATTTCGGTAAGTTTAGATTTGAATTTAAATATCTAGTTTTGGTTTTTTTTTATGCTCTTCAGTAAAAAAAAGATTTTCTTTCTGTTCGCTTATCACTTTTTCTTAACTTGGCTTTTTTCGTCGCTGGCTTTAGTTCGTCGTTTTCGCAACATTAACTTCAGAGTCTGAGCGGATGTTGATGCTGCTGTTGATGCTGCTGCTGCTGCTGCTCCTGCTGCTGCTGTTGATGCTGTTGCTGCTGGTGCTGCTGCTGCTGCTGTTGTTTTTCCCTTCAGTGGCAACTAAAAGCCCAGCTGCAGCAACAACATTTATGTTGATTTAATTTCTGTGCCATTTTCTAAGCATTTGCGAAATTAAAAGCAACACGGGCAACAACAGCAGCCCAGTTGATCCGTTGCCGTCGTCGTCGTCGTTGTTGCTGTTACCCTTAGCCTGGCTTTTAATTTGTTCTGGAATGCGGTCAGCGCCAGAGTGAACCAGGAGAAGAGTGCCTTTAGCAATTTGCCTCGTTGCTGTTTGGTTGATATTGTTGTTGTTGTTGTTGTAGTTGTTTTTGGCAAATGCACATTTATAATTTTATTACTTGGGTTTTAATTATTTTGCTGAAAGTGGAAAGTGGCGCACACAGCTGAAATGCAGCCAGGCCAGGCCAGTTGTAAAACTTTAAGCTTTTGGAATTCTAATAAAAATAGCTAAGCATCTGAAATGTCGACACTCAAGAGCCGAGCTATCAAGTAAAATGCAACCAGCAGCTGAGATGACGTCACAAGAGTTCAATTTTACCGTAAATACTTTTCGATGCGAAGACGACTTGTGGCGTGGTGCGGCAAGTGGATGGAAGTGAATGGTATGGGCTTAGCGGTTAGCAGACAGCTGCCAAACTAGCTGCCGGCATTGCACTCCTGTCCACAGATGCTTAAAAGCAAATACCACGATGATATCTATAGTAAAATGCCATTGGGCTAAAACTACTTAAGGGCATGCTGCGGCAGGAGTTGGCATATGCAAAGGCAATGGCAATGGCAAAGGACAGCAGCGCCGGGATGCACAGGCACAGACACACAGACACGGCCAAAGGAAACGAGCAGCTGACAGCCCGAGTGCCAGGAATGTCGAATATGAAATGTGGCCAGATGATGCGCCAAAGTTGGAGTACCAGCCAAAGGAGCAGCTGCTGCCGGCGACAACAACGACGACGCCGCCGTTGCTTTCAAGTGCATCCGAGTGCAACTTTTGTGGAGGTGAAGAGGAAATATCGAAACACAGCCAAAAATGAAGAAATATGGAGGAAATACAGTAAATTTTCACCAGCCAAAACGATGAGTTACGAGTCCATAAAATAGGGAATAACGAAATGAAATACCCCAAATTTATTATCAGCAGAAATATGTGCAACAACCAACGATTTGAAGATTTATTGAGTTTGAGTTCCAAGTTTAAATTTAGCGTTAATTAAAACATGATCATTTTAGCTTGAATTTAGAGCTCGAGTTGTGTATGCCACTTGGAGTGTAGAATTTATGTGGAGCTCAAACGATAACCAAGTCGGTTCAGTTATGAACAAGTTATGGCTGAAGAAAGTTTTAATTTGTGAATATTTGAGACTTTTTGCGAACATTATTATATCGTGAATTTCGAGTTGAAATCGTGCTTCCAACTTTACATGTAGTATTCGAGCTGAAATAACGCTTCCAAGTTGAAATTTAGTGCCAAATTATGATCACAAAGCTGTTGCTACTAAAAATCGTTTCAGTTTTGAAATTGAGTAAGAAATTTTCAAAACATAAACTATAAAACTAAGAATGGGAATATGTGAGAATGCAGTTGACTTACTACATACTAGAATCATTCTGCTGATGGTTACTTATCGCACTCGCAACTTGAAAGCCATTCAAATAACAAAGCGCAACGTTAGCGACAACGTGCATTGTCTGACCCTAAAGTGTGTGGGGGCGAAAATACATCGAGCAAGAGATACAGAGAGACAGAGAGAGAGAGAGAGAGAGAGAGAGAGAGAGAAGAGAGAGAGAGAGACAGAGACAGAGACAGAGCCAGTAAGTGGGATAGAGACAGACTAAGCATATTTCCGTCAAACACAATAAGTCGATAAAAAAGACGACGGGAAAAACTATTTTCCAATTTTCCACAGTAAAATAAAAAAAAAAATGGAAAAATAAATGTAGCCAAGCGAATACGGGCGATGCAACACGAAAAGTTGCACATGAGGCCACAATAGCAAAAGAAGTTGCAAGCTGCACAAACACAGATATGAGAAAAACCCAAAAAAACGACAGGGATAAATAAAAAAAAGAAAAACCTTAAATTTGTAATGGCAGCTGAGGCAGCAAAAGTTGCACCAAAATGCAGACCAAAGGGGGCGAGGCGGTGGGGCGGACGGCCAAAGGAAAGATGGAAAAAAAAAGAAGAAAAGCAACGTAAAGAAGCAAACGGAACATGAAGATGAATTATTAGAAACGTATGCAAAATGGCGCATATGCATTAGGAGAAGTGCAGTAGCAGTAGTGGAAGTGTGTATGAGTGTGTGTGTGTATGTCTGTGTATGTGTGATTTCGAATAAATCAAATACTGCAAATGTGGAAAATGCGCTCGTCCATTTTCTGACCAAGAAACACAGAGCGAAAGATAGCTCGAGAGACATCTAGACATAAAATGTGAGTGTGCTCAGGAGTGTGCGAGTGTGTTCACGAGTGTGTGAGTGTATGAGTGTGTGAGTGTGTTCACGAGTATGTGAGTGTGTGTGTGTCTTTATGTGTGCATCTTGGCTGGCACGTATGCTCTGCGTAAAAGTCACAGCTGCAGTTGGCTACGTTTTTAATATGCTAAGCACTTTTTTTATGCATTTTACAACACTATCAATGTGCATGCGAAGTAGTGTCTTCGATGCAGCGACAAGTCACAAATGTGCATATCAATGCATGTGTCAAAAACGTTGCCGAGAGTTAATAATATACTATACTATATACCAAAGATAAGGCAACAAAATAGGGGACCCTGGGTATGCGGGGTAGGGTGGAGGATGGGGGGCGGGGGTTTACTAGCTTGGCAGTCAGCTTTCAAAATCCACTTTGACATCTGCACGAGCTGACTCTGAAAGAAAGCAAATCCCAAATGCTGCAGCTGCAGTTAGCCGGTTCAAATAAATGCGACTGAGTGACTTTTGTGTCTCTATCGTTGTCTTGATATCTACATATGTGTGTATGTCTGTGTGTGTGTGTGTGTGTATCTACTTTCCTATTTCCCCCCCCCTCCCCTCCACAAACATCTGGCATACTGATTATTGGTGAACGGGCACATACAACTTAAGTTGATGCATTGCCAAACGGCAAAAATTCCAATACAAAATCAAAAGCTGAAAAATTGCAGAGGAAGCTGCTCTCAAGCTCTCAAATACGTGAGCGAATGCCTGGAATTTTAATGCAACTTGCGAGCAAGCAAAAAAAATACTTGCAAAAATAGTTGTGATCAAAATGTTGCAAAATCTTGAAAATAAATAAGAAATGTAAAAATAATGAGAAGCTAGTCGACTATGTGATCCGAGCCAACGCCCCGCGCGCCTGCAGCACATAAAAGACACATTTTTTTGCAGCACTTTAATACCAACAAATATTTGCATAGAAAACGGTTTAAACAAAATACTCCAAATGCCTAAGAAAATTTAACATGGGTTAAAAATCCATTTAGATAGCAACATTTTTCCCAAATCCCTGGAAAAAACCAAATTGGAAATGGCATTGCAAGCGCGGAATAGCGTGACAGTACTGAAAATACGGCAAATACTCTTAGAGCCGTATACAATAACCATCTAATGCGACCAGAACATGAGGCAATAACACACTGGGAAATCTTGACAGTTGTGTGTGTGTGGGTGTGTATGTGTGTGAGTATAGTGCGTTAGATAGAGGTCAAAACATATATTTTTGGTACATAAGTCGAGCCACCCCCTTTAATTGTAGATGGAAGGAGGGGAAGATCTCTGCTGGGTTGGGAGATTTATGCGAGGCACGTTTCGTTGCCGGAGTCGTCAGCACGTTACACTTAAGAAAATCAGACAGTAGCTAGAGCAACAACACCGTCGACAACAGTGTTGTTAAACGCCAAATGCAATAATAGCAAAATTCCGTTACGAAAATGCCAAAAAAAAATGAAGCAAGAAAACGTATAACATGAGAATGCAACAAAGGCAAAGCACTTAGCGGTTTACGTTGGCGGTTACACAAGGGGCCAACAACAGCACCGAACCAAACCTCCCCTTGTCGGAAAAACCACTATGCCTGGTTACGGTTAGACGGTTAGACGGTTCGACGGATCCGACTGTCTGTCTGTCTGTCTGTCGGGTAAACTGTTGGTACAGTACGCTTTTCGGTTTTCGATGCTCGGTCGGTTGAGCTCGTAACGTGTCCATTTTAGGATTATGCAGCTTTTCGCATACACACACACACACACAAAACACACACACAATACACACACACACACACACACATACATGTGTCGAACGTGACAATTTTCGGACAAAGCTAATGATGTGAACATGCAATTTGTATAGAACTCGTGTGTGGAGTTGATGGGTGGTTCAGAAAATGTAGCAACAGAAGGCCAGGTCGAAGGTTAAATACACTAAGCGAAACTCTAGACAGCAACAGCTGCTGACTGGATACAGAAATTGTTAATGACCTAGACAGTTCAAGTAAAAAAGCAGCGGAATACAAAAGGTAAGCTTGGAAATGGCACTAACACAAAAAGCAACAGAGCAAAGCAGAATGTGACACACACAAAAATATTAGTCAAAATGTCAAAGTTCATTGAGCAAAGGAAACTTTTTAATAAACATTGATAGTAACAAGCGAGACAAAGGCAACAACAAGCGGACGGACAGAAGACAGAAACAACCCAGCAACTCAAATCGAAAACAAAAATGAAGAATCTTTTCTGCGACGAAAGCAAAAAAGGAATTACTATGATTATCAGGCAACAGCAACAGCAGCAACAGCAGCAGCACCACCATCATCATCGAAAGCTGAAGAACAATCTGTGAACATGAACAATGTGACAAGGTCGCTCAGAAGAAGCAAAAAAAAAAATGAGGGGCGAGACGAAACGATACGTGTCTGAGCGTGTAATAAATTAATGAAAAGTTGATGGCGCTGTCAAAGGCGTTGCCGGCATAACAAAATCGAAAAAAACATCGAGCGACGAAAGAAAATGGGCAACAGAAATATACGAAACTAAAAAAAAAAAAAAAAAAACAATTCAAAGCTGGAAAACAAACGCAGAAAAACTTTTTTCATTAACAAAACAAAATCGAGAAAATGTTGATGTCGGACCATATAAAACATATAACAAATACATACAAAGCTCGACTGCTTTTTGCTGCTGATTTTTCACACACACACACAGCGACGAAATGTCAACAAATGGCGGCTAGCAAAGTGTTGAAAGTTGTTTTAATGTTAATGACATTTCATTACAAACGCACAAATATTCAGCAACGTTATGGGCGGGTGGGGGGGGGGGCGGATTGGGGTGTTAGGTGTACTGGTTCAGGGGTGGCTTGTAACTTTGTGTGCGGCGGCTCGTTGACAAATTGCTGAACATATATTTTATGCCGGCCAGCCTGACATACGCAAGGGCACAGCGGACACAACGTTATAACAACAATAACAACGCGTCGAGAACAAGCAAATTGAATAATTAAATAACACATTACGAATACGCACTGTGGTGCAGCTGAAATAATACAAATCTGCATTTAAGTCACAGTTTTTGCATGTTTTCATTGCACTGCAATATTTTCCGAGTCGTGATGCTAATGCTGATGATGCTGCTGTCACAACACTCGCCACACACACATACATACACATACACACACACACACGCACACATACACATACATTTCTCTGGGGCATGCACTTGAGTTTTGAAGCCTCTTCGTCGTTGGCAGGCATTTTCTCAACGCTGCGCTATTTTTACAATTTTAGGTTAAGATACTTAAGCGCAGAGTGGCAGGCAGCGCCAGCATGTGAGTCATGATGGCAAGAATAAACACGCACACACACACACACACACACAGTCAGAGGGGGGTAGCAAGGATATGTTAAAGTAAACAAGCAACTGAGGCGTCACAGCGTACCGAATCTCAAAAGGCTGCTTGATGCCAAAAATAATGCGAATAAAGTTGAGACGCGGCTATGCAATTTGGAGCAAAACGATGTGCAAATACACTGGAAAAAATATTGCTTGCTATAAAATATATGTACATAGATGATCATTATATTTAATGTATAAGGATTACATTTTATTTTAAATTTAATATTTGAAATGAAATAAATTTGTGAGTATTCAAATGAAAAGTGGTTTTTTTCACATTTTCATATTTCATTTTCAATTTTTCATATAAAAAGCGCTCCTTTATGTAATAGTTCGAGAGTCTGCGAACATTTGCATTACACACAAAAGCGAACACGCCCCCAATGAGTGAGAGTAGCGAGTGGCTTTGAAATTCACTCAGCTGACATCTAAAGAGCATGCTCGAGAAGAAACCTCCAGCCTCCAGTGCCAGGGCAAAGAGGTAAAAAGTAAAGAAAAAAAAATGAAATACAAACAATTTGTTCACACACTAATTAACATGATGTTGCATATACAAATTGGGAGCAGACGAAAAGGGAGAACACCAATTTAAGACTAAGTGCTAGAAGCACTCAACTTAAATTACATTTGTCAAATTTAATTATTTAATCAACTAAGAACTATTTCAATTAGAAAACAACAAAACAAACAACTGCAAATGTAAAGCAAAATAAATGTTCAAATAGTTTTAAGCAATTAATAAATAATTAAAAGCTTAAATCGAGAAATGGACACAAAACTAAATTGCTTGACAGCAAATTGATGTTGCTTTAATTGAAACCACACAATTTGGCAATAATAACAATATAAATACAGTTTACATTACAAGCTAAGGCTGTCATTGATTTGAAGTTCGCCTCTGATATAATTGAAATGATGTCTAATAACGACTTTTGTTTAAGAAATTCAAATTGGGCCTGCAATCATGTGCAAATGCCGTCCAATTTGCAGCTAAATCGAGTTTAGTGAACATGTATTTCAATGGACTCAATTTTAGTTTGGTTTAACTAATTTGAAAACAACGTTAAACTCATTCCAAAGATACATATACAATTAACAGCAGCAGCAGCCGAGCAGTTAATTCACATTTGAAATGCCTGCTTTGTGCAGCACCTTTGACTCAAAAGTTTTGGCCATCTTGATTAGTTTGTTTGGACATTTTGTTCACGTGGTCGTAGTCGCAGCCGTCTTTTTTATTCTAGAGTTAAGCCCAATTTTCGTATAAAATAATTACGGAGCATGAAATTGAATTGAATGAATGCCGTTTCGTAGAATTGCTCGAACGAACTTTTTCCACAAATTTGCTCGCAACCTAAAAAAAGAAGAAATAAAAAAAAAAAAACACACGACGAAACTTTGTCGCACTCGTGCGGGTGTGTGTGGGTGTGTATTGGTTTGTGTATGTGTCCCCAATAGTTGCAACTTGTCCTCTTTTCTTTTTTTTTTATGCTCTTGGCTGGAAAATTAATTAAATGTTCTGCTGGCATTGAATTGCACGGCTGTGAACATGCATGGAATTAGTTATCAAATAGAAAATTTGGGGCACCAACTGGCCTTTTCTCGGCTGCTACACAACTCGGACGTAAATCGCAGCAAATGTTACATTATTTAATATAAAATATTTACTGCCATATATATATATATATATATATATATATATATATCTACATACTTGATCCGGTATGTATATACAAAATGTTTGCTGCTCTAGTCGGAAAACATTTGTGAAAACAGTTTGCACTTTGTTTTTCATCTGGGTGCCCCGATCCTCCCTTTATTTTTTCCCTAGAATTTTCACAGTTTTTATGTTAAATTTGCTGGAAACTCGGCTGTGAGCAGTGGACAGAAGCGTGTTCTTTGGGGGTCACAGTAAATTGCAAATGATGAAACTTTGCCCATCATAAACGCCATTTTATGTTAGCCAATATGGCGTCGTCCACATTTCCGTATCCCCCACTCCCCGCTCCCCCACACACACCGAACAAATGTGCTTGGGCGTAAATTTTCACTTTTTAGTTTGCAAACTTTTCGGCTATAACGAGTGGGGGGCAGCAGATAGGGGAATTTCGGGGGTAGGGGTTCAATGGAGGGGATTGAAAACGAAACGAAACGAAACGAAACGCTTTTTATAGGCTAGCTACACTAATCGCCATATTTCGGCATCAATAACAATTACGAGCGCCCCGAAGCTGATTCTCATCTCATTTGTTATGCAAAGATGCGAGAAGGGAAAAAGTTGCCAACTGAATTTTTCCACACAATTTGCTTCTGAACTTTGAACTTTCGCACTCAAATGACTTTAAATACACACTCAAAGCACTGGGCTGGCTATCAACTTGGGGACTAGGCCCACTTAACCCCGTCATAAGCAACAACGCCAACAATTGAGGTGCCCAAATGTATGTCAGCTGTTAATTAGCCGCACTTCACTGGTCGCAGCAGCAGCAGCAGCAGGTACAAAAAAAAAAAATAATAATAATGCATATTCATGGTGTTAGTGGGTTTGTGTGTGCGACACGTGATGCAGGCAAAACAAAAAAAATATATACAAAAATTACGAAAAAGGAAAACAACACAAAATTGTATATGGCCATGTCACGCATACGCCACGTGAGCCACGACACGCTCTTTCACTTGAAAAAGTCCTTGAAACATGGCCCTTCCAACAACAACGACGACAACATCAAAAGTCAACTGAGGGGCGGGATGCAAAGGGGCGTCGTGCGGAGAGGTGTGGCTTTAACCGTCAGCAGATTGACTTAATGTTACCCTTTGCGTTTCATGTCACAATATACCACTTTATTAATGGACGTTTTTGTGCCACAGATCGACAGACTGCGATTAACCACAGCTGATGCTTGAGTGCTGTTTGCATTTGCATTATACAAATTTATTTAGATTAATATGTTGCAAAGTGCAATCTTTTGATACATATATGGTTCAACTAACACAGATGTAGATAAGTACAAAGTTAAATGTTAAACGTTAAACGTTATTCAAATATAAATTTGAATAGGTCTCAGTTAACACCTTTTCAAGTCCTTCGTGGGCAATACACAGCAGTTGCTGCTTAAAGTAAACTTCAACTTGAGTTTCAGCTTGCAATACCTATTCAAAATGTAGAAAATATAACAAAATCTTCTCTTTTCTGGCGAATTCTCTTAGCTGGTATTTTAAGTAATAAAATCAGTTTCGATACAAAACACACATTCTAAATAAAGGCAGCTGATTAACTGCTTAGAGACACTGTGCTTAACAATGTGCGCCCAAACTGCCATAGCTCTAAAAGCGTAATCTTAAAAAACTTAATTTAAACAATTCTTTAGAGTACAGCAAGGCAACAAGGAAGCAGCAAAACGATTCGACCATGTCTATAAATATTTGTTTGTTATATAAATACTTAAAAATGTATATATATATAGTTGCCATTCTTCTCATTTTAATTATCTGAAGAGTGCAAATAACAATCAGCATAAATTTTGCCACACAGCGCGCGCACAAAACTGCAGTTGCGAAATGTATGGGAAAAGTAAAGACACACAAGAAAAGGATAAATGTTTGTGGAAGATTGGATTGTGAATTCGGGTCTGGGTTCTTGTTAGTTGATTGGTTTGGTTTGGTTTGGTTTGTATTGTTGTTCTTGGGATCTTCTATTTGTGCTGGGGCATTTTGCCAATTCATTTTCGCTTCAAGTAAAATTAATTAGAAATCAACAAAATGAGCATAAGGCGAAAAAGTATATAAAAAAAAAAACACACACACACACACACACATAAATCTCGGTGAGCCTGAAATGGCAAAATTAAGAACACACACACACACACAGACACACACAGACAAAGCGCAGCGGCAGGAAAATAAAGAATACAATTTTTCACTTGGCCAGCGTCAACAAATTAAGCAGCAAAAAATACAGAGAGAGAGAGAGAGAGACAGAGAGAGAGAGAGAGACGAAAAAGGCAAGCAGGGATAAGAAAAGAAAACCTTTGGCAAATAATGAAAATGAATGAATAATTTGTTGAATTGCGCAGCTGCAATATTGCTGCTGGTTATTGCTCGGAGCTGTTTTGTTAAGAAGGCAAAAGGAGTTGGCCAAAAAAAAAAAAAGAAGAAAAACACTCCGCACCGTGGCCAATAATCATTATAATAAATGTATATTTTGCCTTCATGGCCAAAAATGTTCATGTAATTACTCAAATCAGCTGCAGCTGAGACGAAGACTGAGATTGGCTTGTGCCAAGTGTTCCAATCATTTCTTATGTCTCTGCTCTTGTTCTTGTCATACTTATAATGAAATGAGATATATATATATATGTATATGTGTGTCTATATATGTATATTTCCCCCATCTGACTGAGTGTCATTATCAACGTCTGCCCGGTGTGGCCAATATTTGTATAATTTGTCTTTATTGTCATTGACATTAGGCACATTTGTTGCGGCGATTATCTGGACAATCTTTAAGTGGGCAAACAGCTGACGCTGCTAATGGCAGCTTGGGGGATTTGTTTCAGGGCACAGGAATGGAGGGAAATAAGAGGAGCCAAACCCCCGCGTTCCCGTCTGGCTAGCCAAAACAGGATGTCAGATTGTGCCTGACATTTGGTCGCGTGCTGTTTAATTTGTTTTTCTGGCTGGTCGGCAAATGAAAATGCAAATTATTCCGGGAGCTGGATTTATAATGAGCAACATAAGGAAAAACTAAAATATATATATATATATACATAATTCATAGTTCATGAGGAGAAATTGTGTGCTCGGCTTATTCGTATAATGGATATTTGCGTTGGCTTAGAACTAAGTAGGCAACACTTGAAATTACTATAAATTACGCAAAGTTTAGCAAAAAGCCTGAAATCACAATATTAATCGATAAATATATCGATATATTTATGTTGATCCACACAATAAATTGCAGCAATCATTTAATTTATTCAATACGAACGCCAAACTCGCTAAACATAGTATTTTAAGCTTAGAAGTATTGAAAAACGATAAATATATCGATAAATTTCGGTATTTCCATAAACTACATTAACTTTCAATACTTTCAGCAACATTATATTAAATGCAGAGAAGCATTCACAAAGATTTTGATTCAACAAAAAAATGTAATCGAGATTTTAATCGATAACTGCAAGGCAGCAGCTGTAAGATATGTGGAACATCTGAAAACGGCTCAGTCAAGTAGAGCTAAAGCAGTAATCAATGAAATCATATTATTAAATAGTAAAATCTATCGAAACTTCTTTCAATTCCCACCTAAGTCCAACTCTATTAAGTTCACATGCGCATAAAATTCGTAGAATTTTTTTTTAAAGTTTCACTTAAGTTTAGCATCCACCCGCCGCCGCCTTCCACACATTTGCTAAAGTTCGTAAATAACATGCAACACCTTAACAGTGGATAATAAATGATAATAAGCTAGCGAGACTAGAGGGGAGATTATCTGACTGGATTTAGGGGCGCCCAGCAAGTACAATCTGGCCAGGATACGCGTAATTATTTTAATATTTAATGACTGTGAAAAATCAAAAGAAATGGAAAACCAAACGAAAAGCGAACGCAAAGCAAACAGCGGGAAAGCAACAAGAGCTCGAGAGCTCGAGAGCTCGAGAGCTTGAAAGCTTATGCAAATGAGCAGAAAACTAGGAGAGACGACGCGACGGGAGGATGATGGGCGTGATGGGGAGACTTACCACTGGCACGGGTATCACACAGTAAACACAGGGATGGCCAACAGCAGCGGCGGCAGCGACCGTAGGCAGACCGTAGGCGGCAGCGGTGGCGGCGTTCACGCACAGATGATCCGTTTTAAATATCTTTGTTGGCGGCGGCTGGGCAATCAGCGAGGATGAGGCGCTGGAGCAAGTGTACAGCGTCGATGTGGCGGTGGACGACGTCGTGGCTGCTGTTGTCTTCTTTGGCTTGACAACACTGGTTGCTCCTGCTGCTTCTGCTTCACTTGTGGGTGGCAGCGGTGGTGGTGGTGGTGGTGGCGGTAACGCTGTTAGCGACAAGGAGCTGTAGCTGCTGCTGCTGCTGGAGCTAAAGCTGTAGCTGCTGCTGCTTACGCTGACCGAGGCGTTAGCCTTAGAATTTGTTAACAAATTTTCTGTTGTTGTTGTCGCTGTTGTTGCTGTGCCTGCTGTTGCCGCTGTTGTTGCTGTGCCTGTTGTTGCTGCTGCTGCTGCTGTTGTTGTTGCTGTTGCTGTTGTTGTTGTTGCCGCTGCTGCTGCTGCTACTACGTTTGCCGCCGCTGCTGTTGTAGTTACTGTTACTGTTACTGTTGTGGTGACTGCTTCTTGCTGCCGCTCTGTTTGCACAACTGTTGCCAACTGTTGACTTGCAGCTGTTGTTGCCTCGCACTGCTGTTGTTGTTGCTGCTGTTGCTGCTGCTGCTGCTGTTGTTGTTGCTGCTGTTGCTGTTGTTGTTGCTGCTCGAGCTGACTGAAATTAGTTAGCTTCAATGTTATTGTGGGTAGCGGCGACGGTTTTCTCTTGATTGGCGCAATTTTAATGGCTATTAATGTGCACGTTGATCGTGAATTAATTTGACGCCTCCTTTTAGCTGCTCTTAGCTTGCTTTTTGTGTTTGCTTTATCTCACTGTCTCTCTCTCTCTCTCTCTCTGTCTCTCTCTTTCTGTCTCGCTTCCTCTTTAGTGCTGGCCAACGACTTTCCGTGTGTTTTTATTTGTGCCTTTTGCCTCGTCGGGATTTCAGCTTCTTATTTATTCGTATTTATTTTTTTCTTTTTTTCTGCTATTTATTTTCTAATTACAACAACCAGAGAATAATTCAATTTGCGCTAAGTGTTGATTACGTTTTTTGTTTGTTTGTTTTAAAAACATTTACTAAGTATATAATCTGTATGTTAATTTTATTTTGCTTTGCTAACACCAAACACTTAAAAGTTTTACGTTAAGTTGAAGTTTCTATAACAATTACAGTTACTAAAGCACACTTAGACTTAAATATGCAAATTTTATATATTTAATTTTTAAGCTAAGCTTTTTTCTTTTGCTAGTTGAAATATTTCGAAATTCTCTAGTTTAATTTTTAGCTAGTTTTATGTTGCTTTTCATATATATTTTTCACTCACACTTTTTGCGCTGTTTTAAAACCACTTTTTTTTTAGCTTGCAAGTTTTTGTTTTTATTTAATTTATTGTCTTTATTAACGCACAAAATTGTTTAACACTTGAAGTCTTGATTTAATTTTGATTTTAATTTTACTTTAATATTTTTTTTATATTAAAATAATACTGTTTACTATGCATTTAATTCGTTTTTAAATCGTTTTAATAGCTTTTCTCAACAGAGATTATTTTAATGATTTGAGTTTAATAAATTATTTTTAGCTTCTTTTTTTGTTTTGAAGAGTTTAAAACTCGCAGTTTTTTTTTATTTATTATACTTTTGTTTATCAACTTTGTATCTTTAAAAGACAATTTTTGCTGCACTTTTAGCTGATTGTATTTGAAATACAAATAACCTTCTCTCTATAGGGACTTTAGACCTTTAGCCAATTTCTTGTTGCTAGCTTTGAGCAGTTTGTGTTGCTGTTGTTGTATGTTTGTTTTTGGTTTGGTTTTGTTTTGGTTTTGTTTTGTTTGTTGTTTTGTTGTTAGGCTAATTAGTTTTAGCACCGTTCGTGTAAATAATACTGTTGGTTGTTGTTGTTAAATTGGCGTGCGTGCGTGTGTGTGTGTGTGTGCATGGATTGCCCAGACAACAACGGTAAACACTCGTGAGTGCATTCACTTGACGACGACGGCGACGACGACGACGACAACGACGACACAAAACACAAAGCGCAACTCTGACTATGTTTTTTTTTTTTTAAATATGGACAGAATGTACTCACAATTCGAGAATATTTTTTTTTGAATATGACGTATACGCGCGTGAAAATTATTTGATATTTGCTATTAATTTCGCTTTTGTTTTCTTTTTCTTTTTTTTTTTTTAATTATTTCTCTTTTACTCGGGGAGAGGCGCAAACACAAAATGGCGACTACTTGTCGGAATTTCACTTGATCTGATTTAACGGCTGGTTATAAACTTTTTTTTTTTGGATTTTTTGTTTTTTAGGGGACTGCTGATGGATCAGTTGGGTCTTGACTCCTGACTTTGACTGGCTTTTTGGCTGCTTGGCTTGGCTTCAGCTTCGGCTCGGCTTTGCTTTGGCTTTGGCGTTGGCTGCTGGCTTTGGCGTTGGCTGCTGCTGGCTGGCTGGCTGGCTGGTCGGTCTGTCGTTCGCTTTCCGTTTGCGAGAAATGAGGAAAAGGCGTTTAACTTAACTTGACAATCGTCGAATGGATTCTGAATTTCTCATTGAGTAAGGTTGCATGTTCAACTTGAGGCCAGGCCAGAACATTGGCAGCCAGTCGGCGCCAGGCTTCGGCCCTAGCACCCGATGACGCATTCGTGCCGGCAAACGTTTGCCACAGCGAGAGCCATTTTGCAGGATCCACAAATGTTTGGCGCATGCGTTGCACGCATTTTTTGTGTTGTTGCAGGATATAAGGCGGCACATTCAGCGCTGCACATGCCAAAGGAGTAGTCGCGGCGGTTTGGGTGGATGGGAGACTGTGTGTTGCAGCGCGTAGGCAACACGTTTTCAGTGTATGGGGGATGAGAAGGTCTCTCTACTCATGCAACCCGTTGGGGCGTAACCAATTGAAATGCATCTCAGCCTACGCGAGCCGCAATTACCTTAACAACTTTGCGTTTGGTAATTGTCAACATTGAATTTAATCAGAAATTACGACGTGCTTCTCAAGGCTACACACACTTATACACAACTCACACACGCACACACTTTTTGTTTACCCACCGCTCGCTAGCTGCCCAATCAAATATAAATACATACTTTAACAAGGCAAATAACTCGACGGTAAAATTAAGTTTGCCACAAGACTTTAACAAGACTAACGAAAATGTAAAGCAACAAACAGTGGAGAGTTGCGGTATGTAACACAAATCCTTGGAGAGTTTTCGAATAGGTTTCTGTTTAGCAATGCTTTCAAACATAGCTGCCACCAAGTGGCAATATAAACTAGATATTAGAATTGTCAATAACATCAAATATAAATATAATTATTAATAAAAATAAACATGCTATAATAAAATTAAAATTTTTACCTCAAATTCAACGCTAGTCAGGAAAAGAATAAATTGCTGAAGAAGAAGAAGAAGAGAACAGAGACATCTTAAAAAGAACATTTAGAATTAGCAACTAAAAATGCTCAAAGGTCTGCAGCTGGCTTTAAGAATTCAATTTAGTGAATCGCATAAAGTGATATACATATATGCAAGTTTTATAGAAAAATTCCCAAGCCAGACAAGAAAACTTCAGCGCTGACTAAGCGGGAATGTTTACAATTTTGTTTTCTTTATTTATTTTTTTTTTTTTACAATTTTACATTTTTATTTTGATGTGGTCGGCATTGTTGTTGCTGTTGTTGCTGTTGTTGTTGCGAGTGTGCTGAAAGCTATTTAAATGGAACGCTCGTGAAAAGCAAAAGCAACGCCATGCGGCCATTAGAGGATGCCCAAAATAGTCGTCGCCACAAAGCACAGCGAGAAGCACAGCTCTGAGATGGGCAACGGGTGCGCCAGTGGGGACTGGGGAAGTTTTGTGGAGTGCGGGGGAGGGTTGCGGGAGCATTGCTTAAAACGTAGCCACAGTAGTTGGCCGCCGCATAGTGCGGCAACATCAACTGAATAGTTTATTATACAAATATACGCAGGTAAGTAGCTTTAGAAGGCAATGGGGCAGATTGTAGAGGAGGACGCACCGCAGCTTACAAATGTAAAACTGCCTTTGTGTTTGTGTTTTGTAGAATGCATAAAATATTTATGTATATATATATATATACTATATAAGTATATGCCATCATTATGCAATAAAATCTGCACTGGAATTAATCAAAGAGCAAACAAAAAAAGGACAGAATATAAAAGGGTCGAGCTTTAGATTTATTTGAGTAATGATTGCAGGTAAGCAGGATTAGGCCTGCAAGTGTCGTGTATTGATATGAAGGGGGTGTGGCTGGGAGAGGTACGGGGCTTTGCCAGCATTAGGAGCATAGAAAGCCATATCATTGCTGGAACAAGCGGCAAGAAGGAGTAGCAGCAAGCAGCAGCAATTTTCCACTCAAATGGGCCAACGCTGCGTATGACACATGTCGATTGCAGTGGCGCCCCCTTGCGGCCGCCGGGGCGCCCCCTATCAGAAGTCTGAAATCAGTAAAAGAAGAAGAAGATGCAGACGACGGCAGCATAGAAGGGTGCCGAACCAAATTTGAATGAATGAGTTTGTGCGAGTGAATGAATGAATGAGTGAGTGAGTGAGTGCGCTGCTGCCAGCTTGATTGCTTGATTGATGCACTGATGCAGTTGATTGATCGATTGATTGATTCATTGTGGCGCTGATTGCGCACAAGCTGGCGTTTTACGCTGGTACATATTTATAGTTATATATATATCTATATATGTATATGTAGCCAGAAGCTGTGTGGCATATAATGCACAATTTATGACAAAGTTTTTAAACCATGATTTAGATGACGAAATGGGTTGGTTAAGAATTGATGGGGAATTTCTTATAAATTTATATGAGCATCAAACTTTAGTTAACTCTATAAGTATCCATCAACTAGCAATATCGATAACATTTCATCGATAAATATTAAGAGCGATTATGTTTTGAATATATCAGATCGTGGTAGGAAACCCAACTTTAGTAAAATCTAAGACAAACTAGCAACTTTGATAACTCTTGCCAATTATTAACTTCACTCTGTTTGAATGTACACACATAGAGGAATAGATAGGAACCATAAAAAACGTATATTTTTGCTACTGCAATAAGAATTATCGTTGAAAGGAAACAATCAACAGTCTTTAAACTTTATAGATATCAAGCTATCAAAAGCAAAAAGCACTTAGTTAAATCGATAACAATATATATAAAAGGTCTTTTAATTTCACTCACATTTGCATAATTTTGTGATCGCGGCATCGGTGGCGGTAATTGCTGCGAATTTGGTGGCGCTCTCATGTGGCCAGCATTGGAAGCTCCAACGGCGGCGCCAACGCCGCCATGTCCGGTTCCGGGCCCAACGCCTCCCGACTGCTGCTGATGGGGCCCGCCCATCTGCTGCTGCTGCTGCGGCGGCTGCTGATGGAGTGGCGGGGGGGCTGGGCTGTAGCGTGGATGCATAACAAATGCTGCTTCCTCTTCTTCTTCTAGCTGTTATTTGAATTGTTTCACTCGCGACGAATTAACTGCAAAGGGAAATGGCAAATAAAACAAAACTGATAAGCGAAAATTGTGATTAGAGAAAGTGAATTGTGAATGTGGCGCAGCACAAACAACATCTATACCAATGACAAGCAATCTGATAATTATGACACTTTCTATAAATGCTGCCAAACGCTTTAAGCATTGTTTTATATATATTTTTATAATATTTAACTAATTATTATTATTTTATTTCTCTGATTTATCCAGAAGCAATGCCTTATTTGGCAGTAGTTATGCTTACGTATCAGCAACACTGCATTAGTATCAGTAGCTAACTAATTTTTCTAGTCTTCTGCACTTTACAATTTTATTAATTATTATCTTTCTATTTTCTACGTTGTATCTTAATAATTTCACTGCTCAAATGCTAAAGATACCCTTTTTGGAAGTAGTTCTGCTTGCGCATCGGCAACACTTCAGCTAGCTTTCTGCTATACTCTACACTGCACTTTGCACTCTCATCGGCCATTTCATGCACGTCATGTCCGAGAGAGAAAGAGAGAGAGAGATATGTTCAGATCATTTGACGTTCGCCTAATGTGCAATTTATTGCAATCGGCGGCGGCAACACTGTTGCAAGACGCGTTTGCATGCAACATAGGCAAAATTTTATTATGCATATCATTTTATTTGTTTGTTTTTCTTGTTGTTCTAGTGGTTGGCTAGATTCTTGCTGCATGTTGTAGGCTTAAAAATAGCACACAGCCAAGTTGTATTTTTATGGGGCCAGACAACGGCAACAGAAACTCACATTTACACACACATATATATATATATAAACACACTTGCACACATACGCACACACATAAATAAGCTCATACATTGACCGGCAAAGAGAATAGCCAAAAAAGGCGCAACAACAACAGTTATTTGCGAGCACACAGACACACTGAAGAAAATCTTTGATGTGTTTATTAGGCTGAATAGCAGTTTTAATAATTTGTTGCTTACAATGCACGACACAATTGTTGTTCATGTTATTATTATTATTTTTATTATTAACGAATTTCTGTGCTCACAAAAGGACAATGACAGCAATGTGAGAGAGTGAGCGAGAGAGAGAGAGAGAGAGAGCGACAGCATCAGACGTTTTCTGACAGCTGCAGCTGACTGAACGAGAGAGCAGCAGCAACAGCAGCACTGTCAGCGAGAGTGCGAGTGTAGGAGAGAGAGAGCCGGCAAAAGCAAAGGCAAAAAACAAAAAAATAAACCCAAAGCACGCACAACAAGTGAGCAAAAAAGAAAAACACAAAACGCCCGCCTGATTTTGCCTCATTGCCCGCTTTGATTAGATTTCGGCACTAAAAATAGCACCCAATTTTTTGGACAAACATTTTGTAAAAGTGCACAAGCAATATTGTGCACACTCAAAGATTCTGCATCTAAATGTTGAGTGAGTGTCAAGCAGTTTGATAGTGTATTGTATGCAGCGACCAACTGACTGAGAGCGTCCCTGTTTTTATTGTTGTTGGTTTTGCTTGCGTTTGTTTTCTGTTGTCTGCTTCATTTTCACATTTGCTGCTGCTGTTGCTTATTATGTGCTTTTATGCAATTTCCAATTCGCACCTAACTATTGCCATCGAGTGCAATGACATGTAATAAGCAACAACAACACAATTTTTCTCGCTATGCTTTCAATTAGCTAAAAGCTGCAAAATTTGTTACGACAGAACAGATAAGGCATAATGGGTATAAGCAAGGGGTGGGGTGTGGAATGCTTACTTCTTGAATGTCAGCTGTGCGCTGGCTGCTCTTGTTGCACGTTATTCGCGTTTTACGTTTGATTACGATTACGAGATTTGAGATTTTACTCACACAACAACAAAAGCGTACAGACACACACAAGCGCACACACACACACACGCATACACGCACAGACTTTTTGCATACAGAGTCGCACTGAAAGTGAGAAGAAATAAGAATTTCGACCGCACTTTGTACTTGACACGCGCCGCTTCTTAGTTGTTGTTGTTGCTTTATGTTGTTGCTAGTGTATATTGTTGGTGTGTTTGGTGCGTAATGAATTTTGAATTTATGCAAAAATGTACAACGACAAAATATACGTTGCGCAGCGAGCGAGCCAAGCGAAAAAAAGCGCAACACTCACAAAACCGACAGCGGACAACGGAACGAAATGTATGTGAAAACGGTGGTGGATGAGAAATAGCAAAAGCAAACAGCCAAAGCAACACAGAGAGCGAGCTGACCGTGAGCGAGAGAGAGCGAGAGAGAGAGCACAAACACAAATTTTTGACTTTGTGGTGCGCTCATTTCTTCTCTTTGCCTCACTATCTGTAGGCGCTCTTGCACTCTATCTCGCTCTTTCTCTCTCTCGCTCTCGTTTCAGCTAGTGGGAAAGGCAGGCACCCGGCAAAAGTTGCCGTTTTGCTTTGTGTTGTTGTTGCTTTTGATGGTTTGAAACGGCAATATAAATTTAAATAATTCAACAAATAGAAATAGAAACTTGCTGTGCTTGCTCTGATTAAGTGCATATGTTTGTAAATATTTATATGAACGGATGTATATACATATATATAAATACTCATGCATGTATGTGCGTTTTTGTGTGTAAAAGTACATACAACACTGCTTATGCTGAAAAATGCAGCTGAGCACAGTCGCGTGTTGTAGCAGTTAGCTTTTATCACAAGTGCACAGCACTTGGCGCTTTTTCGCGGCAAATTTAAATAATCGGGGAGCATAAATTAATAATAATATAAACAAAATACAGAAAGATTACAGTTGTCACTCGAAAATAAGAACTTAAATAGAGAATAATTCCTTAAGAAAAAATTGCAAAGTATTTTGTATTGTTCCACTCGTGTTCAGCCAAAAATGGTCTGAATTTTTTTCTTTCTTTTCTTATTATAATGCTATGCATAAGACTCGATTCAGTCTATTCTATATGTTTTACACATATCAGTTGTCAATCATCTGAAACTGTTATTGTTTTAGCATTTTTTTTTCCCCATTTGTCTTAAAGCGCTTGCTGGCGCAGTTTCATTGCCATCTGTTCTTGGCCATTACGCAAATACAGGCCAATAAAAAGGAAGAAATACGCCCCTTCCGATCCCACTCCCCCTTTCTTGACGTCAGTTCGTCACATTTCTTGGGGAAACAGGGGAAAGTGGGGAAACTGTGGAAATTGTTGAGCCAGCAAGCAGCTCGGTGACATTTTGAAATATTTAAACAAAATTAATATTCTCAACAAGTGCGCGACATAAAAGTGCGAACCCCACACACGCATGAGCATTATCCCGGTTCGTATTAGTCCCCAACCTACTCCACTTGCACCTCCCCATTCAGTCCCCCTCGGCCCACGACTTTGGCACTTTACAAAGAGGACTAAAGGACTAAACAAATGATGCATGACAACAAGAGGCGGCCAACAAAAAAGAACAAAAATTGACACACACACACTCGCACACACACACACACACACACACACAATGTGTGTGTAAACAAAGCTCTCTGCATATGCCTACAACAATAATTTACAACAACAAGTCAAGCGAAATTTGAAGAACGAGCAAAATGAGCAAACAGCAGAAGCAGGACATGAAGGAGAAGCAGCAGTAGAAAAGGAGGACACGAAATGAAACGGAACGGAACAGAGAGCAAACATGCAAAGAATTTAAATTTATCCAAAATATGCAAATTTAATGACACTATCTTGATATGCAAATGCCAAACGCCAGCAAAATACAAGAAAAATGGCGCTACACCAAAAATACGAATGAAAAGAAGAAAAAAAAAAGAACGAGACGAAAAAGAATGGCAAGAAAATGGAGCAAGAAATCAAAAATGTCAATATACACACAGACACACACCCGCGCACACAATGGAAACACTTTCGCTAAAACGCATGAAAAATAACATATTATGGAAATGTACAAAAGGGGGTAAGGCGGCCGGTTGGAAACTGCGCCTCTGCGGCCAAAATGGCGACGCGTTGGCATTTTCATTAAGTTTGGCACCATTTTTTTTTCTTATTTTGCTGTTGCCTTACATTTTTTTGTTTTTTCTTTTATGCTTGCTCTTTCGTTTTTTTTTTTTCTTGAAGCACATTCTTGTCGCGCTGAGAGACAGGAGGCAGCCTGGTACGTGACCGTAAGCAATTTGTAGTGCTGTAGCAGGGAGCTACACACACACACACACACACACACAAAGAACAAGTAGCGTCCACTGCGTAATCGCATCAGGAAAGTGAAATGTCAGCTCTTTTGCAGCATCGCACTTCCATCATCTTTCTTTCCAAAGAAAGATAGAGAGAGTGAGAGTGAGCAGCAGATGCTTAGGCAACACTGGCAGGAATGCGAGTTAGTTACAAAAATAGTTTTCTAAACAACGGAATGCACATCTGAAATGCAGAAGAAGATGGCGCGTGATCCAGCCATAATTTATTGCTGCCCAGAGCGAGACACACAGAGAGAGAGAGAGAGAGAGAGAGAGAGGGAGCGTGAGGAAGAATAAGTGAAAAAGTGTAAGCTCAGCTGAAAGTTTAACAGAGTGTAAGGCTGAGAAAGAGAGTGACGGAGAGTGGCAGTTCTCACCTGACAATTACCGTTAATGTGCAAAATGCCGCACAAAACCCTTTAGTAGCCAAATCAGCTGTTTCTTGTATTTATTTATAGACAATTAAAAAGCTGTAATTAAGCTGCAACAAATTGTGCAAAAAAAGAAAAAGATTAATAAAATTAAAATTAATTTTTAATTCATTTAATTAACAATATTAATATATTTGTAAATGAATAATATTTGTAGAGATGCATGCACTAAATATGAAAAAAAAACGTGAAGTCAAGATTTAAAATTGGTTCAGCTTTAATTTGAATACTTTTTACTCCCAATTAGCAAAATATAAGAGCTAAATGCTCAAAATATACTAAAATAATAGTTGCACTCGAAACTTACTTGCTAATTAATCCGACCTGTGGCAATAATACTGCGTGTCGAACACATGTGGCATGCAACTGACTGCTCAGCCATAATTTTCCAAGCTAATTCCCATGCACTGCTCTAGTTTCCGTTTGAATAATAGTGTAAAATTAATTTGCACATATAGAAAATGAATATGATAATACCAAATGAGGGTGGTGGAGAGAGAGGGTGTGGGGGGGGGGGTGATTTGGATAAGCGAGTGTTTTGGTATATTGATGTTGATGCTGATGTTGATGTTGATGTTTCATATGCCAATGACTTCCGCAACATTTCCCCCGACGCGTATTCACGCGTAATTACCTCAACAGCAGCAGAAGACGAAGCTCAAGGATATGTAGAGATAGAGACACAGAGAGAGAGAGAGAGAGAGAGAGGCAGAGTGAGGGATAGAGTGCGAGGACGAAAGTCAAAATGGCGTCGTCGCCAAGACATCGTTAAATTAAATCTATTGTTGGCGCATTCAATGTGCATATAAATCATTTATGGCCTTTTCAGACGATGCAGACACGCTGAAATTTGTTAAAGAGCCAGTCAAGACAGAGATAGACAGAGACAGAGACAGCGCGAGAGAGAGAGAGAGAGAGAAATTGTGTGCCAAATATACACATTACAACAATTTATTATTTAATTATCTATGCCGCAAAATTTTCATTCACAGCGCCACAGAAACCGGAGCAACAATAACTCAACACACACCGACAACAACAACAAGAACAACATGAAACAAACGCGAACCACAGAAAATACATTAAAGCACAAGAGCAATATGGAGTTCGGTGGGCATCCACAGAACATTTTCATAAAATTTGATTACAGTGAATGCGTAAAGTTTACGACCGAGCAAAGGGAATTAAATCGCAAGTGGCAAAACCGAGCAAAAATCTTAGGCCACATATGGATGTAAGAAACCATCTGCCGGCAGCCAGCTGTGGTTACACCCCACCCCTACGCACCACCCACTTCCCCATCCCCCGCCCCCCCACACACACACTCAAACATAATAATCCATTAGGAGTTACATTTTTGGCCAACGCCTCTCCGACTGATCATAATTCGGTTTTATTAAAGCCTCAATTTGATGATTATGTTATTTTGCGAATTTTGTGGCACCAATTTAATGTGATGTGGCAGGTGGAGTGAGGGGCAGTGGTCAGCTGATTGTTGTTACTCAAATCTTTTCAATATTAATTGGAACCAAAAACAAAAACCAAAAATAAGGTGGAAAAAACTATTGCGCTTTTATTTTTATTAGGGCAACTTTTTTGGCTGGGTTCTGATTGATGGCTTCCGGGTTATGGCAAAGGGGTGGGGGGGGAGTGAAACTCTGCACAATTGTTGCCACAACAAACTGCAGGGCCAAAATAAACAAGTTGTTGTTGTAGTTGTAGCTGATGCTTTTTCTTTTTAGACTCATAATGCTGATGGGCCAACAATTTCTGCTGTTTGCCCGGACAAAGTTTTTGGCCCGCCCAAAATCAAAACCCTGAGTGAGTGATTGGCCAAGGAACAAGAAAGCCGCTTCAGACATGATATAATATCTAAACTAAAAGAAAGTATGGGCTGCATTCTCAAGTAATTGAGTGACTGCCCGAGGGCGGGGCCGAGTCGAGTCGAGGGAATCTACAGAAGGCCAACAAGTTGACGGGCTTTGCATATTTGATTCAATTTGACTGGCGAGTTCATAAAATTTCAACATGAATTTCAATGTACATCGATCATTCCAAACAGGACAGCCCATAGAATGTCTAAGAATAATAAGTATATGCTTATTCTTATTATCCTGCACAGCCAAGGAAGCAGCTGACAACAAAAAGGACTGCGCCCCATTTTGAATAGACAAAAGTTTTTGGCTTGTTTTAATAAACTTATTAAATGGGCGCCTTCTTAGCTAAGATTTATTTGAATTCTTTTGTGTACGGTGTCTTTAAAGTGCGAGATAACAGCCAAATATTCCATTATATGGTTTTTGCTGGATTTATTATAGTTCAACTTATATAAAGGGATTATTTATTGTGTGTGCTTTAAGCTGGTTTTTTGCACAAATTTTAAACTAAATGTATTCTGTACATAATTTAGAGATTAAAAACATTCTAACTACAAACAAAAACTGCATTTTACGACTAATTCCAATTGTTCCACAATTGTGCAAATGTTATAATTAAATGGTTTAATTTGTGACTGAATCATAACGAAAGCGGCTTAATACACTTTATCAAGAGAGGGCGCATATATTTTGTGGCTGTGAAACGATTAGAGTCCTGGAAGAGGTCTTTGGGTTACAATTTTAACTAGAATTTCGAGCCAGAATCGCGTTTTCAGCATGAGGTCTTGCCATGCACTAAAAAGTGCTGGTTTCTGAAAATCGCGTTCTCAACTTTGAATGTAGTATAATTCAAGATATCGAACCATGACTAAGAAGCTTGACTTTTGAATATCGGATAACTTTTCACCTAGTTGTGGCTGCCGAATGTTTTGAGGGTATAATTTTTGTTTGTTTCTAAATTTCGCTCTTAAATCAAATTTCCAATTTCAAAAGCAGTTTGATGTTTAAAGCTATGCCAGGATAAAGTACCCATACTCTCAAATATCAGTTCAGTTTTGATTAAGATATTCGTTGTCTACATTATGAGGGTATTTGAACTGTGGCGCTTGGCAGTTTGTTGTTTTTTCTAGCTCTCGCACTGCAGTTGAAACTGTTCAAATACTGATTATGTTATGGTCAAGCCACCAGTTATCCCTATCATATACCCATCCCTATTGCCGTTGCCACTCTCCCTTTTGGCCACATTAACATGCAATTGTAAGTAACAGGCCCAAAAGTAACTGGCAAAAGCTGTCGCATTTGACAATCTAATCAGCTTTGGTATTAATCCTTGGCCACAACCACAAGCCGCAATCATTCGATGTGGGCCAACCAATACTAAAAGTTCCCCAACTCCACAATAACTCGACCTCACTCCGCCCCTCTCTAGACGCAGGCAATATTTGCGGTGGTATTTCTATTATCCTTTGAGTTTGCAGCGAAACGACTTTGAAATGGCGAGCTCGAAATGTTGCTCCACTTGCCGACCACAATGCTGAATGCTGTCGCCAATGGAAAATGGCCACAAACAGGACCTGCGCTAACGAGCTCCAAACCGCGCCAACAGCTGTGCGAACAATAGGGGCCGCCATTGTCCTTTTGCCCGGCTCACAGACTCCTCGCGCGCACTGCGTCCGCTCAGATAAGCAGCAGTGAAGAAAAACGCAAAAAAAATTAACCATCCTTTCTGTTGTTTTTTTTGTTTTTGTTTTCTTATTTCTTTACCCCCTTTAAGTGCACAAGTGGCTACAGTTGTCCTTTTGTTGAGCAGCATGTCCTGAAATTGAATTATACTCGCTGTAGCTTTGATGTCAACCGTGCATGAATTCTCCAGCCCAAGCAGTAAGATTTCTATTAGCCCCCGCCTCGGCTTAATCGCATTATTAATAAGCATTCATTAGACGCGATGATTCACAGTCGCAGAACATATCCATAAAATGCCATCTATTATACGCAAACCATTGCATTCTCTATCCCTTCAGCAAGGCACCCACCCGCTTGATCGCTTGATTTATTAAATTTATCAAAAAAAAAAAGCCAGCCAGCCAAAGGATACGGCAGCCACTTAACTTAGGGAATTGATGATGGGACATGGCGGGGTAGTGGGGGGAGGGCGGGGGGTGGGAGCATATTTAAAGGCAACTGCGTTTACTTACGCACCACAGGGCATTGCCCATTCACCTTGGCGAATGTGGCCCAAAACCCCCACCCAATCAGAGCCCCCTCCCCGCTCAAGATGCTCGCTTGGCTGCACAGCAAATGTTCCATGCCAGAAAACGCTTCACATAATAATGTGGGCCACCCAGCCACACAGACTCCACGCGCCAAACTCGAAGAGAACTGCTATCAATGCTTACCAAATATCTTCGTTATAAATAATGACAGTTTAAAGCCAGTCCAGAGATGAAACTAACCAATTTGAAGTGGTTAGTTTTGGCCTCTGTCATTCCTTGTTTTGTTTTGTCTTTCGGCCTTTATTTCGAGAGCTGTCATTTACAAATACCGCTATCCCACAGGACGAACAGCCAGAACAGCAGCCAACAGCCAGCAGCAGCTACTACTTTGGGTGTTAAGCATTTTTGACAGCACATTCGTGTAATTCAAAGCCTTAACAACAACAATAACAATAACAACAACAACAACAGCAGCAGCAACAAAGCCCTCGACAATGTTGTGCTATTCCCAAACCATTTAGTTGTCGGCTTTGTCAGTGCTTAACGCAACGCTCAATGTTCCTTTGGATGTCCTTTGGGTCGCTTGTGTGTGTGTGCGTGTGTGTGTCCAGTGACAGCACATCATAGTTACTTAAATTAAAGATTGTGCTGTGCAAAATGTGGAAACTTGTTACAACTAATTGAGCGTCGCTAATTAAAGAGCGGCATTCGTAATTAGCTGAAAGGTCAGTTCTACTCATTACACGTTTTTTATTTGATTTTTTTTTTCACTGATTTTAAACGTGGCAACATCAAAAATAAACAGCTCTTTGAGTTAGATTCCCTACAATTAACGCTTCTAATTAAGCGAGAAACTTGAAATCTGCAAAACTGAGCCACAAATTTGCTTTGCTTGTATTTTTAGCCAATTTATTTTAAAATTGTAGTTTTTACTGATCCAATCTTTGGTTAAGTATCCGGTAATGCTTAAGCTTGGACAAAGTAATGTTTTTACTTTTTTACAGCTAGATTTTGTATCTGTTACGGACATGAAAACTATTCACAAATGTGTGATAATCAGATCTCTGAGGATATAAGAGCTAGAAGCATTAAATTTATACCATGCGCAGATCGAATTTATTTCATTTAATCGATAACTATCCCCGTTTTGAGAATATCGATATATTTCGATTTCCGATAGCAACAAAATCTACAATTTAAAATTCAGAATCCTTCCAACTATTGTATAATATAAACTGAAATCTAATGGATCATCTGCACAGATTGGATAAGAAGGATCCCAGTGGATGATTTAATGTAGAGTATTCGCAAATGTTTTACATAGAAATTTATCTGTTTTTTTAGTATGCATTCAATTGGACTCCGCTGTTAGCCTTTCAACTGGCATCATGTAATAAATTCGTAGAAGTGTGCAGCAATAATTTCTGAGAATTTTCTTTGCCGCTTATCAACATGCTGGCATAACACAAAACACTCGCAATTAGCGACGAACAAAAATAGCAAATAAAAAAGGAAAGCAATTAATGATGAAATATTAAATAGTCGTGCAGCGATAAATGATGCAACATGGCCAACGAAATGCTGCAACAACAACTGTAATAAGGACAACTAAAACGTTGCTCGTAATTCAGCCAAACTAAAATTTCGTTCGATAACAATTGCGACAACAACAAAAAGCAACAACAATGGCAACAACAATAGCAACAACAGCAGCAACAAATAGCAAATACTTATTGCATGTACTAGTAATGTCGCTGTCGCTGTCGCTGTCACTGCCACTGTCGACGTCGACGACGGCAGCATTGTTGCCGTCGTCGCTTAGTTGAGTTTCATTTCACAGTTGTTGGCTGCATTTTCCGCCATTTGGTTGCCGCCGATAACAACTGCAACTGGCAAACAGTATTTAGGCGGTTAAATATATATGAACTACAACTAGCAACAACAACAACATCATCCAGTAGGCGAACAGTATATATCCTATAAAGTATGGTATAAAGGGTATACATATATCATTTTGACTATCTCGAGCTGTGAAGATCTTTGAGCTGAAATCATTTAAATTATTATGCAAAAATTACTTAGAAAAATCAATCACAGTTAATTTATTATATTTATTTAATCAGTTTTCGTTGCTTTAACAATTTGATGCATTTTCACAAGCCGATCACATCTACCTGCAATATTTTTATAGAGCATCCGCGGCGATACAATAAGAGCATCGAACATTTTGTGCACGGAGGCCAAACAAATTGAAACTTTTGCTACTTAGGGGAACCGTTGCACATTCGTTACCAGTTGCCCCTAGTTACAGCATGCCCCTGCCGCCGAGTAGAGAGCCAAAAATTTATATATTAAATGAATTGCACAATTCTGTGGCACTTTGCGCGCGGCTGTGGCAGCTGATTTGAAGCGAACTCGTCGTCGAGCCAAATCGAGCCAAAGAGTCAGCTGCAGCTGCAGCAGCAACAGCAACAGCAAAAGCAGATCTCGTTGTGCAGTAGGGTTTGCGGGTGGGGTGGGTGACATTTGAAACAGAAACCGGAAATTGGAAGTGCAATTTATGCTCATCGCATCGTAGGCGCCATGTTGCACATTTTAAGCTGGCAGCAAATCCGTTTCTGCTGCTGCTGCTGCTGCTGCTGCATTTGCTGTTGTTGCTGCAACTGCTGCATAATCTATTTCGGGGTCATTTGCAAAAGGTCAACACATGCCGTTACTTTCAATGAGGCAACAACGCCCACTAGAGGCCGCCTTTTGTAATTAGCTGTACGAGCATTGGCAGTGGGCGTGGCAAGAGCCAAAAATGTTTTCGGATAACATTTTAAATAGGTCAACGCATGGAATTTTATTTATTATTGTGTACGTCAAGTGGCAAATTTATGGCCCAATAGCTGCCTAACTACGGGTAGTAAGGGGGCCAGCGGGGGCGGATATTAATACGCATTGTGTGAGCCAGCAAATACTCAACTGATCTATGTATGCCCAACACAAGGGGAAATGGAAATGTACACGAGGCGCGAATAAATTTCAAATTTATGTTTGCTCTCCCAAATATGAGCGAAATAACGCACTCCAAAATGTCAATAGGCAGGAATTGTAATTGACAAAGGCGAAATATTCGAAAAATGGCAAATATGGTCAAATTCGAATTGGAAATTTGTATTTGTTAAGTTTGTCAATAAGTTGAAATTAATATTTGAATTATAATTTGATGTTTTTAGAGTTATGTCAGCATGGAATATGGCAAGTGCCAGAGCAGTGAATTAATTCTAATAATTGCTGTATAATTTTCCATGTTTATTTTATGATTACTGTATTGAGATAGAAAAATAAAATAATATACAAATGTGTGGACTGTTTTAGATACTTGGCAGAACGCTGCAAGTAATAAATTTTGGGGCATTACCAAAAAATGTATGAATATATGCATTTGGCTCAGAAGCTAGCATTTGCTAAATTTCTAAGACTTATTCAACTTATTGGATGCGCTGCGCATGATTAATCTTCCAAAGTATTACATCAAGAGACATACACACACACACGCGCACAAACACCAACACATGCATGTAAAGAACAAGCTATAACATGTGTGTGAATGTAAAGGATGCCAAGGCGACGGATGCAGAGAAACGAAAACTGTGTTTTTGTGTTGACTGAAAAATGATTAAAAACTTAACTTTCAAAGAAGTTGCCAATGCAGCGCAACACACATACATATATGTACACTTGCCCTGCATTTGCCTTTCTCTCTCTCTTTGTAGCTCTCCTCCTTTTGCCTCGGTGCTGTGCTCGAGCTAGCGGGTAATCCTTTAATGCTTGCAACGCGTATGTCACAGCAGCTGCAACTATTTCTCATTTCTCATCACTGCAGACGACGGCAATGGTGACAGGAAAGTATCGCCACAACCCTCCCCATCCCCTCTCTGTTGCCATCGCACCCTTGTCAGTTCCAGAAGGCTTTTTGGGCCCCACATCAACTTACTTATGCCTGCTAAAGTGACATTTTCCTTTCGTCGTTGTTGCTGCTGCCGTTGCTGTTGCCGTTGTAGCTACTTACTTACTTAAAATATTTCTACTCACTTGCGTTTTATTTCTCGCTTATCCCTTTTTCTCTTTTTTTTACTGCCTCTTGGGCTAACCGCTCTTTCAAATCCGGGCACAAATATTTTCACAAGTTTTACCTCAAAAACTTCTTTCGTATTTTTTCTTTCTTGTTGTTATCCACTTTGTTGTTGCTGCGGCTGATGCATTTTGCCAAAGATTTTGACGCATAATAAATGGCGGGAAAACAGTCGTAGGAGCACACCTGTACAGCCTAGGCACATGTGTATATACAGTGTGCGTCAGCTTATTTTCAACAGTGTCAAAGAAAAAACGTAATTGCCTGCCATATGTGTTTGGGATTCAGCTCAGTATTGGATTGTAGCCACACATAATTCCGTCCGTCCGAGCCAAAAATGTTGAATTTGGACTCATCTTCAAATATGACTGTGTTCCAGAACTCCAGATCCTTGTCCAAGTGGGTTTTGGCGACCGTCATCCTAGTCCCTTAATTTGGTGCGCTTATAAAGGGCTTTTTCCGTGGTGCTCGGGCATTTAAGTCATGTTTGCGCAGGACCTGGCGTACAGTTTCCACACAGCACTTTTTCCCCATTTCATCCTGCGTCTGTTGAGTCATTTTTGGAGTCGATAGCTTGGGATTTGACCTTATTTTCCTGATGATCCTCCGATCCTCCTCTTCGGTGAAAGGCGGGTTTGGTGCCATTCTGCCCTTGCCCTCAATCCAATTTGCGTCGACGAAGCGCCGAATGATGTTATACATGGTTGAGTTGCTCAGATTGACCATTTCAGCTATTTGGCGATGTGAATATCAGTTCTTGTGGTGTGCCAGGATGAGTTTCCGTTGTTCAATGGTAGTCCGTTTGTCCATAGTCCTTGTGGGCTTATTGAACTCGGGATGCAGGATATAACTAAACTGACTACGAAGTATTGATCTATTTATTCCGAAAATACTCAACTTTAGGTAAAAAATCCGGGTTCTATGGCTCCCAGGTGTCCACAATGTACCTGATCCAAATAAGCTGTCACCTAAAAATAGGCCTACATTTTTACATAATCCTACCTAGCAGGTGGGGAAACCTCAGTTTATGAGGGTCATCCATTCATATTGGTGGTTAATACATGTACCTACCATCGGTCTTTGGAATTTTTGAAAAATAATGTATAATTACTTTATGGCAGGCAATTACGTTTTTTCTTTGACACTGTTGAAAATAAGCTGACGCACACTGTATGTGTGTACTAATGTATTGTGTTTGGGTGTGCGCTTCTTGCTGCGAAGTTTGCTCTGCACTATGGAGTAGTATGCAAAACTTTTTAAACTGTTTAGCGTACATAAATTGCAGCTATTCTCTATTACTATGCTGCTCTCTCTTACTTTGCGATATCTCAGACTATTTCTATTTCGATTTCTAGCTTAATCCCTTCTTCATTCTAGAATTAGACAAAAATCGATCTTTGTCTCCATCTCCAACTCTATATATATTTCTTTATATATCACTTGGTCTCTTTCTCTCTCTATCTCTCTGTCTATTTCTCTGTGTTTATCTATTGCTCTCTCTTGCTATCACCCTCCCTCTCAGTCTCTTTCACTCTCTATTGATCTATCGCTCTCTCTTACAGCTTCATTGATTGTTCCAGTTGCTTTGGCGATTTTTTGCACCAATTTTCCGCAACATTAATTGCTTGTCATTGTCAACGCTATGCGCTCTTTCAAACGGCAGAGTTAATGTGCCACCCCCATTTCCCATTCCCCCATTCCCCTAAATGTTGCCTGCGGCACTCCTAGCTAGCCACATTAAGTGTCGCCTCGAAGCGAGTTCATAAACTTTTTCACGCGCAAATTGTAAAATTTTCATTGCATACTTTCGTGCGTCAGTCTAAGACACAAACGCAAAATATTCGTCTGGCTCCCTGATGCTGCCACCCATTCTGCGACCCCAACAAAAAAAATACGTTAAGCTCAACATTTTTGTTGTTGTTGTTAGAATTTTAGTTGTTGCTTCGGCCTTTGCCATTTGCAAATTAACGTGTGAAATTGAAGTTAAGCTCAGACGTGAGGTTAAAGTGTGCAATGAAAGGGGAGAGTGTTGGTTGCGAATGGGGGGCACAGCTGGCAGTACGCCCCTTTTGATGCATAACAATTTTTGACCAAAAAGTTTCGACGGTTTATGAGTGTTGATGGAAGGTTTTAATTAATGCTTAGTTGAGTGGAAGTTTAGAAAAGTTATTTAAAATAGAGTTAGAATCCATGGAGAGAGAGGGGAAAGAGACCGCATGGAAAAGAGAGAAAGAGCGCGAGTGCCAATTGAATTTATTTTCAGAATGTATCACATTTTGCAGCTGGCAGTTGAATATCGAGTTTAATTGCTTAAATTTCTTTCATCAAGAATACTGACTAATGCTGATGCTTTATTAATGTTGCGACCATTAAGCACGAATTTCAAAGAACAAATACTTATTTGTGCTTTATTGAAAACAAGCCAACATAAATTAAAAATAATCTCTTATAATATTCATATATAGGTAAAATATACATTACGCACTTAAAGGCTTACTCAGAATCACTGAAAATGCGAAATGATTCATTATGAATAAAGAAAAAGGGGACTTACACATTGACCTGATGCTCGTTCACTCACTCACTTACTCAGTCAGGCTGTCTCTCAATATGCTACCGCTTCAATATCAATAGCAATAAATATGAAAGCATTGCAGCAGCTTGATAAACAACTCATTATACTCTGTACAAACAGAACGTTTAGAAATGGGTAGCATGGGCTCGCGTTGTGGTTTGTAACTGCCAGTAAAACTGCATTGAAGAAAGCTCAGAAAATGCTTTGCTTATCGAACAGAAATCCTAATCAAGAAATCACGAATATCGATGCAAGATAGAAAACAGACAATACGCATTATAGAAGAATACCAAATCAGAGATACATAAGAGTAATTCATACTTGACACTACAGGGTAGCCGCTAGTCGTGTCCGAATCCACAAGCGCATTCCAACTTGCCTTCTCTGGAACGTTGGCATATTAAATGATTGCTAAGCGCAAAAGGCGAAAAGCAAAAACCATTTGCAATTCATAAACCCAACGGAATCCCAATCCATGACGAAGTTTTCCAGCCTTGCAATGAATGCGGCAGCAGGTGGCGTAGCTTAAAATGAGGCTGGGTGGTTGGGTGGCTAGGTGGGTGAGTGGCAAAAGCAGGCAAAATTGCAGACAACGCGCGACTATTAATAAAAATATGCGAACAATGCATAGCGATGCGCCCAACATTGATTTTAATATGGTGGCTCATGTACACACACACACACACACACACACACACACAAACAGACAAACAGTAACACACACACACACACACTACTAACACACACACACACACTCACATAATGGCACAATGAATGACGAACGTCGTCGTGCGGCAGTGAAATGAATGAAAAAGCAAAACAAAAACTTTAAATCCTTTAGTTAAACAAAAGGAGTCGGCACAATGGCAGGCCCATGGCCCCAAGGACTCTCTCGGCACATAGTAATAGCTGCATGCATCTATCCTGCGCCTGCATTCACTCAGCTGGCATTGTTTACGCGACGGATTAGTGACGACTAAACATAAAAATATTGGCAGCTAGAATACAAGCGGCTCCTTGCGCACCCAGCACCCCCCTCTTCTAGCCCCTCCCAGCATTCATCTGAAAACAATGCTGACCGCATTTCTAGCAGGCGTCTAAATGTCTGCTTTCTCCCAAAAAAAAGAGTTTAGCATAAGCGATTAACTACGGCTTTAAATACAACTTAAAGTCTAGTGACAACATTGAAAATACAAAAAAAAATAGGAAATTGGATGTGTTGCCAGGCAAGCAGCTCGTAACTGTCTTGCTGATGAAATCACATAGGACGACCCGTAACCCCTGCCCCTCAGTGTACGTGACCTTTGAGCTAAATTCTTTTATAGAATGTAACTCACAGAGGCGAAGACGAAAACGACAACGACGACGACGACGACGACGACGACGACGATGACGATGACGATGGCTGAAACCCAATATGCTTGAAATGAAATTGTAACAATGAACTGCACGAGGAATAAACCCCCGCAAGACTCCTTACAAAAACACCAACAACCCCTACACATGCACACACACACACACACACACACATACGCCCACAGAAAGAGACACACTCATCACACACTTGTAACATATTCTATACACATCCGGCATAGCCTAAAAGAGTCGGGCCAAAAATAAGAAGAACAAGAAAAACAGAAAAACGCTTCTCTAAATTGCCATCTCACTCGCACCGTTGACCCCATCTCGCTATCTCGCTTTCTTTGGCTGTCTCGCACTATATAATTCTTGATATTGTTGTCGGCGTCAGAAATCTTTGCTCATTATTATTGGCAGGCACTTCAGAAACCAACGCAAATTTTCCCAGTTTCCCAGCGTTTCACCCATTTTCAATATTTCATAAATGTCAGAAGACCCCAAACATGAATCTCATTCTATGTGCGTGTGTGTGTGTGTGTGCGTGTGTGTGTTTTTGTGTGCCTCATAAAATTCTGTTTTCTGTGCAGCTGGCGTGGGAAAATGCTTGGAAAATCTCGCTGTTCGCTTAAAGTTTACTTCAACTTTATGCATTTTAATCAACTTTATGGTCTAATCAAAAGGGTTCAAGAGCTCAAACAATAACCTGCGCCTCCAGCTAATATACAGCTAATTATCATAAAAAGACCCTGGCAACAAGAGAGACCCCAACGAAAACTTTGCCCATAAACAAAGCCCAATTCCTAGTGAGTAACAGAAAATGCTCCACAACCCACAACAGCAGCAACAGCAACAACAGCAATAACAACTAACTGGGCCGACTAACCTACTAAAGTGTCTCATAAAACGGACAATGAATAATCTGAAGTGAGTGCTCCACGCTTAACCAAGTGCCGGCTACCAAAGCTAATTTGCTGGTAATCAAATTTGAGTGACTATTGAGCCGTGAAAGTTGTCTAATTAAGCCCAGTCAGGCAGTAAGTAAGTACAACTCTTTGTGAAATTTAAAACTTAAACTCGAATAGCAAATAAAATAAGAATGAAAATGAAAATGAAAATGTCCAAAAATCTCATTAAAATGTCAAAAAGATGTACTTAAGATTTTCCAATTTAAAACAATGAAACAAAATCTAAGATGCATTCCGCATGGCAACCGATTTAGCGACTTCAAATTGTTTTTAATAAATTTTGTACGATTACCAAATGTACCATCGAATAAACCCAAGCAAATAAATAAAAAGTAAAATTTATTATATTTAACGAACATGTTGGCAAACATTATAAATAAATTTGGCCAAGACTGGAGACGCTTTTCCGCGATTGTCGAGCGGTTGCAGTAGGGGGAAATTTTGCGAAAATCGTCGATGGCAAGCCACAAAATTTATTATGACCGAAAATTCATTGAATGCGGCAGCAACTTGTTTCCAATATTGTTGCAAGTGCAGCAAGTGCAACAAAAGAAACACAAAAATTGCGGCTATAAAATTGTATTTATTACATTTCTTTATTTGAAGTTTGGCAAGCATTGAGAAACGAGCACAGCTCGCAGATCATTAATAATTTTTTCAATTAAAACTTAATTTAATTAATTCATTTTTAATTTGAACTTTTTGTTATTGAAATTGGGCTCTTTGCTGAGGTGCAAGCTTGTGGGTGGGTGCTGGCAATTTAACTGAGGCCAAGCCGAGTGCCATTAAGAGTCGCGTCAACCAAAAAGCACTTAAAAGATTGCATTTAAAAATCGTTTCACAACAATTACAAAAAAAATCAAGAAAAAACAAGGACACCCTGACAACAGTGAAAAGAAAAGAGGCGAAACCAAAAACGCTAAACTGAAACCAAAACCAAACATGACGACAGCGTCGGAGCACTTTGCTTCAAAACTAACTAACTTTTTGTGCAGCAAGCAGACGCGACTCGCCTACGCTCTGCCAAAGTGCTCATTGCCCACTGTCACGCCCCCGAGACATCTAGCCAACCGCCAACCGCCAGCGACCAAATGCCCAATGCCCAATGCCCAATGCCTCAACTACCAACAAGGACCAGAACCGTAGAACCGGCTAATGGATAACGTTATCAACGCCATCGCGACGCTTAGGAAACAACGTAGACCAGAGAATTGAAACCGGGCACAAATGGGTGGTCAACACCCTCTCGCATGTTTTTGGTAGGCTGTTATTTTCTTTCTTTCTTGTGTGTCTGTGTGTTTGTGTGTGTGTGTTGTTTTTTTTTTTGACGGGTAGCACTGGCTGTTAACCAAGTTAAATTTCAATTTTGGACACTCGGCTGCGTGCTGAAAAACCGACAAAGTAAACAAATTGCGGTGGCAACACATGAGCGACCAGGCAAAATTCTGTGTGTGTTTGTGTGTGTGTGTGTGTTTTTTTTGCGATTGGGCGTGGCAGGACAAATATCTACAAATGTTTGCATATGTGTGTGTGCGTGTGTGCGCGTGTGTGTTTGTGATTGCGATTGTGATTGTGTGACAAAAAGAGTACGGCCCCGGAAAATATTAAATTAATATGTATGCAAGGCGACCGATATGCCGCTGTCAGGTGTTTGGTCTGCCTTGATTCGAGCAGTTGTCGGGCGTTGCTTTGAAATTCACAAGTTAAATATTTAGTTGCCAAATAGAACCGACGCAGCGTGCGAGAGAGAGATAGCGTGTTTGAGTCTGGAAAATTCATTCGTTTTTCAAATTAGAAACAGGCTGGGGTTTGCCTTTGCAAATATTTGATAGCTCCTAGTGTTGAATGCTTTAAACTTTTGCGAGCATAGCGTTTGCCTCCCCCTCCCGCCCCCCCCCCGCAATATTCTGGCAAGGCGCCAAAGTGCACTACAAACAAGCAAATGCCCTGCAGATGTCTTTAGTTTTGCAGCTGAGTTCAATATAATTATGAATTACTTGCATAGCGCTGTTGTCGAGTTCTGTTCAGGGGCTGCGAGAGAGAGAGAGAGAGAGAGAGAGAGAGAGCGTCGCACTTTGAGCTGCTTTTCCCAGTTATTTATTAGGTAAATATTTGTTAAGGCACGATCCTTTGATAAGTTAAAGGCGATTGGCAGATGGAAGGCAGGAATGACTACATTTTGTTTGTGTTCAAAAGGTGAAGTTTGGCACATTATTGAAACTAAAATTTATATAAGTACTTCGCATATAAAACTAGTTTTCAACTTTTGCTTATTTTTCATCCGAATATTTCGATTACACTGAGGCCGGACGCGGCTCATGAATAAATTAATATTTCAACTTTATATGTTTGATAGGTAGGTATATTTAATGAAATCATTTCAAAATTCACTTCACTCTCTGAAATACTGAAATATGGCTAACATTTTACTCATTTTGAAAAAATATCAACACTTAAGATTCATGACAGTTTCAAGAAATATTCAATTTTGCCGTAAAAAGCGTATTTTATGTTGAATCAACATAGATAATGTGCAATTGAATTGGGGCACAGATAATTTAACACTCAAAAGTTGAGAGCTGCCCTCAAAATTGAAAATGTTATCCAAATAGCTATGAAAAGAAACGAAATAAAAATAATAATAGAAATCGAAATAGAAATAAAAATATCTCTTGCTGGCGATAAATCGAGGCAAATCACAAAGCGGCCAACAGTCGTATCTTAAGTGCAAAATCTTGTAACAGTATAACGCCTCAGTTTCTATTCGCTTCCCACAACCACTGCCACTACCACTACCACTACCACTACCACTACCACTACCAATAGCAATACCAATCCCTATTCCTAAGCCAATGCCTCTTCCTGGTTTCGCTTAAGTGTCAATCTCAGCTACAGTTTCTTATCAAAGCGGTAGTTTTTATTATGGGTCTTCGTTTGTTGCTGTTTGCGCCGGCGGCACCGCAATAAAGCAAAACTATGCCTCGAGTCCCTTGCTGAATACGTAAGCGAGTAATTTTGTCTCACAAAAAGCAATGGCACAAGGATGTGTCACACCTCGAGCACTTTCAGCATCCTTGCGTCTATCACAATTTGCGTGTTGGCTTCGTTTGCTATTTGGCCAGGAAACGGATGTCTCCCCAACACAAACACCACCAGACAACCGAGTCCTGAACTTGCCAACGATTTAGTGATTTATTGAGCACTGATTGACGCCACAAGTGCTGGCAAATCATTGAAGTGCTGCTCCTGCTGCTGCTCCTGCTGCCGCTGCTGCTGCTGCTGCTGCTGCTGCCGCTGCTGCTGCTGCTGCTCCTTCAACCTGACATCCTTGTCCACTTGGCGAACTCCATTCAGGAGCAAAGGCAGACAGCTGATAAGCGCCTTTTACCCACGCCAATTTGATAAGAATTAAAGCCCATTGATTGTTTGCCAGCTCACTCCGACATATGATAAGTTGAAAGAAAGCTGCACAATTGTAAATCACTGCCCAGTAAAGTCCATCAAGAGCTTAGCTTCCACTCCAAGCGATTTCCACTTGGACGGCGATTCACTCTACTCAATGGATTCGTTCTACGCTTTAAATTCCATTGGCCAAATTAAGTTTTAGTATTTGAGCCAACGTAAGCAAAACATGAATTTAATACAAGTTTTTTTTTTAAATAATTTAATTCCTAAAATTGAAACAAGGTAGCTAAAGGCCATTTGTATAATTCGTCCGCTTTTTAATGGTTCCCTGCTGCCAGTTGTTTGGGGAAACTAACACAAGATATGCACCATGAATATTCCTAAAAAAAAAATAAAAAAAAACATTAACAAAACAACTTTGAAAAACTGCTGCAAAGTCGTAGCTGGTCAGAAAAAATGTGGTACAAACTATTGAATGGGGTATTTGGGTCGTTAGGTAACAACGGCGAGAACAAAAGTCTATAAAGCAAAGTTATCAACAGCAGCAGCCGCATAAAAAATACAAGTGACACAATGCTCTAGACGAGGCAGCTCAACTAGCAGATACCCTGCAACCAGCAGTTGTATGCACTACATCGATTAACGTGCTGGGTTCTTGATGAAATCTTTATGAAATTCTTACAATTCTTCAATAATACGATAAGAATATATGATCAAGAATATATATAATTTATGGTGATGTTTTTTTTACCAATTTCTAATGGGAACAACCACACAAACGAAGCTTGAATGTTCTTTTTAGTAAATTGAAATCGAAAGAAAGCAATTAGCAACAAATGATGCAAAAGGAAACTCATTTGTTCAACACTAATTGAATATTATATATGTAATTCAATACTATTATTCATTAACTACAATATCATACTTAATCTGTTGCTTCTAACAATATTATATATAAGTTACTGAATTTCAGTACTTTTCCCCATTGTTTCTCTCAACAATAAATATGTCCACAACCAAATAGATAATTCTTGCAGGTACTTATCTTTTTAAGGTCATCTGGCCAACTGCATGCTGCAGCTAATATAACCACTGAATAGGTTGTCAAATGCAGAAAGCAAACCAAAGAAACAACAAGTAAAAACAGCAAACTAGAAAAAAGAGCGCTGCAAAAAGAATTGAAGATACATGGCACAAGGCTGAAACGGCTGCAATTCAGCTGCATGAGTGAAGTGAGTGTGTTGTCGAGTGCATGTGAGTGTAACTGCGTGTGTGTGTGTGTGTGTGTGTGAGTGGAGGGCATTATGTGAAACTGAACATGAAACTAACGAAGCTGCAGCCGCAGCCAGCAAACCAATGGCAAATTTAACAGGTATTTCTTTAGCCAGGCCAACAACACCAGCAAAAAGAACAAAATGGTAGAAAACCCTAGCCGAAGAGTGAATAAACGCAACGGATAATAAACGACAATGGTTTTGGTATTAATTATTGGTTTCGGCTGCGCTTCAAAAGAAAACTAAAAAATATGTGAGGCAAATACAGATTTCAATGGTTTGGCGAGGATGCGACGCAAATGAACTTAAAGTTGTGCTTTTATTTTTTGTGCACTTGTTGTGAAATTCAAAACTTATTAAAACACAAAGGATTTGCGCGCACAATAAAGCAGCGAGCAACGTCTGCGTCTGGAAATAGTCGTCCTGACAGTCGACAGTCGTCCTGGCAGCAGGCGTCACCGCTTGTTGAATAATTTCGGCATCTTTTGTTTTAGCTGCAGAGCCTTAGCGCAATTGTTGTCAGCTGCACTTAGTGGGCCTTTCTTTTGTCTCATTTATCAGCCTCTCAGAACACACTCTCTCTCTCTCTCTTTGTACCTCTCTCTCTCTCTCTCTCTCTGTCTCTCACTCACACTCTTCTTGGCGTCTGCATAAAAAGAACATTTCGCTTTTTAGTTTTAATTATGGGCAAAGTTTTGCGCTGGCCTGCTAAATGTGTTAAGTGTGGCAGCGGCACAGTTAAAATAATTATAAATGGCAGTCGCTAAGCATATTCAATTGTGGCTTATATAACTACTTTAGGCCGTAACCCAAGTTTTGCCCACAAGCAGCTACTGGAAATACCCTGTAAATCAATTATTGTTGAATTTTAAAATCCGAATCAAGTTTACCATTGACATAATTTTCTTATAAGCGAAATTTGAATAAAACTTAATTTTTTGCAGCAACTGCTGCACTTAAGTGCAGAATTTCGCGCCGGATATCGAAGAAGAAAAAAAGACAATGTTTTCATACACCATGTGGCACGAATGCGAGCAATTTTCGTTGCACAAACCATGAAAATTTTGGTGAATTTTAATTAAAATTGTATTTAAAGTTGGGCAGTCTAGATGAGTGAATGGTCACGCATGGCTGTAATTGGTGCAGGCTGTCTAAAGTTGACATTATACGGCGATGGCAATGAGAACCGCAAGCCCAAAGAAATGAAATAGAGATGGCTGAGTTGCTGAGCTCTTAGCCATGAGTCGGGCCAGACCACACGCGACTGAAGGCTAACCAAAATCCTGAGTGTAACACACACTCATCAGGCTGGCAGCTCGCAGCAAGCCGGAGGCAGATGGTATCTGGCAATGTCGACACATCAAGGCTCCAAGTTGGGCGACTTCTGCTTGCAACCGTTTGCATCGCTAACAAAACCAACAACAAACCAACCAACCAACTCTGACATTGACAATTCACAAGAACATGACATCATGTTACCCCTGACCCCTCTCTCTCTCTATCTGTGTGTGTGTGTGTGTGTATGTGTTTGTGTGTATGATAATTAAATTTTCCAGTTGTACTTCCGCAGTGCATTTGGTTTTGGGTTCTCTTTTGTGGTCTAGTCTGACTGTGAGTTTTTCGAATGCTTGCCTCGACTTCGACGGACATTTGTCGATATCTGTCGGTCGGCATCAGTCTGTCCAATTGTCTGTCGTCGGTGCAGCAGTTGATTTGGCACCAACCAACTCGAAAATAGCCCCCCTTGGCCTTTGACTTGAAACTGAAAGTGCCAAATGGTCATTGATGAATGTTTCCGTTTTTGGTCGGAAATTGAGTTTGAGCCGGTGATGGGTGCAGGCACCCAAAGTGAGCTAAACCTAATTGGTGTAATGGCTAAATTGTTGACGATCTCTTCAGCAACAAGCGTCTACACTCGCATATTCGGAGAGTCTTTGAAAATATCCCAATGATGCTTGTGTGCCAAAAGGTTTATTGCTGTCAGTTATTAACTCTTAGCAGAGAAAACAGTTTCATTAGAATCTACATGAAGAGGACTGATTTCAACTATTTTGAAAAACATTCAATTTTGTCACAACACAGAAGTTGGCTTCGTTTAGAAGAGGATTTTAAGAAAAATACTTTCGACGCCTCGAAGAGGACAAACTGGAATTAAATGAGTATGCTGCAGGAATATAAAATCGCTGGTGTTGTTGTCTAATTGGATCAGTTAAGCTGCTAATACTGTTGGTGTAAATACAACATACATTTTCCAGAATTTTCAATTTAGCCTGCTAAAAAATGCCAATGGGCTTGGCTGTTTGCCTAACGAAATTTATACATACGCATATATATTATGCACATGTCCTTGATGAAATTACCAAAACGTGTTAAACTTTCAAATGTGCCCCGCAATTCGTACCCTTTGTTGGCCTGCTTGCCACTTAACTCCCCATCGCCCCCCACTCTCTTCTGCTGGTGCTGCTACTAACGCCGCTTTCTAATGGCGCCGAATTGTTTGCCAGCAGAAAAAAAAATACAAAATTAAAACAAAAAAAAAACATGAAATGGAGAAATGGAGAAAAAAAGACAGAAGCTGACATTTTGTAAATATTTTTCATGTGTACTTTGCAGCAACAATTGGAGTGGGAAGCAGAGTGGATAGTGGCATGGCAACAGTCACACACACATACACTTATATATATATATTATATATATACACATTCAGAAAGGGACCTTATGTAGCTGTTGTTGTTGTTGTTGTTGTTGTTGTTGTAACTTAAAGCAAATATGGCTGCCGACCCGCAGCTTTTGGCTCATTTTGCGCCCGGCAAGCATAAATAAGGCCATCTGCGTTCGAGGAGCATCATCCACAACGCAATTTGGCAAAAGAGCCCAAGCACCTACCATGCCCTACCACGCCCGCCCCCTTTGCGACCAAACGAAAACAAGGACCGCACCGAGTTAGTGGCAGCCAAACAACAGCTAGACGGCCAGTCATTCGTTCAATCATTCATGTTGTCATTCAAACATTGACGCCAGCTGTTTGCAGTGAGCAGAATACCCTTTGTTGTAGCTGCTGCTGCTGCCGCTTCAGCTACTGTTGTTGTTCTTGTTCTTGTTGTTGTTGTTGTTGTTGATGCTTTAAACAGCATCAGAGTGATAAAGAAAATGTGTTTGTTTTTCATTTTCTAGTTTCTTTGGCTGCCAAAATACATACTCCTAAATGCGACAGAGTGAGAGAGATAGCAATAGAGAGAGAGAGAGACAGGGGGAGGGAGTCTAGGTCGACACATGCCACATGTAAGTTGCGGCCAGGCCAAAATTCCCTGACATAGAAGGTAGCTATGCCGTAAGCCTTTTTTAAGTAGTTTTTAATAATGTTGCCGCTGCCACATACGCGGAAAAAAGGACGCAGCCAACAGCTGTTGCCAGTTACGGATGAAAAAATAAAACAGAGCACCAAAAAAAAAAAATAAAAAGATGGCCAAAACGGCAAGCCAGCATAAATAAGACGCTGGATAATCATACGGCGCTTTAGCCATTGCCATGGCCCGAGAGAGATAATCGACGACTCCTTGCAGTTGCCGCATGCCGCATGCCGCATTTTGTGGCCTGTTGCGGCTGCCTCAGGTTGTGGGTGGTTGGTTGCTTTCTCTATTGTTGCACGGCAAGCAAACAAATTGAATTTAAATGGTTGTCAGCAACAGAAATTAGTTTTGCCTTTTGAGTGCCTGAAATAGATGGCAAGTGAGCGGAAAAAATCGCGTAGAAAAGGGGGCAGGGGCAACATTCAAGATAGAGCGAACAAGTAGCTGCAAATGGAAAAAAAAGCGCACACAGCCCAGCAAATTATGAAATGAAATGGCGGCAAAATAAAAAAAACCAAATAGAAATTCAGAAAAAGAACACGAAATTGGCTGACTTCAAGAGGCAGCCTTGGAGTGGTCTTGGGGCATGCAGCTCTAATTAAAAGATGACAACTGAAGATTGCCAATGCGTAGTTTTTAATATGTATTTTGTTTGCTTCCTGCGTTCAAAGTGAAATATAATTAGCTGACTGGCGCACTTCAAGATTTGTGATTACAAAAGTCATTTGAGGCGCTAAAGTCAACATATCAAATGTAATAATATCTGTTCAACCAATCAAAGTCCAAAATAACTTTATATTAAGTTTTTTTTTTAGTTTATCTGCTTATTGTCTAAATGTTCTTATATCTGTCTGTGACTTTGACTCGATTACTTTCCATATCTTCACTTCTGCATGAAAAATGAATCGAAATACGTTGCACAAGTTGCACAATCATATTAGTCATAATTTTAAAGTCGCATACGACATTTTGCATAGGAGAAACGTTAATTTGCAGTGGCTTAGGTCTCAAAGTGGGGGCTCAACATGTGCACATTGTTCACATGCACATACTTGTTTATATAAGTACATCAAAAAGCACAGCTGCCTAGCCGCAACAAAGCAAAGTCTACTTTAAAACACTTTTCGGGCGAGCCGAATGACAAAAAGGGACCAGAGCAGGCTGCCTGGCTGGCTGGCTGAATGACGGGCTGGCGGGCGGTGACGGGGGCTGGCAAACAAGGCGAAACAACAACTGCAAGAAGTACAATGATAATGATGATGGGCATCCCGAGGACTGGGGGCTGTTGATGAGTGAATAATGCGGCACACGTTGAGTGCCCGGCTCCAGCTAACATATGAGCATCATATATTTTGACAAAAGCTGACAGAGTATACATTCTCCAATTGTGTTTCAGTATGCGTGTGTGTGTGTGTGTGTGTGTGCACACACACAGTGAAAAGGACTCCACCTGCAAGGGCAGGTAGAAACAGCGTGTCCACATCTTTAACACAGTTGACTGCCAGCGCAAACAGTAAAGCAGGACAGAAATGGAGCATAGATATATGAGCGAACCACATCGCATCAACCGCATCATCTTATGCAAATATAATAAAAATTTTAATAAGGCCCTTATTAAAGTTATGGAATTAACAAATGTGGCAAGCTGCTCTCAGCTAGTTTTCAACACAGTGCAAATATTGTTTTTGCAGGTAATGTTTTTAATTTCAACCATTTTAATTTATGTGACAATGGGTCGTATGCATAATATTTGCATATGGTGTACTAAACCAAAAAAAATGGATAGAATAGAAAGAGTTAGAGAGAATGACAGAGAGAGACAGGGCGAACTAGTTGACAGCGGAAAAAAAAGAAAATATCACAGGTGCATGAAATTGAAAATGCCACAAAGCAAATGCATTTTATCAACACAAAGGTCTCAAATAAATGCATTTTTAAATAAATTGAAATTTACAATAATTTTGCATGCCAAAAGATGCAGTTTGCTGGCAAACAAGTTGATTAAATGCAGCTGTTACTTAGTCATGCAGAAACCAGTTAAATAAATGCATATTTCGAAACCGAACTTAAATAGCTAAATACATTTGCAAACGAGTCAAAGATCAGTGAAATATGTTGGCCAACTGTTGGGTGTTCACCTGCAGAATGTTCAGAATGTGCCAGTTTGGATAGGGGTAGGATTTTACCACTTAATAACTTAACAGGACAGGCCTTGAGACTCTCTGTGTTGCCTCGCACCTCTAAAGTCGTTAAAAATGCACAAAGCCATCTCATCACGTCCAAGTGGCGTCAGTAAAAGGCACTTCTCCGAGTTCTTTTGATGTTAATGATTTTTATAGATGTTGCTAAGGTTGTTCTTCTTCTTTTTTATTGTTGTTGTTGTTGTTGTATTTTTTAACGATTCAGTAGAGTGTTAAAGCCACGTTTATTGCTCTTTGGCCCACGCACCTGAAGTGTGGAAAGGAAATAATGAAATGCAAATTAGCCTGTACACGGCAAGTGGAACAAGTGACGCAACTGCTGCGGCCAATGCTGCTGTTGTTGCAACAGCTGCTCATAAAGTCAAATGAACTCATTAGTCGGTAACTAGTGCACACTTAAGGAAGTGTAGAATGTGTTGTGGGTTGTACTCGCACATTTGTCTGGCTGCAAAATCACTCTGAATAATTGGCAAATATTGAGTGCTTGTTTGGCTGGCGATATACATACATGTAGAATGTTAATGCACCAGAGTAGTCATAAGAATGAGGAGCATCAGTTGCGCGAAGCTTATACAAATGTGGCACAGCCAAACTGATGGACGGTCATTTTTAAGGCACTACTTATACCGCATCTGTCACACCCTCTTCTCTCTGTTTCTCTCTGTCTCCGTCTCCGTCTCTCTTTCTCTTTCTTTCTTTTCAATTGTCAAATCCATTGCAGCATCATCCTTGGCAACAACAATGCGCAATCCGCATGCCTTGAAGGCAACTTCCGACACACTTATTTATTTTTGCTTTGTTTGCATGTGTGACACTGTATCCCCCTATGTGTGTGTGTGTGTGTGTGTGTGTGTGTGTGAGTGTGTGCATCTATGTGTGAATGGTTCGTCCACACACCGTCACACTTTCAATAGCACTTTCCATTGACACCAAAACCGAGCTGTGCTATAACCCCCTCTTATGCACACCCCGCCGAATGGCAAAAGCGAACAAAAATTGTAACGACAACATCTCTCGGCCTGGGTCCTGGCTTTCGTCCTGGCCCTGGCCAAACTGAAAGCAACTGAATGCGAGTGAGAGTTAACAGCAATTTGTAACGATAATTGTGTGTATTTTTCAGTGACAATAACGTTGAATGTTGATGAGTTTGCCTGGCGACGACCGGTCCATCTACCCCTTGAACCCTCCCCCCCACATCCCACCACAAATAACTACTACATACAGCAGCCCCTTCGCAGTTCTTGGCACTTGGTCCTTGTCCATGACGGGGTTGTCATTCTCGGATCGTGATGCCATAAGAGAGATAGCAGCTAGCATCATGCAGGACACTGTCTGCATAGATGGTGCTTCTGCAGTGTCAGTGCCTAAACGACAAACATTTTTAATCTAAGTGCTGTGCTTTTTACATGCCGTATAAGAAAGAAAAAAAACAACTGTTGGCAAGCTAAGAAAAAAAGATAACTTCGAATTTGGTCAGTTAAATCGGCGCCAAAACTGGACATCGAGTCATTGTCAAATATGTTCCTGCCGCTTAAAACTTAAGTGCAAATGCCATTTGGAAGATTGCTATGAACGTGTTTAAGCCAAAATAAACACGGGCCAAATCGAAATGCACTAACGGAAGCGTATAAGCCAAAATTGAAAAAAGAAAACCGCTTTAATCAGTACACCTTTTGCGGCCGCTCCATTTAATGTTGTTTTAAAATTGATTCGTGTCTGAAACAAATGCCGCAATAAATGAGGCACACACACACAGACACACTTAAACACACAAACACACGCACACAGATGCACACACGTGTCCCGGCAATTAAATTCAATTTGTCATTTAGGTAAAATTGACTTTGTGCATAATTGATTTCATTTGATTTTGCCTTTGCCCCTGCATGTAAATGTACATTTATGCATGCGTGTTCGAGTGTGGTTGTGGCTGTGTGTGTGTGTGGGTGTGTGTATTGTTTTACCGTTGTCATTATAATTGTTGTTGTTGATGGTGGTGGTGGTGGTGGCGCTTGTCGTCATTATTGGGGCGCACGTTCAATTGTTTCTGACAATTAATAAATTTTGCGCATAATTAATTTATGCGTTCCCTTTTAGGCAAACAAAAGAACCAAATCGCTGTTTGTCAACATTTCACTAATAAATTTACTAGTTTTCTAACTGTAATTAAATGCTATTATTCCATATTTTCGACAACAACCGTCTGATATATTGACAAGTGCAACAATATATGTAAATTCCATTTCAATTTGCTCAATGCGATTACAATTTTAGCATTCAAAACAAAAAAATCGATTTGATTTAAACTGACTTTGGAATAAATTTCAGATTTTTAAAGTAAGCCGATGCGAGTGTAAAAATACACTTGAAGCAGTCGCCAGACCATGTATATTTGAGTATAGCAATCCTTGGCAATTTAACTTTGAAATTTGTTGTGTTACTTTTTTCTCCCTCGGCTCTATACTGTGTGTACGACTACACCCAGCTACACCTTCCACAAATAAAACCCATTTCAAATAACTTTCGCCTTTTGCCTTTCGGGCATTTTTAAATACACCAAACAGGGCAAACAAAACGCCTGCGTACAGCACTTGGATCTTGACGGTTCTATGGACAGCATTGCCAGCGTTTGCGGTATGCGTTAACATCTTATACAACCACATACAAATACACACACCAATACACACACACGCACACCCATGTATGTAATACACACTTCTATATTGCACAACCAACTTTCGCCTTTATGCTTTTTTATGATGCTGAAATATGAGACGCGTGTTTCGTGTGGTTGTGTGTGGGTTAACGGCTTTACGTGTTGCTGTGCTTATGTATGTGTGTGTGTGTATGTGTGTATGTGTGTATAAGTATGTAGTTTGTATTTAGTAAAAGGATTTTCAACACCGTGCGCGGTTACTCGTATTTTTCTATGCAAACACAGACGCGCTTGCTGCCAACGTTGTTGTGGCACGAACACGTATTTTGTATAACGGTATTTATGACATGTTTACTCAATAACAAAACACTTGAGCCTCTAACCCAAATACCCATAAACAAGTGAGCCACATACATGCACGCACACACACACACACACACACACATCAAGTCTCAGCTGTGTGCAGAACAACCACAATTTTGCTTTCCTTTCAAATGCGTCTCGCAACGTTCAAAGTTTCAAAAGCCGCCACCATTTTCCATGCCGCGTGTTTTTCAGCATTTTCGAGAACAAATAATTTTTTGAAATTACTACGAGTTAGCAATGCATACCGTAATTTGTTAGCCTGGCCTACACATATCAATGTCTGCTGTAGGCATTTTCTTTGAGCCATTATCTGTTTTCTTCTGCTCTGTTTTAGAAAATTAAAAACATTTCAGCTGATGCCAGGGAATTTTCGTGTTTGAACTTTGATCTGAGAATAACTTCGATATAAGAAGTCTAGCAAAGGCTCAGCTCAGCTTTTAAGATAATTATATTCAGTGAACAACAATTCCCAACACTGACAACTCGTTGCCACTCAGCTCAACTGTTTGTTTGTTTTTTTTGTTTTGGAACAAATTCTATCAAAGGGGACTAACTAACGTGTTTATGTTCCGGGTCGATATGATCTACTGTGGGTTTTAATCGCATCAAGTTCCTCAAAGAATATTGATAAATACTCAAAGAGTGCAACCAGTTGCAATTTGCATGGGAAATTCTCGACGGAAATTGAACACATTGAACGTATGAAATACCTGGCAAAAGTTTTTATCAAGCTGCATATTTGGCTCAGGTCGTCGCACAGAATGTTGTTAACAAAAATGAATGCGGCACACAACTTTGCCGTGTGTGTGCCAGTGTGTGTGTGTGTATGTGTCAGTGTGTGTATGTGTCAGAGAGTGCATACCATAAACAAGAGTCAAATAAATCAACGTCATCATCATCATCATAGAGGAGCCCACATGAGTGCGTCCTGTGTGCCAAAGGACGAGGACATCGGCAGCAGGCAGCCAGGCAGCCAGCAACAAAGTATCAGGACATACGCGAGAAAATCTCCTGGAGGGCAGCCATAAAGCAGCCAGCGAAATATAAATGCAATAAAATATTTTTAATGGCTCGTAAATGTAAAAATTACGACAAATATAAAAAAATGAAAGAAAAAGTGGAAGAGGACCGGCAAGAATGATGATATGCCAGCGCAAAAAAAGAAAACGCATGTATGAATGGGCTGCAAATTGTCGCAACGTTGGCAACAGCCAAAAATTATACGTAAATCCTTACCGAATTCAGTTAAATTAACAGATTAGCATATTAGGTCGAAAATTGAATAGTAAATTCCACACGAGAGCAAACTTTCAAATTGAATATAACTATTTAAAATACCGCAACAACGACAATAATGTTTCACATTCAATTTTGAGCACAAGCCTCGTTAAGCCAATTACGACAAATTGTCAAGGCGAAGCTGAGGAAATTTACTTATTCCCAGAAACGAACGAAGCTAAAAATATCCTTGAATAAATGCTGCTTATCAGCAGGGAGTATACCAAATTTGATCGGCATCATGAAGTGCTGCTGATAATCAAATAAATTTCGAAAACGCATAACTATTATTTCCTAAAGAGACAAATTGCTCAATCTTTAATATAAAAAAAAAATGTTGCCATTTATTGAATAGAACATGGAAATTTATGTGCATCGAAGATGATTACTATTTATTTTTATAACAAAGTTATAAAGAGAATTTAGCTAACTGTGTAAACCAACCACAACAAGAGATGGCCAAGAACAATGCACAAAGCACTGTTGCGTGTATGTGTTGATAAAATTAAACTGCATTGTTGAAAATCACAGCAATGGCCATAGAGATAATAAACAAATGGAGAGCTGGACGAAGTTGCCACACCGCCGCCGGATGGGAGAGGAGAGGAGAGGAGAGGAGTGGAGAGAGGATTGGATTGGATTGGACACCAGCCAGGACACTGGCGTAAATTTGTTTCTGTGGTTGCACATTTAAATATTTTAAAATATTTATTGTTGAAAATGGCAAAATATTTATAAGCAAAATTTGCACAAGATCTCTGAATACCCCCCATCAAGCAAGGTATATGTGGTATTTAAAGCCTATGTCTGCATGTGTGTGTACGCGCACGCGTGTGTGTGTGTATGTGTGTGTGTGTGTGTGTCTGTGTTTGTGTGTATTTGGTATTTGTGAAAATAAAGCCCAAGGGCCAAGTAAATGGCATGTCCGTATGCATTTATGCAAGCCAGACAGGCAGACATCCAGACTGTCAGACAAGCTCACCGTTGGATATAGCTATTGGGACACAGGACACATTGCATTGACCACACACACACACACCCACATGGACAGACAGGTGGTGGTGTGCTGGACGGAGAACAACATATGCTGTCCAAGCGTACACTTTATCCATTTTAAATATGCAGATCAGGCAAAGGTTGTGTGACATGCAAAAGGTTAAGACAAACAAGAATCGACTCCAAAATATGCACTGCCTGGCACGAGACTAAAGACAACAGAGAGTTGGAGATTTTGGAGAGATTCAGAGATTCAGAGATTCAGAGATTGAGGGCGCTGGCGGGGCTTAAGACAACAGCTAATGTCTGCGATTGTTTTCCAGCATATACATTTAAGCCCATTGAGAGCAACACACACACACACACACACAAATACATCGGCTAAAGAGTGCCTAGGGGCCACAGAAATTTACATAGTAAAAAATTTGCACATTATTAGCATTAGGTTAAATTTTATTTTGATTCCGTATCTTGCATCCCTCTCCTGCTGGCAACTGGAAATTACCCAGCCGGCTGCCGCATTCGCCACAGTATCTTGTTGTTGAGTTGGGTGCAAATCCGTAGCAAATCTTTTGAAATTGTTTTACTGACTGCATTGGAATTCATTTGATGGCAAGTCCTTGGTGATTTTCTCATGCACACACACACACTACCATTGCATGTGTGTGTGCGTGTGTCTCTGTGTATTGGCAACCAGTGGCATTTCATTTAATATCAATTGATTCAAATGAATAAATGGAAAACAATGTTTTAAATGAGCTGCAGAAATATTTGTTGGCATTCTAAAGAAGAATTTCAGAACTTGTAAATTGAATATATGACGATGATTTTTTTTATATATGCATGTCCTTAATCATTTATTATTGTTTATCATAAATCGTTGTTATTGAATTTTATGATCTGTCACTGTAATAAACCTTATTTTATGACTTAAATAGCCTCAGTAAAATTACACAAAATGCAATCATAATAAATATCGAACTGGGCAGCTCAAGGTTCATAAGCAAAAGATAGATAAAGAGAGTAAGAGAGAGAGAGAGAGAGTACTGCAACTGGCCGAATGTTTGTTATGTATTTAGAAATTATACTCGTATATTATGTGGTACCATTTATCTATCTATGTATGCGATGCGATGCATGTATGTGTAGTACGCTCGTATTGCTGCTTATTTCGTAGGGGTTTTGCCACTGACAAAAGCCAATTGCCTTTCAGTGACTAAGATTTATTTCCATTTCCGTTTGAATGCATTCGAGTTTTATTTCTATAGCTGCTGCTTTAAGTGTGTGTCTCATGCGACTGGACTAGACACGCACATGTAGACCACACTGCACACACACACAGCACACACACAGCGCACACACACACACACACACACAGCACACACACAGTACACACACGCACACACACGCACAACAAATGCTCTGGATTTGGCAACAAAGTTGACTGCGTATTTGGCAACTTGAACGTGGCCTTTGCCACAGTCCATTTCCCTCTCTTTCACTCTTCTTCTCTATTCGTTGCTCTATCCTTTTCTGCCCCGTACTCGTTGGCTGCATAAAAGTTATAATGGCGCATTTTTTAGGTACAGCTCGAAGCATTTGGCCCTATTAACAAACTCAATTTGTGAGCAATTTCGAGGACTACCCCTGAACAATGGGGAAGAGCACGGTTTAAGGATATGCTCTGCGTCTAACGGTTTTTCGTCTCTGACCAGTGCAACACGTACCACGTTGCTGTTGATCTCATCACACCTCCTGCCTCTTGGCAACTGCCACCTGCTACCTGCCACATGCTTCGTGCCATGGCCAGCAGTAGTCGAAGTCGTTTTGGCCATGTTCACGTTAACGGATTTCGCAACGTAAAAACGACACCAACAACAACAATAACAACGACAGCAACAACAATGGACAGCCAGCAGACCATCTACCCAACTCCTGGTAAGACTCACGGTCTCTGTCTCTGTCTGCCTCCGCCTCGCACCCTGTTTCTATGCAGAGCAGCAATTTAAAAATCGCTTACGGCTATGCCACTGTCATAAAATCAAGCATCATCATCAGAAGCAGCGAGAGTCGTAGAAACAGTAGCACCAGAAATACCAACACCAATTGGTGGCCGTTGCAAATGGGGGAGCCGGGGTGCCTCAGCACTTTTTCTACCTGACGCTTCGTGTCTTTTATGCGTTTTTGCCATTTTCGGTATCATTTCAGTTTTTTATACACTTCTTAAGAGCCAACAATGAGTGCATATTGGTTTTGGATTATTAACAAAGTTAAAGTATAAAAATAAATAAAGGTAAAAATAATCGAAATTGATTTTACACAAACATGGCGTATTCGCAACTTTTTTCAGTAGCAGAGTATCGCTGAGTCGGCATCGTTGTCACTTCCATTCTTTTTTTGGTCTTGCATGTTGCTTCTTTGTCTGGTCTTAGTGGAATGTTTAGTACGTGACAGATTTGTTATAATTAACATGATTGACGAGCTTGCGACACCACCAACTGATAACTATATATTATAGTTTGGTCTTTTGGATGTCGTAAAGTTTGCATAGACAGAAGGAGAGTTGATATGTGGCCAGATGTCAGGACATGATTTGTTGATTGTATGCAAGCATTAAAATGCATCAATATTAATGTTAAATTTATACTTTACTCTCACACACACACACACACACACTCAATCACATATATACACAAGCACACACACACACACACACACACAGTTGGTTGCATTGCGCACGCTTCGATTGAAATCTAAATTGCATCGCATACCAGCAGGGGGCAGCTACAAATTCAACTGTAAAAATTGCTGCAGTTAAATACTGCACTTGATAACAACTGTAACAACAACAGCAACAACGACAGGATCAACAATAACAACAACTGGAACAACTACAAATGCGTTACGTGTTAGACGCCAACGCCGTCGCTTTTGGGCTAACAAGCAGCACAGAAAGACAGAAGCAATAACAACAGCAAGAGCAACAGCAACAGCAACAGCAACAGCAACATCAACAATGAACAATGAACAAAAACAAACAGGATATGGGCGGGCAAGCACGATATGTCTGTGTGAGGGCTGTGTGTGTGTGTGGGTATCTTCTGTGGTGTATGTGGGTGTGTTTGCCATACACATACATTACATTGCACTACACTTTTTGCAACTGTAAAAGGCTACTGCCTGCAACAGCAGCAATGCGAACAGCAAATGCATCATCAGTGGCTATAATGACCCACTAATACCCTACTTTTACTATAATACAGTGCAATTAAAAGTTCTATAATTGGCTTTAAACTTTTCACTAAGTTTGTCTACAGTGACAAGCAGTTTTCCCAACTCCTGCTGTGGGCTGTCACAGCAAAATCAGAGACTTTACCCAAGAAATGGAAAATGCAAAATGTAGATAGAGTAACTGATGGTCTGAGTGTCTTAGCCTTAACTGACAGTTCTCGGAAATAGGTATGTATTTCAGTCAAACAATTTTTTAGACCACCCACTCGAGTTGATAATGAGTTGTTACAGACACAAAATCAATAAGTCAACTGAACTGCGACTATTCGAATTACAAGATATTCTTGTCCAACACTATTTAGTTAACCGCCTACTTTGCTAATACAAACGAACTAAAATATATAGTTTGGGCAAATAATAATAATTTCATAGAACATCATTAAATAAATTCATCAATTCATGCCTGCCACACATATTGTTATAACCCTCGGTTAAAGAGTAGCAGGAGCTGTCCACGAAGCATTTGGCGAGGCAACTTTGAAAGTGGCCACACATTTATTCAAAAGGATATTACGAGGACTCGCACCACTAGCCGCTGCCAATTTGCACCGACTGTTCGTTGCTGCTGCTGCTACTGCAACTGCTACTGCTACTGCTACTGCTGTTCTTGTCATTTACAAGTGCAACAATTGCAAGAACAACAACAGCAACAGCAACAACAATAACCGCAGCCAACAGGCATCAGGAATTGTTACCGCAAAACGGAGATCAGAATTGCATATGCAAAAATGTAACTGAAATTCGTAAAATGCGCCAAACGGAGCGCAGAACTCAAACGGAAGCGAGCAGAGCAGCAGCAGGCAATAGTTGGAGCCGGTACAAGTGCCACCAGGTCAGGCCAAATAGCAGTGCGAGTCCAAGTTAAAGCTTCTGGTTATGCGGTGCCCAATCGAATAAAAAGTGCATGAAATATGTTTACTGTTATGTGTTGGCGTTTATGTTCACATTGTTGCTGTTGCTTTTGCTGTTGCTGTTGCTGTCTGTACAGAAGGTCAATAAAAGGTCATTGAGAAGGTTATATCAGTGGCCACAGGATGTGTGTACATATCTGTGTGTGTGTATATGTGTGTGTGGGCGAGCGCTTGCTCATGCGTGTGTGTGTGTGTCTGCTAGTGTGTGTGTGTGTGGGCAGTTCACTCATTGCTTTTAAGCCAGTGTGTCTCTTTGTGGGCGCGCGAGTGTGTTTGGCCTAAGCAAATGCGAGACCAGACTGCAAGCCGATAGGTAGCCCAAATTTGTTGTTGCGTTTTACGGCCAAATGCCAAAAAGTTAACGGATTACAATGTAGTGTTAAAAACCGAGTTTGGGGCCGAAATCGCCAACAACAGCAACAAAAAATTGTCTAACCAATTGAATTTTATTTGCTGTGGCTTAGCAAGTGATTGCAGATACGAGTTTCTGTGTTCAAATTGATTTGCATTGCCAAATGGTAGACTTGCAACAATTTCATTTGGGAAAGTAGGGCATACAAAATTTATAGGAGCTCATAAAATATATGTATACTAAATAATACACTTAAATTTTTGGATTTTTTGAAAATCGATGAAGCGATTGACAAAGTTATGGCTCTGAGTTGGGCTTGAGGAAATAATTATAACATGAAGTTCGAGTCGGAATCGGGATTGCAACCTTAAATGTAGTATTGATCTGGCAGTCTAATTATGGTTAAAAATCCCTGGTTTTTGAAAATCTGTTCAGCTTTGAGTGAGTTCTATCTGTCGCTATAATTTTAACATGATTTTCGTGCGAGTATCGTATTGTTAACTTTAAATGTGGTAATAAACAAGAGATCAAACCATCTATATAAGAATCCATTACTTTTGAAAATCATTACAGTTTTGACTAATTTATGGCTGCTGAAAGTTTTGTTCACTCTGCAATCAAGACAAACAATTCAATGCTGCCATCGGATACAATCTTCAGCTAACCAGCAAACTTATACAAAATCAAAAAGAAAGAAGATGAAAATGAAAATGAAAAATTCTTAGCAAGTTGCGCTCATTAAGGCAGCCAAACGGAAGAAGTTGCCAACGGAAAACCATAAAAATATCAATTTTATGTTTGAACAATGCACCATAAAGTGTTGTCAGCGCTGGGGACGGGTAGTGGTGCGGTGGTGTACTGTGTTAAGATGAGATGGCGATGAACGGGGCTCAACAAATCTTTGGGTAGCCGCAACCGCATCAACCCCATCAGCAACGCTGATGCCTTTCAATAATAATAAAGCTGATGATGGCGCCACATGGGCATCCAATGGATGCGGAGCAGCGCACCAGCAGCAGCAGCAGCAGCAGCACCAACACCACCACCAACATCAACTCTATCATCGTCATCATCATCAGAAATTGCTCAATCAGTGTGGTAAAGTATGCAAAACAGAACAGCCAACCCGCTTGCAATATACGATAGTCGTAACTAGCGCTATAAGATATGAAAATGATGGCACACCTAGTTGGAATTTTGCTGATAGTCCGATGATCATACTGGTGGTTGGGTTGGGTTGGGTGTGTGCCGTAGTTGTAGTTGTGTAATGCCGTAAACTATGTGGCTACGCCTTGCCCAGCAAAACTTTTCAAGTAGCTGCATGGTCTTTAAATTTACGGTCGACCCACGACCAAAAAAATGAGAGACGCAGTAGTAGCTAAAGAAAATGCCAAAAACCAAAACAGAAACAGAATCAGAGGCCAGCCCAAGCGTATCTGAGAGCGCAGCAGGAAATGGTACTGAGACGAAGGGGTGGGGCTGGGGGTGGGGGCGGTCTAAAAGGCAGGGCGTAAGGGCTTTTGGTATAGAGATACATTTGCTAACTGCCAACGGCGGCCGGAAACAGTGCACTGCATGCAGAAGAAGAACAAGCAGCAGCGGCAACACCAACAGCAACAGCAGCAACAGCAGCAACAGCAACAGCAGCAGTTGTTGAAGAAGCAAACGCCTTGCCTTTAATTTAGCGAACCTCCCACCAATCCTCCTGCAGTGCTGTGCTTGCGCTTGACACGCCCACACATAAAGAGCAAGAAGAGAGAGAGGGCAATACAGATATAGCGAGAGAGAGAGAGAGAGAGAGGACCACTTGCCGGCGGCGTAATTTTAATAGACTGCAACAGTCTCAAGTTGCAAAGTTGATTTGCCCAGTGGTCGTCCTGCCTGCGTCCTGCCAGCGTCCTGCACAAAACTTTATGTGTGCTTCTCTGGCGCAGTTTTCGTCTTGGTTTTACGTCTCTTTTTTTTTCTTCCTTTCTTTTTGCTTTTTGCTATTTTATTTTATAGTTTGCCGGCGTTTTCTTACTAGCGCGCTGGGCAGTTTTCTTGCCACTGCGCCTATGCCAATCCCTTAGGGTTCGGTGTAACACTAAACTGCATGCGAGTACAGCTAGGCAATGGTGATGGTAAGGACAGGAGATGGAGAAGGAGGGTATACATATATATATATATATATATATATACATATATATAGTATAGTGGGTGTTTAGTTTTTGCCAGGCTTTGCACTTTGGTCTTGTTTCGTTCATTGGAATTTATGTTCAAATTTCATGAAAAGAACTTGTTTTCCTGCCTTTGGAGGTTTCCCCTAAATGTTTGCCAGCCCAACTATATATACATTTGTATGTGTGTGTGTAAATTTGGTGTGTGTGTGTGTGTGTGTGACTTGGCTTATTAAACATCAACAGCAAACGCCTCTGGGGATGGCAGCCTGTTGGTCTGCTTGGCTGTTTGCTGGTTTGGTTTCCAGTGGCTCAGTTTTTAGAAAATTATAAAATTACCATAATTAGTGTGTTGATATACGATGAAAGTTTTATAAGCTGATTTATATGATACGCTTAGAAAATTTTCATTTTAGTTGTAAGCGGATTCCTTGACTTCATTGCAAACCAAAAACTCAACCGATTTTTGTTCGCCCCTGTTAGCTGGCATATGGCTTCTGTTTGCCATTTGATAAAGTGGCCATAGATAATTGCCATGTCGAGAAACAGAAAACTACCTTGCATACTAATGAGCCACCACCGACTGCAGTTGGCCAATTAAAAGGTAGTAGATGCCTTGAATTTTCGATGAACTTTAGTTTTCAGAATATTGTGCAAATTGTATATAATTAATTATGTTGAAATAAAAATGAGACAAAACAAACCGAAAATAAAAACAGGCCGTTAATTATGGGAATTGAGAGATAAAAGTTATCCATAATTTATTAGTTCCATTTGAGAGTTAAAATTCGTATAAAAAAGTGTAGCATACTTTTATGGGTAGTCGATGTACACATAAATAAGAACTTTGTTGGTCGAGACACGCACAGCACGAGTATATACACTCATTTACATTGCTGTGGAGCATACTCTGCCTAATTAACACTTCAGCTCACGTAATTGCCCGCCTCGAAGCAGCCACAACAAGTTGTCTCTGTGCAGCACAAACAAAACGAAGCGTGGCAAATTATTTTTACACCCCAATTAACGTCAGTTGCCCCCATACCCCTCCGTTAAAAAAGTTGACACATGGCAGTCAGTTGTTTTCCAGTCCAACTATGAAAAGACGAAATTAATAAGTTACATTATCATCTCCTTTTTTTCGTTTCACTTCCTTTTTGCACAACTTTTACGGCAATTGCCAAGTTGTTTTTCACCTGCTTCACTGATTTGACGGATGTTAACTGCCGCTCCAATAAATAGTCAAGTTTATGCCGGCTGCTTGCTTGATGATATATATATATACACATATATATATATGTAAATTGTCTTGTTGATAACTTACTTTTAATTAATATGTATGCGAAAAGTTTTGGCATGTCGCAGTTACCCCACTCCTCATTCTACCTCATTTGGCTGGCCTGGCGATAATGAAGCGAAATAGATCCTTAATGCAATTGCACAAAGTTTTCTGTCATACTTTTAGTTCTATGTATTCCCCCCTGCCGCCCCACACACCAATCAACTTTTGCTTGATTTTTAATGACTACTTAAGAAGTTGTCGTCACATGCGGTGGTATACATATGTATATGTACATACATATATACTATATAGGCGCATATATAGGCGCTCGAAATGCGTGACGTGGGCGTTGCATACAGTAAATTGTATCTGAAATTTTGTATCTGTGTCTCTCTGGCTTGTATCTGTCACAAAAGTTAAATGTACTTAAACTTATTTGTTGTCGAGTTGTTTGCCCGAGTTTCGACGCGGCGCAAATGATTTGTATGCCAACTTCTGAGAGATTTAATAAGTTGAGAGAAGTTTTGGGGCCGCTACACGCTTTAGGGCCACATTTTGTGTACGAGTACGAGTGCGAATATGTTTTTGAGCTTACGGAATGGTTTGAGTAGTTCACAAGCCTGTTTGTCTTGGCCAAGCAAAAATACAGTTTTAATTGAATATTACCAGCAGCTGCAATGCATGTCAAAAACTTTACTGTGTAAGTTTGAGGATTTGCCTTTAACTATTTGCTGAGCGGAAAGACAAGCAACTCGTTTGATATGTTTATCTGGATACCATGGCTGGTAAATCTCTGCTTATAATCATTATGTCAAGCACTGAAGTTGCCGATGTAAGGAGTAAGAAGAAGTTCGACGCCAAAAGTTAATTATTTATTTTCCAAATAAGAAGATCTGCGGCGATATACAAAAATAAATGGAATAACTTTTGCTATACCAGACACATTTCATTTAATAATTAAGTTCATAGGCTTAACTAATCCTAATGATCTGAGTTCTCATTAAAAGATTGTTCTCTCCTCTAGTTTGGAGCACTGTTTACTCAATACAAACGTTTTGTCTTGTTATTTCGCAGTTTTAAGCCTCAGCAATTTAGTCAAGGTAAGCCACACTGAGATCTAATTAAATTCTTACATTTTTACATTTCCTTTGCAGTTGTACGGAAAAAGTGTATAAAACAACAAAAGAGAGAAATTCATTTTCACACTTTTGTTGCAGTATTCTTTTTGCGGACCATTAACTGCTGTCTGTTGCCATTAGTGGCAAAGTTGCAACCAATTGCACTAAGACAGGGCCAACAAACGGCAGAGCAGCAAAGCAGCAAAGCACTCGGTGGCATCTCTCAGTGGCTGTTCAAACGCTTGTAGCTGTCGTTTCGCAAATGGCAAGTAAAATGCCAAGCAGCAACAGCTAAAGTGGCAGCGAAGTCAAGGCATCCTGGCAGGACGAGCAGGACGACGAGCAGCTGCAGTAGTCTTTCAAATGTTAAATGATGCAGTTACAGCAAATTACGCAAGAATGCCAAAAGCTCCTTCAAAGCAGGGCCAAAGGTATTCGCGACCAGATTGAACCTAAAAAGGGTTTCGGCGGCTTGCAGCGGGAGTTGCAAATATTTGGCGGGTTTGATAGTTAGCAAACTGTTGGGGATCAAATGAAGTTGTTTGCAATTTCAATTTTCTACTCACCCCAAAAATTGGTGTGTGTGTGTATGTGTGTGTATGCACTTTCAATATCCGTTGATGTTGCTGTTGGAGCTTGCCGCGCAATTAGGAAATCCCTGCTGGGTGTGAGTGAATGACTGTGAGTTTGCAAGCGGGCGGGTTTGTGGGGTGTGGTGCGGTGACAGGTGCGCTTGCTCGTCAGCAGACATGTCGCGAGGCTTACTGCAACATAAACCGGAGAAATGACTGCACATAAAGTTGCTTTAATTGAGTTTTATGCTTTCAATTTGGGCGCTATTATGGCGCCGATGAAGACAACACACACACGCACTCACACATACACACACGAAGAGAGAGAGAGAGAGAGAGAGAGAGAAGCGAGGGGTGCAACGCAGGACAAGCGCAAAACCCATAAAACTCATCTGTCAAACACTGAAACGCCGCCTATCAACATTCATGTTCACTAATCCTTGGCATATATGCGCAAACGGATATAACCATGCCGTATATGACAGACACTGTGTCCTGCGTGTATGTATGTATGTGTGTCTGTGTGTGTGTGTGTGTATTTGTGCCTGTCGAGCTGCCATTATCAAGGTTTTTTCTGGTTTGACAGCACGAGAGACGAAAGAGCAAAGAGAGTGAGAGATTGAGCAAGGGAGAGTGAGAGACCGAGAGGCAAGTGTGCATAAAGGATTAAGAGCAACGAAATGCGTTGGAAAACAGCAGACAGTAGACGGCAGACAGCAGCAGCGACTGAGTTGTGAAAGCCTCAGCAATAAGCGGAACACAAGAAACAGAATTATTACAATACAGACAAGTCGCTTGTAATGTGGCCTGCAGAACATTTCAGTTACGCAACATTAATTATAATTGTTATATCACTGATAAATTGGTTTTTATAATAACCCAGTAACTAAAATATATGATTTGCAGTCAGCTTTTTTCACTACTTTATGCCCAGTCTGAAGCGTATGCAGCGCTGCGCTGAATTCCTAAACAATCCACTTCGATTCTGAATTCAACACAGCTCAAGTTAGTTTTATGCGTTTCCGTTTTGTGGCTCAAGGCTACAAGGCCCATAAAATTTGTAAGCTGGCCCACTTTGGGACAGTCTTAGGTACTAAATGAGGCTGATCTTGCTTCTTTTTTTTTGCTGTTCTTGTGGCCATGCCTGTGGTGGTGTCAATATGCATGACAAATGAGCAATTCGAATGCTGGCATTGGCATCCTGACAACAGGCATTAAACATTTTTGTTTTTTTCTGCACATGTGCCAAGTGCCAGCTTCAACTCATGGCTAAAGTCGTTCATCTATTGATATGCGCATTTTACGAAAACTTTAATGAATGCACGAGTATATAGACGAACTTTTATGGCCAGCCTCACACACACACACACAATACAGAGCAGAGCTCATTCGTAGTCCTCGGATGGCCTCGAAGTGTATTCGAAATAACCAAATCCTTTTGCGTTGCCTAAATTAGTGGCTGGTCTTTGGCCTTTGAATCATTTCGTATGTGTGCGGACGCGTCTCAGCTGCCAGGACATATTTAATTAGACGCTTGTCAGGACTATTAATTGATGGATTACACATATGGACGTGAATACATAGACGATGTGTATTTCTTATATAACTGCAAGTATATAAACATGTCCAGCTAAGTTTTTATGCTTAAGTTGCTGGCTAACCAGCAGCAGCAACAACAACCACAACAACAACCACAACAACAACCACAACAACAATAACAACAACAGATTCACTCTATATATGGTCATAATCTGGCTGTTGACATTTGTGCCCGCTCACAAACGGCAGCCTGCAACCGAACTTTGCACACACACACAAAAATACACACACAAAAATAGGCACACACAAAAATACACACACACAAAAATACACACAGACAAAAATACACACATAGAAAATCTAAAATTGTCGGTTGTTTTGGCTTCTGTTGCTGAACTGAAGGTTCTTGTTTATAGTTTGTGCCCGAGAATAGTTAAAAAGCGTAACTCAAAGTTGTGCATATGATATCTAACCGGCCACTACTCCTCTCATGCCAAGGATACATAATATACTCGTAGATGTGAATAATCTCATCTTAATTTGTTTATCGACAAATGCTATAAATTTAAGATTTCTATTCACAAATTTAAACTTTCGGTTCTGAACCTATCTAAAATAGATTTATTTCCTATGTGTTTTCTATACATTTAAGTATTAAATAGTTAAGCACTCTCTTCTTTAAATCTCTGCCAAAATGTCTAGTGACAGAAGTGGTTTAAAAAAACATATTTCATATATAGTATTTTCAATGTAGTATAAAAAATTGGAACTGGGCTTTCAGTCGTCGACGACGACTCGAGCTCTTATAGTGGTTTTTGTGATAGTCGCTTTTTCCACACAGAGGTATTTTCGCATTATATACGTGCACGCAAAGAAATTTGACAAACTGTAGGTGGTAGCCGCAGTGCCCGCACCCTCATCCGCACCAGCGACCTGCACCCGGAAGGAAACCCAACTCAGCTGAGATACTTTTTGGGCACATTGTGACGCTGTAGACGAAATTTTAATGCATTTGCCATGATTTGGCGCATAATAAATTACGTCAGGGCTCACACACGCACACACACACATGTCTGTCAACTGTCTGTCTCAGGGTGTGTCCTTGGGTGCTGCTGTCAAACCGAGAAATATATCTAAAAACACCTGACGGATTTAAATTTTGTCAGGGTGGCCCCTAAAGAACGTTAGCTGCTTTTTGTGTCTGCAGTAAATAGTTTTCTTCGGTTATGTCCTGGAATGCTGTCATGTGGCTGTGCATGTGTGTGCTACTGTGTGGATGTGTGGGTGTGTGTGTGTGTGTGGTTGTGTGTGTGTGTGTGTGTTAATGTTTTAAGTCTTTAAGCTCTTAATGCTCAGCATTCTTGGCTGCGACAGCCGCAACTGCGGCTCCATATCTCCACATGTGGGCGTGAAAGGAAGAAAAGAACGGAATTGTATTAGTGTCCTTATATGAGGACATGTGCTCACAGCGAAGGACACAAGGCACAGTGGGAGTTGAAAGTGAATTTAATATGATAATAATGAATTTGCTTAGGATTTTATCACATACTCTAGCTGTCACAAAGTAATTGAATTAACTGCTGAAGCTCGCACAAAAGTTGCAACAATGCCATAAACTATAATATAATATAATAATCATTGACGGGAATTCAAGAAATGTATATAATAGAGTAATTCATGGCTAATTATATATTATTTTTGCTGTTTTGATTTATTTCTCTATTAGTTAGTTGTACCACAAATTAAACACAACGATTAAGAGCTCCACAAAATGTTGCACAAATATTGAAACAGATTTAACGCGTTTTCCTTTTGTAAATTTATTAAAGCGAATTTCAAAAAGTTTGAATGCGGGAAAATATATTTCGTACTCGAATGCTGACAAATATTTGTCTACATGCATGTCAATCAATTTCGAGAATTTCATACTCAAATTGCAAATGTACGTTTTTTATACAATGACAAAAAAAACGAATTTATTTTGTTTGGATCAATTTTAAATTGTGAAAATGCAAAACATTTGAAATCACATGCAGCATTTGTTGGAATAAAATATTTGTTTTTGCCCGCATCCATAAAGGTCAACATGGAAGCTGGACCATAGATGACAAGGATAAGCGCCAAAGGATACATTAGTCTCCAAAATCGTTGGTCTTCCTCTCTCACCCTATTTATGGCCCTTCCCAGCTTACCCCCTTCAATAGTAATTAATCATAATTTGCGGATACACAAATAGTCGCAGTAAAAGTCACATTTCTTCAAAATGACCAGCCCGCAGTGCCCAAGCACAAAAGTAGGAACAGACAAACACACAGACAGACAGGCAGACAGACAAACAGACAGGCAGACAGACAGACATACAGCAAATAAAGCAGCCAACAAATGTTAGCAAAAATCGGGCCAAAAAGAAGATAGCAAAATGTAGAAGATGTAACAGAGCTGCCTGCACTTCCGTTGCAGCGTTTCCGTTTTCGGGGAGGCTGCTTGAAACTTTTCTTCCTTGTGCCGCAGTCAAATAAATTTCGCTCTGAAATGGAAATGCAAGCCAAACCTCACCAACCCCTGCACAACGGTTCCCTGCCCCCTTTCAGTTACTCTATTTGTCTCACTAAAAATGGCGCGACCATTTGACTGCTTTACTTTGCTTTCGCTTCCATCCTTCAGTCATGTCCGTGGGCTGTAAAATATCTCGAAAAGGATGTCGTCGACTCTATTCCCACCAAGCTGGCTATACACTTCTTCATGGCATTGTTTGCCTTTGACTGTGCTGTGTTTTTTATTTGTTTTTTTGTTCGCTGCCCTGCCGATGCAATCTTAGCCAAAAGTCAATGGCAATTAAGCAGCCACATCTCTGCCGACTGCCGACTGCCGGCTGCCGGCTGCCGGCTGCAGCTGACGCAGTCTTGTCCACTTTCTGTTACGTCCTCTTCCGCTCGCTGGTCAAACTTTGTCGCAAGTTTGTCGCTGCGAAAGACCAATTATTGTGCCAAGCTCAGACGGATGACGGAGTGCACCGCGCGTATGCGTAATGTGCGCAAAGCCAAAAGACCAAAATTATTATACCAATATTTTAAATGCCACTGTGTACAAACATAAATAAATGAATATACATATAATAAACACACATACATACATCATATATTTAGAGCGGAAAAAATAGACAAATTAACTTGCAGACTGACTGTTGCTGTGTGTTTATTTTATTACATTCCAGAAGATATGCCACTGAAATGTGAACTTGAACTTTGATTTGTACTGCTCACAGCTACAAAATGGTATAGTAACTTTGGAAGATATTAAACAAATTTGGATTGTAAGTAGAGAAATATAATAAAATCGAAATATACTCAAAAATGTCTAGCTTGGATTTGAGTTGATAGTTTAAGGACAGAATTCATTCCATTTCACTCTTATAGCTTAAATAAATTATGGTAAAGAACGCCTCAACTAGTATGTGATTTTGAAATCAATCAATTTACCCTGTTGCTTTGGCCATAATCAAAGGGAAATTCAGCTCAGCCTTGTAATTAGTGCAACGAAACTTATAACTTAAAATTTGCTTTAACAAGGCAAGGCAGTGAATCCGGCTGGAACAGACAACTAAATGTTTCCCGTGAAACCGGATGTGTGTATGTGCTGTGGTTTCATTTTAAACAATGAATTTCTGCTTGTGTCTGCATGTGTGTGTGTGTGTGTGCTTGTGTGTGTATGTGTGTGTTTCCCTTAACCTTTTTATGACTGACCCAGGCAAAACCGCTGGACAAAACGTAGACGTAGATGGGAAGCAAAAGCTTTGCACGAAAAATTAGAATTGCTAATGTTTGCGGTAAAAAATGTAGTATGTGTGTTTGTGTGTGTGTGTGTGTGTGTGTGTGAGTGACAGTGTATATGTGTGCGCGTGTGTGATGTGTGGAAATGGGTGTGTGTCGCGCTTGTCTGCCCTTCGCCTGCCACTGCCACTGCCACTGCCACTGCCCCCACCGCTTTGATGGGCTGGCTGCCTCACTGGCTCAGTGGCTGGCTGGCTGTTTGTGTTGGCCAGTTTTAGTTGCTCGGCTTGCAGAAGCATGAAATTAATTTAAATTTTGCGCACTTGGCTAATTTCGCCTGCCAAAAAGCGCAAGAGCAGAAAAAATGAAACTACAGAAAAAGGCAGAGAAAAATGCTAGAAAGCTCACAGCCCACAAGAACGTATGTCAACTGGGAGGAGTTTGGAGCTTAAGCGGGGATTGACTCTCCCCACTCAGATAATAGTTTTAATAGTCTCTTGGGCGATTTTCAAATTGTATGCCGTTATGAGCAATGGCAAGCGGCGATAACAAACGCAATGTATACTATTTTTTTTTGGGTTGCTCGGACCGGACCCACTCGGCTTGTTAGCATAAAAATCGCTTTAGGTTTTATGAAACTGCTTTGGGGGCACTGGGGACGACATGTAAAACAAAGCATCAGTAAGCATAATCTATGATTATTCCAAATGCACCGAAAGGTTAATTCTCGAAGGAACCGAACGCGTTTGGGAGTTGTTGGAATGTTTTAACAGCAAATGAAACAGGCTCGGGAGACTGACAAACTTCTAGTTGAAATATTATAAAGTCAAATGGTTAGGCATTATCACACACATCCAAGTTTGTCTATCATTTCGCAGTTGATTTCTGGGCAGCTAAACGAAAATTATTTAAAATAGCTCATTTTTCAGAGCCCTAAACTTATAAACTAAACTAAACTTGTATTTTTTATGATTCTGCCATAATTTCTTGTTGCAGAGTTCAGCTAAGTTAATTAGCCGTGATCTAAACTCTTAACTTTTTAGCATCCCATCGTAATTCACTCTAAGCTGAGTTTTAAACACCCATTAACTCACAATCCATTACAGACACCTGCCCGGCTTTAAGCATTTTTCCCGCCTTAAGTTTCATATAATTCAACACTTTTGGCAGCATTAAAGCCCGCAGGTCCGACCACAACTCAAACGGCACTTCAATTAATCAAAACCCAAACGCCGTACAATGTCTGCAAGTTGTGTACGCACACACACACACACACCTAGATACATTTACATATCGTTTGGAATGTGTGCATTGGGAACCATTTGGGAGCCTTACATTTGGGTTTTGGTTACGAGTATTTTGGGCCGGAGTTGCCTGGTCATGAGGCGACCCCAAAAAAGCACATCTAAGGCATTCGCAGGACTCGCATTAAGTATGCGTTTTAATTAACTTTTGATGCCGGTCCCCCCCTCCCCCTCGCGCACACACCAGATGGCGCCACTGTGTGCAGCGCCAGCAACAGTCAACTTTGGAACCAAACACCAAAAAAAAAGAAAAAAACGAAAAAAGAAAAATCATAAAAATATACATAGTTATATGAAGCTTATTAAATATGAATGCTGTTTGAGAGCCCAAAAGCCGGCAAGCGTCTCGCACACTTAGTCTCGCTCTCACTCTCGCTCTCGCTCACAGCGACTGTCCATCTCTCTCTCATCTTTGCAGATGCAGCGCAGCACAGCGCTGTGTGGATGGCAAGTTTGGAGGCGCCTGCGCTGGGAGAGCAACGGCTGTACGTTTCGACGACTGTTGACGGCTGTTGGCGACTGCAGATGGCTGCAGACGCCTGCGCCTGACCAAATGCCGGGAGTTGCCTTTGGAGTTGTTGTGTACTACGAACCTGCAGAGGCTCAACAACTGAAATGCGTATACATACACACACAATGCTGGCAGAGAATGCTGCTGGCCGTAAGCAGACTGAGCAGAGATGTGGCTCTGGATTTGTGCTGGGCGCGACTGCACTTTGAACAGCTGTTGCCGTTTTTTGCTGTGGATAGGGGTAGGGGGTGGGAGGTTGGAGGTTCGGGGGTCGTAGATGAAGGAGCATCTTTGTGAGCGTCCGTGACGTCAACGATTTTTGGTCTGCCTTTAATTAGTCGCCCGCTGTGCGTGAGTGTGCCATTATTCTCTTAGCTCGTAGCTCGAGTTAGCTATTAATAAGCCAGCCGCAATATTTGTCTATTCATGGCTTTGGCATAGGACAAATCAAAATCGGGCCAGACTTGCTGGCCGGGATTAAGTTTGGCACACATATATCAAAGCATGTACGAGCATGATGATGATGGCGGCACGCCGCGAGTACAGGCTATTAACACACATGCACACTCCAAGGAAGATTCAGCTCAATTTCAATTAAATGCGGTTTTCATAGCATAAATCACGCATACGCCACGTGGGCAACTCGAGAACCACTGGCAACAGCAGCGGCAGCAGCAGTAGCAGCGAACTAAAGTCGAGGTGCTCTATTAATTTTAGCACTGTCACTTGCCACGATACTTGCCTTGGACCATTAACACACCACACACACACACACACACACACACACACACACACATGCGTTCACAGTCTTGAAGCTGAGACATAGGTCCAGTTACCCATGCACGAGCATACTTGAGAATGCGGTTTTGTTTTAGTGCACCATAACTGTGCATCTTCGGTTGACATATAATGGGCACTAAATGTTGCACACAACTATGTAAAAACAATAACTCATAGCTGTTGAATCTAATCCGATTTCCATCTCAAATATTCACTCAAAACCATTCACAATCGATTTTTCTCGCGTATTGTTTTAGTCTTGATGGAAAACTAATTTAAATTTGATACACACAATTTTTCATTACAATGATGCTAAAATTCTTTAATATTGCATTTTATTTATTTATTTACTTAAATAAATGCTTTGTAGATAGTAAAATCTTCGTTAAGCCTGTTATGTGGCATTGATTAGTTCTGTCATTAGCTCATCAGGGAATAGTTTCGTGTGGAACGTCCTATGAGAAGCATTCTGCATCTTCAGCATCATAGCATAGCTTTCAGCTAATGGTAGCTTGAAATAACTTCAAATTTGTTGTTGTGCTTCCAATTGAATGGAAATGGCACAGTTGACATCATCATTTATTTGACATATTTGAGCGACGACTGAAAGACCGATATGTGTCTGAAATAGCATATCAAAATGCGAATGCAAAATCTTTACTGCAAATATGAATAGAAATGTATCTGTAAGTGGCGATGCAGCTGCAGCTGAGGCGAACCTTGGCGAATGGGCGATGATTTATGCACAAACTCTAATTAAACTGTTGACTCAGGCAAATGAAACATGCGCTGATGTGTTATTAACACCAAAAGCACTTAAAATGTTTAAATAGCAATTTAGTTGGCTAACACTGAAGAGCGGCGGCTGGCGAGGAGGGACGGAGGCGTGTCTATGGCTTATGTGCCATAATTACAACAACCACACACAGATACACACACTAACATAGAGAGAGAGAGGGAAACAGATGCGAGTGTGTGTGTGTGTGTGTGTATCTATAGGCAAGCAATTTAATGGCAAGTCAAATAGAAGGAAGCACTCTGCTAGATGTAAATATTTAAGCTCCAGAATACTGATTTCTAGACAAGCACCCCAACCCACACCAACCCCTTTTGCACATTTAATTAAACGATTTTAATTTATCGGTAATTGCACACATTAAGCCGCTGCAGCTGCAGCTGAGTTTCAGTCTGAGTCCGAATGCGGCGCAAATAATTAAGTGTTTCAAGTTTAAAGATACAGACTGGGGAGATGGTGAGAAAAACTCAGCAACTTCATTCAAAATGTGTATTACGCATACGCCATGGTGTAATGCGTTTTTGTTGCGTTTCAATTGACCCCCCACCCCACCCCACCCCCCCCCCCACTCTCCCTCCATTCTAGCCATTCTCCCCATTCGCTCTGCCACTCGCTGTGTAGCTCCGTCTCGTCCTGTGATTATATTGAATGGCGCGCAAATTGCAGGCGGGCATTCAGCCAAAAGATTCGGATTTACAGGCCCGTAAATGAAGCCGGAGTGTGGCCCTTATTCATGCAGAAATGAAATGAAATTAATTGCAAATATGAAAACTTTATTAAGCAAATTTATAGCCCCAGCCACGTTTGACTGACTGTCAGACTGACTGGCAGACCAACACTGATTGACTGCTGCCAAACAGCGTTTAAGCTACAATATCGTTTTCTCCCTCTCCCTCTCAATCCCTCTTCCCTCTCTTTCGTTTTTTTTGTTAGCCCAATGCATATTAAATGCTGAAATCCCATAAACCAGCTGCGTTAAGTGCATTGCAATGCCGGATAAGACGACCTTAAGCTGACCATAAAACGAGACGGTAACTTTGCTGTTTATCTTTCGGCGGTATTACGGCACACAAATTTATGATTAAAACTAAGTAATAATCCCCGATATTGCAGCCACCCCTCACACCCCCCCTCTTTCGCAACCAAAAGAAAGCAAGCCCCTAAGACAATTGGGGGTTGAAGCACAAAACAAATGGGGTGTACGCCGTCTTTGGCTATGGCATTGGCCAATAAAAAAAAAGTTCCAAAATGGGAAACTGTAAATTATATTGAAGCGAAGGGTTTAATAGTACATTTTTGTTAGTGTTGTTACTATAACACATTTTGATGAGATGCCATAGCCATTGAACTGAAAATGGACATATATTTTATAGCTGATTGCGATTATATCGATACCACAATATAATCGCTTATTAAAGCCATAAATCGATGATAATCAAAATATATTTCACGTATGAAAACAATAAATGGCATTATTAAAAGTAGAAATAAATGTTGCTAATAAAGAAACTCATTTTCTCAAATTTGCAACTTAAATAAAGAAAACTTGAAACATTCATTTTATGCGCATTAATTGGTTAATTATCCACGTTTTGTATACATTCGCTTAAGCTAATTTTTTATATTCATTCGTCTTTTTTTGTGCATTTTCCATATTATATAAGAAACAAAGTTAAATGACGCGAAAGTTGCCATAATATCATAAGCCAGTATTGCTTGCAGTTCAAAAGTTGCCATTAAGTAGCTGCTAAGCTGCTGTTTGCTTTCACATAATTACCGTTATCGTTCATTCAACTGCATGGCAATGCCACATTAAGTTCGCAAGAGTCGCATCTCGTTGCCTGATAAGAAGCAAAACTTGCAAACTGCATGACAAATTATTTGTGGCCTCATAAAAACGTGCAATTATGTTGGGCAAAACCGCAAATCAGCGAAGGGTGCAAATTGAGGCGAAGGCTACGGCGAGGGCGTGGCATGCCAGAGGGAAAGGACCAAAGGGAAAGGAGAGTGTCTAAGAGGATAGTTGCCATGACTATTAGCGCTAGTGAAATCTTTGTCATCTCGAAAAGAGCAAAGTATGCGACACAGCGAGATAACGAACTATACAGACAGACACATACATATACATATATATATATGTATATATATATAGAGAGAGAGAGAAAAATGTCTGCTAACACAGAAATGGTCAGTGGTCTGCGTAGTTTGGCCCAATTGCCAAAAGCAATTTGAGGACAGACACATAGATATGGAGCAGAGCCGGAGCCGAATACTTAGCACCCATCTGGCCAACGTTTGACACTTTTAAGTTGCAAGTTGACTTCTGCTGACCTTAATTACACTCACAATGTATGCGACAAGTGGCCAATGAACGCCCGCATCCTGCAATGACATGCGAAAAATCCAGTTAATTAGCTGTGAAGGACCGAACAAGCTGATAGACAGGCGGCCCAATGACATAGGGCCCGAATGGAGGCCAATTGCCGCATGGCCAAACAATACGAATACTCATACAAAATTTATGTGCATTCAATTCAATTGCAGTTGAGAGCCAGTTTTGAAATATGCCAAAAACACGCGATTGTTCACAATTGGGCACAGGCCATAAAAATTCACTCAATCGCAATTAAGTTTGACTATCAGCAGCGTTGATTGTGGCCAAAAGCTGGCCAAAAAAAAAAAAAAAAAAATGGAAATGGTTGACAACCAACGAGATCACGGCTCTATGACTCTTGGCCAAAAGCCAAACAGCTAAAAAGTCCAGCAAACTAAACAAAATCCGTAACAGATACCAAATCACCCAAACAGTCCCACCAGTCAACGGGCCAGTTAGTCAAACAGTGTGCCCTTGTCCATTTCATTTTTTAGAGCTGCCCGAAGAAACCAAGCCAGCTGCACCATAATGAAGCAAGCCAGTAGCTGTAGCAACAACAGTGCTCGATATAAGTATCTGTATAAAGTGGATGAACACAAGTGTTCTTCACTCCCCAATCTCTTTAAATTAAACACATTTTGCAAAGCATACTTCCTTCAAGCATACTTGGAAATATGTACTAGAGTAGTAATCCGTACAAAAAATGGAAAAGGGGAAGAAAAACATATTACCTCTATAAGTACTCTAACACGCAACTCTCCACTCAAAATGTGTTCAAGAGAATCACAGAATAATAATTACAAATTACTCATTGCATTTCGAAATGTTTGAATTGTGTAGAAATGTTTGTGCGAATTCGCAGAAAATGTGCTGGGATACACTGCTCAAAACGTGTGCCAGTTGGACAGTGCCAGAGAGACGGCAACGTGTGGCAGATTACATATTTTTTTTGTACAAAGGCAAATGACATTGAAGGTAACCTCCAAGTCCAAAGCCGGAGTCTGTAATATCAACCTCAACCTGAAGCTGCAGTTGAGCCGCAGCTGCCTGGCAATTGCCAATTGGCGTTGGCCACTTTTGGCCAACTGGTCAACGTCGTCCATGATAAAATATCGCAAATCTATGAAGTGCTCCCAATAGCCAAAAACGTGAAGCAGGCGCCCAGCTCTTTTCTGGCACTTGCAAAAAAAAAAATGAAATTGAAAAAAAGAAAATATAAATGGAAAATGAAAAATAAAAGAAAATGCAATGCATTCACGCCATAAATCAAATGGTTATGTGTCAAAGCACATCATTGTGTGGGTTAGTTGCGGTTGCTCAGTCTATAACTTCCGGTTTGATTTATTGGCAAGTGCTAAGCCAAAACCACCCAGAAACCAAAAAATCTGGGGGGCCATTTAATAAGCGAACCAAAATTAATAGTTGAGCGCAAAATTTGTAGAAATTCACGTGCTTCAAATTCAACCTACCTTCAAGGATTGTAGCAATTTATATACATATATATATATATTTATATAAGTTTATTATGTTCATTCTATAAATAATTATTTTATATGGCATTTACATGTTAAATAACAAGCTTCGACATCATTTGCATATGAAGGCAACACGAACTAAGTACACAAATAATATGTGCATATTTTAGAAGGTGTACACAAACATTTGGGCACATACTTGCCGCACTTGTTGCAGCCACAATTTGTTATGCGCATATCAAAATAAACGGTTAAGTACAACTAGAAAAAATGCTAAATTGTTTTGAAAACATTTTACATATATTTTAATTAACTAAACAAAACTTTTTTGTATAAGTAATTTGAAAACAAACAAACAAAAAACGAGAGAATATTTGAGTCAGTCAGTAATTAGGCCAACAACACACAACTGGACATTGTAAATAGAGGATAAGCAAAAAAACTGAAACTAATATTAAGCCGTTGGCAGTATCATTAAAAAATAAGATACTTAAATGAAGTCGCTCAACTTTAAGTTTAACTTTAACTAAACTAAGTGACCTTTTTATGTGCACTGTAAACGTAATCTCAGTCAATTGTGATAACAACAATCAGCTACAGTTGCCGCACCCAAGTGGACCATAAAAAGGACCGACAGCTACGACAAACAAGCAAGAGTGCTCCCATCGAGAGTCCAATCGACTAGCTAGATACCCATTTAGAAAGTTGCAAATATTCCACTTTTGTTTCACCTAACAAAAATGCGCTTAAGTGGATTATTTTTGTACATTTGAGTGTCACACAGTGTCATAATACCCTTTTGCACGTTTGAACTGGCTACAGGGTATACAAAAAAGGAAGCAACAAAAGTAGCATTAACAAGCAACAAAACGTACTAAAGATTGCATAAGATGTTGGCTCTTAAAAGAGTACATTTTAAATGAAGCGCAATGCAATCTGCTTTTTTTGCTTCTTTGCTTTATTTCCACCTCTCTCTCTCTCTCTCTCTGTCCGTCTCTTCACATCCAGTCTATCTAGCAATGCTCTTTCTATCTTTCGCTGTTCGACAAGATGCTTAAAGGATTACAATTGCATTGAGAAGAGTGCAGAGGATACAAAAGAAATGAGCAGGATGAGCAGTTACGCACAATGGCAGCTTGTCTCGCAATTCGACAGCTAGATTCAACTCAACTTGTATTAAGCCAAAAAAGTTGTGCAGAATTTGTTAAGAATTCGAAACGAGATCTGTACCAAGTTGTTAAATGGCTTAAATTGGCTGAAATAAGAGTTGAAAATAGCTGGGCAAGGCCATACCAATGGCTAACAATAACAACAAATGGCGACTATAATTAGCTGACAGCTTTGTGTAATGCAGCACCAACTAATCAAAAACTGACAGCAACCTTGTGCACATACACACACACACACACATATATACACAACCACACACACACACACACACATATACACATGTGTTAGTGCTGTGTGTATTGTGTGGGCGCGCTTAAATCCGTGACAACCAACGAACGACAAGCGACAACCACGGCATTGACCAAGTACCCAACACGTTTCACAGTTGGTCCAAACCGCCGTCACTAATTTGTTAACATTTAACAGCAATGACAGCTGCTAATGCCCAAAAACCAGCTACATCAACAAAAGCAAAAACAATTTCACAAATTCCAGCTGCCAAATTTTGGGGGCTGTTGCTAGCCCCAAATTCGTTGCAAATGAGCGATGTGCAACAATTACAGCCAGTGCAACGTAATTCGCTTCCACACGTATTAGTTACACACACACACACACACACACGCATTAAATTAGTAACTTTGTTATTTATGCAAAACTTTGCGAGTGACCGATTCTGTTTCAGTTACAAAATATTGTGTAAAGATAATTGTTGTGCGCCGGCAATCGATTAAAACTTAATTAAACATCAAAGATTACTTTTCACTCGAAAATGGAAATCATTAAATCTAATAATGGAAACAAATCAACTAAAGGGCAAAACAGTTAACAGGCGCTTACGTAACAAGCTGCAAATGCTAATTATGCCAAAAAGTGTACAATGAAAACAGCTTGACACAAATTACATGCTAATCACCTCGAGCATTTGCCCTGCCCCCCCCCCCCACCCCCTTCATATTATAATTTGCTTTTTGATTTGCAAAACGTATACAAATTTGGCCAAAAGAAAAACAAGTCATTTGCAAAATTGTGTTTGTCCGGGGATTTTCATTTATAGAAAATCAGTTCGCCATTTGCATAATTTCATTTAAATGCTGCAAATGTGAAATAGCTCTGATGTCAGTTGCGTGTTTTGCTCTGCTGACTGTCCTGACCCTTATCTCTCTGTCTCTATCTCCATCTCTCTCTCTATCTCTGTCTACCTGTCTCGCTCACTGTTTGTTTGGATAGACGAGTGGCAGCGTTAAAGGCTACGCGTTCCGTTTGTCAGGCAGCCTGACACGTTTCCTGGCTTCAAACCTGAAATGTATTTACATACAGAATATGAGAAGAAATTGAAGTCGTGTTCCATCTTCTTGCAAGATGGCAGCAGCATTAAATCAAATTGACATTTAAGCCGAGGCCAATGGGTCAACTCTTGGCATTTGCATAATAAATATGCATTTCCAGATACATATTTCCATTTGTTTTCTGTCTGTGTGTGTGTGTCTGTGTGTGTGTGTGGCCAACTGTAACTGAATTATAATTACAATTCAGGAATATGTATGATGGGCTTAAAAAAACATTAAAGAAACACTTCCACACAAAAGTCAACAGCATAAACAAAGCGACGGGTCTTAGGCGGCACGTCAGAGGGTTAAGGGGGGCGCTGTCTTAGGGGTGGGTGGGTGGAGGTTAGGGGTGGTAAGTACGCCAAGGCGAATGTTGAGCGCACTTAGCACTCTGAGGCACTGCGAGCAAAGTTAAATGCACTTACTTCAAAGCTCCTAACAACAACAAATACTAGGCGACGAGTTGAGCCAAAATGTGCGACCACACTCACACACACACACACACACACCCATTGACACACACACACACACACTCAGCCAACTGGCAACAAGGGAAACCACTTAAAAGTAAAGCAAAGCAGCCATGTAAATTTCTTTAACTTTTTTTCCACTCATATTTATTTAACACATTTTGCACTAAGCGCTTGCGAGTGTGTGTGTGTGTGTGTGTGTGTGTGTGTGTGTGGATGTTGTGTCTGTATGCCACGCCCTTAAATTAAACGCTGCCTTGCCTGCTCGCATATTTGCTTGTACATATATTTGTACATCTGCAATTGGATTACATGCACTGCTTTTCCCCATTTTTCTTACGTTTTCCGAGTCGCTTTATTCTTGTCTTCCAACTCGAGTGAAAATCTTTTCTCTTATGAATACTTCTCGTTAGCGATAAAAAAAAAAAAAAACACGGAAAAGAAAATGAAGGAAATGCGTACTGCTAGGTGCTTGACATTTCAAAGAGCTTCCGAGATGGGCGGGAACAGTTCACAGTTTCCGACAATGGAATCAACTTAAGGGTTTGTTGTCAATTAAAGAAAGTTCACGAACAGCTCTTTGTAGTTTATCACTGATGATAGCTGCGATATCATTTTATTTGTTTTTTAAGATTAGTTTTTTTTTGCATTTGACACATAAATCATTTTAAGCCTGGGCGGAGAATTCTCAGAATTCAATTCATATTATTTTTTTTTTCTTTAATTGTCATTAGGGTTGCAAGGAACTGCCCTGCGGTTAGGAAAGCAATTAGCTGCGGCTTTAAATATTTAATTCAGTTTTCAATTACACGAACTTGGACTGCCTTCAAAGTGCGTTTTGAAAAACCAAACAGTTGCAGCAAAATCAAAGCAGAATGTGGCTCAAAACCAATTAAAGTTGCAACCAGAAAGTTGTGGCTAATGCAGAGCGACAGGTGGCAGTCCAGGGAAACGCACCAAGAAAATGTTTTCTGAACAACAACTCAGTTGGGTTTACGAATGCCATTTAAACTCACCATTTTGCCATTTAAAATATGTTTGCATCAATTATTTTTGTTATTTTGAGAGCGTTGTCTTTTTATGATTAATTTAATAAAATTTCGAATTTCCTTAGAGTGGCAAATGTCCCAGGCATGGAGCTGCTGAAAAATCATTGAACAATTGACAGATGGACAAATTGAGGAGCAGCATTTGGCTTTTGTGTGAGGGCAATGCGAAATTTCTGTCCCAAAGTAATTAAAATTGTAGAGTAAAAATGTGGCAACTCGTTAAAATAAAAACTTTATTTGATAATTTACGAGATTTTGGGTGCGACGCTGTTGGAAAACTATGTAAAGCATAGCCGTTATTTGGGTTGCAGTGGGTAGTTAGCGGGTTGGACACGGGACACAGGATACGGGACATGGGACACAGGACACAGGGCACAGGACACGCATAAGATGCCGACGATGTCGTCGGAAGCGCACACAAAAAATTCAATTAAATGCTCAAGTGCTAACCACGAAATCTACAACGTTGCCGCTGTCAGTATCACATAACACACACACACACACATACACACCACAACACACACACACACACACACACACATACAGCTGCTTGCCAAAAATGCCACCACAGAGACATTCATTGTGCGTTTTTGGGCACTGCTGGCATCAAGGACACAAACGCCCCAAGGCGGAAATGGAGACAAAACGATGAACTGCAAGGGGGGCGTGGTGGGGTAAAAGGGGGGTCTTAGCTGGTACTTGCGTTAAGGAATTTAATTACCTTGCGGTTGGACCATAATTTTGAAGAGGCAGCTCGTGACCGCACAACGAACAACCGTCAATAGACATATTTTCTACTTTTCTACCTTTTGCATTTTACATTTTTTATTTGTTCCTTTTGTTATATTTTCATCGCATTACCTTAAATTACATTGACACTTAGCCACGTTAGCAGCTCGGCGCCAAGCTTAAATTAAAATAACAAACGAAAATTTGTGGTATGCCCTCTTTGGTGGTGCTGCTTGCTGTTAACGTTGACGATGTAGTCATAAATCCATATCAAGATTTTATATTGCCACATAAATCAGGCGCACTTTTGAGGCGGATAAACACATGGCTAATTAATAAGCTGAGCAAACTGAAGAAATCTTAAATAGCTGAAATGTAAATGTGGAAAATCTGTTAGTTGCTTCAAATATCGACGAACGCAGTCAAATATTTTGCAGTATTTTTGGCCAGCAACTTTTTGAAGCAGCTGAAACTTATTTGCCGCATTTTTGCTTGGAGTTTCTAATGCTTTTCCATGCTTTTATTGCAGTTTCGATAACTTTTTGACAAAAAGCGTAATGCACATTCCAGCAAAGCCACTAACTTAAGTAAGTAAGTAAGCCATTTAGCCCACTTTACAATAGTTACACACACACACACACACACACACACACAAGCACACCCACACACACATACGCAGGCAATCAGTTTCTCCGCACAGTCATTCAGCTGAGCCACTAATGCTCTTGGCAATCGCTCAAAATGCTGTTTGCAAATGTAACCAAAAAAGACGAACCGCCAACGCGCTCTTACTTACCAAGTTTGCTGGCTGCAGCCACACCTCCCCTGTGCAACAGCTCCGCCACTGTCAACACGCGAGATGAGAAACGCACCATCGCATGGCAAATTGGTTGATAACAATGAGGAGCCAGGCAAACAGCAGCTAACCGGAGCAACCAACGCAGCCAAACCAACAAACCATTCAAAATCAAACTAACTAAGTTTTCCACTAGCTACGACTAAGGGCTTGTGGGTGGCACTGTGCCGCGGTTAGTTGAGGGGTGGGTGCTCTCTTTGCCTGTCCAAATGTTGTGGCAGCTGTCTGCCGGGGGTTCTGAAGCAGGCAGCGACAGGCTGCAACAGCGGCACGTGCCAAAAGTGGCGGCAAAGTGGCAAAGTCGTTTGCCAAAGGAGCAGCATCTGCACTGAGTGCGAGCTCTTTTCGAGGGTGTTTTATGCGCAGTTCAACATTTTCCTTATTACTTTTGATACCCTGGGTATCCGAAGACTATGTGAAAGTAAAATCAGGCAATGAGCAAAAGCACTGCAAAGTGAATATGTAAATTGGTTCGTGTGCAGCTCTAAAAAGCAGTCAAGTATTTATCTAATTTGCAGTTTATTTAAAATAAACTAGAAAATATCTGCTCTATTGTAGTCTACTATCTTAGAAACTAGTTTAAAAACAATGAACAATCTAAAATTACTGAATACTCCACAAAAGCCAAAACATTTTCCCTTTCACACTTTTACTTACGGAAATTTCCGTCAAAAATTTGCATAGCGAAAAGTTGTGAATTTGGAAGCAGTTGATTTGGTTGATCTACTTGCTTACTTTTTGTTTTTTTTGTATTTGCTTTTTTTGTATTTTGTTGTATTTGTTTTTTGTTTTTTGTTGTTGTTGCGCGATTGTCCCTTGGAGTCATCAAAACGCATGAAAATGTTTAAAGTTTGCTTTTTAGTTAGTTTCGCCTCGTTTCGTTGATGTTTGCTGTGCTGTGGGTTGCGGCATGTGGCATAAATCCTTCAAGCTTTGAACTTTTTGTTTAAAACTTGTTAATAACAATTCGAGCGGCGAAACTTTCTACAATTTTTTCCTATTTTCTCCACTTTTTTGCCCATTTTTTTTTTTGTATTTTTTGTTCGTTTTTTGATGTTGTTTGGAAAAATGTACAGCCATTTGGTTTGTTATTGTTGTTGTTGTTGTTGTTGCTATTGTCGCTCTCGGCGCACAACATCCAAAGCTCATTTATCACAATGATGAAGTTGCAGAAGCGTGCGCCGTGTAGCAGGATGCGAGCATGGCAGGATGACGCCTTGTCATGCCAAGTATTCGATATTCAGGCTTTTACTTTAATCATAAACGGGTACAAGCCCACACACACATGGATCCCCATATATGTATATATAGATACTTGAAAAATGCAAAACATGTTGCCTAGTCAATGCTTTAGACTTGCTCCTTGAGAGTCCTTTTCATTGCAATCCCTGCCCAGCAACCGAGGCTGCAGTTAACAACTTCAATTGATGATTTTGTTTTTAAGTGCTTGTCGCATGCTCGCCTCGTCATCTTGGCTTGTCACACTTTTCTAATGTTTTTCAAATCATCTTCCAATTCTTTCCTCCCCCCCCCCCCACTCTATTTATGAGAGTGTGTGGTTTAAGTGAGTTCACAATATTTATTGTTTTATCGCTCAGAAGACTCGAAGTAGCTCAGTATACTTATTGCCATTGAAGTTTTTATATTTGCGTTGCGGCTTTCAGTTGCAAGCAAGTGATTGGCTGGCTTTGTATTAAATATACATATATTTAAATATTACTTATATAATTTTGACACACTTCTTTGCTATTTTAAGTTATTGATTAAACTATGCATACAACTAAAATGCAACTTTTTTCAAATGTGAACTGCGCTTCAATTTAATCGTACTCGGAACTCATTTATCAAGAGCAACTGTTTTGTCATTTTCCTAAAAATAAGACTGTTAAAAAACGAAATGCCAAAATGTCCATTAATAAACGACAATTAAAAGGCAGCTTTTCGTGGCTCATGGCTCATGGCTCATGGATCATGGCTCGTGTTCCAAATGTTGCTTTGATGGTGCCGCTGCCGTCAAGGCTCTTTTTTATTTTTTATTAATTCGCAATCGTGAAAGCAGCGCAAGCTGTGCCAGTTTTCGAAATTGATGACCCCATGACCTCCCAAAAATAAAAAAATAAAAAAACGAACTGAAAAGAAAATATAAAAACGACCACACACAGTAAGAACTGTAAAGAAAAAACCGCCAACACAAAAATGTGCAACAGACTCCAAGGGTAGCATTGTCTGGCCATTGTTTGGCACTTGGCTTGAGATGTTTTCAGTATTTATTTGGGCAAATTCTTTAAAGTCAGCGCGTGCTTATCAACAGCAGTCCAACACGGTGGCAAACCTTCCACACAAAAAAAACCAACCAAAAATAATAATACGAAAATGGGGGCGTTTTTTTTTTCTTATCGTTGTTGTTGCAGCTAAGCTTTACAAATTTGTTATTAAGATGTTTAACCAAACGTTTGTGGATTTGTGTGCCTTCGAGGGCACCGTTTTGGTCCTTAGCACAAAAATTTCCTCAAATAAATGAGCAAATATATAAAATGATCCCAGGCGCATCCTTTTGTGAGCCTTTGCCCTCGCAGCAGCCACACTGGACTATAGACAGAGCGGGGGGCGCTTGGCTGGGGCATATGCTACGTGTGTTTATATAAACAACAATCAGATTGTGAGTTGAGGGGGCAGTACGAGGGTATGCAAGGGTAGATCAAACAATATGCTCATAGCGCCAAACAGCGCACAAATATCGAAAACTAATTTCATCAAATATTTACGGCTCATAATAAATCAATTTGCACTTTGCTGTCAAATATGACAAAAACATCGCTTGAAGACGAATTGGCATTGCTCTAACTTATTGATGGCATTGTTGTTGTGACATCTGGTTCTAGCAAAAGTATAGAGAATCATATAAAATACGCATACTTATTCCAATATTCTACACATTTTTTAACCATTTATAAATTTGAACTTTGTTTTTAAATAAGCAAAAACATTGCTTAAGGACGAAGAATTTTGAAGAATTTCATGAGTTTTGTGCCATCTGATTCTAAGAATACAATAAGAATCCGAAACTTGTTTCAATACTCCGCATAACTCCATAATTGCTTAGCTGCAAATCGAGCCTAGAAACCCATATAACCCACACACATTGAGTGTACGCTTCTCAGTCGCACGCACATAATTAAATGAAGCATACGCACTGGTGCCAAATGGTCGTACGTTACGCATACGCCACGTGTGACGCCTAAAAATGCTGGTCGCTTGCTGCGCTTTGGGCCATTAATCAAATTGGCATTGCCAACAATGCGAACACCTGCAGCTGCACTCGAACTATATGCACTAAGCCAAAACAAAAATAAAATTGTATAAATAATCGAGGGGCGGTGTGAAATGTGAGAGGAGCTTGGCCTGCGGCTATTTGCACTGCACTGACGCACTAATTTACGCCTTTGGACCATTGATATATCAATAACAACATTAAATGGCGAGTTGTGTTTTATGTGAGTATGTGGTGTATGGGTTTGTGTGGTGTGTGTGTGTGTGTGTGTGTGTTTGGGTGGCGTGTGTGTGTGTGTGCGGATGATAACACCATCAACCGAGTCATTAGCATCAAAGTAAATTTACGTTTATTGATATTAGCCGCGGGCAAAACTAGCCGGCCATAACTCAGCAAGTGGCAGACAATTGATTAGGTGGTATGAGTACTACCAACAATACTATTCCATATATTGTAATTTCTATAAAAGCAATTGCAACGACGCCTTTGCCGTTGGCCAAAGCAGTCGTGGATGTGCTTACGGCCCAATGTATGCAAAATACTTGCCAGTAATTCCTTTTGGCCCTCGCTGCACAACTTATGCAAATTTTCGACTCTCAGCTTGAGTTTGAGTTTGGTGCCTTGTCTTCGCCTTCGCCTTCGCCTTCGTCTTCGTCTTGGTCTTCGTTTTCCTCTTGGTCTTGGTCTTTGTCAAGCTGAAAGCAAAGCATTTGCTTTCACAGCACATTGCATATTATACAATATATTTCTAGAGAACTGGTTCGAATACAAGTGTATCTCCAATCCATTGTCTATCTCTATATGTGTGTGTGTGTGTGTGTGTGTGGGAATAGCTCGAAGTTTGCTCTTCTTATATAGGAAAATTGCATGTTTCACTGCAATGAAAACAAATCGCAAAATTACCATAATCAAAGCATAAAAGGGGATTTTTTGTTCTTTCTGTTTTCCTACAGATGCCGTCTCTCTATACATCTATCTCCCTCTCACCCTATCTCTCTCTCTCTCTCTCTATCTATCTCTCTCTCTCTCTCTCTCTCTATCTCTGTTGTTTTTTTTCGCTTCATCTTATACGCTGCCTTTGCCACTTTGAATGCTGCAATCACAATCGTCTTGTTGTCGCAAAAATAGTTAGACAAAAGGAAATTTTGTAAAGTTTTCGCGAAGTTTTCCACAAAATATCTTCAAGTAATTGGCCTCATTTGTCGTCAGTCCAAGAACACCAAATTCAATTTCGCAATAGATATACCCGATGGCACTGCAATTGATGCGAACATTTTACGAATTGTTGCGCACAAGTTCGCTATTTTTTTTTTGCTGCGGTTATTGTCTAAGTGAATAAGTGAGTACGTTACTTCTTAAAGATACATTGCCGTAATATATGTATAATATAATATGTAATATGTATAAACTACCCCAAGCATTTTTATATATCAAAGTGTCATTGAATTAAGCAGCGCATTTACATATTTATATATATATATGTTAGTTATTATGTGAGACTGTAAGCTAAAAAACACATACAGATAGACAAATAATAAAATTAATAATAAATAAGACATGAAAAGAAATAATATAAGTGCACAATTTGATTAAATAATCTTTAATAAGCAATTTTCCTAATGGCAGTACGAGGAGAAAATAAAATGTTTGCTTTAAAAAATATCAAAATAAATAGCATACTTTCAGGCTGAACAAATATTCATGTTGCGACACTGTTTGAAACAAAATCTTAAAATTCTTAAGGTATATTTCTAGGGTGAACAATAAAATGTGGACGGCTAACTTGTTTCAAAAAACAGGTCAAGCTCGAATAAATCCTTACAGATTTTGAAATGTTTCTGACTCTAGGCCTTGTGTAATATTTGATGAAGATTTTTGCTTAATTTCGAAAACTCTTGAATGCAAATCGATAGTTCTTTTCGCTGCAAGTTCACAAATATAAATCCTTAAGAGATCCTTAAGGATACGGCTTCGATATGGTTACTCAAAAATGTCCCTTTGAAAAGCGCTTTCTATTGAGAACCTTGACAACTTGCAAACTGGCAGGAAAATAGTCTAGTGTGCCGCCCTTACGATAGATGGCGCTCTACAATTTACACACAATTGGTTGTTGTCCCTGCTAACAGAAATGTATAAATTCAGTTTGCAAAAATAAATACAATTTTTTATTGATTTGTAGGTTTCATTTTATATATAAAAGATACTAATATTACCTAAAATTTGAGGCTACAGATGTTACAATTGTAAGAGACGAATAAATACCAACTGGAAGACAATAATTGACATTGACATATGATTTACGGGAGGATCAATACAATTTATGACTATGGACGCAACACAATTTGGTTTACTTTAACTACGTACGACAAGTTATCAGCTAGGAACACACATAAAGACGAATCTAAAATTTCGAATCTGAAAGGGAACGGGGGGGGCAGGGACTCTTATTGCTTTGTAGCTGCTTTCGATTATGTGAAATTCGATTTTGGTGGCATTTTCTATTGCGACACTAAAGAGTAAAAATTCCAGAGAACGGTTTCGGTTGGTTACCAGACCCACTTTGGCGACACCTTGTCAAAGTTAAACTCATCGGGATGACCCTCATGTTTGGCACCATCCACGCTGCTCATCGACGACCATTTAAAGGGACCACTGAAAATTTTTCGCATGGCAATGGCACGCAAATCATTCCGCACCGGTCGCCGCTCCGTAATCCGCTCCAGCTCTGCGGGAGCAGCTGCATCATCGATGGTCACACTCAGCCGCTCATCACCGATGGCAGCAGCGGGCGCTGGCTGATCAGACGACAACTGGCTGTAGCTCTCCTCCAGTGATCTGGGCTGCTGGGCATGCTGCAACCGCAGGAAGATTGGTCCGGCAAAGGCATGATAATCACTCATGCCCAGGCGCGCATTGTATGAGAAGAGCTTGAGGTCAATGTTGCCATAGGCAATCGATTCATCGCCCTGCAAATCGCCGCGAAAGCCGTGCTTGCGTAGAAATTTATCTACTGCCTCCAGATTGGTCAGTTCCGCCTCCTCTGCGGGCGTTAGATCCTGATCCTCGCTGTTGTTATCGTGCGCGATGCCGCTGGCCTCCAGCGTCTCATTGAAATAGGGCAGACCATTGGCCAGCCAGCTGGAATTGCCGGCCACGAGAAAATGCTCGGTGACATCCTTGCCATGCATGCGTCCCGGCAACTGTTCCACAATCCAGACCATGTTCTTCAACTGATCATGCCGCTCATTGATGGCCGCATTATCCCTCTCGTTGAGAGCGACGGGAGCATCATCATATTTCTCATCTGCATCGAGCGCATTGTAGAGATTATCTTGTGAGCCAAGCTTATTCAGATCGACACTGATCCACTGCTTGGCACCCGTAGACGGATGACGAGACATGGCACGCGCCCAGGTGCGCCGATCTTGGGCAATGCGATTGGCGGCCATTACGCGCACCACAAGCGGCACCATATTCGTCACATTCACCGCCTGCCACAGTGAGAGATTCTCGTTCTTGATGCCAACGCCGCCAACAATGGACTGCACATGTCTGCCCTTGACCACATAGAAATCGTCCGTGGAGCCAATGATGCCCGGGTAACCGGTGAAAGTGATATCTGCGCCAGGCACCGTGTTGCTGCGTGAATCGTTCGTGAAATGATAATGGAACTTGTAGCGCTTCTGTATCCGCAACATGGATGAATAGCTGCCGGCGGTGCTGTGGCCAAAGAGCAGCTGCAGCGACTCCGATCCCGATTGCGCGGGCTTCTGTTCGTGTTTCAGAATCCGCGTCAGCATCGAGGCGCTGGGCAGGAAGAAGTTCTTGTTGCCTACCTCGGCAGTGCCATTTGGCAGCACATAGTTCTCATAGTAGATCTTTAGATCCTGAATATCAGCGGCCGCATTCATTAGCAAAAAATCGTAAAACGGAATCTCTTCCTCCAGATCGGAGCGTGCACGTATTGCGCCTCTGATGTAGCCCGTCTCCAAGCCCTTCAGCTGATTAAGTATTAAATGCACCTGATGCCAGTAGTGATCGTGTTTAGCCTTCGTCTTTGCCTGCGCTTGCAGATCTTCATAGTTTTGGGTGAGCAGTTCGCGGAGCCACTCGCAAAACATTTGCGAGCTCTCATCCCGATCGCAGGACGATGATATTGTGCTGCAAGCAGAGAGAGAGAGAGAGAGAGATTTGAAATGAGCAACTGTTGTAGGTGGTCGGTTTGCAGCTATCAGCTACTTACTTGGCCCACTGATTGTAGATGTTCTTCCAGGTTAGCGAACCCTCCAACATTCCAGCGGCAAATGCCTGCACCCAGTCTGGATAACTGCGTTGCGTCTCTACCTCAATTTGTGCCCAACTGGAAAGTTAACAAAAATCAATTATTTATTCGATAAACTCGATTTAGATGGCTTACCCATTCTCAAAGACCGAATCCTTGTAGCATATTCTGGCTACACCCTTGGGTATGTTGACCAAATCGTTTTGTTGCTTCCAATTCTCGATGCGAAAGCCAACCTTCTTGGTCCACGTGGCGGTGGCACAGTAGGTGCCATCGTAATGCGGACGATCCATGGAGCCGATGAAGAACGCACCGATCACCAGTAAACCGGCACCGATCAGTATATACGTTCCTATCCGCGTTTTTTGCCATGATGCACCAACGACTTTTAGCATGGTTCCGTCCGTCTTGAAGCCGCCTTTTTACTGGTTAAACAAAATTTGAACGCTCGATTTGTTCTCTCTTTCTTTTAGCTTTAGCTTTGGCTATCTCTAAATGTGAGTCTGATTTTTGGCTGTAGTTTTCACTGCACTTCACTTCACTTCAGTTCACTCGCCCAGCGGCTGCTGTGGGCTATAGTTGAGATCGGCACGTGTGGCGTAGGAGTGGCCCAGTTTGATGATAATCACCTGGCCAGAATGTTGATGCTGCTGGCTGCTGCTGCTGCTGCTGCTGCTGCTGCTGCTGCTGTTGATGATGATCACGGTGGCGACGCTGTCAAGCGAAACGGCCGTTTGGTTCATCGGTGGTGGCGCTGCTCTTCAGCAGTGTTTCAAACGGCTCTCGTTAAAATATAATATCAAAATCCAATAAAAATTGCACACTAATTATTGTTAATCTATCGAGTGGGTTAAGTGGTTGCGTTGGTGGTTCTTTAGCTTGGTGGAACTCTTTCGCCGCTATGTCCAGTAGCAGCTCAGCTTTTCTATTCAGCAATATGATAAAATGTACAGAGGTTCAAAATGTATCCCTGCAATATACAACAAAGAGAAAGCGTGAAATTTTATATACATATAAACAATATTTTTCTATATATGCCTAAGTACGCAAATGATATTTGCATTTCACAAACACGATTCAAGTATTATTTGTATTATTTTGGCATTTTCATGACGTCTTGGCCGCCTCATGTATTTAAATGAAAGGAACGCCCATTATGGTACCATTAGTCTAAATATTTATACGATGCGCATTCCCATACCAATAATAACAAACATTTGCCGAATTCATTTCAAATCATTTTGTAATATATCTTAATTGAATTTATGAAGATGCGTGTCACAAACGCGATCTGTAATTCATATTCATCACAGGCCAGGGAAAATCTCATAAAACTGCCCGAGTACCAGAGGTATATAATATTATTTGTCCATATGCACAAAGCATTTAAATTTGCACGGGATTAAACAGATTTCGCACCTTCTTTATTTCTTGGGTAAACAAATATTCGTGCATTTGTAAAACTGATAAATTATTTTTATGGCTCTTGAGTAGCGAATTTTAATGGCGCCCAAATAGACCAGTAAACATTAAAGAGGCTCCCACCTGGCCGATGCAGGCATAGCAGATATATTTCGACCACAGATTATGACGTTAGATCAGAAGTTAATTAATCAAAGGAGACTCAAACTTAAGTAATTAATTACACAAAAGATAAGTGCAAGAAACATATGCGCCACATTTAATAATATTTTGGTAAGGAATCTCAAGGTTTTTGCCCTGCCCTGCCCTGCCCTTTTAATGTGTAAAATAGAGAAAATAGAAATGTACATATATATATCCAAGGAATGGCATGTAATTAGAATTTCAAATGGAAATTCAAATTTCTACCAATCGAACATGATAAACAAATAGAAATCGAGAAATTGTGTATACGCCCCGTCGTTCGCTCGATCGCTTGTTTTTATGGATTGAAAACTAAACTACGGGGCACGTGTGGAATGGAATAACGCTGATGCTGTACACAAAATTGGATTCACCTGATTCCAGTTGATGTTGTAAAACATTTGTATATATCTGTCAGATATAAAATGGCACAATTTGCATCTCAGCATCAATCAGTCAACAAACAAATAAACTCTTAAGTCTCCCTGCTACGAATGGATTGGTATTTTTATGCATCGATCGATTGCCAAAGTTTGCTTATTTAAGATTTCGCATAACAAAAGATGAGGTTATATATATTTATATATATATCTTTTGTATGTGATTTTCGTGTGCTTACCTTTTGTTTCCCGGGTCCAGGAAGTTTAAATATCACAAGTCAACCCATTTGAAAAACTGTAAAGATAAAAAGTATCCAAATATTAATGTTTAGTCTGATGATGCGAATAAAGTTTATGAGGCGGCGCCTCAACTCCCTCCTTGCGAACACTCAGTTTACTCTGTGCAAGGATTATTTCGATTGTTTATTTGATCAATTGCTAAAGAGTCGCATGGTTTATCGGACACCCACGACAAGTTGCAAACAAAAGACGATCCCAAGTCGTCAATATTTACCCAGTCGCCGACTTTGTTTACTCAAAAAAAACAACAAAAAAACATTTTTATAGGCGCTGCGCACGCGCACAATTTCTGTTCATGGTTGAAGTCGATGATCGGTTAAATGTGAGATGAAATATGAGTGACTTTAATTGGTTGGTGGTCGGTCCCATGGTGCTGATGTCGATGTCTCGCTAAAACAATCAGGGAGACACTTTCAATTGGAACACTGGCCCAGTTGATGTCTTGCTCAATCAGTTGCGATGACGCACTGACCATAAACTATATGCGACTAGCTACGCGCCTCTAGATGTTGGCAAAGGTCAGCTGACTCAACAGAATGCTGCAAACAACATGTGTCTCACAAATGAGAGAATTACAGCTGAAAAATATTGCATTGCATGCGATTTCTTTTTTTGTTGAATTTATTCTTATTCCAAGATAAGATTTCAATGTATTCTTGGCATTATTTGCGCACGCGCTTCAGATGCTGTCGCATTAAACGTCAGCAGATTAATCAGCTGACCAGTTTTATAAGCCATCAACTTAATGAACATATTTGTATACATATTTAACCAAGCTCGCTTTGAATTTATAACCCTCGACACACAGCTAGAAATCATTCAAAAGGATTAATCTAAAGCATTCCATAGCTGAGTATAAGTATTACTTAATGATACAAATTTGGTGAATCACGCAGTTTATTTTGATGTTAAAATCTTGAGGAAGTTCGTTGGTACTTTCGCTGTATCATGAGACTGTACTTTGTGTGATCATTATTTGCCTTGCATGCATTAAAGCAGAATGAATTGAATTTTATTTTCGTTTCGCTTGTTTATTTTCACAAGTGAAAAGCAGCTGCAGAATCCAAAAATCTTGATGCCCCTCGCCGCCGGGGCCTCAAAATGTTGTTACTTGTTGTATATAGAAGAGAAAAGTTGATATGATATATGTGCGAAATATTGACTTTCATTGTAAACGCAAGATAGTCTCGGAAGAGAGTACCCCAAGGCCGGCGGCTGAAGGAAAAAGCTGTCAATCGCGAGCAGCTGCCAATTGCCTGACATAAACTACGCAAATCTCAAATCGTGCAGCGAGTTCCCGTAAAGTTGCCAATGACGTCAATAACTAAGAGTTTTTGTGTTTTTTTTTGTATTTTTGTTTTTTATCTAAAAAGCCAAATGCAAATTGTTCACATATATGTAGCTGCGATGGCTCCTAATGCTCGTAATCCACCCATGCAGCCGGCATTTGACGTCTTTTTTTTCATTCTTGATATTTAATTAAGTTTATTATCGTTATCAACTTTTGTTTATGCCGAACACACACACACACACAGAGTTAGTTCTTTTTGGTTAATTGTTGACTGCGTGGCTAGTTTATAGAGTTCATTGTGCGCACTACCACTATTCAAATTTTAGAGGCCTTCAAACACGCCAAAATATGTTTTGTAATTATCATAAACTATTAGTATATACATGCGCGTGGCGTGGCAACTGTGAACCATTTCTATAGGCCATGTTAGCAAATCAATCAGCCAAGTCAAGTGTAAATATTTGCTCAAGTCGATAACACAAGATTCCCTTCATATTAACTTTAGTTGGGAATATGCCAAATCGATGGCAGCTTTTGTCAAGCCTTATGCCGATAAGATTCCATTTGGTGGCATTATATAGATATGCTGTCAGTCAGGAAACTTTTAGTCTATATGTATAATTTAAAGCATGTGATAATGATAATGATACTGAGCCTTTAGTAACAAATGTCAGGTGGTAAACAATATCTATTTAGTATTTATATGAAATTCTCATAAATTTAAAGCTCAGTCTGGCAGCTGTTGGAACATCTTTAGTTGGAGATATTTCTGTATAGCCTGTTACTAAGAAATCTTCAAATATAAACACTACTAATAATAAGTTATGTTTCTATCCCCCCCTTGAAATTCCATTAAGGTATTTGAACTTTTGTGCAGACTGTACTCATTAGCGGCTAACTTGAAATTATTTACCGCTCTGCTAAACGATTCCATGCCACGAACGCCTCCAGAATGACTTCTTTGATAAACAGCAATAAATTAGAAACGTATTTATTCATAAGAATGAAAAGAACTGAAATAAATGACTACAAAAAATTTCCCAAACATCAATAATATTCGATGAACTAAGCAAACGAAAAAAAATTGATGGAAGGTACTTAAAAATAAATGCGATATTTTAAATAATTGCTAAAATTTCCGCGAAACCGAACTGAACCACCACATGTGGTCAAATATGTTGAGACGGGTGGAGTTCATGTGCTGGAAACGTGATCAAAATGTAGCTGATAACAAATGTAGTCAGAACCCGTTCGATATCATTTACATAGAAACTATGTCATAAATAATTCAATAACCCAACGCATATTCGCTTGGCAACAGCAGAAAAACCCCCTGTCGCCATTGTGGGAACCCAAATGAATGCTGAATGGAAATGGCATTGCTGGCAAAACTGACTGAAATGTGCTAAATAATGTGAATTATTTGTAATACACATAAGTATGGGTCAATCGAATACGGATTCAGTTATACGATCCATTAAAAATATGAAAATCCAAACTGCGCCACGCGTCGTCTGCGATGCTTGATAAGCAAATGGAAGCCGTAAACCTGATCCCAGCCACAATGTAAAAGACAGCTAAGCGGAATATGATAAAATGTAGACTGGTTGCAATAAAAAACTGCAACAGGATAAACCTATATCATGTAGGCATTATCAGTGTCAGACGTCGAGACGTCTAAAAAAAACCCAAAACACGTGGCGAACAGTTATTTAATATTGCATTTGCCGTATTACGGAATGCATTCGGGGAACGCGTGAGTTGTCAGCTGATTCAGCAGGCAATTAGCAGATCTAATGAATAGCCAATGAAATCTTAAACACAATGTAATCAGCTGAGAAACATTGAGCTATACTATACTACTATATGCTAGATTCTAGACTATAATTGACGTGTGCAATTATAATTGATAATAATTAAATCAGCTACTTAGATATTCATTGAATTAGCACACTTAAGTAAGTATTATATCTCAATCTCAACCCTTTAGCTGTTTCGTATCCATTCTAAAGTTAACTTCAAGCCACAATTCACACCTCTTTTGCAGTGATTTGCAAGTTATATTTCTGGATCTGTACAATGCCTTTGAATAAGTTAGTTTTTATGCTTTTTGCCAAGCATTTCTTTCTTTTTACATTTTTTGTGTTGTGTTCAATCAGCCAATCAGCTGTTTTTCTTTATTCAGGTTTTTCTTGCAATTTGATTTTAGTTGCTTTTGGTTGCTTGTGATTCAGACGTTTTACGAGAATTTGTATTGCCTTCCGTCTGTCTCTTTCGAGTATATATATATATATTTGTATATATATACTATATATATATACTTTTATACCTGCATATGTTTTACATACATCAGAACAAATGATCTTTTGGGCTTCTAAGCACTTTCAGTTTATTTACCTTTATAGAAAAATATATCATTTAGATGTACAATCAGTTCTTGTGCACAAAATATTTAACAGCTTTTGAATTTAAAAAATAAAAAAGATTTTGAATTGATTTATTTTTGACGAAAGTTTGTTGGGAAATCGGACAAATCTGCACTGACTACAGCCACAATAACTCGAGTATATTGCTTCGCGTAACTCAGAGATAAGAATCTCGTTTTAAAGTCAGTCTGCAAATTTTCGAAAACGACAACAAAATGAAATTTTCGCGCCGATTTCGACCGATTGCCTTGACGTTTCCACCGAAACTGCGAGCCAAACCGAGAGAAAGATCGCAAAATTCGACATTCGACAACCGACGGCCGACGGACAATTTGGCGATTTGAGTTTTTCGAAAGAAAAACCCGAACATTTTCAGAGCACGGTCAGAGCAGTTTTCTATTGAACTTGGCCGTCTGATATTTTGGCCCTCAAAAAGAGATTTTGAGCTATATACCTGTATCTGCGGCCTGTCCGAAGATCTGCCACAAATCTTTGAGGTGCCACCGAGCACGTGGCTGGCCAGGTGGCAGGTGCGCTCGCTTTAAGAATAACTGTGAGCTAATGTTAATTGACTAGATTGACAGCCCGCATATACAAATAATGACAACCTATGCATTCATCAGTCATTTAGTGATGAACTACGGCTAACAGCTAACGTGGCGAGGCTAAAACGCACACACATTTTAATGCCACAGCAGGTTTTTGCTTAATGTGGCACATCAAGCGTTGCATACCCTGCATAAAAAGTAAGTATTACAATAAAGATTAATATAGAATACTAGTGCAACAAATAATAATGTCACAACTAATCTCAAATAATAAATCTTAGTTTAGACTAGTTGCAACGAATCAAAATCAGACTAAAACATGGCTTGAACAAATATTTAAAACTGACTCTAAAATGTTTCAAATTATTTATAATTAGTTAGAAAAATTATTCAAATATCTATTTCATCATTAATATGGAAATTGACTTTTTAAACTAATGGCTAATTGTTCAACTTCCAGCCTGGGCAAAACGATTTCGTAACCGGGTTTGCTAGAAAATGTTAAGTGCGAATGTGAATACTTATAGCCAGGTATGACTGTATAGTAGAACACACTCGACTGGTGATTATTTCTAGCAGTTCGTGTGCAATTTAGAATTTAGTGTGCACGGCGTCATTTAGCATCAATTCCATGTAAATCCGCTGAAAATTGACTTTGAATATACTCGAACGATTTTCAAGCGCTTTTCCGCATAGTTCCAGAGTTGGCCATCATTATGCAACTGGAATTCAATTGAAATGCCAATTGACATTCAGTGCGCAGTTAATGGAAAATGTTTGCTTTAAATATTTTCCCATAGAATTTCTACTTGCCTGACCCATTTAGGGGGTCAAAGATGTAGCACTTTAATTGACACGGCATATTCATCATGTCTTCTCCAATTAAGAACTAATTAAAATAAGGGCCAGTTGGTGAATGGCCCGGCCCAGGCAAACGCATAACTCTAAATGAAATGTGTGCAACAAAATCATGTGGCGAATACTCTAGATGTGATATATGTGTGTCTGTGTAAGTCTGTTACGTTAATTGATTGACAATTGGCGCTGAATATCAAAGACAGCTCAAAGGGAAGAGAGCAGAGGAAGAGGGCCTCCTTTTAAGTAATGCAGAAGGACAAGAACCTCAAGGATTTTGACCTCATTTCTTGTCTGCGTATCTGTGAGTTGCAATAGCTGCTGCTGCGATCTCACAAGTTCCCTCGCAACACACTCACACACACCATCTGACTCTCCGACTGTCTGAGTGTCTTCCTGCCTGTCTGCTGAAGCAGCCTGGCAACTTCTTTGAGCCGGCCTGCCCCCGTCAGCGAAGTGATAGAAGACGCTCTTGTTGTTTCTCGAACACACCCCTTCTCCAGACTTTTCCCGCTGCGGATTCATGTTGTTCTCTTGCTGGCATAGTCGTACTTTTATACATAGTTCAGCAACAACGACTCAGTCTGCTCACTGCTGAGCATCTTTGTTGGGCATCTGAAGTCTCCGACTTTGAACCGTTTGTTGCCAAACGACTTTTGGGTATACACGATCATTGCCTTTGTCTCCGACATGTTCGTGCCGAGGTAATTTGAAACGTTTTAACGATTGTTGTCGTCTTAATCTTTTTTTTTTTAGTTCTAGGCCATTGCCTTTTCAACTTTTACTTTTGCTGAGCGTAGTTAAATAGTACATTCAAGCACTTTATTTGCAATTAAAAAAAAATGCAGGTATATTACCCAAGTTTTAAATGTTCCATCATTTTGCTGAAAACACTTTTCAAAATTGTCTCAGACTTAATCTTAACAGCTTCAACGCGAAATCTAAACTAACTGCCAAGCCATTCAAATATTGTTTTGTGCCCCGTCCATCATCCACTTGTAAAATCTTATCTTCTTTGCACTGAGATACAGATAAGAAATATTCGCAGAGTGGAGCAGAGCAGCATCCGAGCAGCTGTTTTCGTAAAAACTTCATTTATTTTTGGCTTCATATATATGTGTATGCATATGTATATGTATATATGTACATCACATAGCTGCGCCGCTATGCAAACATAGATTGGCCTGGGAGATCGGCCTGTCTGTCTGTGACATATATGACAACGCGCTCATGTGACCCCATTCTCTTGTCCCGACTTGTTAGCCAAACCAAATAAACGCCTCTTGGGTCTATCCATATATATATATATATATGTATAGATATCAATGAGACATCAGAGATTGTCGCATGCCACGACTCTTATCTAATTTCCGGCTGCAAATTCCACCACAAATAGGCTCAAATATGGTAATTGGCACTTGACTTATATGTGAGCTTATCTTTTTTTTTTGGCAATTATAAAATATAACTTTTATAGTTATAAAAAGATTTCCCGAAGAACGGCAAGTAAGCCTGAAACATGTTTGCTTATCAGCTGCAGAAACTGTACAAAGTAGAAAACACTAGAAGCCGATCAAACAGGTCAGGTTCGATTCCCGGTCTGCCTGCAACAAAAACAACCCCTGACAAAATACCTAAAAAATGGGATTCTACGGTTGTCATATCTACTCTTGTTCTTCTCACTGATCTTCACAATTTTGCGCGATTATCAACATTTGCGCATTGGCCAATTGCCGACGGAAATGTACAAAAGTACTTAACGGTGAGGTGTATATTACATATATAAATATATATATATAAATATATTGACCCGCATTCCGAGTAAAATAGACAAAAGCTAGAGTGCTATATTCCAACAAGTGTTCTACATAGTATGAAGTGTGCCAGGTTTTTTATTCGTAGATATTTCCGCTATACGAGGTCAAACAATATTTGCGTTTCTCTATAGACAAGCCCCCTAAACACAAAAACCTTGGACTAATTAAGGCATGTAGAGTAGAATATTCTTAGTTCCTAGTAGTACATAGACGTTGTATAACTCCAATAAGTTTGAACAATCACTCACCGGAAAATTTGTTGGCTGTGGTGAGTCACGCAAAAGTCCGCGTTGTTTGTTGCTAGAAATTTAGCACGGTTTTTTGATGGATCGTTTTATTGATGATATCTGCCACCTTTTTTTTTAGTTTTAAGTTTTAACACGAAACTGTTATATAGTCACACAACGGGCTCGTGCTAATTAACCATAAAGGGCTACATTGGAAAAGCACTGGAAGTTTTTAGCTCGCTGCCTTTGATTTGACGCTCTTTTAATATTATATCTTATATGTATTTAAAGAAAGTGTGTAGAGATTTGTATATATTTATATATTTATGTGTTGTAATGCGTTGGGGATCTGTTTCAACAGTTGCTATGCGGTCAAATATTTAATTATATGTTGTGCGCTTTTTTTCTTTATGCATACGTATTTGTAGAATAAGAGAACGTGGCGTTTCTCTTTATTCTATTTTATTTAATTGTATTGCAGCTTATTTGTTTCTGATTTGTATTTTACACTGGCGTTTTTATGTCTGTTACGTATATGTATATTTAGCTCGGGCAATTGCACATCGAAGTGAAATTGAAAGACAACAACGACGATAAAAACGTTTTACGGATCACGACAAAAAATACACTCTATTCGATTTATCGCCTTGCGACGTACGTTCAACGATCAGCGCCAACGAACTTCAACTGAGCACGAAACTCATCCATCGTCCAATGCAAAGCCAACCAGATCTCTCACTCGAAGTCCAACCAAAATGTTGGACATCCAACCAGCCCTCGCTGAGAAGCGAGCGAGAGAGCACCGATTTGTCACTCAACAACACTCGCCCACAGGGTTGGGATATCAGCTGCGGAGAGTGTCTGTTGTAAGTAAAGTTGGAAAAGTAGCATATTTTAAGGATTATAAATAAGAGCATACAATTTAGTGTTTGAGAAAAGTCAAACAAATATATTTATTAATAAAACAAATACATACGAAAATAGTATGTGTTTTATCCGCTGGTTGAACTCAATTATGTTCGGCCGTGTAAAACGCTCTCATCGTTACGCTCAATTTCAGACTCAATACCTGAGAGCCGATCTTTCTCATAGCAACCGTCGTGGGCTCTCCCGGTTTGCACAGTTTCTCATTCATATACATTGGTAAAGTGAACTGTAATTTGTGACGACAACGAATTAGCTGATAACACAGTTGACGACAGAAGAGAAACAAATCGAGTGAAACTGGATGCAAAGTGCACGCCCCTTTCGCCTTTGTCGGCAATGAATACGAGGGAAAAAAAGAATTCCCCCAATCCCCGACGTGTGCAAATAATACGTGCTCCGATAAGAGGCTTTTGGGGAATGCGTCAGATAAACCCCGTTTTAATATATAACAGGAAAAGTACAGTTGTTATCACAGGCACAGGTACAAAATATGGTCAGCTATCTGCATTACGAAATAAACAGTCTGTTTTTTGTTATGAGCCATGCAATTCAAATATAGATTTAGTACTCAAGGATGAGTTACTCATAGGTAAATAACAATCAAAGTACAATAATATTTAAAGAATATTAATCATCATCTCTTTTGAGATAATAATACACACTGATTGCCATTTGTTGAAACTGAAGTCTAATAAATTATGTCAAATTTTCTTAAAATTTAATGTTTGCACATTTATTTATGCAATGCTCGCTCCAAAATGAACACAGCAATTTCTTAAGCACCTTGTTTTGTACCTTAGATGGTCGGCGTTCAATTGGTTCCATAGTGTAGCGGTTATCACGTCTGCTTTACACGCAGAAGGTCTCCGGTTCGATCCCGGATGGAACCACTTAGTTGTACACTAGTTGTGGCACACGTTTATTTTAAAATAAGTTGGTTACGTACCTAATGTATTTTGAATGTGTTTAGGAGACATTTTGAATAATTGGATTTGCTAAGTTGTTTCAAAATGGAGTTATATATTTTGAAATAATATGGCAATCGCGTGAAAATAACATAAATTGTAAAATCATATGAAATATATTTTAAATTAGATTGTAAGAAACCAATGTATTATTAAACGCTTATGAATAACTCGATTTTTTAATCTTTTCGCAATGAAGTCCAAAATTATTTCAAGTTAAACGCATGAATACACAGCAGTGAGTATATTGTTGTTATATTTGTGTATGGTTCTATCAAAATTGTTATCTACAACACTTCCGTGTTAATTAAATTATATTTGCACAAAGGTAATTAAAAACTTGCGCAATCCAAAAAAAAATTACACATCATGGTTCCATCCGGGATCGAACCGGAGACCTTCTGCGTGTAAAGCAGACGTGATAACCGCTACACTATGGAACCTGTTATGCTGCTCCCAGCGTAAGTTCAGTTTTCTTGCTCAAAAGTGGGCAACATTTTACAGCATACTTTATGGCGCTGCAAAAACACATTTTCAATTAGGCGGAAAAAAACAGTAACACTTTTGAGTATTAAATTATGTTTATTTTAAAAAGCCAAAAGCACGTATTTTATCTTATGCGACTAGGCTTAGTGAGATTCCAACAAATTATAAATATAAATTAATAATACGAATAATAGCTAAATATTGCACCAGTGTTCAACCGAAAAATAAATTAACAACAAATAAAATTAGGCATAGAAGAGTAAAGAAAAATGGTAAATACTATAGAAACCCAAAAAAAACTGATCAAGGTTGGCGGCTTCAATAGCGTCGTGCCGTTGTGGGCCGTGGAACGCCCGAGGTGCGCGGACGTGAGGATTTGGTGCGCAACGGATTGGAGACGCCATCGGTGTTGTAGCTCAAATAGACATGCGATAGATCCACAAAGTCCGGCTCCTTGCCGCCACTCTTGTGCTCGATGTGCTTCCTCATGTTGTTGCCCGTGTAAGCGACACATTTCAGCTGCCACTCGCCAATGTCCTCGTTCCAGTGGGTATACTGATTGATCATCGACTGGTACTCCTTGGGCACGTACGAGTTGAGCACCAGTTCGCACAGGGCCAGCTCTCGGGACAGGCTGCGTATGTTCTCGTAGATGCCCTCCTTTTCCCGCTGATGCTCCTGCTGCTGATCGGCCAGTTCCGATTTGACGCCCATCAGCATCTGCATGACACGGTGGATCTTTTTGGTGATGCCAGTGCTGGCATCTTGCAGCGTCGAGTATCGCTCCTCGATATCGATGCGTTCGGTGGCCTTTTGTTGGAGCGTTTGACGCAGTGCCTCCTCGCATTTCTCGCGCTCCTCCAGTTCGGCAATCGATTGCTCCAGTAGCTTCTCTTGCGTTTGCGCCTTCTCCAGCAGATTCTCGCCACCGACGAGGATTTTGCCCTCCAGCGAGACGAGCTTGTTGCGCAACTGTTCCTGCTCCGTCTTGGCATGCTCAATCTCGCGCAGATGCTCGCTCTTGCGTATGGCCAACTCCTCCTTCTCCTCGTCGGTTTTCTCGTGCTTCTTGCGTCCCTTTTTGCCACTAGGACTGACTGCAGCTGGTGCTGTGGACGATTCCAGCTCAACTTCCAACGGCGCCTCCAACTCATCGTCACAGGTATCGTCGCCGTCAGCATCCTCCTCGTCCTCCTCCTCCGGCTGCTGTTCATCCTCAAAACTGCCCTCCTCCAACTGCTTGCGCAGACGTGCTATCTCCTCTTGGAAATGACGCAGCAGTGCATCCTTTGGCTCCTCATTGATGCGCATGCGATTCTGGATGTTCTTGGCGCGACTCGCATAGCGCAGCGTGGAGATCGTCTCCATATAATTGCAATCCGCTGGACTAATGGTGGCACACATGACCGTCTTCGAGTTGCCACCCAACGAATCCTGCAGCAAGCGGGTCAACTTCGAGTTGCGATAGGGGATGTGAGTGCTCTTCCCATCCACGAGAGCGCTAATCACATTGCCCAGCACCGACAGCGACAGATTAATCTTGGTTGCCTCCTTGAGACGCTGGCCGCTCGCCTGTGTCTTGGACTGCCTCTCCGATCCAGCCAAATCCACCAGCTGCAGTTTGCCCATGCGCACATGTTGCATATCGCCTTCGGCCAATTCGCTGCTCTCCACCGTAATCGAGAAGATGGCATGCGAGCGTGAGGATTCCTGATTCATTTTTGTGGCACCCACAGCACGATTCTTGTTGCCCAGTCGCATAATATTCTCCAGATCATCCGCATTGTGCACCACATAGCCACTCAAATCCTTGACAAAGACACCAATGTCGGGGCGCTCCTTCACCTCCAGGCTCTTGCTCACATCCTTGCCGAGCAGATCGCGCACCTCCTCATTGTAGATCTCCATGTAGCTGACACGAACCAGAAACTTTTGATTCTCTCGCGCCTTGGCAATGTGACCGAAAATATGCGCAAAAGCATTCGGAATGATGCCCTTTGTTTGTGGCGAATCTGGATTCCCGGACATGGTGTATGTCTTGCCCGTGCCCGTCTGACCATAGGCCAATATGGTGCCATTGTAGCCCTCGAGCACCTTGTCGACAATTGGACGCGCTGTGTCCACATATAAATCCATTTGATTGGAGGCGCCATCGAAAACATTATCGAAATAATATGTTTTGGGTGGCTCATTGGCTGTCGCATTGGGTTTCATCACGGTGATGGCACGATTGATTTTATCCACCTGAATGGCGCCCAAGGCTCCGCTGGACAGCTCCATTTTATCCATTGGCCTGGAACGGACCACAACGCGAACATTTTCGATTTCGTCATCGAGCTGCTGCGACGTCGCCGTTGTCTGCTCCTGCGGCATCTCTTTCACTTGGGGGCTTGCACGAATTGTCTGTTAAAGAAAATTTAATTATAGACGTTTTTTCTTTGCATTTGTTTATGCGCCCGTTGCTATGATTCGTTTGCCAATAAAAATTATTGCAAAATTTTGTGTGGGCGTAAAAAACTGTTGTATCGAATACATAATGTTAGGTGAGGAGCAAATGCTGTTATGTTAAGTACACAGTTTGTAATGTTAAATTCTTTTAACTCAGAAGATGGTTTTATATTATTTTCGTTTAGAAGTAGCATATAAATAGCAGTCAGTTTCTTTATTTCCTTAAACGGCACTTAAATATCTCCAAATTTGCTTAGTTTTGGGAATAATTCTGTTACACTTTAATTTTCTTTAAATATACAAACTCAGCTGTTAAGTGTGGAGCAAATGTGTTAAATGCGTGGGCGTCTTGCGTGGAGCACAACTGTTAGCTGAGGAGTGTGTTTGCGACGATGATTGGAGAAGAAGCGAATAAACATCTGCCAGCGAGAAGCGAGAGCGACCTACTGCCAGTGGAATAGATAGATTCGCGCTGCCCTTTAAGTTTCTTTACACGACCCGACGCAGCAAAATTGTACTCCGGCCAGCAGCATGGCAGCGACATTGCGAAGATTCAATGGCTTTAGATTGCTAAAATCAACGCCAGCACTGAGTCTGCAACAGGTAACACATCCGCCGTCGCCCTCTCCTCTCTCACAAAAAATTTTCAAAAGCCACCCAAAACTCAAAAGCGTTTCTAAATCATTACAACATTCATTTTCGCACTTAAGGGTCATGTCTTAAGTTAAATTACGCCTGAGGCCACAAAAATCACGCATCATCTGTGTGATGAACAATTGATTAAAGTACAATTAGAAATTACACCCCGACCCACAAAATTATGTAACTCCATGCAAAAAATTCCTACGTGCAGTTTGCGCAGCAGTGCAAGACATAAAAAAACCCACTAAGTTCTACCCTTTAATTGCAGGCCAAGAACCTGTCGTCGGCTTCGAGCTGGGCAAATGGCAACAAAAAGGTAAGTCACCAAAACGTACACCGAGCATTTCATAATAGCCGAACGGACCTAACCTTAAAAATGCGTTTACTTATTTTTTTTTCGCTACTCTGCTCGACGTTTGCGTGTCGCTCGAACAGCTGATCGGTGCAGTTGGTGCCGTCACCGGTGGCGTTGGTGCTTTGCTCTTTGCCCTGGAGCAATCGGTGCAGGCCTCTGGCACCGAAGTGCATCCACCCGCGCAGCCCTTTAACCATAAGGGTCTCTTCTCCTCGCTGGATCATCAGAGGTAAACAGCAAAAATGGATTTCCGATTTTTCTTGTATATGTAAAAATTGATGAAAATCATTAACAGCATTCGTCGGGGCTACGAGGTGTACAAGCAGGTGTGCTCCGCCTGCCACTCCTTGCAATACATTGCTTACCGCAATCTGGTTGGCGTCAGCCACACCGAAGCCGAAGCCAAGGCCGAAGCCGAGCAGATTATGGTAAGCATATAACTGAATTGCGGAAGTGGTTTCTTTCTTATCATATTCTTGGTTTAGGTGAAAGATGGTCCAGATGATACTGGTAACTTCTTTGAGCGTCCCGGCAAGCTGTCGGATTACTTCCCATCGCCGTATCCCAATGAGGAGGCGGCCCGTGCTGCCAATAACGGTGCCTATCCACCGGATTTGAGTTACATTTCGTCGGCGCGTCACGGTGGCGAGGATTACATCTTTGCGCTGCTAACAGGCTACCATGATGCACCAGCCGGTATTGTGCTACGCGATGGCCAGTACTTTAATCCGTACTTTGCAGGCGGTGCCATCTCCATGGCTCAGGTCTTGTACAACGAGGTGGGCAAAAGGAGCTACAAACAAATGTTGAACTCAACTGAAATATTTCACTTTTCTTGCATGTTGATTTGATTTAGGTTATTGAGTACGAGGATGGCACACCGCCAACACAGAGTCAATTGGCAAAGGATGTGGCCACTTTCCTCAAGTGGACCTCGGAGCCGGAGCACGATGATCGCAAACGACTGCTGATCAAAGTGATTGGCATTCTCGGCTTCCTGACTGCCATCTCGTATTACATTAAGCGACACAAGTGGTCGGCACTCAAGTCCCGAAAGATCGTCTTTGTGCCCAAGGAGAAGTAGATAATGTTTGAATTTGATTTTGACGTGAAGAAATGCAGTGTTAACGCGACTTTACCCACTAAATAAACAAATAAATCAATTTAAGCATAAAACCCAAACAAACAAACAAACAACCAACAATGTTCGTTCAACACACAAAATTTAATTGAGAAAAAAAAAACAGAGTCAAGCAACAGAAACAACAGCTTTATACCAATAAGCAAGCCAGAATAGAGAAGGAGCAAGCCAAAATGCCTAATTTAAAACGATCGATGCACGAGGATCAGGACTGGAAAAAGCAACAACTCACATTGACAAAACGGGGAGTTAAAACTGAAGCAGAACCTAGATAAAATGAGCCATGGATACTATATGACATGCACGTTGTGTATAAATCTATTAATTCAAATTATGTATTTAAATAAACAATTGAAAAGAAAAATAAACCCGAAAATCGATTTTGTTTAGTTAACAAATTAGAACTCAATTCGGATATATATGAAAAATCAATGAATGTTAATGATAACTAGGAACTATCTCAATTCTTGGAAATAAAAATAAAATTTCAAATAACATCTGATCAGAGGCTTTCGATGTTTAATCCTTATAAACAAAGATCTGCAAAAATTTCGTCTTATTATTAGATAAAGAAATTGAATCATTAAATAAATCGTTGGTGGATCAGTCGACATTGGTTCAAAGTCAGCTTTAAATTTACATATTAAATATGATATTATATATATTAATTTGGGGTTCATATCGAGAGTTCAAGTTCAAACCTTTTACAAAACGCATTTTGGCTTTTCTTTTTATTGGATTATTAATTGTTTTATTTAGAAGCTTAAATTAAAATATTATTTTAATCATTTTTTGTTTGTTTTGTTTTTCATCGTTCTGCCCGTTCGACTTCTTCATCAGTTTAGTGTGTGTGTGTGGGTGTGTGTGTGTGTAAGAGTGTGTGTATTTATTTTGTATAATTGTTTATATTTACCGCAATTGGTTTTCAATGATTATAAATCGAGTCTCACGTCGCATTAGAAGAAGGAAGGAAAACTAATTAAATTGCCTCGGATCGGTTCATTTTTTGTTTGCCTTTCTTTTTTTTGCATTTTGTTTCTTTACTACAAAAATTTCACTTAAACTTGTATACATATATATAATTAATAATTTTCTCTTAGTTATGCAAAAACAAAAATTAAAAACCTAAATCGCCGAACTCTTTTTTTAGCTCATTCAATTTATACTTTACAAATTTTCTTTTTCGATTCTTTGTTTGTAAATTGCGTGAGTAAAATTATAAATGTAAATTTCTTTTCTGTTTTTTTTTTTATGTATGCTTTAGGCTTTTTTTTATATTTTTGTTTTTGTTTTTGTTTATTTTTTTTTTATTAATTTCTTGCAGTTTTCAGTTTTGTTTTACTTCTTAGTTAAGAAAGTGTGATAACCAAACATGATGACATTTTCGTACGACGACGCTCGATGACGGAAGGGACGAGAGACGACCATTGTTTGTTTCTTGTAGTGACGTTTTACTGTGGCTGTTCTTCTTCTTCTTCTACACCTTGTTGTTGCAGTTGTTGTTGTTACACTTATAGTATATATTTTGCTTTAGTTGTTGCTTGCTTGTTTGCTTGCTGGCCAACGCGTGGAGAGCACACACACACTTCAATTCAACAAGAACAACAACAACAAAGCAGCTCAGCTCAAATTTTCTCCAACCCTTCTCTCTCTCTCTCTTTCTCTCTTTCTGACATGACACGCATAACTCTCTATTCTCTTTCGCTGGAGAGGATTAGGACGACTTACCGCGTTGCACTTACAGCTGAGTGTTGTAGTTGTTGCAGTTGCGTGTTGCTGCTGCCTGCTGTGGTTGCTGTTGTTATTGTTGCTGTAGATTGTTGTTGTTGCTTGAATTGTTGTTGTTGTTGCCGACTAAAAACAGCTACCTTCTGGCGGTTGTGCCAATTTCAGGTTCTCTTTCATGGTCATAATCCTACGTATTTCCTGAAGCATCGTTTTAATGGTATATTCACGACTCCATCTGGCCAACATCGGCACTGATCTATGATCAACCTAAATAAATTCAAATTAATTATATAATCTAATATATATATATATATATATATATATGTGTGTGTAGATAGATTACTTACCACGCCATTATTCTGATTAATGCAATTAATATTAACTTTTGTTAAAAATCTGAGCGTTGGTGGCTCATCCGGATAACGTTCGCCGCACTCAATCTTTAGTGAATACATTCGATTCTCGAATGGCGTCTGGAAGAAAAGAGAAAAAGTGCAGACCAAGTCATGCGGCAAATAATGAATAAAGTGAATTGTGAATTGCAAATTGGCAAATTTCATGAGCTGTCGATTATACAAATATGCGCATAAATGCGAGTCTCTATTGTCTGTTTATTGCAATAATCTCCCTCTCTGCCCTGCCCCTCTCTAAATGTCCCTCATCTGTGTTTGCATCTTATTTGGTGTGACTCACTGCAACTAGGTATGGTGTGGATGCGGATGCACAACATGATTCATGCCACAACAAAATTTGTGTCCAGCTTATTTAAATAGTTTGTGCAAAATTGTGCATTTTTGTTTTAACATCAAAGATTCTTTTCAGTACAGCTGTTGGGCTTATCTTCCAATTTGTTATCAGCTTACTAATAGTGCTTGTAATCCACATTATATAACTCAATTTGAACGCAACAACAGCAGATCTCGGCTATATCTGACAATTTTGTTAACGATTTTTTGATTATAAACTTTACTTTATTATTCAATTTGTTGGTAGTTAAGCAAAGTTAATATTTAAAACTAATTCATATCTTTTTAGATCTAAATTTAACTGTTTAGCGTATTTAACCTCACTGAGAACATATAAAGAAATTTATGTATTGTGATCAACTTGAAAATGCGCACACTTTAAGAGAGTTAAAGAGAGATATATCAAATAATTCCTATTCCTGAAAATCATACAAAACATCTACAATCTTCAAAGTAAAAGTGATACATAATATCTCTAATCAATCTGCATATGGATTTGGTAATAAGATTGGTTTACTTATTCAACAAACATTGAGTATATTATAAAATTTATTGCAAGTGATGCATAAAACACAATTTTCTACTTGTTTCGGGTTGAATTTACGCAATCGGACATAGATAAAGTATTTATAAGTCCACACACTCTGATAAGGTTTTTTGCAGTCCATTCACAATTGAAGAGAGAATGGTATGAGGAGAGAGGAGGGACAACTTACTCTTGGGGGGCCAATGATCATGCCAATCCAATAGGTGAGTGTCATATCATCATCGTTTTCCAGTCCCCACGAAATGGTGCCATCTCCCACACCCTTCTGCCCCTGATCCAGTTCCTCCAGTAACCGGAAATTTCGTGGCACCACTGAAATTAAAAGGAAAAAAATTAAAAATGTATATATATATTTATATGTATAGTAAAAATAGTAATAAATTCAAGCCAAGAAAAGGCTGTAATTAAGGCATCGAGCGTGTTTTACGCAGGAAATCATGTTTTTTGTGGTTCTTGTTGCTGTTGTTATTGTTGTTCGTGTGTCTTGCGTTGTTTTAACTTTGCACGCAGTTTCGTAGAGTCCGAAAGAACAGAAAATTTTTAATACGAACGCCGGATAGCAAAAGGCATAGGGTGTGGTGTTGAGTTAGGTTAGTTGGCTTGGTTTGGTTTGATTTGGTTGACTTTTGCCTGGTTAGCTTCCCCCTCCCCTTCCCATACACACACAAAGCCGACATAATTTGAAGAGATCTGCGGAAAATGAATTTGCAGCGACAAACTAATTTAATTAGAAATTAAAGCAGCACTTGGCCAAAGGGAAGCACAGCATAAAAAAGCAAACGAAGAAAAAAAACACACACACACACGCAAGCTAAAAGGGACATAAGGGGGGTGTATGTATGTGTGTGAGAGGTGCGGGGTGTTTTGCAGGCCCCACCGAAATTGTCAAGTCACGAAGAAAAATTGTGACTGCGACTGCAGCAGTAGCGACAGCAGCTACTTAATTTTCCAATATGAAATGCAGAAATGTTCGCGTTTTATCGGCCGTTTCTTTTTCGCTTTTATTTGTCCATTTGCTTTCTTTTCCATTTTCACACGGCGCTCTGCAGCGGGGCAGTGGCAGCGCTGCGGCAGCGACAGCGGCCCGTCATCGTTCAATAAAAAAAAAGGAAAAAAAAACGTAGTTTTGCGCACACGTTTTGTGGCCGAACTTTTGCACAATTCGTTGGCTAAATGTTTGGGCTACAGCTGGGCGTGCTTGCGGGCACGTGCTATTCGATCAAAATGCTTGCCAAATTGTTAATTTTACAAATAAAATTCTTACCAACGCCGGTACTAGATGTATGCGCCATTGTGGTTTATCCTATAGTGTGTGTGTTTTGGCTTATTTTAGGGCTTTCTTCGCGACCGTACACACCACACAGCGGACATAATTAGTACATTTCGTTTTGGCGATGTTGCCAGACAGTTACAGATATCGATAAGTCGATGCGATAACACAAACACACCTATACAATTGGATAATTAATTTGCAACGCGTCAGCTTTTTGAAACGAATTAATTTTGCGTTTTTAAAGTAAAACTATCAGCGTGTCGCATGCAGCATAGTAGCTACAATGGAAACGCTGTACCATCAAACGAATAACACGCTCAAGGAGATTGAGCAATGCTTTCAGCGACTGGGACAAATATTGCCGCAGGAAGCGGCTGACGTGGAGAACGCAATCCAAATGAAAATAACACAGGCCAATTCGTGAGTCAACCTAACCCAACCCAATCCACAACAAGACTAAGCTTAAGATTTCCCATATATGTCACAGCAATTGCGATCGACTCGATGTGTTGTTGTTTAAGGTGCCGCCATCGCAACGACAGAGTTCCAAGTTGCGCATAGATCAGTTGAAATATGATTTGAGGCATTTGCAGACATCGTTGCAACATGCGCGAGATCGTCGCCAGCGGCGACAGCAGGAGATGAATGAACGGGAACAGCTGCTCAATCATCGCTTTGCGGCAAACAGCACGGAGGACACGTGTCTGCAGCTGGACTACGAACTGCAGCATCACACACAGATGCACAACTCGCATCGTGGAGTGGATGAGATGATTGCCTCCGGCAGCGGCATACTCGAGAGTCTCATTTCACAACGGATGACGCTGAGTGGGGCACATCGGCGCATTCAGGCAATCGGGAGTACGCTGGGACTGTCGAACCACACGATGAAGTTGATTGAGCGGCGACTGGTGGAGGATCGACGCATCTTTCTGGCAGGCATGGTTTTCACACTGTTGATAATCGCACTGATTATCTATTATTTTATAGTGCTATAATGAGAATATGCAGAGAATCTCTCTGGTATAGTTTAAATTAAATGTATTCGTATTTTAATCAAGCGAAAGTTTCGCACATTGTTTTTTCTCTCGATTCTATTCGTCACTCTCCAGCGAAATGTTGCTCCCGAAGCGCTGGTAGAGATGTGCCTTCAGCTCATCCATTTCAGCTTTAATAACTTTTGCCTTGGCCTCAATGCTTTCGATCGCCTTCAGCGTCTCATCCTTGGTCTCGGCGAGCAGCTCTTGCGTTTTGACAAGCTTGTGTGAGAGGAACACTTCGCCAATTAGGAAGGGAATATCTTCACAATCATCGAAAAGTTCAATTTCTTCCAGTGCCTCCTCGACGCACTTGAGATCATTCTTTTTCATCTCGAGCTCCATCTTGAAGTCGTCCATGCGTGCATTGTGCTTGGCAAAGCGATTGATGCGCTGCTGATCCTCGAAAGATATGTGCACATCATCGTGCTGCAAGAAAGGAAACCAAAAAGGGGAAATAAAAAGGAATTCCAAATTGCGATTAGTCAGAGGCCAGATGAGAAGTGAGGTTATTCTGGCGTGCGGCGCATTTGCCCACATGCACTTACACTCTGAAACACTTTGTTTGTGTTGCTTGCAACTTTGGCGGCCATTGCTGCTGAGTTTTAAGTGTTTTCCTTTAATAATTTAATGTTTTTCTCAACAGTTGGCGTTTGCAACTATTTTGATGTTCTGATCGAAAAGGGTATGCTGTGGTGGTCGACCGATAACACACAGCGTTATCGAAATGCTAACATTTTTAACAACTGTCTGTTAACAGTTGTTAGTTAGCAGTGTCAAATAAGAGGCAGCTGGCGCAAACAGACGTCATTCGCAGTTTTTTTCTAAATAAAGGCACGAATTTTGACTTCTCAAGGTAAATATTTAACGAAATTAATGCCAAAAATATGTTGCCAAGTGCTGGGCACTATAAATATGCCTAATTATTGGCTGGTGCAAAGGTACAGCCGCTGCAGTTGTAGACAAGAGTTCGCAGTGCAACAAATTACATAACCTCTTTGAGGCTAAGTGCAAAATGTTTATAATAACTATTTGTGTCTTCATCCAAATACTCGTTGGCTTCATATGCGCCTTGTGATTATAATCGGTTATCCCTTTTAAAATATTCCTCCTCTCACAGCTTAAGAGATGCGTCTAACCTCGACCCTGAACGGTGCCCATTTCGGCAATTTGGCCAAGGTGCATGGAATTATCACCTATAAACTTTCGCCGTTCGAGCAGCGCGCCTTCGCCGGCGCCATCAGCAATGGGCTGCCCAATATGGTGCGTCGCCTGCGCTCCAACATCTTTCGTGTGACACCACGTAAGTAGAATAGAGATTTCGTTTTCTAATTTTCCCATTATTTAATCATTTTTGTGCTTGCAGCATTCATCATTGGTTATTTGATTTACGATTTGACCGAGCGCAAGCACACAGCCCTGATGCGCAAGAATCCCGCTGATTTTGCCAATGACGAATAGGGGAACGAACTGTCTCCTAGCAAATTAATCATGTTAAGCTAATTAATAAAACTATAAACCCACAGTTCAATTGATATTGGCAATTGTATGGGCTCTTTTTTTGGGGATAGAATGTTGAAAATGGTTTAGCATATTTCTACTATTTAAAATGAGCAGCTGAACAGCTTTTGCGGGCGTTGCCATCTCTGGTAATTCTAAAAACAATTTATCAACACTGAACTATATTGTGCTCTAGCCCAACACTCGTATCTTTGCACAGCTGTTCGTGACCAAAAAACAAACTTGCATTTTATATACATAAAAATAAACGCGTGGATTGTCAAACAATTTTCGTACTTAATATTAGTTAGCTACATGGACTGCTGTGGTGGTGAGGTGCGCAGCGAAAGCATATACAACATGCTGCAGGCCCTCGTTGACTCCAAAGTAATCAACGTGCAGTTGTTTACCATCGCCGTTGGAATTTTCTTTGTGCTGCTGCTGCTGAAGAACAATTTTCGCAGCTTTTCGGGCACATAAAATGAGATGGCGCTCATTTGTAGTGTTTAATTAATATACAAATGTAAATGTAATGTACGCATATTCAATTAAGCTTCAATAATAACCATAATACAAAGCAATGAATCGCAATTTATTTTTACTTCATTGTTCTTATTCTTAGAGAGGAATGTGGAGAGTGGAGACTGGAGCAGCTTGGCAGAGTGACGTCACACCAGCCACGCAATAACAGTTCAGGGTCAGACTCCCTCCCAAAACGAAATAAAAATATATATTTACATATAAGGCAAACATATCAAAAGCATACTAATTATTTTCGAGGCTGTCTTGTGCACTAAGCGAAAATATGTGAAATTATCGTATTTCATCAGTGGAACTGTGATTCATTGTCTAACTTGAGATAAGATTGTAAATGAAAATTGTCTTTTAACATGATTCTTAGGGTCCCTTTGAACTTTTGGCCTAGTTCTTTGTTTTTTGCCTTTATAACATTCCCATAAGTTTTGCTGGCGACGCCTAATCAATTTCAATTTTCCACAAACAACTTCAATTGAACGTTGCACGCACTTCCTGGTGCATGCCACATTAGAATTCAATAGACGTCTATTCTGAGACTATCAGAATTTCACAGTAATACTGTCCAACTCTATATATATATGTATATATATAGATATAAGTATATATTTATGGGAAATATGCTACGTGCTCTTTGCCACAAATTCTGCATTAGGATGCGAATGCGTTGCACAAAGCAAATGCAACGAAAAAAAACACAAAACGTGACAATTTTAGCCACAAAATATAAGATGAAATATTTGCAAAATTTTGTTGACAAACTTATTAAACATAGAAATATATTTTGAAAATTTGTAAACAGTCGCTAAAAATTGAAGCTCTGCTCTTATGCAACAAATATACTTTAATGAATTGCGTTGTTTGGCTAAAATACCTAAAAAAAAAAAAGTTGTCAATGAACTTGAGCAGCGTTTTCTAAGAAATTCGAATTGCTGACTGCAGTTCCGTCAACTCGGTCGTTTAATGAAAATTGTTTTATATAAAATATCAAATCTTTCATCATATATAATACTGTTGACATTAAATGACTTTAAAAGTAATTTGATAAAAAAGTAGAAAAGTCACTTAAGACTATTCATCTGGTTTCCGCCAGTTTGCGCTTGAGAGCTGAGCCCAGGCATGGAAAGCTTAACAATGATTCCGAGCATTGCTTTCTGTCGCCAACACGATCGTCTCTTAACTGAATTTTTGTCTCGGATATCCTAAGATCTGTCAACTGGTGTTGGGCGCTCAATTCCTCAACTGAATTCTGATCCAAACTGTTAATGAGTCCCAGGAATGCGGCATGTTGTTCATTAAATCGGGCTATAATCGTGTCCCGGCGTTCTAGTTTGGCCTTTAGTATTGTTACCGTCTTTTCCAATTCATCCACTTGTTGCACCTTGGCCGCGATGCAGTTCATCTCTTGCCGTACATTTTGTAGCTGCGTCTCCAAGAGCCCAGCACTGACTTTGACATTGCCCATTTGTTTTCTGTATTTCCGCCGCGTCATTTGTATCTGCTCCTCCAAATGGGCAATGTACAAGTCCTGATTGGTTGGATTCGATTTTCCTCGCTTTTCCATATCCAATTGAGACTTCTTATTGCCCAGTTTGCGATAGAGTTCATCGCGATCCAATCGGGTTATGGTCAGCTCCTGGCGCAATCGAGATATCTCCCATTCCAAACGCGAACACTTGGACATTATATATATCTATATATATATCAATATATATAAGAATTTAACTGCGAAATTTAGTTACTTAGAAAATGGTTTAGAAAACTGGAAAATTTTTTAGCTGAAGCGTTTGGCAACAAACAAGTTGTTAAAGTGAAAACCTGTCACAAAAAATTTGAAATATTTCCAGAGTTTTCGTCAAAGTTTTGTGCATGAAATTGATATATTTTGTACAGTGTACATTCGTTGAAAACCCCACCAATTGCGTCAGTAAGTCAATAAAGTTAAACGACTGTTTGTCGCAAAATGGCATTTATGCGAACGGCTACCTAATTTTGGTGTGTGTGATCAATTTTGTAAGCCAAAGAAAATTACTGCAATTTTTTTTTCTTATATCGTGAAATTTGCATCAGAGAATGTTGTATTTTGGGCGTACTTCGGCTTAAACGCGTCACGCCCACAGCACCGATGGTGGCCCAAAGCGAGAACCAAAAAAAAAAGCCAACCAGCTGCCAATGGCAAATGCAAACACAGATACACACACACACACACACACACACACACATACACATGTACAGTCTTTGTATAGTTTGGTTATTTCGTTTGTAAGCATAATTTGTATTTTTTAGCATCGAGATGCCGCACACTTGATAAGGGTTATCGATACCCAGCGTCCCAGCACCGAACCCAGTTGCTTATTATGGATTGATTATTATTATTCTTATTTTTATTTTTATGGGTTCTTTTTTGTAAGTTATGCGTAAGTTGTAATTCATTTGGGATGCTGCTCAATGTGGCAGATACGTATAGGAAGTGTATAATTTAAATATTTACAACTGATTTAAACAAAGCTGTAAATCACTTGAATTTGAAGTCGAATTTGAATTGATGACGTTTGTTGTAAGTATAGTAAACTTCTGTACAAAATAGAAAGGGATATTTGATGTATTGTGGGATAAATACATAAAATACCCTTTTCTATTTTTATGTATTGTGGGATCTATACAGAAAATATCCCTTTATAAAGCTAAAGCTTCACATACTACATTTAAGCACTTCATTTGTTCTAAGTAGAGCGGACTTCTCTTGAAAATATATAAGGGTATTTTTTACAAATATATCCCACATTATTTTATATATAAGCTGCTCAGCTCTGTGTCTCTCTCGCTGTTTCTCTAAATATCCCACATAAAGCTTCACATTTGCCCATAGACAGCATCATAAATCTTTCTAACTGCGCTGATATCGCATAATATTTATAGTCGAGCCCTTTTGCAGCTCAATGTCAAGGTCTTTTTGAGCGTTTTATATTTATTTTTATATGTGTATTTTTTTTTGTTGATTTCTCAATTTGACAAAGTTGTTCCCACTTGAACAATTTGCATAAATTCAAGGTCAGTCGCACAATCAAAAGATCCAGACATGATTTGTTCTGTTTGTGTGTGTGAGCGTGTGTGTGTGTGTGTGAGCGTGTGTGTGTGTGAGCGTGTGTGTGTGTGTGTGCGTGTGTGTCTGGCTATTTTCGGCAACGTTTGTGTGGCAAGTTTGTCTTAGCTGAGCGTGCGGCAAGCGAACTATGCCAAAAATATAGGATAAACATGTGCGAAATAAAGATGGAAAAAAAAATGCAAAATTAATTGACCAAATATTTAAAGAACTTCAAGTAATTGGAAATGTGTCTGTAGAGTTGCACATACATATAAACACATGTACACATATGTATACCAAACACAGATATCAAATGCCAAATCCAAACAATAATAAACCCGAAAAAAAGCTGCTTGCCCTGAGAGAAAAAAGATGCAGCAAAAACTTGACTAACATCTAAGCAACCAAAAGAAGAGAAAAGGAAACAAAACAACTACAACAACAATAACAACAACAACAACAACAACAGCAGCAGCAGCAACAACAACAACAACAACAACAACAATATAAAAATGGATAGGGACAGCGGCAGACAAAAAGCAGACAAGCCGAACACAAATTCCATTGGCAAGGGGCGGGGAGGGGTGGGCGGTACGTGGGGAGTTGAGGAGGCAGGGTCTGGACTTTTTGGGTCTGCTGTCGACGACGAAGACGTAGACGTAATCTAGACGCCTTTTGTTTGCACAGCATAAGCAAAACATAAACACACAAAAGCATAACAAAAAATACAATAAAGGCCAGCACCAGCAAGAAGGACGTAGTGGAAGGAAGGGAAGGGGTTGATCAAGTGCACTACTTAGTTGCAAACTAGCAAAATGAAGCATGCGGCATTTGGAGTAGCTCTTTTTTTGGGGCAGCATCAATCATCAATTTTGCTTTAATTGCACTTAATTTAAACGACAGACTTAGGCAAACAAGAAGACTTTGGTCCCAGTTATTAAACATGAATGAAAATAGTGTTTTGTTTAAGTATGCAACAGGCAGAGGGTAGCATCTGCGACCATATAAAGTACGCATATATTCTTGATCAGCATAAGCCAAGTTGTGCCATGTCAGTATCTCTGACGATCTCGGCTCAATTTGGTGTATAACCTTCTGCATTATCACCAATATCGATAAAAACCGATTGTCAAAAGCAATAAGACACAATTTAATCGATATATCTTTCTATTCGATTTGAATACCTTCAGATTATGAGTATTCCAATCCCAGAAACTCATGATACCATGCACAGTCCAAGTTTAGTTCTGTTTGATCGATAACTACATCTACAGGGTATCTGCCAGTCGTAATCGCTCGACTAGAGCATTCTAACTTGGTTTTTTACGTGCTTTTATTTGTCGACTGCATTTAATTTAATTCGATTGCTAGACGTCCAGACATTTCGCAACATATGTCGCCAATTTTGGACCACTTAGGCAGTCAAGCAAAAATATATATATACATATATATATATATATATATATAATTTTAACTAACCCAATGCAATTTTGAGAGTTGATTTGTGTGGCAGACAAAAATTGATTGGATTTTATTAAATGCTCGAACAGGTTCTGTTGAAATTCTGATAATAACTTTGCTAGAATTATTAGTGGGCAAGTGTACATAGATACAAATACATATATTTGTATGCAAATCGAACGACATCTAATTGACTTTAAAAGTTGTTCCGAGCACACATGAAATATGCAACAGTTCTTAGAATGCCCCAGGCTCCTCGAATGGCACACAAATGCCCACCCCTACCCACCCCCTCTAACACTCCGGACATTAGCTTTGCAAATTTTGCACTTTTGGCGACACAAAAATCATTCGAGAAATTGGGCAACCAACATCCGCTCCGCATTTGCAAATTCCAAAACTCTCTGCATATGTAAAAACCAATCCAATTATTTCTCATTTGTATACTCGAACACACATGACGACGGATTACTCAAAAAAAACACACTCGCACAAAATACAGAAACCACAAAAAACACATAACTCAAAAAAAAAAAACCCAAAAAAAAAATGCAAACTTCAATTTCCGACAGAGGCAAAGTTCCTTCGTTCGTTTCGGGGAGTTATTAAAAGTGCACAAGGAAATGCACATAAAAGAAACAAACACAAAGTTTGTTATGTTGCGCAGGCGCAGCCCCAAGTAACGCCCTCAAAAACGGGTGGAGGGAGGGGGGGGTGTACGGGGCATACTGCACAAAATGTTATTGACCCGCTGCATGGATCCGTTAGCGAGCCACAGCCCTGGCCAGGAATTCTTATTAAGATCAATCAGCTAAATGTCGGTTTTATGCTCAATGCTCATGATTCACACGCGCAAAAAGCACCAAAATCGAAAAGGGAACCGACAACAAACAAAAACAAAAACAACAACAACAAAAAAACAAGAAAAATAAAAAACATAAAGAAAACAACCTGAAAATATGGAAAGAATGCAGACGAGTGCATATCCTTACTAAAAGTATTTCTTAGTTATTTTTTAAGCCTTTATTCCGAGAGTGATACTGAAGCAAATCTTTTGATTTTTTTCCTAATAAAGATTTAGATAATATAAAAAAATGCTTAGGTTTAAGAGTTTACTTAGATATTAACAGGTTCATTTAAATACAGGACAGCAGAAGACATATTTAAAATAAACCAAAAGTTATTCGATTTAAGAGTTAACTTTTAAATTAAGTAAATAATAAATAATAAAATTGATAATAAATCAGAAATCATTTGAAGTGCGCTCTTTAACTTTTCAGTTAACTGACTTGTATAAAAAATGAATTAATATTGTAAATAATAAAATTTAAACTTTTATTTAGTTAATTTTTGAATTTTCTATTAACTTGTTGTACAATTTAAAGCGACTCCTTTACTGCCCTAACACATATCCAAAAGATGCGCAACAAATTTTTTATATTTATTTTTATTTATTTTTTTTGGCAATCCTTTTACAAAGTTGTCGGCGAGTTTTTATGCTGAGAAATTGAGTTTTACTTGCTTAATTAGTCATGGCAACAGCCAACAATTTAGGAGGAGTTGAGTGTATTATATACACATATGTGGTTAGTATATTATATATATACATATATGTATTTGAATATGTATAGCTTGTGTATTTATAACTTCATGCAGCAATTCTATCAGCTTTATCACAATTGACACACATTGTAGGCGAGCTGATAAGATGACTGCGCAGCTTCTGTTCCCGAGCTGAGCTCTCTCTCTCTCTCGCTCTCTCTCTCTCTCTCCTTATCTCTTTGTCTCTCTCTCTCTATCTATCTCTCAATGCCTCTCTCTCTCTGTTCTTATCTATGTTTCTCGCTATTTCTTTCTATTGAAACTAGGCTGGATATATGCTGATTAAAGCATGGTTTTTCTCTCTGGAGTTGCGCTTCTGATCAATGTTGTATGGAAAAAGTGTATTTTACAGATACATTTATTGAGAAATAACGTTAACGTGTACATGCTTCAAACAAACAAAACTCCCAAAGATAAGCCCAGCGATGTTGTCAATACAACAAACATAATTTTTTTTTTTTTTTAGGAATATCTTGCATTATTTGCTCGACGTTTGTTTACAAGCGCTGAAACAGTTACACAAACAAAGCAGATACAAAAAAAAAATGAAATACTTACAGATACAGTTGCTGATGGAGAAGGAGTGAGGCAGAGTTGGAGTTGCATGCCCCCGCTCTCGCCACTAGCTGTTGTAGTCATTTCGAATCGAAATCCAATCTAAATAGAGTTTAGACTCATCAATTATACGCGTATTACTATCAGCAAGCCAGTGCGTCTATATACATATATTTATGTTTGTTTTTTTTCCAATAATTGTTACAAAAGTTCAATGCACACTTCGAGGTGAATGCGTTTTAAAAAATAACAACAACAACAACAATAACAACAACAACAACAAGCAATTGCAATCGTCGATCCGCAATCGTGTTTAACTCGTTTATGGCTCTGACATGTCACGTAATTGACTCTGCCTAGTGGCATGAAGTATGTAGCATATAGTTTGTAGCATGTAGAATGCGGTCTCTCAGTTGAAAGCGATTGCACTTTTGCCAATAAATTAATGATGGCTAAATTGTAACCACTCCTCGGACTTAGCAGTCGTCCAATGTGCCAATGCCTTGCATTCAATTCAATTCATTTTGATCATTCATTAATGCATTCAAATACATATACATTTATTCGGTCCGTCCATCCATTCAAACCGACTGTCGACTGTCGACTGTCTATCTGCATTCTGGTCGGCCTTGCGCTCAATATGTAATTGATATACAAGTACTTATTAATATATGTATATGCATATGTATGTAAGCACATACATATGTATATATATGCATTTGCATTCATTTAGATGGATAACATGTATAAGCAATTTATACAAATTGTTTATTAAAATTCATCAAGACTTAATGTGAAGGAAAATATATTTTCTGTCATTTTTTTTATTTTTGTTTTTTAAAATTAAAAAAAAAGTTTCCTTCGAAAATAATTTTTACTAACTGAAAATTTGAAAACGTTTCCAAGTGGTTTAATTGTGATAGAATTTTTACAGCGGTTCCCAACAAAAATCGGGTTTGCTTTCGAAAATCGGTTCAGTTTTGAGCAACTTGGGTCAGTGGATAGTTTGAGTCAGTTAATCAATCAGTAAGTCGTACATACATACATAAACAATTGAGTAATTATTTAATTTCGATTTCTAGAACTAAATTAAGACGTTTTATTTAGAAACTTCAAATTTGAAGCGTTTTTTGACGCCCTTTTCACTCAAATTTAAACTAATTACGTTTGGGAATTTAGATTAATGTTCAGTTTGCAACTTTGTAGCATGTGTTCATCATTCTTGGCAGCAACATTCAAGCTCGGTGTGGTATTCATCATCAAAAGCTCATCAGGCTACTAGTCTTGAACAAGATTTGAAGCAGTTAAAGCTGGAATATCTTAATGAACTCTTTTGCCAAAACAAATGGAAATTGTTGAGCATATTAGAGATGACGTCAGTATTAAAAGCAAAAGCTGCACAATGCACACGGCAAGCTTTCCGTTGCGCAAAGCTTACTGTCACAATTAGGACAATTAAAAAGCTGTTGCCTCTGCACAAACAGCTGTGAATAATATTAACCAAAGGGGGAGAAGAGATTGCCTTAGAACTCCCCCGCCCACTAACACTAACAGCGCCGAAAGCTTTAACAGAGCGGCAACAGCGGCGTGCTCGCTGTTAAGCTTTTGACAAACAGACCAAGCGAGTCAAATGCAAAGAGCGTCAAGAGCTCCAACAACTGCGCAGCTGACTCGTCGACGACGACGCCGGCAGCAGCAGCTGTTGTTTGGGGCCCAAGCGTAAAAAGTGCTTTTTTCGAGCATTTCAGTTTGGACTTGCCTTTGACCGCGTGCGGACGGCGACGCCAGCGAGTTGTTGTGTTTGCTCGGCTTGAACTGACTCTCTGTGCATGTGTGAGTGTGTGCGTGCGTGTGTGCGTGTATGCGTGTGTGTGTCTCCTTCCCCTCACTACGTTTTTAGCGCCACTATATGTGCGAGTGTGTGTGTGTGTGTGGGGTACCGCAGCGGCAGATAGTCAGCGAACAGCGACGTCGACAGCGACGTCAGCAGCAACGACGACAGCGTTAATACTTATGTACACTTGCTGTGTGTTTTTATTTATATGCGGCGCTGTTGCGGCTTCGTCTGCTGTGTTTTGTATATTTTGTGCGTTGTATCTGTTGCTTATATATTTTTCGTTATTTGTTTGTTTGTTTGTGAGCGCGTCGTCGTCGTCAAAACAACAATGTAGGTCGTGCATATTTAGTATATGCAAATAAAACAAACAATGTATTGAAACTATCTACTACCAAATGTTACTACACTTTTGCGCCGTATCTACTACTATTTTCTAACAAATACAAAACACACACACACACACGCAAACGCGCACAGAAACAGAGAGGGACAGCAGCGACGCCGACGGCTACGATAACAGCAACAGTGGCGTCGCCACCCCCTCGAGCAGCGGCAGAGAGTGCGCCGAAAAAAACAAATTCACTCTCGCTGCGCTGCTTGCGGCGCTGCATGCTCTCTTTTTTTTAGGCGCTCGGCAGGGTTTTGGCAGCGTTCTAATTGCGTGCGCGTCGCTGTCGCTGTTAGCAGCGACGTCGCTGTTATCTGTTTTGCTGTTGTTAGCTGTTGGCCGATCGTGTGTATCTTAAAGATACACACCAACACCAACACCACTACTAATAAAACACATAACAGCAGCGGCAGCGCCGCATTCGTGTGTATCTTCTTGTTGTCTGTTTGTCGTATAAATTGAGCCGCACTTTGCCTGTTCTCGAGTTTTTGCCGCTCAGTCGTCGTCGTTGTAACTGCACGCGCTGCGCTGCGAACGCGTCGCGTTTTTTCAATTCCCCCAAAACCAAATCGAAAAAATATTTAAAAAAAAACACTGAAATACGCTAAATAAAAACAAATCTAAATCACACTTTGATTCTATTTAATAAAAAAAAATAGCAAAACACGCAATATTTGCTTGTGTATGTGGAAGATACAAGTGCAACACTGACGCGCCTCACAAAACACCAAAAAAAAAAAAAAATAAAAGAATCAACACAAAATACAAACACACAAACACACACGCACACACAATATTTTCAAAGCGAAAATTGTTCTATTTTTAAAACGAAATACAAAATTCGACGTGGTTCGAGGAGCGCAGAACTGAGAGTTTCTTCATAAATACACATAAATATTTGAGCATTCATTAAAAATTGTTTTGAAATTTAACCAGAAAAATGCAATTCGAATTTGCCTTATGAAAAGCAATTCAAAGTGAAATAAGAAAATTATATATAATTTATATATGTATATATATATATGTATATCTGTATAATTCAATTTTCAATTGGCTGCGTGCGTGTTTATTTTTTGTTTTCGTACCTCAAAACCACAGCATTTAATTGTTGCCCCGTCCATTATGTGTGCAATTACTAAATAAATAATAATCAAACCAAAAAAAAAAAAAATTAATTTTGTGTGAATTAAAACAACAACAACAACAACAGCGCGAGGGAGTGAGAGAAAGAGACAGCGAGAGAGAGAGAGAGAGAGATAGAGAGAGAGAGGGAGAGGAGAGAGAGAGAGGGAGGCAGCAAAATTACACGCATAAATATATATATATATACATATCTATATATATATATATTGCGTAGCAAAGTTCTGAATGAAAAATACGAGGCATACGGGCGGACAGTACAACTGGCGATAAATGTAAGTACAGCTGATAAATGATAAATATATATATATAGACATATATAGAGATGCATATATTTACATATATAATGTATATATATATTCCGCTTCTCAAGCGTGCAATCGTATAAGCGCAGTCCAAGAAACTGAAATAAACTAAAACTGGTTTAGTCAACCGAACGGATGAGCATGAATTAAAATTATAAATAAAAGAATCTTGCAAAAGTTATATAGGCTCAAATGTTATAACTATCTTCGAGAAAAATCGTCAAGATTTAAGTCCATCAAAATTGCTATAACTATTTGAATAGTTTTTAAGTAGTCAACTTGTCGAAATTATGTATTTATTTTGAAAATGCTTGAAGAGAGTTCTTGCGAAGATGCAAGTGAAAAGTTCTTCTGCTTGGGCACTCGGCTGGCAATGGAAACTTTTGAGGCGCCAGAGAAAGTGAAACATGTAATTTTTTTTTTTTTGGATTTTTTTTTTTGGTGTGCAACGCAGATGCCGCTGGCCTAAAAACAAATTATACGTATTGAGTGAAATCGTAATGAGTTAAGAAATTTCTTAAATGCGCAACTGTCCCTTTTACATACGCACAGCACAAAATAATGATAAGAGCAATACAAAGACAACACACACACACACACACACACACACACACACACACACACAGAGAATTCGAAAAGCAAACCAAAGCAGATACAGAACATGAAATAAATTCCGTTTTCGTTTTCTGTTTTTTTTGTGTTTTTTTTTTTTGGTTTATTTTGCCTCATTTTTGTGTGTAATTACATGCCAGGCACAGGCAGCATGTAAAAGGCAAAATAAATACGCACAGCTAAAGATACAGCCACAGATACTGGGGGCAGCAAGATGCAGATATATAAACAGCCAAATACATATATATATAGCTATATATATACTCGATATGTAAGCATGCACTTTTCACACATTACACCAAAAAACAAAAAAAAAAACCAGCAAACACAAAACCCAAAAAAAGATCGCCACAAAAATGCATAAATAAATGCTTTAAGTGTGTTTCAAAAAAAATTAACCAAAACCGAAATCTATAAAGATTTCGTTTAATTAATGTAAATGTTTAAATTGCATCTGTCTCGTATATGCACAAATCGTTTAGGCCATGTTTATCTGTTGCGGGCCTGCCGAGTTTCTTACGAGTTTCACTTTTCAGCAATTTACCAAAAAAACAACGTTTTTGTTTTGTGTTTTTTTTTTTTTTTTTGATTTTGTTTAAAAGAAAGCCAGAGATTAAAAGCTTATAAATTGGTTCTTGGCAGCAGCACAAATATGACCCATATTGAGGGCATTATCGTTCATTTGCTATACAGATAAAAATTACAATTGATCCAAATGAGTTATGAAGTGGAACATTTTCGAACAAAAACCAACAAAAAAAAAAAAAAAACCGACAACAAATTGTCAAAAAATTGTTTCAAGTGGCTTTCTTTGCCACATTCGCAGAGAAAGTAAATGCCTTCAATTGTACAAATAAATAAATAAACCAATTGTATTGAATTATATATATATATATATACATATATGTATATTGCATACAAATTTTGCACATTATTTGTAATGATAAATTGTCATAGAGAAATTTCAAATTTCAAATATCAATATTCCAGTGTGCTTGAAGCTCGAACACATTCCAGTCGAGCGTTTGCCTGGAATATTCAATGACGCCTCAGCATTTCCTTTTCATACGAAACTGGCATTTATTTATTCTGATTTTGTTTTTGTTTTTTTCCATTATTTGTTTTTATTTTTTTTTTGGCCATAACTAATCGCGTCAAGCGTTCTAAGCCAAAACAGCGCTGTTTTCGAAGAGCGCAACAAAACAACGAAAATAGATATAATAACAACAATAACAACAATAACAACAACAACAACAACAACAGTGTATCTAAGTTCCACCTGTAATAAAGTCGCAGAAAAGAGCAGCCAAACTGAAGCCGAAGCCGAAGCCAGGCACAGAAATCAAGAATTGAGAACCCGAAATCTAAAAAAGACAAAAACAAAAAAAAAAACCAGATTTACTACTAATTTAAATTCTTGGCATACAAAAAAATTCTAAACAGAAACAAAAACTGCCAAAAAACAAAAAAAAAACAACAGAAAACAGAAAAAAGTATACAAAGCCAACAACAACAACAACAACAACAGGAAAATTAAAATTAAGTTTGGAAACGCAGCCAAATGGCTTTATTGGCAAAATATTGACTGGCCCATGGTGTATGCCTCTCTCTCTCTCTCTCTCTCGCTCTATATGCTCTCTATCTCTCTCTCTCTCGCTCTGTCTCTCTCACTCTTGTTTTTCTGTTTGTCTATCTCCTTCGCGCTAGCAGAGTGCGTGGACAAACGCCTTGAATTTCCGCTCAGTTAGCAGGCGCTTCCTTTCCATTTGTCAGCGCTGATAAATTTCAAAAGTACTCGACACCGAGTACACACATACATATATACATACATATATGTGTATTTTTTGTCTAAAATCTATTTTCATTATTTACAAATACATAATTCTGCAAGTTAAATAAATACAGAAATCTTTTCCGCTTAGTTTTTTGATGTTGCTGAAAAATTTGCATTTGTTTCTTGGTTAATTGGTTTTTTTTTTGTTGTCGGCCAAGTTAACTGGCCGTGGGGAGCACGTGCAATCGAAATTCTGTTGGAATTATAAAATAAAGTAAATTGTGCATGGTATCGTGGTAATATGTTAATTTCTGAATTAAAAAACATCAAATCAAGCACTCAATTTAAAATGCGGCATTAATTATGCATTTATTTAAAAACGTATCAAGAGCCGCGAGCTATGACCAAATTTGATCATGAGTGTTAATCGTATCGTATGAAGCATACATACATATACACATACATGCACATGTACATATATGTAAATATATTTATAAAACAGATGTATGCGAAAACCTCAATTTAATTTGAAAACTGAAAGTTGGCCTAAAAACATGGTTCCAATTGGTATCTTTTTTTTTTTTGGTTTTTTGGTTTTTTTTTTTGGTTTTTGTTTGTGTGTAAGTTTGATAGCTTAAGCCATGCACTTGGAATTGGCTTAGATAGTGTTCATGTTGTTGGGCGTGTGGATTGAGAGTGGCGAAAAACACTTGAGTTAAGCAAAGTAAAGATATAACAGTGGTTAAAAGAGATGCTCTTAAGATATGCTCAAAAGATCAAAGAAATAAAATACATTTTTCGATGGATAATTAATTAAGAGATCCGATCGAAAGCAAAATTGGCGCGGCACTGAAGATGAGTTTAGATTTACTTCCAATTTGTATATAGTATAGATTTTAAGAAAATACAAAATAAATAAAAAAAATATATTAAATTAAATCAAAAATATAATTTAATATTGAACTTAAGATCACCAAAAAAAAAAAGTATAACACTTTTGCTTTGGAGATAACCCAGAGAGAAACCCAATCAGACGAAAACTAAAAAAATACTCTATGCAAATTATGAAAATGTATGCGAAAATGTTATTCCTGAAATAAATAAATTTTTGGCTTACAGTTTTTGAAAGTGTTTGAGATAATTAATAAATTATGTTTGGGTTGAATGAGGTCAAAAGTTCCAGTTAAGATTTTGAACTCCATTTTAAAGATGCTGAAGACTAAGAGATGGTGTTGAATATGTGGGAAAGTCCATAATAAATGGGTTTATAGAAGGTAACAAATTATATATTTAAAATATATGTAGATATAAATAAAGCACATCAATCGTCTAAATAACTTTTTAACTGGATGGTATTTAGTTTCTGCAGAGTGTTTAATATTCTCGAACTTTAGTTTTGCTCAACAAATTTCAAATTATCAGCATCAATTTTGAATACTTGCGTATATTATATAGTTAATGAAATATGACTGCATGGGTGATAAGAACCTACACGGGGACTCACGTGATCTGAAAAAGTCCCTCTTGTAGGTCACACTCGCTGCTGATAAAGATATGGGGAGACAAGTGAATCCCATTGCCATCTGCGTTGGGCTATAAAATCACCAGCTCCAGCTCAAGCCAGCCACAGTTGAATTTGACAATTGAAAGCAATCACATCTCCAGTTAAAGATGTTTTCCAACAAGTGCGTTATTGTGCTCATCCTGGTCAGCTGCCTGGCTACTCTCGCTGCTGCCAGTGTCATTCCGGAGGCAACAGCAGGTGATTCACCAATAAGTCATCAGCGCCAGAGGCGTTCGCCGCAACATGGCTCTGTGGTGTTGGAGGGCACGAAGGATCGGCATGGAAGCCAGGCGAACTTGCAGTACAATCACAATTTGTATACCAGTCGCGATGGGCGTGGCAGCATAGACGCCTACGCCAATGCCCAACGCGATTTCACTCACAATCGCAACGATTTCGGCGGTGGCATTCAGGGAAAATGGCGTTTCTAAATCAAAGATCTATTGTAGTATTACTTGTCCAATAAAGTGGAAACTGAAATGTAAGCAAAAGTTTCAATTCTGAGAATGTATCCAATGGGGCTTTGAGTATTTGCCCAAAGTCTGCACTTGAATTAGCATTCCCAGGAGATGTCTGAGAGAGAGGCAGAGTTGATTTGATATGCGATAAACAATTGCGGACCTTTAACTACGCAGCATCCGCCGCCCGAAGATACCGAGTACAACAACAACAACAACAACAACAACAATATGTAAACGAGGCTGCGTGTAAAAATCAACAACATCAGTTGTTGTTGCTGTTGCTGTTGCTGTTGCGTGCTATAAGTGATTTCAAAATGAGCCGCAAGCGGAGAGCAACCTAAAGTCACTTTTTCACCCTCCGCCCAACACATGCCCCGGCTCCACTCGCTCAGTCTCTGTATCTGTATCTTGTTTTGCGTGCGTCGCGTCTTTAGCAAGTGATTTCAATTTAATTGACAGTCCTTGAACTTGACTTAAACGCCAACCGCACAACACAAACAACTACAACAACTACAACAACAACTATAGCAACAGCAGCCGGCATTTCAATATGCCATACATCGCCCTCTCCATCTCGCCATCTCACCATCTCGCAATCTCACCAACTCACCATCTCTCAGGCCAGCAGAAATCTCTTTATAGTCTTGAGGGAGAACTCTCTGGCAAATGTCTAAATTTTAATTTCTCAAGCGCTCTCATTTTGCTTCTCTGCTGTGGCTCTGCTGCTGTTTGCTGTGGCCATTCCACGCTCCATACAGTATTGAAAAAATATAAGAAAAACAAGCAAAAGTCGAGAGAGAGCTCGACTTGGAGATGCCCTGTACGCAATAGGAATCTAGTATGAAATGCTTACGTATGATCAATGTGATCAAATGAAACTAAACTTGATCTACGTATGATTTACAAGAAGTTATGTCACTAATTAGATGCCTCTACCTCTAAGATCGGACTTGGCTATATCGACTCGACTGTTGCTGCTGATTGGAGGGTTGGAGCTGCTTTCCGCTGCCCAACATCATCATGCCCATTTCAGTGGATAAGAAAAAACCCCGTGCTAAAGAAAAGATTAACAAAATGTTATTTGTGCGTGCGTTAATCGATTTTTTTTATTATATTTTTGGTTTCTCTGTCATTTGTCAATTTATACGTGGTATTTCAACAACTTGGCGCGTTTCTTGCCGCAGAAAGTGAATTAGTTTATGTGTGGATTTAGTTGCTAACAAAAGGGTATTTTTTTGTCGAGGATATGATTTAGCCGGCAACTTATCTCATCCATTTATATCTAAAATATGCATTTCTTATATTTATATTAAATTTATAAACTATTTAATTTAGTAGTTTTAACTTCAAAGCAGATGATTTAATTTATGGTCGCATTTAATTTTTGGTTTTGTCATTTTCGTGTTTTGTTAGCGAACTTGAAAAATAAATAATAAAAAACGGAATGAATAAGAGAGCGATATTTAAAGAGAGATAGAGAATAAAAAAAAGAGGGAGAGAGAGAGAGGCAAGGCGTGGCTGCTGCTTTATTTCATTATTATTAATCTGTTTTTTTATATTTGTCGTCATATTTTTGGCAAAACAAATCTTGAGAGCAAATTGTATAGACTTGAGCAGACAGACGTATAGACAGACATACAGACATATAGACACGTATGATTCTAGCATATATCATTTATTTTGAAAGCATGCGTACGCCTCGCATTATTCAACGACTTGGATCGGCCAAGTAGATGCTTATATATATACTTATATATATATGTATATGTGTGTGTGTGTGTACATACTTGTGGATACATTTATACGAATAAGTATCTAGCACGCGGCCATTTCATTGAGTGCGCGTCAATGAATGTGTGTGTGTGTGGTGTGTGGTGTGTGTGTGTGTATCTTTCGATATGAATGGTTAGCAAGAAACGGCTGCTCAACTTGCCTCTTTGTGGCCCGGCCCGCTACAGTTTGAGCAGGCTTATAAAAATATTCAATTATGACTCGGCAAGTTGGCAACACGTGTCAGTTTTTCAATGCTTTCCGTTTTCTATTTCTATTTCTATTTCTTATTGATTTTGTTTGTTTGATACTTTTTCGCTTGTTTGGATGCCCGAAGAAAAATACGTATACTTGGGCCGCTCTTGAAGCGCACAGGTATATTGTTGTGCCTGTGTGTACCTGTGTGTGTGTGTGTGTGTGTTAGTATACTCCCCGTGGGCTCATAGTAAACAAAGCGCACGGCGCAAGAAGATAAATAGCCGCAGGTGACAAAACGATATTCAAATGCATAACTTGATATTCAATAGATAAGCTGATCCAGAGCTCGAATAATAAAAGTAAATGAAACCTACACAGCAACAACTACACACACACACACACACACACACACACACACAGTCACAGATAGGTGTACAATTTTCGAGCGAGTTGAAGAAAAACTTTCACCCGCAAATGATCCATGGACACAAAAGCCCGAAAGACTTTCGCATTCAAATCGATGAAGCCAGAAGCCAAAATGCGTTAAAGTACGCACATCTAATTACAGCACTTGAAAAAAAACTAGAGTGTGTTTTTTTTGTTGTCATTTTCAAATCAAATCTGATTAGAAATCAGTTCTCGTCGAGTCGTCGAGGGCATTTTACTTTCACGATAATCGAAACGAAATTCAAGTTCAGGGCACAGATATTGGAGATATTGCCAAAGGCAGTTCTCATAATTTCTGCATTCGAAACGGTAGTCAGCAGGCCTCCAAAGCTTTATGCCTATCTCCAGCTCCACGGCACACATGTCGTATACTTGTTGCTACGTTGTTATCAACAACATCGATAAGTAAAAAGCTCTTCAAAACACAGATTGTGCGTTTATCTGAAAGTGCGTGTGTCTGTGTGTGTGTTTCTGCATGAAAGTGCGTGTTTTAGGTGGGCGGTGGGCGGTGGGCACAGATACGCAAGATTGTGGCGCCTTTATACAATAGACAAAATATAAAAAAAAAAAATGCGTTCCGCACAATATTTTGATTTCTATTTGTGTGTCAATGAACTCGCTTGAACTAAATTCGTTTTTTTTTTATGATTCTTAGTTTTATTAGCTTTTGTGTTATTTCCCTTTTAATTTTTTTGTTTTTTGTTTTATTTTTTCTATTTCTGTGCGTGCGTTATCTCAAAAACAAAAATGTTGCGTAGGCCGCCGCCTTGAATGCGTTTAGAAAAGAAAAGTTATGGCAATTCCCCATTTATATGAAGAGTGCTTATAAGCGCATCAATTTTTATGATAATTGATAGATTATGGAACGAAACGATCACATATAAATGGAAGCGATAAATATGACATTTATAATATAATAAAATATATACAATTAAATTTATAGACATTTATAGATCTATAATGTTTGATAGATAAGTAACTAAAAAAAAGAATTCATAGTTTTAAATAGGTGGTCATAAATAAGTATCTAAAAGATAGACACATAAATTTATTATTTTTTATACACAACACATACATATATATATGTATATATATAACTCTTTAATTAGTGACAGCATCATTTGCATTTTCTTATTATTTATATTGAAGATCTTTGGACTACATGAATATTTCTATGTATGCTGATAAGGGCCTGGGCGGGAAATAACGACCTCTTACAAATCTCAACTCTTTGTTCAGAATCTCTGACCAGGGAGATAAGACACATGAGTGTATATAGTACAGGCTGGACTATATAATCGGTTTGTCGTACCCAAGTCAGCTGCATTTGAATTTAGCGAAACAAAGTATTCCCGCGCCCAGTTTGAAGATGTCATCCAAAAAGTGGCTTATTTTGCTGTTACTGGTCTGCTGCCTGGCTGATCTGGTTGCTGCCAGTGTTATTCCGAGTGATGAAGCCGGCAATCGACTGTTCAGCAAACTTCTCCCAGGGCGTTCTGCCCCTGTTCTCTGTCCTCATAAGTGGGGGCGACTTGAAGTTTGTTATTAAAATGGCAAGCAGACTGGCGGAACCATCACAGTTTTTGGACTTTGGAAATTGCAGCAACTATGCTGGTGGCATTCAAAGCACTTTAATATTTGCATAATAAAGATTGTTAGACGGAAAAATAACTGCAGTTGCTCTTTTACAACAGCAAATTTTAGCGAAATGTACAAAAAATGCATAAATTGATGACAAATAATATAAAACACAAAATTCTTACAGAATAGGTTCGATGCAAATTTGTCAGCTGCCCAGTTATGAAAACTAATGTTCCTAACTCCGGTTGGGTAATAGAGTAATGTATGTATGTATGATGTATGCATGTGTGTAAGTACTCGCTTATGTTGGGACATGTCAATAAAATGCAGTGGCTATTTACTTAGAGTAGTTGCCAACAACAACAACAGCAACCAAAACAACAACAAAAAACACACACAGAAAAAAAAGGGGAAGTTATAACAAACATAAAAAGAGAATTTGTTGTGACAAGGCGCCAATTTGAATGCTCTACAGTTAAGTGAATGGCAGGATATAATAAATATTATTAATATTGCTTCACACTCTTCTTCTTCTTGAACAATCCCACAATCTGGCGACCCACTCATTTCCGGTGCATGAAAACTTAGCTCAAAGTTAAGCTGATAATCTGAGTTTTAAAAGATATTTTGAATATAAATAATTGTTATGATTTGAATACTTGCCAAGCTCATAAGATAGCTGATAGGCCCGAAAAGTGCCAGGCACAAAGTGTGTGTGTGTGTGCGTGTGTGCGAAGAAGTACTAAAAGTCATGTGTCTTTTGGGTTCAATGTACTCTTCACTACTCTTCGCTGCTGGCGTTGTGTAACCAATAAAAATTGATTCTGTTGCGTGCGGGCGACGCTTAAAGGGGCGACAGACACTGCAACAACAATAATAACAACAACAGCAACAACAACAACAACAACAATACACTGTGAGAAAGTCGTTATGATAGCTGACTGCAGTTTGGTGTTGCATTCGTGACGCATTCGCATTTTATCGCCTGTTTCGGTCAGTGTGCACTGTGAGAACTTATCTAGCATTCTCCTCCTCCTCCTCCTCCGCCATTTGATCGCATGTCTAACTGTAATTACTTTCGTTTTCCATTTACTCGATGGACAAAATTGCCAACTGTTCATTCAAGAATTTCAGAATTTTATTCGCTGCTCCTTTTTGTAGCCGCCAAAAATGCCGTTCATTATTACAATATAAATAAAGAAATATATTTATTTTTTTTTTGGGAAAGTATGCCCAAGAAAGGTGGGAGAGGAAGGTGGTAAAAGGGGGGTAATACCCACGAAAAAGAGGCAGCTGCATAGAAAATTACTTTCCATTTTCATTTAACAATAAGCAATCAATTGCAAAAGCAACAACAACAACAACAACAACAGCAGCAGCAACAAATGCAACAAGCAAGGCAGCAAGTTCAAAGCAAAGCTAACGATCTATTAGAAGAAAGTAAAAACAACTAAGAAAACACAATGAAAAGACAAAAGAGACGCCTCCTACACAAGCCAGTTGGGGCAGCTGTCAGCTGATGCCAATCAGACAGACAAACAGACAAAGAGCGAGAGAAAGAGAGAGAGAGTGCGCGAGAGAGTCTGCGTCCGAGAGAGAGAGAGAGAGAGAGAGGGAGAGCATGAATGGGAAAATCCGTATGGCCGTTAACTGGTTTTCATTTTCGGCTTGGAAAAACCAAACGCTCGTTTGCCATTTTTAGTGGCAAAAAAAGCGACTGCATCATAATGAAAGTGAAATGCATTGCGCAGATGGCAGCCGATGGCAGTTACCAGATACAGATACAGATACAAATACACAAGCTGTGCCAAGATACAAATGCGACAAAGAGAAAGAGCGAGACGGTGACGAGAGAGAGAGACAGAGATAGAGAGGGATGGAGAGGGGAGGAGTGTAGCGGCAAGTAAGTCAAGTGCAGTTGGCATTTGTTGCAGCATGAAATGGCACAGACACGCACTTCACACACACACACACACACATAGCTACACTTGCAACTTGAACTGTTTATGGTCAGAAACTTGTGTGGAATGCAAAGCGCTGGCGCGTCATCGACAGACTTATTTGGCATTTAACGTTAATTGGCAAGAAAAGCGTTGCCAGTCATCATTTGCATACAGACACACACACACACACACACACATTGATGAATTATGTCAACTTCACTTACATATACACATTTACATAGACATACATACATATATACATATGTACTTATGTCGTGCATAACCACTTCAATGTCAGATCAGCATTGAAGGCCGCTGCTGCTGCTGCTGCTGTGACTGAAGTTTTCTCTGCACTTGAAGTTTTATCTGCTTCTTGCAAGTCATACACACACACACACACACACACACACATACACATTTATGTATTTATCGATATATGTATGTATGAGTGCAGCTCTGTGTTATTAATTCAATAACTTGGTACTCCAACTTGACATTGGGTCTCGGTCGTTGCGGTAGGGCCAAAGTCGATAAGCTTTAATCACTTGACAGATTGTCGTAAAGGGCCTTTTGTCCTTGAAGTCCCTGGTTAGATAGAAAGAACAAGCACATACCGCAGTCTAAAAATATAAATCTAAAGCAAGAAAAGAACGGCTAACTAAATTTTAGATACATTTTTGATACGCCTACAGACCTAACACCAATTGCAAACATCTAAATTTGACTGTACATTTAACTAACCAATGGAAGCTATCTATATAGTAATAGATATATAATGACCGATTGAAGCTGATCATCAGGACAAAATTATGATATCATCTACAAATGTATAAGAATTTCGATAACGATTGCTGCAAAGCGCTTTTCGTTCCATCATTAGGTGGCAGCGCTGTAAAGGATATTTATCGATTGTTGACTGCCAGCCGAGTCTCCACTGCATTCGCAACAATTTCGAATTTCAAGCAGAGCAACTAGATTAAATGTTGTCGCACCTTTCCAAAATGAAGACATTTCTCTGGGCATTTCGTGTGCGTCTCATTTTGATCAATAAATTAACCTCTATTTGTAAGCCAAGCGAATAATGTGCATAACTCTTAAGGCAAACAACAACAATGCAACATCAACTCACAACATATTTTTTTTGTTTTTTTTTGTCGGTTTCATTTCACTGATTTTGAAAGTGAACGCTTGTGTGCAGGCGGAATCGGAATCGGAATCACGACTCGGCGCAGACATTGTGGGCCTGCACAGTGTGGCAAAAGCAAATGCAAATGGAATGAGAAATGCAAAAGTTGCATGCGTGTCACTGAAACACCAAGCCATTGTCGTGATTTGTTATTATCATTTGCACACAATGTTGTTGCAAATGTTGTTGTTGTTGCCATTGTGGTGGTTGTTGTCGCGTGTCTGCAACATTGTTGCACTCTTGATAAGACACTGAATGCGATTATCGAAACGCAATGGAGAATGAATGGCACACGAAAACACAAACAAAAACAAAAACCAGCCAAAACAAGTTGTAACTTGACCCACCTTGTTGCTACAGTTGTTGTTGTTGTTGTTGCAGTTGTTGCCGTTGCTGAATCAACTCCGGCGTGGGTGAAATCCAAGGAGATGCATACATTTTTGGCGTCGTCTTGCTGCTGTTTTTACTTTTCCAACGCGCCTACAAATGATTTATAATATATATATTTTTTTTTGGTTTTTCCCGTCTTTTTGCAGTTATATTTTTTTGGTGTACCCTGTACGAATTTGATAGTGCAGTGTATATATTTTACAAAAGCAAAAGAATTTTTCATTTCTAACTATTAGAATTGTAAATTGTTTATTTCTTCCAAGTATGTCAATGGAAAATCTGCTGATTACACTCATAGGTCATGAAACGAGACGAACTCTGATAAGAAACTGAGTGATGCATAAAAAATAGAATACATATATACATATACACATACATACATATATATATATATATGTATACATAATAATATATATGCTATTAATTATTTGATAGATAAGACACAAAAGTCTCTTTGGCAGAACTCATTTACAGAATCAATTGTGTGAAATTCATTCATTCTATCGTTGTGCTCTCCACTAAGTAACTATCAGTAAAAACAATGGCATAAACCAGAACTCTTGGAGTCACAGTTACAGGGTATTTTACAGTCGCATACCCAATTGCAGCAATGACAGTTTTATTCCATTTGTTTGTTTTTTGGCGCAGATACAGATACAATTTTGGCTTTGGCTTGCATATCTCTTGAGTTACATATTTGTAGCGTCTGCGTCTGCCGGATCGACAACGACTACGACAACAGCAGCAACAGCAGCAGCAGCAACAGCAACAGCAACAATAACAACGACGACGACGACATAGTCTCGAAGTCCGTTTGCTCTGCGTAGGCAGCTGCATCAGGTTGACCCAGTTTTCGCTTTTCATTTTATTAATATTTTTTTTTGGTTTTTGTTTTTTATTTTTGTGAAAATTATACGAAATGCAATTTTAAGTAGACTAGTTTTGAAGCTTGTGCATTAATTTATAAGCCGTTGCTCGTAAATCGCTCAATCAATTTAACACACATTTTGTGGCACCCCCCCACTCCTTTTGGGGCACTTATTCAATTCAATTGAATGCAAGACGTAACAGAACAGAAAATTCCTACTAAACTAGTTTTGTGACTGGCCATTGAGTGATGGCTACTTGGTTTGTTCGTTGGTTTTGCTTGACAACGCAATGTGCATGCTGCACATTGTTGCACTACATGCCACATTGCTACATTGTATGCAACCGCAAATTAGTAACACAATGCCGCAAATCAAGCGCCACAAAAACACGCTCAAGTGCTGTAAACTGTGCACTAAAATCCATGAAAGTGTTTTACATTTTGATTATATGCATTGTTTAACGATTATTTATGCGCACTTGCGCTGCAAACAGCAACAAAAGTTGCGGACTGTGTGGCGTATACGTGATATGTGTTGAGTGCATTCAAATGTATATTGCGCATACGCCTCGTAGAAACTTTGTTGGCAATCGCCTGGGTGTAATTTGAAGTGATTTATTGTAGAGGATCATCAGCGTTGATGGCATACAAATTACATCTACATAAATTATAGATGCGGTCGAAAAAAAATTAAAAAATATATTTATATATATGTATATATATATTCGAAATTATTCATGTGTAGTTAAAGAAAGTCTGTTGAAGGTAATTAAGGTTTATCAAAGTCTCATAATAAAAAATTATATTTTTAATATTGAAATACAATCGACAAATCCCATTTACTCTAAAGAATTTGTTTACTGCATTAAGTATTTTACTTCTAGTAGAAAATTGGTTTGGCCACACACACACTCACACACACACACACCCATACAGTCACCCACACACAAAACGTTAAATAGCAGAAAATTGTTTAAAGTACTTTTTTGATTTGCATTTTGCAATAAATAAACAACAGACAGCACTTGAAAATACAAATTGACTGTGGCAATCTGGTGGGTTCGTCTCATGCCACACACATTCAATCAAACACACACGCACACACACACACACCAGCGCATCCAAGGTAGGCTCGTCAATAAGCAGCCAAAGTCAATGCACTTTTCACACACACACACAATTGCATTGGGAGAGCGAGCCTGTTGTCTGTCCATTTGCGTGTTTAAGTTTTGCAATATTTTCATTTTCATTTTGAATTTTAATTTCATTTTCATTTCGCTGCGCGCCGCTCTCTCAACGTTAACTCTGACGTCGACTGCGACGCTGCGACGTCACGCTGCGCTGCGCTGCTTTTAGCTTTGCAGCAGCTGCACTTTACTGATCAATTTCACTTTCACTAATTATGTCATAATCAAACCAAACACTAAGCACTCAATGCACTGCAAAAAACGACTAATTAGCTTATCGCTTACAGCCCCAAACCCTATCCACTGCTTGTCTAGACAATTGTCTGGAATTAAAATATATTTTGGGAACTGCGCAATATTCTTTATGTTGTCTGTGCAATGTAATGCGGCACTCCCTCAAAGGAGAGAGAGATAGTGCAAGAGAGAGAGGGAGATAGGTAAAGAGAGACAAGAGCGAAAGCTTTTTATTTGAGCTGCAAGGGTTGCGAATTTTGTAGGGCGTTTGCCAAACTTGATTGCATCGCTAGCTTTTCGGCGCACTATTTATTTTGTTGTCGTAGGTTCTTCATTGCTGAGAGATTTACGCACATGAATACATAGATAGACAAAACTTGAAATATAAGACTAAATATAAGACTAGATGGTGCTTAAAATGAAAATTAATTAAATTTAGGAACATATTTCAACATTTCAACAGCAGCAAAATCTACTACTATTTATGTTATGCCAATGTTACTGCCCAAAAAGTGCAGCAGAAAGTGCAAGTTGGCGACTGCGCTACTCTCAGCGACTGTAGACTGTAATGGAGCTTTTTTCTTATATTCCTTATGCTCACGCTCTCTTTGGACTCTCAGACTCTGGCTCTCGCTCGCCCTCTCTCTCTCTCTCTCGCTCTGTCTAAATTATTGAAATTGCACAAAGAAAAGTGAATCGTTGTTGAGCGGGAAGCTCAGTCACAGCAGATGCTTTTGCATTTGTATGCGTGCGTTGTGCGCTGTGCGGCGATTGTGTAAGTTTTTACATTGGGACAACAGCAACAACAACAGCGGCAGCAGAGTCTGCGGCTGAAACTGAAATTGAGACTGAGATTAAATCAAAAACTTGTTTTATGCTGCTAGCTGCAGTTGTTGTAGATGTTATTGTTGATGCAACGCTTGGCAACACTGGAATGGGTCGACTGTTGTTGTGCATCATGATAGCTGTAGTGGGGGCGGTGCATCAAAGGGGCAGGGGTGGGGTAGATGTGCGTTGAGGCCACCCCTAGCAACGATTTACGGCCAGAGTAATTAGAGCAGTTGACGTTGCCGTTGACGTTATCGCTGTCGTCGACAGCGGCAGCGCTGCAGCTTTAACTGCATATTAAGCTTTGGCAGCGAGTGCAGCGTTGCATTTGCGTGTGTGCCTCTCATTATGTGCATGTGTGTGTGTGAGTGAGTGAGTGAGTTTGTGTACGAGTTTATGTGTGTATGTGTGTGTTTTTGTGTGTGACTGACCTATCTCAATGCAATGCGACTTGAGCTGTTGCTTTTGTTACACACACACGCAGACACATACAAAACACACGAGAGAGACTGAAACGGAGACGGGCAGACAGTTGCGCTCATTTATCTTTTATTTTTATAAGTTGATTGTTGTTGTTGTTGTTGTTGCTGCTGCTGCTGCGGCTGCGACTGCTGCCGCTGCTGTCGTCATTTGCAGTTGTTGCTGCTGCCCGTTCACATCGATTTTAGTTGTTGTTGCTGTTATTGTAGACAGCATTTGCATTCATTGTACACTTTGCCCCCTTGTAATGCGTTTTTTATTGCATATTATATTTTGCTGGAATAAGAAAAAGCAAACAAAAAAAAAACATTGTTTAAATGCTCGTTCATAAATTGTTTTCACACGCAATGCAGGCGATGAACTTGTTTTGCCGATCAGCTCAAGTTTCTGTTGTGGTTCTTGTTGTTGTTGTTGTTGTTCTGATTCTGGTTGTCGTTATTTTTATGGTTGTTAATCACTTTTGTTAAGAGGCAGCTTAACGTGCAGTTTGCAATGCTTCTGGTTCTGTACTTTTTCTTTTATGTGGCAAGCATGTGGCGTGTTAATTACCATAGAAGCAGTTGCGTTGCAAGCAGTTAATTGAGAATGGAAAGAGAGAATACATACATACATATATATATGTATGTGCGAAAACCCTTTAGAGAAAGTAGTTTTTAATTATACATGTAAATAATTAATTATTTATTTGAAATTTTATCACTGCAATGCAACATGCCAGAATTGATTATACTTTAATGAGCCAGTAAATATACGACAATTTTATTGAATAGAATTATTTATAGCTATTTTTAGCTAAATATGCAATAAAATCTAAGAAGACATTTCAGAGTCTATTATCTGTTCTCGAGATTTACGATTTTCGTCTTACTTATTTGAAATAAAGCTTAACTAACAATTAATTATTGAATTTGGGGACTTTAATTAATAATTCTCATCAATACCATTTCTTCTTCTTATATTGCAGTTACCAATCCTAAGCTACAAATGCCAACTTCAACTAAAGTAAACAATAAGTGAGTAAATTGACTTTTAAAGTCAACAATAAACCCAACACATATCCGCATACAGGGCCCAGCCTTAAATAAACACTTTATTTAAAATGTAACGCCGAAAAGAATCCACTTGACGCTTGGTAAAAATTCACCAAAAAAAAATACCCAGAATACAACAACAATAAAAACAATGAACAGAAATAAACCGAAAACAAAATTATCAACTCACGCACACCGAAAATTATGCACAGAATTTTAAACAATTGGAAATATTGTTAAAGAGAGTGAGACGAAGAGAGGGAGAGAGAGAGATGGGGGGGGGGGCATATAGAGAGGCGGGGGCAGGGGCGGCAGCCAAAATGTGCGACGCAAAAACTGCTAAGTACTTTCATAAATAAATAACGATGAATAAGAGACTTCCAAACGGACCACGACTAGAGACCAGTCCAATCCAGACCCAAGTAGTGCCCCAAGCCATCCCCATTCCCCAGGCCCCATGGGCAACCACTTGACACTTTAAGTGTAGTTCTTAGATACGAATGAATTTCATAGTTCGCTGCTTATTATGCAAATGACTAAGCGAACTACACACACACACACGTATCTCAGTGTGTGTGTGTGTGTGTGTGTGTGTGTCTATGTACTTATATCTAATTAGGCGTTAATTGCTAAAATCAATGCACATCATCATCAACTACAGATTTACGGGTATTATGCTAAATTAGATGCAGCTGCCAAAAAAAACGTGGAAAAAAATGAGGAAAAATGCTTGGAAAAAGCTCGACAGATGCAACAACAATTTATAAGACTTCAATTAGCGTTATAACGGTACTGTGGCCTGAACATTTAAGACAAGTTAACACCTCAACGCACCTTGCTGTTGGCAGCTTCTCTCTCTCTCTTTTGCCCAATCATCTGGCCCAGGACTTACACACACACACGCGCGCACACACACACACACACGCACACACACTGAGATACCGCAAAAGCCGCTTAAATCAGCAGCTCAATCAATCAGACGAAAGGTTCTGCTTAAATTAAGAATATTTTTTATAAATGGCAGCCGCAACGCTTCTCTGGCATTGACGTTGACAACGATGACTCCTTTTCGGCCCAGCACAGTGGTTCAATATTCTCAAATCAAATATTAAAAACAATAAAAACAAATTTAAAATATTTTACAAAATAATTTGATATTTGAAGACCTTAAAAAAATAGTTAACAACTGTAATTAACAGTCTCCGCCGAGCTCAAAACCCAAATAACATAATTTAATTTTAAAAAAATTAATTAGATGTGAATATGCTTAAGCAAAGTACGCCGATTCTTAAATGATCTGCTTATATTGAGATAATATTGAAAATATAAGAAATCTGCTTGATTTTGAGTTAAGATCCGATCAATTTGATAAGCATAATAAATGATGAAAATAATTTATAGATTTGGAATATTTCTGATTAGAATCAAAGAATCAAAATGCATTTGTAGCTTGCCGCACTGTGGCACATAAATGACAAATGTAAATTGTGTCGTGAACGAAAAAGCAATCGCTTGAATTTATTTTATTTTATTTTGTTTTATTTTCAGTTTTTTTTGTTGTTGTTGTCGGCAATATGCTTAAATAAATTTGAACATCTTTTTTTTCGGCTGCCACAATGCACGTCAGCGCCATGTTTCTGATCTGTGTGGCAGATACTAACATTCGAATTGGAACGTTGCAGGTAGCGGAGAATACGGAGTGGGTGTGGCACGGGGGGGGAGGGGGGCAGAGGGGTGCACAAGTAGCCGCAGCTCCCGACTTAATGCAGTCCGCTTAAAATGCATTTTTGATTGCATTTCATTAGGTTCACTTCTTCTTCTTCTTCGTATTTTCTTATTTTTTGTATCATTTTTTGTATTTTTTTTTTTTTTGGGCTGTCGCTTCGCTTCTTGCGCGCATTTCAAAAATTTATGCACACTTCGCTGCCATTTTGAGGTTGTTAATTTTTTGTTGTTGTTTTTATTTATTTGGTTTTTTTTTTTTGTTTTTGGCTTTCGTTTTGGTTTTTTTGACTGCTGCTGTTCTTTTGCTTCATTTCTTACCTTTTTGGCATTTTTAACAAGCGCCGTCAAAAAGGAAGTTTGTTTTTTTCTCATTTTTTTCATGGATATTTTTTTCTGTTTTTTTTTTGTATTTTTTTTGTATTTTATTTTTTTTGTATTTTTTGTTGAAAGTGCGCATAAAGAAAAGCAACTGCGGCGGCAACAAAATAAATAAAATATATACACTTAAAGCCATGTGCAAAAACTGTTCAACATTGTGTGTATCTTATGGATATGAGTCCGCCACAGCATACACTTTGTGCCGGGGCATGGCAAGTGTGGCATTCAGTTGGGCAACATATTCTATAATGCTGAATATGAATATTTTTAGAATTGCCTTAAAATATTTAGAATATTTTTATTATGCTGTTTTTTTCCTTATTGTCTTATACCCTTGTAGAGGGTGCTCTAATTTTGTCGAGCAGTGAAGGAGACATCTCCGATAAAGTATACATATATATGTATGCTTTCTCAGCATCGCTAGCCGAATCTATATAGCCATGTTCGTCTGTTCATCTGTCTGTCTGCTACTACTTCTTAAGTGTTGAACCTTTCCTGTTGAGAGTTAGATCTGTCGATCAGTGAGTGGACAAAAAATCATTTAGATTGGACGACTACTATATCATTAAGCAATCAATCAAAAGATGAGTTCTATATATAGTAGTAGATGAGTTCTATAGCATAAACTCCTGTTTTCTTTACCAACTTATCCTTACCAAACTCAAAAGTTGTGCTTGTTATAATGCGCCTAACAGTTAGACAAAGAACCTTCAACATCTGACTACTATATCACATCGGATTCAGAGAAACAATAAGTTGGTTATTTTGAATCTATAGTAAAATCCTGTCAGCTAGCGTATTCAAACGTCGGTGTGCTACAGATACCCTTTATATATATTGTTGTTGAATTCTTGTTGCCGCACCTTTTGTCGCCGTGCCATGAATCATGTATACATATGTAAATACATTTCGCCGGCCATATAAACATGCGTGTTCCACTTTGAAAACCAAATGTGCATATATGTACATGCGTACATGTATTTACATACATGTATGTAAGTCGGCTGGTAATCGTCAGCGTAATCGCAATCGCAATCGTACTTTTGCAATATAATTTCTTATAATCCGTATTTGCTGTTTTTGGGTCTCCCATAATCGCCACCTTTTTCATGTTTTTGCCATAATAGGATTACGAAGGCATCAAACAAAAAAACAACAACAACAAATAAATGCAATGAATCACACCTAAAAAGAAATAACAAAAAATACAAAAACAAATGAGTATTAAAAACGAAGCTCAGATAATTTTGACACTTTCAGCTTGAAAAGGCAGCTTCAATTAGTTTGCTATAAATATTAATACATAATATATATATATACATATATATATATAAATGTATATCATGTGTGTATTTAATCTATATGTAAATGTGGTAAACAAATTTGTATAACGTTTTTTTTTGGTTTTTTGTGTCCGTCTGTCTAAAAATTTGTTTATAAAAAAATAACAACAACAATCGCAATCGAATAAATCGCTGAACTTTTTGTTGTGTTTTTTTCGATTGGTTTTAATTTCGGTTTTCAGTGTGAAGGTCAAAGTCAAGGCGACAAGTCAAGAAAAATAAATTGAAAATAAAAGCAAGAAAAACTGCTGATTTCGATTGCTACTCAAATGCGAGCATGAGCTGTGAATGTGAATGAGAATGGGAATGGGAATGTAAGCTTAGCAAGAGACCCCAGTTTACCTAGTACTCGATGACTATGTCCAAACTTTGACTGTCAACTGGGTAAATATCATTCACTAAACAAGTGCATTCAAGTCATAGTTTCGAAAACAACAAGGTTCGAATTTCAAAATATGAATGAATTAGTCACACTGAAGATTACACACTTTAGCTCTACTTTTCAAGCTGTTCCACAATATATTTACTTTATGAGTAGGGAAATGTCGCCATCAATGCATTTCCCGACTCAATTTTAACACCCTTTAAAAGGGTATTACAAATTGACTTGAGCAAGATATCATTCAAATGACAGCCGAGTCTCTCTCAGCTTGTACTGGGTTTATTTTAGATAATATTTCAGTAATGATGATATTTATTACGGCTCGGAGGTTTTCTGTACCCAAGTTCTTTGACTCTATAAAAAATCGAGCTTTACTAAATCACATTATCTTGCCGATCGGATGTAATAAACAATTCGTTGCGTGAGCTGTGTGTCAAGTGTGGGCCAAAACGATCTGGTATGGGTGTAGTAGACCAAGCTCTGCGAAACGTTAAGAAACTTATAAATTTTGGTCGACCACACAAACTGCAGTAGTTTCCAAATTCGAGTCGAGTTGTTGCTCACCTTTTTTGTGATCAAACTTCAGTTTTATAAACGAATCAAGTTTTCATAACAATTTCGAATGATTTCCAATTCTTCATTATTTATTGGCAGGCAGCACCATAAAATGCGATAATTATCGATAAGCTAATATGGTCGCAGTGTGATGTCACACATCGGGCTTCACATCCATAAATTTTGGACAATCTTTCTTATATGCTCGTTGGTGATCTCCAATTCACATTTGCTATAATTCTCCGTTTTTATATGGCAGATGGTGTTGTGAGTTGGGGTTAGTAATTTGTTTTCGCCAGCTACTTAAATTAGAATTTTAGCTGACTTGGCAAACTTCTTGGCTAATAAATGGCCACATAAAGCAAAAGTTTTGCAGACAAGTTCTAAATTATTTCTATGCTAAAAGTGAAATGTGGCCAAACCACTTTTTTTTTTTGCCGCCAGCTCATTATGAAGATGGTCACATGATAATGGAGACACTTCTGCACGGCTGGACGAGTCAAACTCCAACTCCGACTTCGACTCCAACTACGACTTCAACTCCAGCTCTATCGTTATGATCTTCATAATGATCATGATGATTGTCAGCAATTGCTGTTGTGGTTATTTTCTTATGCTAGTCTGCAATTTACTTTCAATGCTGCGGCTTCTAGGCATTGTTGTTGTGGCTTTCTTCTGTGGCTTTTGCACTTGTTGCTGCTGCTGCTGCTGCGGCTGCGGCTGCTGCTGTCAGCGTCTAGTCAACGCTTGTTGCACGTTGCCTGTGTGTCTGGTTTGTTGCATGTTGGCATGCAGCAGCAGGCAACTGGGTATGCAATTTGCAATAGTTGCGCTTGCGCAATTCAAATGCATACACAGATACACACACACACACACACACATACACCTGAGCCAAACAAGATCGCGTAATAACTTAGTCAGCCACAACAACAACAACAACAAACAGCAGCAGTTACGACTTGGCCAAGACGGAAGACGGAAGATGTGGCAACCAGGCCGAAAAACCGGAAAAACGACACGCATTGAGAGTTACTCGGCCCCACCTCGTCCAACCCCCTTCAACTTATTCTAGGCATTGATAGCTTTTGGTTTTTCGTCAATATTTATTACCGTAACTCAAACACAGTGTGTGTGTGGCTCAATTGAAATGGAAACCTCTCTTTGGGCATCTTAATTGCATTTATTATGATTGACACCGCGAAACTAGCAAAAACCGCAGCCACCAATGCCACAAGTGTCATTTTTATGTAAGCAAAACAAATTGAACAACAATTAACAATCTATTAAACCAAATTTAAAACAATAACAATATCAATAGACAAATAAACACACATACATATATATAAATAAATAAATATATATGTATATATAAAGATATATATATAGGAAGTAGAAGGAAATGTGCAACTGTTTGGCCAGTGGTGGGTTCAATGTGCTTTACCTGTCCTCCGCTGTGGTCAGGTACTTAGGCCAGCAGCGCATTCTCTAAACTCCACAGAGAACTGGTAACTGAGCAGCTAACCACCAAGGCAACAAACCAACAAACAAACCAACCAACCAACCAACCAACCAACCAACCAACCAACGAACTAAACAACCACGCAGACAGTCAGCCCTTCTGCCAACTGGCATTCAAATCTTCTGCTTCTGGCTGCTTTGCATATTTGCCATTTGCCATTTGCCATTTACCATTTACCATTTGGCAGACTGTGCATTGAAAAGACAAACGAATGGGGCATCTGGCATCGGGAAATGTTTGCTATCAAGTGTAATCAACAAATTGTACGGATAGCTCCAGTTATAATCAGCTCAAGTCTTTACTCAAATTTCCCCATTTTTCTCCCTTAGTTTAGCTGCCTTCTAACGATTTTACTTTCTTTATTACTCAGTTACTAATGTTATTTCCTGGGCTTACCTAACACTGGCAATACATTTTTAACAATTTTACATTTTATTACCCAAGTTTTTTAATATATTATTAAATAAATAAATTATTTTTATTTCGCCTTTTCATTTTGTATATTTATTTAATAATTCGCTTTTATTTATCCCTTTTTCAGACATTGTGTATGGTTTTAAGTCTGCATTAAAAATTAAATATATATTTTTTATATTTTTTAATTATTTAATTTAACATTTTTATTTAACACTACTTTCATTTTTTAACAATTTTTTTTAGTCCACATTAAATAAATAAATAAATCATTTATGCAGCATGATTTATTGTGCGGTCAGCTTGTGTATTGGAAACAGTTTTCATTTGGAATTTTCTAACGGTTTTATATAATTAATTAAGTCACATGTCAAGTCAGATTCGATGCTGATTAGCAGCTTCATTCAAGTGAACTTCGTGCAACAAAGTGTGCAGTTCATTTTGATTGCTTCTTATTATCTCGAAATTTAAACAAGCAAATTTTGCAAAAAATGAAAAAAAAAATAAATAAAATGAGTAATTAGAAATTTGCGCATTTCATGTGGAATTTGTTGAAACTCAAACAAATTGCGTGCAATGCGCAATACTTTTTAAGAACAAGAGCAAATGAACATAAATGAACGACCTGCCTGATACCCTGTAATGCATATTTGCAATTGAGCTCTTCACACTACGCTGTGGATAGGTATAGATAAGTTTATATACATATGTAGTCGCTATCTTTCAATGTATATATATATGGGTATATGGGTTATCTAATTTGATATTTATTATTGCATTTCTGCACAACCAGCTGCCATCTCTTTCGCACACTAACGCCACAAAGTTTCACTTTCATTATCAGTGAGTTTGCTTAATAAATTTTGATAAGATTCGCGACTGCAGCGACTGCGTTTGCAACTAAAACCTGGCAAAGGGGGCTGTGAGAGGGGAAGTGGAATGGTTAAACGAAAAGTGAAATTTATATTGTGTCATAGCTTTATATATATATATTTATACACATATAATACAAATACATGAAAGTGGCGCAATAAAAAAATTCCGACTCTAAACAGCACATGCAAAAAGAAGAAAACAGAAAAAATCACATGAAACACCCCAAAAAAAATATAATGAGTGCAAAATTGCGAGTATTTTGGCTGACATTGAAATTGTTGACAGCAACAACAACAACAAAAACAACACAACATAATAAAAGCAAGCTACAGATACGAAACGTTTGGGATTTGCACAAACTGTTTTAATATTTGCTTTGGCTTTTCTATATATATATATATATATATATACATATATATACATATATATATAGAGATGTATATTATGAGCATTATGTGCAGTCTGGAGAGCACACTCCATTTAATATGAGATCATCGTTAGCACATGCAAATCCCATGCACAAATATAATATAGTCTGAGTCTATTTAAAGATAAGTGATCCAATCTCTGGGGTTTATGTAAAAAGGACTTCAAAGCAGTTAATCTGTGAGTCAGTCTTGAGACATAATAAAGAATACAAACAGTTTTCAGATTCGATATTATATCGGTCTCTATATTTGAAGGATAGTCAGATAAAGCATCTCATCTTTGCAATCTTTCGCTAACTGAGAAACTTCTCAATATTGCCCAAAAAGTTACTTGTTTTTTTTTAGTTTTATTTATTTAGAGAACGCAACATCTAATCAATTAACCTTGAAAACTTATCAATTTAGTCCAAAAAAAAAAGAAAAGATTGCCAAAAAAATGCTTGCAATAATTTTTTTTATTATTTTTTTGTGATAGGTGCTGTGCGAAACTTGTAGCTAGTATTTCATATATGCATATATGTATCTGTATCTGTCTGTGTTGACTGCGTTTTGTTGACGCTCTGCACATATGTGGGTATGTGTGTGTGTGTCTGTGTGCGTGTGTGTGTTTGTATGCATGAACTGATAAGCCGCTGCCTGCTGCCTGCTGTCTGCTGCTGCTGCTGCTGCTGCCTGCTGCTGCTGCCTTTTAGTATTTGCTTTTTTTAATTGGTCTTTTTGTGGCACAATTTTTGTTTTGTGCTGCGCTTTTTGCAGTCTGCGTTTCAATTTGTTCGCTTAGTTTGATTTTGCTTTCCATTGAAGAAACTCGCATCGCTTCTTGGGTACAAACTTCGGATCTAACACACAATAAGGATTTCAACATGAACTCTGGCCCCTAAATATATAAAATATAATATATATGATCTAATACGCACATAACTCAATTAAATTACATAGTATATAGTACATAGTATATAAAGTATATAAAGTATATATTATTTGTTACCAAATATTTCGTTGCCTATCCCAAAGGCGTATTTATTGTGCAAACTTAATCGAGAGTGGAAGGAATTTTACGTGATAAAATTATATCAGTTGTGGAATACAAAGGTGCATAAATATTAATACTAGTCTTATCCAGAGAGAGCTGTGTAGTATTAATCAGAGATTGGTAAAAAATCCAAATCTTTGTAATCATGGTTTGAACTCTAGTTGAATGCTGCATTTAAAGTTGAAAACGCAATTCTGACGCGAATTGGATGGAATCTTTCCAAACTCATAACTTGGTCAAAACTTAACCGATTTTCAAAAGCCATAACTTTTTGAAAATCATGTGACCTCTTGTTTGATCCTACATTTAAAGTTGAAAAGCAATGGTGACTTGCAATCCATGGAGATCATGTTTTGACGTCTATATGAAATATGCATTGAACATTTTGAAAAACATGCTAATTTCTTGCGTTATCTTTATCATTTTTCTTAGATAACACTGCCATATTGCAACAAAGAAGTAACTGACTAGAACAACAATAACGACAACAACACCAACAAGAACAACAACAACAACAACAACCAAAACTACCTCGTTTGCTGGCCAAGCACAACAAATAATCAAACACACACGTACACACGTACACACACACACTCGCACTCGCTAACGCACACTGTGTAATTAAAAAAGGTGATTGCTGCTAAAGAATAAAAAACAAACACACACAAAATCAATAGCGCAAATTAGAAACAAAAGGCATTTTCCAATGTAGCTCAAACAAACGAAAAATGGAACAACAAATTTCCAAGCAGCACTAAAAACCAAGAAGAAGAAGAAGAAGAAGCGGGGGCAAGAGAAGAATAAGCAGAACTAACGGTAAGCAGCCACAATTTCAGAGCAGGAGCAACAGGAGCCGAGCAGGAGTCAAGCGGTCACATATTACGTATACGCCACATTGTGCAGCATAATGAACAGCCTAAGCGATGTCGAGGCGCCACAAGCGCCCCTCACAGAACAAACAACAGCAACAACAGCAACAACAAACGGCCAACAGAAGCAACAACAGCAACAACTACAGCAGCAGCAGCAGCAGCAACAGAAGCCTAGCAATGGACATGCCCATGGCAATGGCAATGGCAATGGCTATCATCAAAATGGAGGCGGTCGTCGGGATTCGACGCAGGCCTTCACGCCGCTGCTCGCCCAGCACAATAGCACAAATGGTGGCGAGGGTGCGGGTGAGGCGCTGGTGGGCACGCCCACAACACTGTACGAGAGCACGCCGAGCAACAACAACGAATGGAAGGCATCGGAGGACATCAATAATCTGAAGAACGGGCTGCTCAGCAATAACAATGGCCACAATGGCCACAACACTCACAACGGACACAGTCTGCGCGAAAAGTATGCACACGAACAGGCGCCACTAACTGGCGGCTATAAGTTGCCGCCACGTGGCAGTGAATCCGAGGAATCCGATTTCGATTCGGATTTAATTGGCGGCGGTGGTGGCGGCGGCGGCATTGGCATCGATGATGGCGGCTCCAATTGTGGCCTGTTTGGGTGTCGACCTCGCTGGGCGCGTCGCTTTGCGTCGACGCATGTGTTCATGGTGGTGTTCCTGCTGGCGTACATCCTCCAAGGCATGTACATGACGTATTTCGTGTCTGTGATCACCACCATCGAGAAACTCTTCCAGATCAAGTCGAAGACAACGGGCTTTCTGCTCAGCGCCAGCGAAATGGGTCAGATTAGCACAGCGATGCTGCTCACATATTTTGCGGGTCGAGGACATCGTCCACGTTGGATTGCCTGCGGCATGGTCTTGTTCTCGATTGCAGCATTTGCCTGCGCCCTGCCGCACTTCATCTTCGGCGAGCAGTTGATGCAATCGAGTGTGTTTCTGCAGCCAACGTCGGCGTCTGTGTCATCAATGTGGAGCAATGCCACAAATCCGAATCTCTGCCAGCTGGGGGGCAATGGCACACTGGCGGGCAGCGAGTGCAACGAGCAGCGTCAACTGGAGCAGGCATCGCACACCAAGATCACGGTCATTGTGCTCTGCATCTTTTTTGGCAGTCTGCTCAGCTCGGGCATTGGCCAGACGGCAGTGGCCACCCTGGGCATACCCTACATCGATGACAATGTGGGCAGCAAACAGTCGCCCATGTATATGGCGGTGACCATTGGCATGCGCATCCTGGGACCTGCCTCCGGTTTCATTGTGGGCAGCTTTTGCACACGCTGGTATGTGAACTTTACCAATCCTGGTTTCGATGCCAGCGATCCACGCTGGATTGGCGCCTGGTGGCTTGGTCCGGTGGCCATTGGCAGCCTCATGCTGCTCGCCTCCATTGCCATGTTCTCGTTCCCCAAGCAGCTGCGCGGCAAGCAGCAGACACAGGCTGCGGCAGCAGCAGCGGCAGCGGCGGCAGCCAATCCAGCGCCAGATAAGGAGGAGAAGCCCAAGCTAAAGGGTAAGCCTGCTATAGAAAATACTGAAGGATCAATTTTAGATTCAGTTTTGATTAAGTAATGGCAGCTGGAATTGTTGAAAGGATTTTAATATGAACTTAAAATCACACTTTAGATTTTCCAAAGACCGTGCGTCGTCAGCTGAGCAATGATATACTCATGTTCCGGACGGCATCATGTGTCTTTCATCTGCTGCCGATTGCCGGCTTGTATACGTTTCTGCCCAAGTATCTGGAGACACAGTTCCGGCTGGCCACGTACGATGCGAACATGATAGCCGCCTTCTGCGGCATCCTCGTCATGGGCATTGGCATTGTAATCTCAGGTCTATTCATATTGAAGCGAAAGCCAACGGCACGTGGAGTCGCCGCCTGGATTGCATTTACGGCGCTCGTCTATTCCGCCGGCATGATCATACTCATGTTCATTGGCTGCAGCACCAACGATTTTGCCGGCTACAAGGCAGGCGATGCCAACAGGTGTGTTGAGTCCCGTTTATCCAACGAGCAGCTTAATTATTCATCTCTTTCGATTCCAGTCCCGCCATGATAGAGCCCGCGTGCAGCACCGCACTCAACTGTACCTGTGATAAAGAGAATTTCGCGCCCATCTGCGGCACCGATGGCAAAATGTACATCTCGGCCTGCCATGCCGGCTGCAGCAGCTCCATGCTGCGTGCCAGCGACAATCGCACACTCTACTCCGACTGTGCTTGCATTCCAAATGGTATGGCATAATACATTTCATATATATGTATAATATTGCAAGTGAAAATTCAAATCATTCCTCATATCATATATTTTAATCAACGATTTGTTTATATATTTTCTTATCATTTCAGTTGCTGAAGCGGTCAATGGTTACTGTGATAATAACTGCAAGAACTTCATCTACTTTATATTGATTTTTGCCATTTGCGTATTTATGCATTCCACCTCCGAGGTGGGCAGCATGCTGCTCGTCATGCGCTGCACACATCCTAAAGGTAACCAGCAACCCCCATCTACCCACTAAATATACCCCAACTAAAATGCACTCTTCTTTTCAAATAGATAAGGCCATGGCAATGGGTGTCATACAGTCGGCCATTGGCCTATTTGGTAATGTTCCTTGTCCGATCATCTATGGCGCTGTGGTGGACTCGGCCTGCCTCATCTGGAAGTCAGTGTGTGGCAAGCATGGCGCCTGTTCGCTCTACGATGCGGACACCTTCAGGCAATACTTTTTGGGTAGGTACTTTAAACAATTTCCAATTACATCATCTAATATAAAAAACTTTCCCGCTTTTTGCAGGCATTACGGCTGGCATAATGTTTCTAGCGTTTCTCATGGATCTGGTCGTGTGGCAGAAGGCGCATCGCATTGACATTGCCCCAGATCAGCCCGATGGGTCAGGGGCAACGGGTGCGCCTGCCACCCGCCTGGACGTCTCCGAGTCCAAGCAACCCATAGCACCGCCACCGGATACGACGGTCTAAGCGTAAAAGGAATAGAAAAAAAAACTACTTCGATGCAAAACAAGTACAGAAAAAATTCACACATTGCAAGATTTCCAATAAATGTTTACCTTAATTGTTAATTAGTTATCATTTTGTCTAGTTGTTTAGCCTAGTGCAAGAGTTATGTATTTAGTTAAGTGGCAATTTTTGGACTCAACGCGATGAGCCCGATGAGAAGTAAACCTCATTTAAAATTATAATGCGCTCATACATAAAATATATATACATATATATGCATACATATATACATTTGTATGTCATTGTGTAATCTTCGTGTAAATCTCAACGTTATAGCATTATAGAAATCTGTCTATCAACATCCTGTGTAGCGTTACATAATACAGTAATTTTACAATAAATTTACATACGCGACCATAATATACAAGTATACAAAACAAAACAAAAAAAAAATACAAACAAAACAACTATGTGTAAAACGGCAAAAACATTTATTATATACACAATATGAAATCTAAATAACTATATATATATATATATATATATATATATATATATATGTTCTTATGTATGTATAAACATTATATGTGTATATGTATGTACATTTAATATATAATTGCAACCTATCTGTGGTAGTTAAATTTTAGTTAAAATTCAAAATAAATGTATAAGTTTGTCATATAAATCAATACGAAAAGAAATTAATGGAAATATAAATTATGTTTAAAGCGTAATGGATGTTTTATTATTTTATTGTGAATGAAGTGAATACACGATAAGAGTTTGCACGATAATGCTCAACTATGAGTTCATCTGAAGCTATTTATGTTATCCGTTTATTTGAATTGGGCGTATTCTGAATAAAAAGAGAACATTCACACAGCGATAATATAGTTTGTGCTCAGGAATAATAAAAAATGCAAAAAGGACTTCTACACAACATTTTTAAAATGAACGACTGCAAAACTGGCGGGTCTTCGAATTAAAATGAACCGCCACGTTTTCGATATCGAAATCTATCGATAACATTTACTGTTGGCAGATCAATAAGCATTAACAGAACACAGCTCTGTTAAGCTTGAAAGCTTTATTTGTTGAGAGTGAAACGAAAAGTTTTTCTTTTAGATAATAAATTGTTTATCAACAATCAATAAGTGATTAACAACAGGCAGATACGGCTACCATACGAGTTTGCAAGCGTAGCATTGGTATAATGAGCATACCATTGAAGCACTTCAAGAAAGGTGAGTCAGCTAAACTGTCACCTTTAACAAGTATCACATTGGGAACACACTCCATCTTGATAAATAACCAGTTTGAGGTAATTTCACAAGCAACTTCATACGTCATCAACAGGTACGGCAAAGCCGGAATTGCCCGAGGATGGCGTCTTGCGCTTCTACCTGATGCGCTTCTGTCCGTACTCGGAGCGTGCCTCATTGGTGCTGGCCGCCAAGCAGATACCCCATCACAAAATCTACATTGATCTGAGCGAGAAACCTGATTGGTATACCGACTACAGTCCACTGGGCAAAGTGCCGGCCATTCAACTGACAACCGTCGAAAACCAGCCGGCTCTGGTGGAATCGCTCGTCATCGCCGAATATCTGGATGAGCAGTATCCAGGTCGGCAGCTGTATCCCGCAGATCCCCTACAAAAGGCCCAGGATAAGATACTTATTGAGCGTTTAGCTCCAGCTGCCAGCGCTGTTTATCCATTGCTACATACCAAAGATCCCCCAGCTGATGCTTTATCCAACTTTGAGCAAGCCTTGGATGTCTTTGAGGAGGAGATTGGCAAACGGGGTACACCCTATTTTGGTGGCGAGAACATTGGCATGGTGGATTACATGATCTGGCCCTGGTTTGAGCGTTTTCCCGCTCTAAAACTGGTGCTGCCCGAGAAATACGAGCTGGACAAAGATCGCTTTGCTAAATTGCTAGAGTGGAACGAACTGGTGGCTCAGGATGAGGCCATCAAGCAAACTGCGTTGGACAGCCAGATGCATGCTAAATTCATAGCAACTCGCAGGGAAGGAACACCCAACTATGACGTGGCCTTTGAGGACTTGTAAAAGGCGTGGATTGTAGTCACTGTTGCTGAGAATCTTGCACGAATTATGCAGAATTGTACTTAAATAATTCTCAATTGACAACTGTAAACTTTTTCGGAATATTGATAATATATAATCTAAAGAAAGAGCAAAAATTCTTATAAATGAAAACTGCTTTGTTCCCCAACATATAACCACAAAAGTCAGCAAATAAGTTTCTTAAATGTTTGAGGATTAAGGATAAGGCACTTTATTTATGTCGTAGTAATTTATTAAAATAAATGGAATACCCCTGCTCCTCATCAGGCATCCTTCACCAGAAGATTGTAGTTGGGCTTGCCTGCGCTGCGTGTGCGCAGAAATTCCGCTTGAACTTCGGCCTCCATGTAGAATGCCATGACGGCCGGATCACGTTTCATCCGTGCCAGCCACTCCGTCTACATATAGTCATAATATATAGTCATGAGTCCCGACTAGCAGCTACCCTGTCTAAGCACTCACCAGTTGTGGAAAACGCTCCGCATCGTAATTGTAATCCTCGCCCCGTTGCAGCTTGAGCAGCTCCAGTCGCTCGCACCATGGCCAGATCATGTAGTCCAATATGCCCGTCTGTTCGCCACCAAAGAATTGTGTGGCACGCCTATTCAGCTCCTGCTCGTAGATGTCCAGCCCCGACCAGAAGGGCTCCAACTCACCGCCATCGGATGCCTTGAAGAATGCGCCGAGCACGGCACCAAACCGTTCGATGAGCAGCTTCTCCTGCACCTTCTTGAGCGGATCACGTGGGTAGAGCGGACGCAGTGGATACTGCTCGTCCAGGTACTCACAGATGAGCAGCGATTCGGTTAGCACCGGCGGACCCGGCTCTCGCACCAGTTCCAATGCCGGCACCTTCCCCTGCGGATTCTTGTCAAGCAGCCAGTCTGGTTTCTCTGTGAGATTTATGTAAATGCTGTGATAAGGTATCTGTTTGGCATCCAGCACCAAATGCACTCGCTGAGCGAAGGGGCAGAAACGCATGGAGTACAGCCGCAATATCCCATCCTCGGGCACATCCGGCGTCGGGGAGCCTGCCAAGACAGAGAGAGAGATAGAGATTGCTTGAGAGGATCACGGCAATTGCTGCTGATTGCTGCTTGCCTTTAGCCAAGTGCCTGCCGCTGCTCATGATGTGTGCGAATCAACTGGTGACCAGATCAGCTCCAACTCGCCACTATATAAAGAGACTGATTCGAGCGCCCTTCGCTTGTAGGTGTGGATTACTCGACTGAACTTGGTGGCCATGTGTCAACGATAACCTTTGTGGCGTGTGGCATATATTCTAGCTGTAGATACATACAGTGAAACCTGCTTAAATGTAGCCAGCAGAATTTTGATGTGCTTTAGATGTCTGGCACATAAAATTCTTAATTTATAGAAACTGCTTTCGTTCAAATTTCTTATGCTTTAAAAGATTTGTTCATAAAAAATGTTTAAAAACCATTAAAAATGATTTAAATACAATTAAAGATAAAATATTTTTAAATTGCAAAATATGGCACTTATTTATTTAATGTCTACTAATTACGATCGACACAGAAAAGTGCAAAAAATAATATTTAATAAATGAAATCAAGTTAAAAAATTTAACAAAATTTAAAACTGAAGTTTGCTAATTTACGAATGAATAAAACCGAAAGTAATTAAAGGAAATTTCAGTAAAAATATTCCCAGTTGGGTATTATAGAATATAATGGAAAGTATTAGGAATTCTTAATCTCAGCATAGTTCATTTCATCCCAAAGCCACAGTATGAATAAATGCAAAACTGATTTAATCAAAATTTCGAGTTCACAATTTAATACTTTGTATAAAAGATACTCATTATTTAATTCAACAGATAATCAATAATTTGTTAATTAAAAACAGTGAATAACTGGCACTCAGGCAAGTAGATCGTAGTTTGGATTGCCGGCTCGACGGGTATTAATGAATTCCACATGATCTTCCGGCTTGACGAAGAACGATTTCACCACCTCATCCTGGAGCATGAGCTCGATCCAAGCGCTCAGCTTGGCAAAGCGCTTCTTATCGTAGCTGTAATCTTCCTTGAGGACAGCCTTCAGAATTGCCAGACGCTCGAACCAGGGCCAAATCATGTAGTCCACAAAGCCCGGCTTCGAGCCACCAAAATATGGTGTACCACGGCTGGCCAACTCCGACTCAAATATATCGATGGCTGTCCAGAGATCATTGACAGCCTCAACATTAGCCAAAGTCTTATAAAAAGCAGTCGTGACAGCACTGAAACGCTCCACCAATATCTTATCCTGGGCACGCTTCAACGGATCCTTGGGCAAGAGTGGACTCTGCGGATACTTCTCATCCAGATACTCGACAACAATCAGCGATTCGATGAGCGACGGCTCACCCTTCTCGGCGACCAACTGCAGCGCAGGCACCTTCAGCAACGGACTCACATCCACCAGCCATTCGGGTTTCTCAGTGAGATTAACGTAGATAGTGTGGTGTGGCACCTGCTTGGCAATCAGTGTTAAATGAGCTCGCTGCGCAAACGGACAGAAGCGCATGGAATAAAGGCGTGGCACGCCATCATCCGGCAACGCCGGCTTGCTAGAACCTGTAGATTATCAAAACATGATATTGCAAATTTAAACAACGGCTACACAATCAATATGTGATAATGAAATTGCTGAATAACTGGAAACTTGATTTTTTTCAAGGTCCTTAAATAATTTTGACAGCGATTTTATAACCTACCTTTGCCCAAATGTTTGCCAGAGCTCATAATTAATGCTTTAAGTTGAATACGGGAAAAAATATGCGTTTTGCAAATCAAGTTAAAAACCACTTGTTTAGTACAAGAAATGCCACCAGCCTGCCGCGAATGACGAATCGAAACTAACAGGGTTCGTTCTCTGTTAACTTGAAAGCTTCGAAAGCTCACGCTTTTGCACACGCTTTAGTGTTGACGCTCTCGGAGAGCTTATTCAAAAACGAAATCTTGTGTTGTTTATTATGCGGTTAAAACGCTTCTCTTTTTTTTACTACATATTCGAATTTTATTGTGTGTGTGTATTTGGTTGTTTATGAACACACACAAGCACATACGCACACTTACGCATACGATTACTTATTAGGTTAAGAATCACGAATCACGCTGACTTGTAAATATATATTCAATACATATATATTTGTTTGTATATATTGGGGAAATTGTTCTTTACAACTTTTTGACTTTAATTGAATTGTCAACTACTAAGTACACACATTTAGATAAGTAGTTTGTTTTTGATTTCTGTTTTGTTTTTTTTTCTTCTTGCTTTTCTTCGGCGGCCATCAAAAAAAATTAACTTGTCCTATTTACAAAAAGGCTTAAAATCACTCTTGCAAACCAAACAAGTAATATAAATATATAAAAAAATATAAATACAAATGCAGCGGCAAATGCTAAATACAAAATATATTAGAAACACTATACAAATTAAAAATCGATTAAAAAATTACAAAATAAATAAAACACCGCCACACTTCATATTATAAAAAAGCATTCATTTGACATACAAATTTGACAACTTTCTCCGCAGCTTAGAGATAATACGATTCATCAAAATTAGTTATAAATATTTATATATATCATCGATTTATCACTAATCAAAATGTATTCCAGATTATTACATTTAATATATGCTTAGTTTGTAAATTGTTCAATTCTTGAATCGTTTTTTAATTGCGCCTTGTTGTTCGCGAGTGGGGGGATTAAATTTAAAAACTACATAGATTTAAAAATACTACCGAGTTAAATTGTTAATCGTATGTTTTTTTTCCTTTTTGTTTTGCATCGTTGCCTGACGATCCCGATTCTAAGTTTCGTTTACAGTTTCGTTTTGGTTTTGTTTTGGTTTTTTTAATGTTTTTTTTTAGTTTTAGTTTGTTGCTTTATAAAATATGCTTGTATTTGCTGCATTTTGATCACGGTTCTTGCTGTTTCGTATAAATATTTTTCATCTTCTTTTTTTCATATATATATATATATATATATATATGATTTTTTTTAATTTTGATTACTGGAACGACTTGATTTTTTTTAAAAAAAATTTTCATCTTATTGCTTCTCTCACTCGTGGCCTGACTAATGGTGGTCTTGTTGTTGTTCTTGTTGTTTGTTGCTCTGTCCAAAGTGGATTCATGCCTGCGATGAGCTGGCGACCACCGCCAGGCCCGGCGACGCTGCTGCACCATTCCCATTATTGGAGCTGCTCCGACTGCTGAGTAGACTCTGTCCCCCCTGCCGGCTGGAATTCATGTACCTTCTGTGGCTGGCAGTGTCTTGCATTTGGTTGACGGATGCCGTTGAAGAGCTATTGTTGTTGCTGTGAACAAGTGAACAGAGGTTCAGCATATGCTCGATTAGGTTTGGGCAGCGACTTTAGGACACACACCCCTTCTGTTCACCATCCTTTTTGCTATTGAACATCGCCAGTTCGATTTCCGTATGCTGACTGTTCATGTGACGCACCCACTCCGCGGGCGTTTCAAAGGAGCTGCAACAAAATACCACAATTTAAATATTTACCCAACTAGTGAGGGCAAAGGTTAGCAGGTTGAACTTACGTGGAGCAGAGATCACAGAGTAGCGTCACATGATCCATATTGTTCTCCTGTTGCTGTGAATGCGAATGAGGAGGGATGGGTGGATGAGTTAGGGTCTTGGCCAATACAGCGGTTGCTCCAACGGCACTCACCGACACTCTGCGTCGCTTCTTTGGCACATAGGTCTTCAGCGCTCTCAACGCCAGATTGCTGCTCGTTGTTGCATTGATACTATTGCTGGTGCTGCTGCTGCCAGTGCCACTGCTGCCACTGGCCGGCTCGGCGGCATGGGTGCCCAAATGGCGAACCAGCATTTTGGTATCTTCAAACGATTTCTGACAAATCTCGCAAACGAGCAGCTTGAAGTTGTTGTAGTCGCGCAACGTGTGCTCCTCGGCCTCATCCGGCGGTGTGGCACTCGCCTCCAGCTTAACGGTGTTCATCTTAAAGTCCAGCGGCTGTTTGGGCGACAACGGCGCCTCCTGACTGTGCTCGTGATGGTTGTCGTTGGGCATCGATGATGTGGGATTGTTCGACCAATCTGTCGGCTCCTGTTTGATGGTTAGAAAGCTGTGTGGATGCGGCGGCGGTGTGACCAAACGAGGCGCCACTGACACCTCATACGACTTGACCACATGCTCATAGTGCGGCCCATCAAAGTACTCGTGAGCAGGAGCTGAAAAGATGAACGGATTAAATACGATTGTTGTCTGTTATAATCAATCAGTTTACCTCGCTCACAGGAACGCTCGCGGTGCAGTCGTCGCTCATAGACCAGGCCCACATCCTCGCGATCCCGCTCACATAGTGGATCCTCCCGATCCCGATCATATTCCGAGCGGCGCAGCGTTGAATCCGCTGACTCGTTGGAGGGTGCAGCCAGCGGGCAACTGTTGCAGCCAACTTCTGTGCAGATGGACATCGTAGGTGGTGCTGGTGGTGGTGGTGGTTGTGGCTGTGGTTGAGATTGGGATGCAGCGACAGTGCTCGCTGCCGTTGACTGCGGTAGACTCTCGACTTGTGTGGCTGCCGCATAGCAGCATTTATCCTCCGGATCGATGGCCACCTCCTTGTTAACGGAAATGCCATGCAATTTGCTGCTGCTCGCCAAACTCAGCAGCCCCGCATGGCTGGCTATCTTGGGTGACTTCACAATCACCGGACTATCTTTTGGCATTACGGAAGCGCCCAAGCCGCGAAACTGCTGCTGTTGGTGATGATGCAGATGTTGTTGTTGCTGCTGCTGATGCGAATGCGGAAGCGAAATTAGAGTATGATCGAGAGTATAACGAGCTGATCCGCTGCTGCTGCTGCTACTCCCAGGCTTATTACTGTACAGATCTGCGGGAAGTTGTGTGGACATCGGTGGCGGTGGCGCCAACGAACGTGCGCCATTCGAGACATACAGTGCGCTCGGCTCACGCTGATGATGCTGCTGCAGGTGATGGCCGTGGGAGGAGCTTGTGGCACCACCACTTGAAGTGCTGGTGCGACAAAGACCGCGTATCTTTAGTATCTCGCCGCCACGTAACACCTCGTTGAGAATGTCATTGGAGACGGTCGCCTCGCCACTATACATATACTGAACGAGTATCTGGATGGCACGATGACTCAGATCTGGCGGAAGCACAATGTAGAGGACGCCGTTGGGTGCCGTTATTGGCGCCGTCTCGAACATGGTGGCAAAGAACTGACTGCAGGAGCTCAATATAAATTTGTGCGCCGATATGCCCACAGTGGGTATATCCGAATTAATGCCATTATTGCTATACGAACTGTAAAGCATAACGTCTGCAAATTTCTCATTCCTTAGAGAGAGAGAGAGACAGAGCGTGGGAGTGAGTTAAGTTATGGATTCGCTACAAATCTCTATTGTTGTTGTTTACTTACTTGTAGAGCGTGGCAATCGAAGTGTTCAAATAAGACACATGCGAGTCCCACTTTAGGTGATAGTTTTCGGCAGCCATCTTTGCGACCGCTCAGCGTTAGTTCAACGCCTCGAATGCTGCAACTGGCGTCAACTAACTCCTCCTGCGTGCTAGGGCATGGAAAACAAAATCAATAATTAAATCGATAAGTGGCGCGCAAACATTTAAAAATCTCCCCGGCGAACGTTGCGCAACACTGCGCACGCACATACCTATCTATCGCTTAACTATCGGTATATCGAATAGTGTTTTATGTTGTTACACACAGCATGCGAAAGTGTTTTGTTTACTTTTATTTTAATAATGTCCACAAGTCCAGAATTTGATATACGCCTCATTGCGATGGTGCGTGCCAATCCCAGCCTGTACGAAAAGGATCTGCGTCAAGCTCCTTACTGCACACACAGGAAGCGGAAAAAAGAACTCTGGTGCAGCATTGCAACTTCACTAAAATCCGACGGTAAAATGGAGACTATAAATCTAAAACCTTCCGTTTATCTGTTAACAACTATTCGCAGTCAGTGCATGCATAACACGCTGGAATTATTTGAGAGAAAAACTGCACGAGGAACAGCTCAAGCCTAATTCCGACTGGAGTCTATTGCCAAAACTGGACTTTATTCGGCAACATAAACACGGAAGCAGCAGCAGAAATCATCTCAAGGAGCACCAACTACAGACGCAGACAGTGAATCCCGTCGATTGGTGCGCCCTCAGTCCTGGACAGCTAATTGAACACAACGTGGAGGACGATATACTGCAGGAAGCAATGGATGAGCAGCATGTGACAGCAACAATTGTTATTCCACCTGCAGCAACAACCACATCAACAACTACAGCAAGTTCAACTGGCGATGATCCCATGAAGCGAATTGAGGCATTGCTGCAAGGCTTGGGCGTTAATCGCTCCAAGGCAGAGAAGAAAATCCTTGCCTATTTGTGCAAATGCAATTTGCGTGCGCTCAACGATGAGCCAATCGATGATATATTTATTTAAGCCAAAATGTCAAACAAATAGAAAAAGACGCACTGATTAATTTTAATATATATGTCATGTGTAATGGATTTTTGGGTTGGTCGCAAAAATCGAAGTCGGAAGCCAAAAACCAACTCCTCCTATGACGCAGTTAGTTGAAGGCGCCTCTTGTTATTGCTGCTGTTGTTGTTGTTGGTCAAAGAGTGCGCGCGCAAGCAATAACATGTCCAATAACCATGTCTGGGAACTGGGTGGGTGGCATTTGGGTGTTCGGGGTTAGACGAGACGCCAAACAAGGCATTTAGTTTATTAATTTGTATGACTCCTGCCCTGTGCCGTCGCCATTATAGCCAGAAAACCAATGCCCACCCCTATCGACCCGTTATCAGCCCCCGCTGCTCAACACTACTACTCTGTCAGTTAATATGAGCTACTACTAATACTACTACTACTATTGCTGTTGCTACTGCTGCTGCATACTCCATGCCCTGAAGCCGCCACCTTTCTATAGTTGATGTGGTAGGTAGTAGTAGCTGTAGAGCGCATTAACACCACATTATCGATTGATTTTGGGCAAAAAGCACGCACAAAAATCGATAAGCATGCAAAGGCAATGCAAATTAATATAGCATGTACAGTTCAAAATGTTAAACGATTCATTAGCTGCACAAATTAATCACAATGTATTTGTTAACTTTCGTCTTATTTTTTTTGTTTATTTCTAATAAAGGTTTTCAAAAAAATACGCGCCTAAATCTCAAATGCATTTGTATGTGTGGGTGTGTATTATATATATATATATATATATATTTATATATATAGAGGTATATGATTCACCTTTGATTTCCTTTTTGGTTCGTTTGATTTTTTGTAACGGTTGAATCCGAATTTTGGCAAGATGCTTTTCTGTTATCTTCGCGTTGTATTTGTTATTGTTATTCCTGGTTTTACAACATTTGTATGTAGGCACACAGACACAGACGCACACACGCACGCACAACGATAACTGCTAACTGCGCAGCGCGTCCAAAGCTCTCGCTTGTCAGCGAACTAATGGCCACGGAATAGGACTTCCAACCTGGTCCTGGCTACCAAAAGAGCGCCGCATACAAAGGGACAGAGAGCGCCGTGAGAGAGAGAGAGGGCGCGTGTGCACTCACGTGCGCATTGTTATTGTTGTGGTTGATTTGAAGTTACAATCACACACACACATGCATTCAGAAGGGGAACGCGCGTAAATTGATTTTCTTTTATCGATTTTTTATTGCTGGCAGTTACTTTCAAATTGGCTGCGTCTGCGCCTCCGCCTCGTCAGCAATTGTTTGACTTTCTTGCGAGAATTTCTTGTTAATTTGCTCGTCAGCAATTGTTGCACTTTCTTGTGGCAATTTCTTATCAATTTGCTCGTCTGCAATTGTTGCACTTTCTTGTTGCAATTTCTTGATAATTTCCTGCTTTTCCAGCTGCATTTGCGTGGCTGTCGACGTATCCTTTTTGAACAACTCTCGCAGAAACATTGTCGCATAAACGGCTGTAGGCAGCGTAAACTCTAAAAGTAATGCCGTGTAATAGCCTGATTCTGACTCAGCTGGCTCTGGGGTGATTTCAATGTTCTGCAACTGCTCCCAATCGGAGGCAATCAGAGTGTCTTCGGGTGTTCGATAGCGACGAAAACTCCATGTCAAATCGCTGGTTTCTATAAGCAATTTACGATAGGCACCACCCAAAGCATAGGTTTTCTCCTTGTGCCGCAGCAGCTCCGAGGTTAAGCCCACCTCGGCGAGCATTTCCTCATACCAAGCGGCGCACTCGTTGCTTGGATATGTTATATCGTAGCCTGGTAGGGGCATCACCACATCCGATAGCTTGTATTTATTGCTCGCGATATCCTCGGAAGTTAATGGTCTCACTTTGCGTTTAAATATAGATTCCTCTTCCAGCACATGCTCGTCGTCATCGCCATCCAACTCCTCCTCCGCTATTTCTTCGACAGGCATCGACTCCTCTGAGATGTTGTCACCCTCGACATAGACCAAGTCACCTGGAATCAATTTCAGGCCAAACTCTTTGATGCGTCGCGATGCAATCCTATTAAAAATCAGGCTCTGATAGGCATGCGGATAGAGGAGCAGCATATTCCTTGGTATGCGACGCAGAGCAGCTACGTAGTCCTTCTCGCCATAGGTTGCCAGCCCAGACAGCAGTTTCTTCTCAATGAATTTATTGCCATAAAACTTTTCAGCAGCGGCAGCCGAATCGCGATTCTTCCACCACTCTTCACGGATTGCGCGCATAAACTCAACATCATTGTCACGTGGCTTTAAGATCAGCTCACAGGCCAGTTTGTAGTCACTTTTGAGAAGTGCCACTCCCACTTCATAGGTGGGCACACTGGCACTGTTCCCAAAACGCTGTAAGCCATAATAGTTGATAAAGCCGCGCTCCTTCAGCGACTGCAATGCCAACTCGATGTGTTCCCGCTGTTCTGTAATATGACGCAATGCAATGCGAAACCGATTCCCGCGCAGATCGCCCAGTTTCAGTGTGGTGGGCGAGAAGCTAAAGTTACCAGGGTAAACGTTGTTCATGGCACGCACAGCTTTTGCAATTGCCTCGGGAGTGCGACGCTTGACGCTGAAGCGCTGCGTGGTCTTGGCCCGTTTATCCTTGGTGCCGCAGTAATTCACCTGAGATGCACGCAGGCTAATGGGAAATTGTTGCTATTAGATTTTTGTTAGATTATTGCTTTACAAGCTTACGTTAAGCGGTTGGCTATTGTGGCGGCCACTTCACTGGTATCCATATTCACTTTATGCACCAGAAAGGTGACATAATCATGGGGAAAACTCCAGCGATTGTCAGCTGTGTAAGAAGAAATTTTTTGGGGATTAGATATAGCCTTACAGGCATGCTTAATAAAATATTATATTAAAATTACTAACAGCGACCCATCTTGGGCTTCAGAATGCGTATAATTTTCTGCTCCTCGCCATTCGAATCGGGCACCTGTTGTTTGGCCTGGTCAAGTGTTTTGGACACCAATTTGCCCTTGTACAGCTGCTTGATTAGATGATGCATTTGCGTGCGCTGCTCCTTATTTAGACTTGTTACATTAACATCCACATTTTGTTCACTTTTGGGATCATATTTGGCTGTGGATAAATCGGCAATTTGTTGCCACACATTTTCGTCCATTACCGTCGCTAGTTTCTCACGCCATTCGTCGAGTTGCGACTGTTCCACAGCTACAAATAAACAAAATTTGAATATTAAGTATTTTTTTAGTTAGTGGCAGCAACAAACGTTCAATTTCCACTTTAGGCACTTTGATGTCGTTCAACTGCAACACGTGCCCCTCGGTGTCGATTTCATTCACATGGAAATCGGAAAAACGGGATTTCAGAATGCCCGTAAAACCGGCTATGTCAGCGTTGGTGAATTCCGTAATTCCCACTTGATGCTCAAGGAGTGTGCATTTCTGTTGTGGCCCTCTGCAATCAAAGCCGGCGATAAGAATAAGAAACATGGATTTCAGCACTTAAAATTCACCTGTTGCGTGGTTGTTTGGGGCCGTCGCCATTTTTACGCTTTTGGTGGTCCTTCTTCTGATCACGCCAGTTGTGCTTGTTGTATGGTTTGGATTGGAAATTCCGACGTCCTCGTCCTCCGCGGTCTTTGCCCATATTTATTCAACGAATTTTCCGGACCAACTTTAGTTTTTCTTGTTCTTCACCGCTATCGATATATCTATAATCCACGTTTTAATCACTTGTCATTCACATGCAAACGTAGCGACATATCGATGTACTGTCATCGATAGTTTAGTAAATAGAGCAACGATGGCTTTGTTGCAAAACTTAGTTATAAAATAAAAAAATAATTACGCATACTAAAAAAGGCAAACGCGTTGCTTAAATTAAACTCAACAAGTGCAATTAAAATTGTGATAAACGAAAGAAGAATATGCTGCCGCAACTAAGTGCTGACGAGAAAATCCCGCAGGTGGGGCGCAAGGTTTACGTAAATCCAAATTTTCATGGCCAAATGGCGAGTGCGTTGCAGCTGCAAGGTCGACAACAAAATACAAATGCCAATGCCGAAATCCACTCGTGGGATCGTCCAGCGATACACATAAATCCGCATTTTCTACAACGCCAGCACGAATTGCAGCTGCAGCACCAACGAGAAATCGACTATCAGCTGCAACGGCTACAGCAACAACAGCAGCAGCAGCAACAACATGTTGCGTATTATCAGCAAACGGAAGCGACAGTAACGTCGCCACCAGCTGCCAAAATCATCAGCAAAGCCAGCACTTGCTTGGTGCGCAAGCAACCCATCAAGACCAAAGCGACTCCCACGCCCACGATATGTGTCCAACCGCCCCTAGTTAGTATATCCAAGCGCAAGCTCGTGCGACAAGCTGCCAGCCAAGTAAATCCAACAGCAACAACTACAGTAGCCACTAATGCAAAACGCACCAAATACAAACTGGTGCGTGCCATCTCACTGAACACCAACAGTGGCACTCCGCTGGTGAAGAAACGAAGAACGCGTGACTTTGTTGCACGCTATGCATTGAGACGCACCAATGAACCCATCACTGGCAAGAAATTCAAGTATGCCTCGTTGCAAGCCCTATCCAAATTCCAATCTACTAAGCCTCTCTTTAAACTTTCAGCTTAAGATCGCTGATGTTGAAGCCGAGCGTTAACAAATGCCTGAGTATGGTCAGCATACATGGTGTTATGTACAAGAAGACGGCCAAAAATAAGCTAACCAAACTGGACGAATGTCGTACATCCAAAACAACAGCTCAACCCCATGCAGCAAGTTCCAATGGTCGCACATTGTTCGTGCGCGGCACAAAGTTCGTGCTGGATCCGTCGGGCTGTCGCTTGACGCGCATCCCAGCGCAGAGTCCACAGATGAGTCTGCGTCGTCGCATCGATATTGGTGGCCTGACTTACGTATCCTCGTCGAAGGCACAGAATGTTTTTATACGCACCACGAATCATGTGGCGCGAGCACATCTCATCACGGCCAAGCAGCGTAGCATGCAGCTGCTGAATCGTTCGCTGGTGAAGACAAATATGCCGTGCGCCATTTTTCAGCGGTTGGGCAAGTGTGCGGCACACGGTTGTGGGAAATGTCGGCGTTTGCACGACAAACGCCAAGTGGCCATTTGTCCAAGGTTTGTGTAGCTTCTCCGTTTCAGCTAGTGTTTAATCAATCATTTGTTTTCAGTTTTTTGCGCGGTGAGTGCACCAAGGCGGATTGTCTGCTGTCGCACAATGTGACGCTGGAGAAGATGCCTGTGTGTCGTTACTATTTGCGTGGTGTTTGTGTGCGCGAGGATTGCCCCTATCTCCACAAGAAACTCAGTCGCAAGGCGGAGATATGCATTGATTTTCTACGCGGTTATTGTGCACGTGCCGCTGATGTATGTTGTGTGCCGATAATTGGCAATAATTCTTATTAACTCCTTTCACATTTCAAGTGCAATATGCGCCATGAGTTTCTGTGTCCACAATTTGCGCGTAGCGGCAAATGTGACCTGACTAACTGCCTCTACTGCAAACAAATGAAGAAGCTGGCAGTTAAACGGAAATCCAAACCCACAACCAAAATCCCCCACAATGTGCAAAGTCCAGTTGAGGAGATGCCCAGCAGTTCACGCTATTTCAAGTGCGAAGGTGATAAGTGTCTGCCGGAGGACTTAGATCATGCCCAGGACGTTGAAGAACTACCAGACGAAGAGGAAGATGCTGCAACTGGTGGCAGCAGCAGCAGCAATCTGCGCCAGCGACCCAAACTGGGTGCTTTGCCTGCATTTATACCACTGGGCGAGAAGTGATCCATGCGACGGACAAACGTTTCAGGTACAAATTAATTTCCTTAGGTTTGTAGTTAAAATTTGGCTTAAGTTTTAATTCCCTTAGTAATTAGGTTAAAAATAATTCAAATAAAGTTCTCGCTATATTCAACAAAAAAGAAAAAAAAACAATTTGAATGTGGCGTTTAACCAAAAAAAATAAGTCTATTCTTATTTAAGTAGAATTTCACACTTAATAAAAGTAAGCTATAAATCTAGAGCTAAAATGAATGATCCTCATCCTCTTGCTCCTGCTCCCCGTCCTCGTCCACATCATCTTCGTCCTGCACATTGCCGTACAATTCGATTTTGCTGTCGAGAAAACGAAAGTCTTTCAGAATGTGCAACTTGTTGCTGAAGCCAGCAATCGACATGAATTTGAAGGGGTTCATTTGCCACACGGACGAATAGCTGCACGTGTGTTCGACGGGAATGTTCGCCTGCAGACTACCATTGAGCGTATAGAATTGTGCATGATTGTATTCGCCGCCAATGAGCACCGAATCATCGACAAAGTCGCACATATGCACGGGACCGGGAAAATCAAAGGTACGTATGAATTCCACGGTGCGCAGATGCCAAATTGCTGGACGTGGCCCACCGCCGCATATTAGCCAATCATCGTTGACAGAGACGGCACCAATCCATTTGCCCCAATCCGGACGCAGCAGTTGTGGATTCTTGTGCGGCTCCAAGATCGAAAGGGGTTCCTTTTGTTTGTCGCTCCAGAAATGCACAGTACCATCCTCACCACTCGAGTAGAGGCGTCCATCCGCCTGGCCGACAACGCAGTGAACGTAGTCCGTGTGGCCTCGATACTCCCGTTCGATGCGCCCATCCTCGAGGTCTATTTGATAGACGATGCCATCCCCACAGCCGGCATATAGGGTGTCCGTTTCGCTGCATACCCAAAGAGAGTTGACATCGGGCACTTCAACTGCATCCACTGGCATGGGAATTTTGATTTCCCACGCTCGCTTTGGGCTCAACGTTTGCTCCTCCTCGTTCCAGGGCAAACCATAGATAATGCCAATAGCGCCAACGATTAAAAAGTCGCGATGGAATGCCAGACAATTGATGTCTACATCGGAGCCCTGTTTGAATACCTGCAGTTTGCTCGGCGGCTCCTCAGTGCATTTGTCCAGTTCCTTTAGACTAAAATGGATTAGTTGGTCTTCTAAATCAAATCGAAAACCGGTCAACAAAAAATACTTTTACCTTAGTACGAAAATATCGCCAAACAGATTTCCCGCAAAGAGGTACTTTTTTGACGTTGATATGGCTTGAGCCAGAACATTGTTATAAGCACGTTTCAGATCTCTTTCTTTCATTTTTTATTTATAAATTTCCCACAATGCAAACAAATAAAACGCGTAGTTTACGCCGAAAAGTTTAACATTTTCTTCGATGTTATTAGCAGTGCGCACTGAACGACAGCTGTTCTATAACATAGTTTTTTGCAGTATCGATAGCTCGATACTTTCAACAGTGTGGCAACTTCTCTTCATCTCCGTTATGTTGAGAACTAAACTCAAATGCAAATAATTCGAATTATAAATTCATCATTGATTGAAATATATTGTTTGCAAGTCACCGCCCTTGATGGGCAGTAAATAATTACCGAATTACCCATAAAAAATAATGTTGACAATCAATGACTTACAATACAGTTAGGAATTTGAACCATAAATTTGGAAATCGAGTTTCGAAAAATGCGTTTCTGTTTAGCCAAAGTTCAGTGACATGCGAAACGTGTGCAAAGGTGAGCTGCTTAATACACTGGCAAAATCAATTCGATGAAGTTTGCTCAACTAATTGCATGCTTTGTGTTGTAAACAAGACATTAACGCTAATGATTTAAAACCCACCATAATTAAAAATTTTGTTATAATCACAATTAGCCATATCTGTGTACAATTATTAATCGCGCATTTAATTAAATTATTTGTTTTTGTTTTTTAATTAATAGCTTTATCGTTTATTGCATCTGTTCTAATTTAAATGCAAATTTTCAAAAACATATTAATATCGATCGCTTTTAGGCGGCGCCAAATTGTCGTTTTATTAAATTAACAATAACAAAAGCTGACACATAAATTCCACAAGAGCCGCAAGTGTTAGAATTTTTGTTTACTTGCTCAAAATTTAAAACTAAATGCGGTTTTCCAAACTTAACCCATTGCCAAACGGATATCAAGTTTGTTAAGTTTTTTATTTTAATAAGGGTCTGAATAAAGTCGCTGTGACAAGTTGGGAACTTGACTTATAATACGAATATAAAATTGACTGAACGCTAATTTATTTTAATGATTTATTTTAACAACTTTCTTGTAACGAAAATTGATATCTTGATAAGCAATGTTTTTATTTTAATACTGTGTTTTTTTTTTTTGCTTGGAAATACCAGTCAAAAGACAATAACTGCAGCCGTCTGGCGCCAATCAATTTCTTTGGCCTCGGGGCAACGAACATAATTTTTGACTAATGATAAACGCGTCTGAGTCTGATGACCGTAAGTTAAAGAATTTGTTTTTGCTACACTCAAATAAAAGCGGTTCGTCACGGGAGTTTATTACCGACGATTGGCCCAGTATTTTAGTATCATGGGAATTCCCAAGCGATTCAGATTTCTTCCCCAACTTCTTGGCGGTATTTTCTTCTTTCTTTTTTGCTTATTAACTTTAAACAAAATTAGTATTTGATTTAGGTTTGGAGCTCTCGAGCATAAAACGAAACCAATCCAACCGGATTTGGTTTGCCAACAACGTATTTAAGCATTTAAGCCACTCTCTTTGGGTTTTTGGCAAGGGGACTGAAAGGGGGGTTAGCAGAGCAGACCTAAATTGCTGTCACTGTATTTTGGCTACTGGTTCTACGCGTCGCTCAGTCGCTTAACATTTCCATTTGATTTTGAGTGTTTTTAATGGATTTGCTTAGCGCATATTAAATAAATCGCTTTTGTGGCTGACGTCAACGTCCGATTTGTTATGGTCATATTTTGTGGGCGGGTCTCATTGAAGCCAATTAAATGCTTTCTTCGAGGCGAGGTGTTAATGCACCTCCAATTTCGGTAGGTTGTTCTATTTCGTGTCCAATTGGATAGTTGATCTACATTAAACTCTCGGAATTTCCAAAATAATCAGTCTTCAAGGCCAAGCACTTTCTCTCGCAAGGTAAACAACATTTTGGCGCCAGTCTTAAACTGATTATCTCAGTTGTTGACAAAAGCAAAAAAAAAAAAAAAAACAAAGAAATAATATATAAATAAATAACAAAAACCGAACGCAAAATTTCTGTCGGGTGTTTCCCTCGTAAGATATTTGCATATTTTTGCATAACATTTAAATCAAATTTCAAATAAATCTTCGTGGCTTCTGGCTGAGGAATTTTTGCGAACAATTACCCTTAAGTCGACTAGGCCATTAATAAAAGCAGTTAAATAAAAAATTTGATTCAAATCGCCTTAAATGGAAATTTTATTGCACCTCGATCAACCAGTTCGATCGCAAAAGTGAATAATGAGCGCAAATCAAGATCTATATACTTAAATATTTTTTACGATGTGCCGAAAACTAATTGGTGTCTGCCTTAGCTCGTTCTCCGTTCTCCATTCTCAATTTTCTAGAGAACGGGAAATTAAATCCGAAATTCTTCATTCTCTGCCTATAAACTATGCACAGTTTGGTATATTTCCTGTTCTACTCTTACGATTGTATAATCCCCAAATAAATGAAATGATCACTAACCTGTTGTAAAATATTGTTCAATTTTCACACTTAATGCCCCATTGAGTTTATGGCATTTTATTCGCTGGGCACCTGTTAACTGTTTAGTTTTAGCCATAAGTGTGAATTGATGCTAAGTGTCTTATAGAGTATATACATTTTTAAAAATTAGCAAAACAACATTTAACATTTATCAAAAAAAATTACATTTTTCATTTCTTTTCTGGCCGTTACACATGCTTTTATTGCGGTTATTTGTGTTTTTTTTTTTTTTGGTATTCGCATATTTAGTACAATTAATTAATGCGGCAGACGTCGACTCACCTTTCATTAACAACATTCCAACTTGGCGCCAAATCAATTAACTGCCATTTCGATTTGAATTTGGATGTGTTGATTTAGCTTTTGTTTTCTTTTATTGCGTAGCTAAGCGAAAAACTCGTAAACTTGCCGAAAATAAAAGCAAAAACATTTCTTGACTCAGCTTCATAAAAAGTATAACTCCATTTGCATAGTTATTCGCTTATATTTACAACAAAAATCACAAACAAAAATATTGATTCATCTTTCAATACTAGTTAGATTCACAAGAAAGTTGTGCCCCAAAAATTAACAACTTGGAGTTAAGGCGTAAATTAATAAACTAAAAACGCTAAATACTATGGCGCCACAAATAATAATTAATAATTATATTAATCGGATTCCCCGTTGTTTTCTTTTTTTTTTCAAAATAAAAATGCGCAAAAAGAAGCCACTTTCCAAGAAAAAATATAGAAAAATATATATGGAAAACAAATAAACTGTCATATTGTAAGTTATTTAAACGATATGCATAATTAAAAACGTATTTGTGACTAACCCAAAACTACAAAATTCTCCGGCAACATGGCACCGGTAAGACCAGTTCCCCATTGTGTATTCCTAAATCTCCGCGATCTTATTATCAAAAAAAAATATATATATTTCCATGGAATTTCGATCATTTTTATGGCCCTTATGGGACATCTGAAATATGCATATTAAAGTCGAATAAAAGAATAAATTGCACATTATGGCAATTACACAGAAGCAGGAATCCAGCCAAGGGAGCCAGAGATTGGGAGTTGTTGTTTGTTTGGTACGATGAAATCGACTTTAAAACGAGAATTCTTACGACTTGTTTGCTGTCAAAATAACAGGCTACCGCTAAAGTCGACATCGTCATCCGCTCAGCATCCAACAACAAACACGATGACGCAGAGCTTCTGATACTGAGACCGAGTCCAAGTCTGGCGACTGGCTGCGATCTCTCAGCTCAGCTCAGCACTGACAGATAACCGGCAAAATATACATAAAAAAAAATAAAAAAAATCATCTCGTTGTTGTTCCGACGACGTATAAAATATCACGACATCGTCAGAATGGATTTAAACTGAAGCGAACGTTTGAGGCGTGCAGAAGCAAAAATACAATACGCAAAGCATATTTTATATATATTTGAAAAAGAGAATTGTGAATGATACTTGAAACAAGTGCAAGTGACAACAGCAACAATAACAACAACAACAACAGCCACAAGTGACAACAACAGCAACAACAACAACAAAATGCACATAAGCAAACAAACATTGAGTGTCAGTGTTGTGGGCTCCATTCTACTGCTCGTGCTGTGTCGGATCGGATCGAGTGCTGGCTATGCCATTGGTCAGGCAAAGTTTGGAAATATCGAGAATTTCCCCTATCAGGTGATGCTCATCGGTAAGCAGCTGTGGCGCAAACGCATCCTCTGCGGCGGCACATTGCTGGACCGACGTTGGATCCTCACCGCCGGCCACTGCACCATGGGCGTCACCCATTTCGATGTCTATCTGGGCACACGGAGTGTTGAGGCCACCGAGCAATTGGGTGGCTTGGCTTTGCGCTCCAATAAGTTTATTGTGCATGAACGTTTCAATCCGGAGACGGCAGCGAATGATATTGCGCTGGTCAAGCTGCCCATGGATATTGAATTCACGTCGAGAATTCGTCCGGCGGCGTTGCCGATTCGCCATCGGATGGAACAGTTTACGGGCATGAGTGTGGTGGCCAGTGGTTGGGGCGCCATGGTCGAGATGACCAATTCGGATGCGATGCAGTATACCGAACTGAAGGTGATCTCAAATACCGAATGCAACGAGGAGTACGATGTGATCACAGCTGGTGTCATGTGTGCCAAGGGTCTCAAGGATGAGACGGTCTGCACTGGTGACTCGGGTGGTCCACTTGTTCTCAAGGGCACCCAGATCCTTGTGGGCATCACGAGCTTTGGACCCGCCGATGGCGATGCTGGCGGTGGCTGTGAGCGCACCACCATTCCTGGTGGATTCACCCGAGTCACACACTATCTGGACTGGATCGAGAGCAAGATTGGCAGCCAGCAACGTCATCAACAACAACAGCATCATCCACAGCATCATCAGAATCACATTTATCGCGATGACAATCTCATTTAAACTAAGTATTTAGTGATCTTTACACTGACTGAAACAATATCATCTAGCTTTATAACTTATATTTGTGATATTTGTCGATACTCTTCTCCATTAGCTAATTTCCCAAAATTATTCATGAATGTGTTGCTAGTTTGTAACTATTTAAATATATCTATTATTTATTCTAATTGTAAGTGGAAAAAAAATGTTCAACCTCCACATCTTGTGAGGTGTCCAAAACAAATAGAAAGCAAACAACAAAACATTTGCAAACAAATAAAAAAACAAAAAAGAGTTGAAAAGATTTTTAACAAAACAAAAACCAAAAAAACCAGCCCGAACTTCTTTTTCTGCTTGTTTTTTGCAGCTGATTTTATTTTAGTCATGCTGATTTTTAGATATCGGAATTCCCGCGAGATTAGCGAGGTAAAAAAAAACTTTTACGTTAATTTTCACCAGTTTAACGTTTTGCTTCTTTGCTTTACATAATGTTTGATAATTTGATATGGGAAGGGGACAGTATTTTACATAAAGCTGAAATATTGACTTTACACTTGAGATCTTCAGCGAGAACTTCAAAACCCACTCCAGTTTTGGCCACTTCATCAGATGACGCAGTTCCGTAATAAAAGATTCCAAATGATTCCATTCTCTTCTTTCAGACAACCACAAAATTAACTGGAGACTGGCAATAAGATGACTTTCAATTTTATTATTTTGTTATTGGTTTGTTCTCGTTCTGTCATAAATTATGTCAGTTCAATTTCAAGTCTAAAACTAAAGCATTGCAACGGGACTTATTCCAAAGATGACGTACACTGATTTATTTAATGACACAAATTCCAAAAAAATATATATTTTTATATTTGTCGATTCGAAACTGACCAGTTTCCAAAGATAGCAAAGTAATTATATTAATTTTGTACCCTTGCTTAAATATTGTTGATCATGTTTGAACCATGAGTTGAAACTTAAGTCTTTGTCATGTCAAAATTCAAACGAAAGTGCTGAAAATCCTAAAGCCACCAACTAAATAATTATAACATACTTAAAACAAGCCCCCCCTACTAAATACTAGATTTCAGTAAACTGGTTATTTTCACTAATTTGTTGAATTTGTTTCCTAAAAAGCACGTGGCGTCTACTAAAGTCAAGGTAATTGAATGTGATCTTTTCTATTTTTTTGAAATGACCTTGAGTTTTTCTATTAAAACTTACATTTAATTAACAACTTTGTTAACTAAATAACAAATCGTGATTGTTAAGATTTGCATTTTTTGCCAACAAGTTCAATTAAAACAATTATGTTACATAAAACGATTTAGAGAACACAGCTGGAGAGTAATTAATGTAGTTAATAATAGTTAGTAAGCCTTTAAATATTGTATTTGTATTCAGAATTAGCTTTATTGTCGTATATGTATATAACTTAGAATTTGAGAAGGGTTCTTTTTTTCTTTGGTGTTTTGTTTGTTGCTTGTTGCATGTATAATTTATATTTAGTTAAAGCACTTGAGTGAAACGTGCTCACATGTCTTCAGATAAAATTGAAGCTAAAGCTCGTAAACATTAGATAACAATCGATATTCGACTAATTTATACTAAAATATTTGGTGTTAGGCTTGCATTTGTGTAAAATGTTTGTGCAGTTGGTTGCTTAAAGAGTGCTCTATATCAAATTGAATTTTGGTTACGTTTCCTTAGCACGCTTTGGCAGATCTTCCCTTCTTTGTCATGAGGCAATCAATGGCGGTAATCACTTCCATAAAGATAATATCGACATCACGCTCAGCATTGATCTGTAATACACAAATAAGCAGTCAGATATTATATATATATATATGTATATATATAATTATGATTAGGTATGTATATACCGTTAGTGTTTTCTCAGAGTACAGTTCCAGAATGGCGCTGGTATTTTGCTTGAATGTGTTCAAACGGGACCGAATTGTCGCCTCATTGTCATCGGCACGTTTCACCGCAGCAGCAGCAGCACGCGCCATGATCCGCTTCACCATCGTATCCTCGGCGCACTCAAAATAGATGACCAAATCGGCTGGCGCAATCTGATCCTCAAAGGCAACGCCCTGGTTCTTCTCGCGCGGATAGCCATCGATGAGGAAACCATTGGAGTTGCCCTGAGCCCGACTAATGGCCGCACTCAGCAGCGACAGCACTTCCGCATTGGGCACTAGACCGCCACTGGTCATCACCTCCTGCAGCTGGCGACCCTTATCCGAGCCGGAGGCAACCTATATGCAATTTAGAAAAGAGAACACATTTATACTTATTTCTTATTATCTTATTTGATTGTTATTACTACTCACCTCATCGCGCAACAAATCGCCGCTGCTCAGATGCGTAAATCCGTATTTCTCTACAATTTTGGCGCATTGTGTGCCCTTGCCACAGCCTGGTCCGCCCAAAATCCAGATAATCGGAATTTCAGACTGTAAAATAGTAGATAGCGATAGCAAAAAAAATGGAAGGATTAGTAAAGCAAAGAATAGCTAAAGAACTACAACTACAATTAGCCAAGTTAGTCGATTACGAAAGCCTTAGTCGAGTTAGCAGAGCAGAGATTTAATAAATATTCTTTTTATTGATTTCATTACGATTTTTTTTGTGATTTTTTTTTGGGTATTTTTTTTTTGTTTTTTTGCAGCCGCCACAGTGCATGCCAGAGACATCGAATTGTATATATACTACAATAGTGTATATTATGCCCAAAGGACTCGCCCGGATGGGCTTACTTACAGCGGCTTGTGCCTTACGCAGTTGCTCCGCTTTCTCTTGTTTCTCTTGGGCCTCCCTCTTCATGGCCATTTGGTGACACATAAATAACTAGTACACAAATGGAATGTGAATAGAGGCATAGTGGCAATACTTAGAATTTTTTGCATAGGATTAAGGTAATCAAAAGCTTCAGCAACTTATTGACTACATATTTAATTTGTCAATCATTTGTGACTTTGAATTTGTGTATCAACAAAAACAATTGCGAAAATTGGCAAGAAAATATACCAAATTAGAAACGGTTTTACAATTATACTTAGACTTATACTTCTATTCCGCAAATCACCTTACATTTTAGTACAAAAATTAAATATATCCTATACTTAACTAGGGTGTACTCAGCTTTTTTTTAGGAAAGGAGATAAATCACATTTCATATGTTTAATGTTTTTTTGTGGAAAACTTAACTGCACTTAAGACTTTTATTACCGAATTTTATACGGGCCACTGACCCCCCTCAATTTCCCTGCCCCTCCCTTGCACACAGTGTACGCCCTTGATAGTTAATATGTAGTTATTAGTTGTGTTGGCATTTCGCCAATAACAAAAGCTAAAATCGAATCCAAACGAAATGTTTGCCGCCAACTTTAGTATACACAATTAGTACAGCCTTCAAAATACGCAATATATACACGATATAGTATATATAGTCAAAAGTTGGGTATATATATAATCTTAGACAGCAGTTGTGTTTGTTCATAATATGTAAGTTGTTGCCCAGTGGCATTGATCTTGAACGCATTCAATTATGCACTCGTGTGTTACGATGTTTTTTTTTTTTTTTTGTGGAAGTTAGAAGTGGTCTTCGATTTAGATCAATTATTTATTTTATCTATTTCACATCAATTAACGCCTCATCAATTAGTTGAAGCACTTGTTGTGCTTTCCATTTGCTGGAATACTTTTGTTGGAATTGTATAAACAATTGAAGTGAACATGGTGGCTGCCTTTAATACAGGCCCATAATGATATGAATTTGCAGTATGCGTAGGCGTTCTTTATTTTTTCACTCTATTTGTTTGCGTATATTATTGCTATCTCTATATATATTTCGATTATATGTATGTGTGTGTATGTGAGACCCCCTCCTCCCTGGTGTCGTTTCGCATGTTCCGCATTGTCGCACCTAACGAACAATTCGTTCAGAAATTTTAAAACAAAAATAAAATACAGCAAAGTAGCAAATCACATAGATTGAATGAAATACGTGCGGATTTGATAATGTACAGGTTGTTTTTTTCTTTTTTTAAATAAATTTCCAACACTTGTGCATAAATTGGCACGAGTTATTTATTGAAATTTTCTCATCATTTTAAAAGCATTGTGCGTGAAAGAAATGATGTTTTTCAAGAGCATATCATTTACGTAAGTTGATTCAGTGACCTATGAATGACATTTGCTAGGATACGTGTACCTTTCAAATATTAATCAAAGTTTTCCATTCCACAGCTGTTAAAGTTCCCAAAAAAACGAAAAGCGCTCAAAAATTCACAAGCAAACACACACACACACACACAATGCACTTATAAAGCCAAAACGGAACTATAACCGACGATCATATAATTAATTTAATTTAGTTTTTGGTGCAGGAATTCCATGCGTCGCGACATTGTGTCGTCGTCGCCGTAGCCTAAACAATATTTAACTAACTAACAAAAAATCAAGCATACATATTATGATGACTGACTAGTTCGGCTGGAGATAAACACACACACATGCACACACGCACAACTAAACGACGACTTGCTAATGAATCAAGACCCGCCAGAAATTCCTGTGTCGCCAGCTTCAACCTGTTCGTCCGTCCAATATATATGCAAATTTTTGGACTTTGACGTCAAAATATAGCCCGGCTTGGAATGTGAAATTTCGGTTTTTTTTTGTTGTTATTATTGAGTTGTTCAGTTATTTTGTTTGCAGTTGTTATTGTTTTTGTTGTGGGAATTTCACAGGCAAACCGTTCACCGGTTACCGGTTTTGTCTTTAATTTATATCAGCTGATGACAAGCAAAACAATAAATAAAAGCAAAAAACAACGTCTCGTTTGTAAGTTTGTTTTTGCTTGTAAAAGGCAGCATGCTTGGCAGAAGAAATTGCATCAAGGTCAAGTGGATAGGAATGCAGCTGCTACGAGCTTTTCAGAGCCATTCAAATCCGAAGGTCAATCGAGCTGACTCGAGGATTGCCCTACTCTAATCTCTTAACTAATCGTCTTGATTCACACGTACCAGTCCAATTGGAATGCATAGTGAAAGCTATAAATTGCTTCAAAATAAATAAAACTAGTACACACGCACACACACACACAACACACTCACTCACCATGATGATGTATATTATGTATATACGATTCTGCGGTAGTGGGCCTGATTGTAAGCAAATCGCGTCAGGTTTGTAGTTGATGGCTGTCAGCTTTAACTGTTTGTTTTCAATATTAACAGCTTTGTTGCTTCTGCAATAATTAGCGGCAGACACTTTTCCGTAGTGGCGATTTTCCACCCTTAATGCAGCATGTGTCGAGAGCGACAGAATGCAAAGCTTTAGCTTATTGGCTAACGGTTTCAAAAAGCTATTGCCGCGCAGCTTTGCGGAAGCTTTATTTACTTGTCGCTTCTGTGTGCTTACAAATACAAATTTCTGAAAAAAATAAATAAAAATTTTGGGGCAACATTTTGATTGTTTTTCCTATGTTGTTGCGTTTCAGGCTAGTCTTTGTGGCATACAGATATATAGATATAAAGATATATATATATACAAATGCACCATTAGCATCACCAATGATCCTCAACGATGTGAGTTATTTTATAACCGTTATGCTGGAAAGTAACCAAATATTTATTGAAAAATACCGAGATTAATAAACTTTGTAAAGTAAATCTAACCTTATAAAATTATTTACATATTTTATAAAGGTTTGCTTGAAGTATGACAAATTCGGATTTTATTTTCAGCACGGGTAGCCTTACCACATTCGCGTTGCAATTATACGTAAATGCTATAATTATTATACGCAAATCATATAATTATCGCGCATTTTATGCGCCCGTGCGTATAAATTAACAGAAATTAAATGTACAATTGATTGGGCCATTTGGGCAATCATCAGCTGATATAATACAGAAATGCTTGTATTTGCTTTGATTCGCTAACGGAAATGACGAGCAGAGGCGTAGTATGTGTTAACTGTTGGCACCAACACTGAAGCAGCTCATCGTGTGTTGGAAACGGTTCATCCGTCGGCAGTATTACAACACTAAAACTGGGCAACTTTGGCGCACTGCGCCTGAAGCCTTCGTTGTGCAAATGCAAATCAAAGCTAATCTTGAAATTGCGCAATTCTTTGTTTCTTTCGTTGTCATCGTCAGTCAATTGCAGCTGGATGATATCCAACTTTTCAAAGATTTCTTGAAATTTCTTAAAGCTAGGCTCAGCTTTTAGATGATTTACAAGGCTTTTGCTGGGTTCTTCGTGACAAGGTCTTTTACTCTGCTCGTGTGGCTCTGATTGTGCTTTGCGTTTGCGTGTCTCAAATTTGAAATCCAAACTGTTAGTATCCTCGAGTGTCGTCACCTGATGGCTCATAATTTGCTGCTTGACCTCACACATGCGCTTTTTGGTTGCATTATAAAATGGCGAGGCTTTTATGTGTGTAGGCACCGGCTTATTGCCCAGCGCCTCATCCAGTAAAGCCCAAATGCAATGCTCGGTTGTTATCACAGCAGCAGTTGATGTTGGTGTTGGAGTGTTTGCTTGATGCTTGACAACAATGTATCCAGCGCGTGAGAGTGTTGAGTAAACCAGATAGTTGTTAAACTTCTCGCTGGGTGCCTCACCTAGGAGCAACACATAAGCCTGCTCCACAGAGACAATCATTTCGCAGTACTCCAACTGCAAGCGACTCTACAAGAGCAACAATTACATATAATAATAAGGAGATACATCACATGTATTGCATATTGAATACACACCAATTCGAGCAGAAATAAAGCCTCGTAATATTCTAAATAGAGTTTACCCTGTTTGCTGTAACCAAAACTTTCAAATTTACCATCTTTGCGCAGGACCTCAGCAGCCTGTTGATCCTCGTGCCATTGCGCTACGGCACGTCCTGCCTGACGCTCAATGCGCCGTGTGGACAATTGTCGACGTAAATTGCCTGCAATATTAAATATTTTATTTTTACTTATGCCAAACATTTGTCGTTCAAACCATAGGCATTTTTTAGCTCCTCTTCCTCAGCTGAAGTGCCTTCAATGCTGGTTCGCTTCAGACCGACCGCAGGCGTGTCAACTTCAGCATGTCGTTCCATAATGAGGTCCGTAGCACTAAAATTTACCGTGTCACAAAAAATGTCCTTCGTTTATTCACAACGCACCTTAGAAACTCTCTTTTCGATGTAATTTCAATGGAGTTCGCGCTGTCCATTTTATCTGCAAGCAACAAACAGCTGTTAACCTCAGCGTTGCCAGACCAATTCCAAATTACCATGCTCGAGCGGAACAAGTTCAAGCTGTGGAACCACTAACTAGTTCACTTGAATTATCTGCCGTTGCAATAACTATAAATTAAGGTAATTTTTCATTGAAAATTGTATATTTAAAGTCTACTAAATATTTATTTGGGTTGCTTAGTCGATGCAAACCACAACTTCTGCCTGATGACACTAATTGAAACTTGTGCATAAGACTACATTAACCGGAAGTGTTTTGCTTACATGCACGTTTTTATTTTTATATGTTTTCCGTGATTTGCCATACAAAAATCTCTCATTTGGTAATAATAAGCAGACGATTGCGACATTACTACCGCAACATGGACTGCACGGAACTATTGCCGCCTGCCTCGGTGCGTGGCATGAATGTGCTGCAGCGCGCTGAGTTTCAAAAACGTGTCCAAATTCCGAGACTTCGAGTGCCCGAATCGCAGGTGCAGCGAGTGATTCCATTGCTGAAGAAGATGCTGCTCAAAATGGAACATCTGCAGCCGGTGCGGGCAGTGCCGAATGCACGTGAAATACTCCTACACCCATTGCCCGTGAAAAGCTGGCAATCGCTTCCCGTTAATGAGCTTGAGGAGCAGCATGTGACCGAGGCAAATTTCTGTCACGATGAACTCGAGTTGAGCTACGAGAACTGGACCGCAAATGAAATACTCAAAAGTGTGCTGCCAGCGGATGAGGAGGGCCTCACCTCCTTCTCACGCATTGGACACATTGTGCATCTGAATCTGCGCGATCATCTGCTGCCCTATAAACAACTCATTGGCGAAGTGCTCCGCGATAAGTTGCCCAATTGTCGCACTGTGGTTAACAAGGCGGCCAGCATTGATAACACCTATCGCAACTTTCAGCTGGAGCTGATATGCGGCGATGCCGAGTATCAGGTGGAGACCAAGGAGAACGGTGTACCCTTTGAGTTTGATTTCTCGAAAGTCTATTGGAATCCACGTCTGTCCACCGAACACGAACGCATTGTCAAACTCCTGCAGACCGGCGATGTTCTCTATGATGTATTTGCTGGCGTCGGTCCATTTAGTGTGCCCGCGGCAAAGAAGCGCTGTCAAGTGCTGGCCAACGATCTGAATCCCGTTAGCTATCACTGGCTGCAGCACAATGCCAAGCGGAACAAGTGTCTGGCCCACATCCAAATGTTCAACAAGGATGGACGCGAATTCATACGCACAGAGCTGCGTGAGGATTTACTGCAGCGCTGGAAATCGCCTCCAGCTAATACATATAGCATTCATATTACGATGAATCTACCAGCGCTAGCTGTTGAATTTCTGGATGCATTTCGAGATCTATATACAGAGGAGGAGCTGCCCAAGGATCTGAACTATCCGACAGTGCATGTCTACTCCTTTGCCAAGGGCGAGGACACCAAAACGCTGGTGCAGCAGCTCGTGGAGCTCAATCTGGGTGCAACGTTGGATGATGCGTTGCTGCAGGGCATCAGTTTTGTGCGTAACGTAGCGCCCAACAAGGACATGTACAGGGTGTCCTTCAGACTGAACCGTGAGCTATTGACGACGCCTAAACAGACAATGCGCAAACGTCCTTGTTCTACGGAAGAGGATGTCTTGGCAGAAGCAGCAGCCACTGCTACAAAAGTGAAATGCATTTGACCAAGTTAACAAATAAAGAGTCGATTATAATATAAATGTGCGAATATGTGTTAGAATGTCCTAACTGAAGAATTTATCTGTATATAAAGGGAACGAACATCTTTCACATCTAAAATGGATTCACATCTAAAATGCTGATTAGACGCATTTTCACAGCGATATCAGCGTTTGAAAAAACTAATTTTAGTTATATAAAAATGACAAAGAGAAAGCTGCACACCCTTCCATGTCAAGCTATGGTTTCACCTCTAAATTAGTTCTGATTTAAATTTGTTTAGTATGATTCCAAGTTTACTCAAAAAAGTATTAGACACTTGTATCCTTCCGCCTCTTACAATTTACGCTTATGCCATTTAAAGTGGGTGCAGGTTTCTTCATTTGTATTTACAGCAACAAAATGGGTCGCAACAAGGCCAACAACAAGAAGGGAGGGGGAGCAGCTGCGAGTGCAGGAGCTGGAGTCGCCAAAGCATCAGCCAAGCCGGCACTCAACAAATCCAAAAAATCCAAGAATGTGTTCAAAGTGAACACCAACAAGGGCACGAAGAAGCCCAAGGAAGTGCAGGGCAAACTGAAGCAGGTGAGCCAAGTCAAGAATCCACCAACTCGCTAGTCAAAATAATAGCAATCGTTTAATTTTGCAGCTTAAGGAGAAAGTGAAGTCCAAGCAGGAGAAATTGGATGCAACGCTGAAGGAGCTGCACACGGATTTGGTCGTCAAGAAGCCAAAGCCAAAAGTGACGCCCATAAGGAACAGCAGAAAGCCACCGGCCGATGCCACCAAGGTGACCGATACTCTGGACAAGCTCAAGTTCTGAGAAGCACCTAGGGCCAAATGATTACAATCTGTTAATTCTGATAGTTCAAAGGTTATACAAATATATATTAGATATTTTGACAACAAACACAAAAAAGATAAAAGCACTAGACGACAATGTCGATGACAGCCGGAACTGTAGGCGAGGGCGTGGTTGTAGTGGTGGTAGTGGTAGTGGTAGTAGTTACAGCATTCCAGCCGAAAAGATTGCGCACCAGGGTATCTAGTTGGGCCGTGTCAATGCCCTCCGCCTGCAACTGGTTGAGCACCGTCTGAGTGCCGGGCAGGGCCAGCCAACGTTCGTAGACGACCTGAAGAGCCTGCACTTTAGTCCAGAACTGGGCAAAGATGCCATTCATCTGCACCTTAGCCTGAATGGTGGTACCAATGACATAAGTTGGGAAGTACACCTCTAGTTCGTTGAGGAATCCCTGCCAGCCGAAAACGCTGCCCGACAGATATGGATATTGATTGAGCAGCGTTACGACCATCTCCATCTCCTCGACCTCTAGTGCGCCCCCGGATGTCAACAGCTGCTGGTTAACCCATTGACGTAGGATTATCACTTCCGGTTGGGAGAGTAGACGCCAGCGTGCCATGAATCCTGCATTGCTGTTCAAGATGCGCACAAACGCCTGGAACTGGCCATCGTTGATCAGATAGCGTATAAACAATTGGTTTATTGGCCTGAACTGCACCAGGGCAAAGATATCGGTAAGTTCCTGTCCCAAATCCATTGGTGGTGGAACGACTTCTACAGCGGCTCCACTTCCAGGCTGAATGAGAGCGGCGCTCAGGCCACAACCAAAGCAGAGCAGCAACAAACAAGCGTATGTGGCACTCATGTCGGAGACGATGTGGGAGTTGTGATCTGTAGCAATAGAAGCATCTGGTTTTATGCCAAATCTGGCCACCTTCTGGCCTATTTGCCTATTAGATTAGATTATTAGTGATTTTGCCGCAGCAGCCGTATGTTGATTTTTCAACTTACGTCTGTATCCAATGCGATAAGAAATTGGCCAACTGTTCGAACTATCTAAAGTTCTGCAATTTTAATCTTGTGACCGGAACTAAGTAAACGGGCGAATGAGTGATTTGTTTTTGTGTGCTTTATTCCCAAAGTAAATTACCAAAAATCCAGTAGACCGACAATGAACGTCAAACGAACACAATTTGATAATAATAATAATAATAATAATAATAAGAATAGTAATAATAATAATAGTAATATTACCGCAACACACAACGAAGGGGTGCTTAAGTTTAGTAAGTTATTCATTCTTATAGTCAACCGATTCCCAGCAGACAGTTTTTAAACTTATTGAGCCATTAATGGAGCTAAATACAGACTTATCTTGGAACAGTTACTATTTTAGTGTACCTATTTTAGTATTAATATAGAAATAGAGCTAGAGAACTCAACAAACAATGATTTATTCTTTGATTTGGATTATTCGTTCAGAAGAACTTAAACTTTTCATGAAATTTAGGTTGAAATACTTCTTGAGAGAAAAGAAAACAATTTCTGGATTATAAATGTCCCTTAGAGTAATATGAGCTAAGTGAGAAAGAGAGTTCTCAACACCCTAACAAAAAAGAATATTACATATGGGATCTGCAGATGATCATTCGATAAAGTAATTATCCACAAAGAGTTTTCCAGACTTAGAACAGAAAATTGAAGGACTTAATAACATTTTTATAACGAAGAAAGATTATAGCAGCAGGAAGTTCTCAAGTCCCTAGCAAAAAGTATAAATTATTATTATAAATAGTTCTCCAAGTTTAGAACAGAAAATTAAATGAATTGATTGTTATACGAACTCCAGAAAAAGAGAGATTACAAATTCAGTAAAGCAGACCTCTATCAGACAAAGTGCTCCACTTCACTTAGTTCACCATACACAATATCTGTGGAATCGGTTAGCTATATGCCTTTTGGCAAGATTACGTATACATCTGGGGGGTATTTGCATTAAAGAAAGTTCGTTTCCAAACCGAACTTGTGTGACTTAAGCTTAAAATACAAGTCGATACATTGATAAGAGCTAACTTAACCGATAAACTGATAAACGCATGACGTCAAACAGCGGGATTCCCTCCTAGGCACCATCCTGACCCTTGCGTCGCAGCCAGCTGGGCATATAGTCACGCAATGCCTCGCCCAGTTGGCGATAGATCATGAGCGCCAGTATGGGCAGAACGAGGCGTGCATCCTTGAACAGATAGACATAGCAGGCCACCAGGAAGAGCACCAGATCCGTCGAGTAGCTCAGCGCAGAGCGCACCTTCTCATGGGCCTGCTCCTCGGAGCGCGATTGCAGCAGCGCCAACGTTGCCACCTTTTCGAGCAGCTCACGATCGAGGGCGGAGATGGAGGCGCTTTCCAGGGCGAGGGCATTGGAGGGGGGTCGGGTCAGCGAGGTATCACGGGAACGTGTGCTCGAGGGCACTCGCCGTTTGATGACACGTTTCACTTTGACCAGCCGGGTGCGTCCGCGTGCATCTGGACGCGCCTCGACCATCTCGCTCATTACACTCTCCGTGGTCGCATCCGAATCCTGTTTGTGCTTTGTCTTTGGTGGCGGCACAATCAACACCGTGGGATACACCGGCTCCTCATCCTCCACCTGCAGCTCCTGCTCCTGCTGGGGTGTCTTGTGCATGGCATGACTGCTGGCCACATCGCGCACATGGACTAGCTGCTCCCGCTCCGAGATGGACAAGCGACGCTCGCGACTCACAACTGGCGGTATCAACAGTTGTTGTTCTTGATCCTGTTCGCGTCGCTGCTGATGTTCCGCGGCAGCATTCTCATCGTCCTCGTCATCTTTGCTGCTGTTGCCCATGCGCTTCAGTTCATCGGGATCGAGATAGAGCGGCTTGTGGTATTTGTGGGTGTTGCTCACCTGACGCACCAGATCACTGTAGTGATCGACAGCTGCGTGCGCTTCTTCCTCCATCAGTCGCTCCTCCTGCTTGCGACGCAGCTCCTCCTCCTCCTTGAGCTTTCGCTTGGCCTCCAGATCGGCAGCAATCGCCGCCGCATTGGTCTTCTCCAACGGATTGGATAACTCCGCATTGGCCTCGGTGTTCTTTTCGGTGGCGCTGCGTTTATCCCGACTAAAAAAGGACTTGATGCCCTTGGCCAGATCCAGTTTCAGACTGGAGCTTGGCGCTGCAACCGGGATGGATGCCGGGCTGCTGGGAACGCTTGCCTGGATGCCATTGCCATTGCCATTCCCATTATCCGGATTACTAATAGCTGGACTGCTGGGCTGGGTTGGGCTGGCAGATTGCTCCACATGCTCGTTGGACGAACGCTTCAAGATGGGCTTGGGCACAAAATCCGGACTGGCTAGCGGCATTGGTCGATTGAGCACAACGGCTGCTTGCTCCGGTGTCGGAGCCCGATATGGTGTAAAGGTGCCGCCGCCCATGTGGCGCGGATGATATGTTTCCAGGTCCCGGGGACTGGGCGAACGTGTGCGCGCCAACAGCTCCATTTTGAACTTCTCAATGGAGTCCTGATCCGTACTGGCTGTGCTCTCCGTATAGTCGGAGCCCATATCGTAGCCACTCTGCTGCTGTTGCAGCTGATCCTCATCCAGATTCTCATCCATTTCCTCGCTGTCTTCGGCTGTGCTCTCCGTGCGATCCTCCTCCTCCATATCCTCCTCCTCCCGACTGTCGCCGCCACGGAGCATCAGACTCGTGCTGGCGCGTGTTAGATTCTTTAGATCCACCATGTTGACATTCTCCCGCGAATCCCATTTGCGCCCCATGTGCGGCACCATGTCCGCCGACTGGCGACGTAACTCGCTGCGCCGCTCAAAGGATGCCCTTTCAGCCTCCGTCATGGAGCCGAGACGTTTACGCATGTTGCTCGCTGGCACGTTGGTTGCGGCTGCGGCAGATGCCTTCTCCTTGGCCTTCGATGCCTTGGATGCCTGTTCCAGTTCGACGGCCTCATAGAAACGTGCCATGGCCCGCTCGTAGAGCAGTTCCGTGGAGCTGACGGATCGACGCAATGGGAAGGTCGTGTGCAAATTGGTAAACTCCAGAAAGGCCAGATCCGGTGCCGATATGGATATCGGTGGCGGCTGTATGGCATCCTCCAGTTCCAGCTCGAAGGAATCTTGCTCTTTGAAAGAGAGGGAGAAAAGGATATGTTAATAGGAAATTTGGGAGCTTTGGGAATTACAGAAATTGTGATGATAAATTTCCTTTATAAATAGCTATTGAAACACCATCCTTAACAGAGCAGGGAGGTTAAATGTCAAGCGATATAGCAATAATAATTCTGATGACAAAAATGTATGTATTTCAAACACAATATTTTGAATTTAAAATTTAATAATGTTTTCGAAATATATATATTTAGAATGCTATAAGAACAGATGATTTAAGAAAAAATGATAAATTTTTTAATATACAATAACATATTTTGATTCAAGACAAATTTCGAAATGAATATATATTCAAAAGCTATAAAAACAGATGATAAATGGAAAAATGTTAAATTCATGAATTTAAAATACAACATTTTGAATGAAGTAATTTTTTATGATAATATTAATAAAGTTTACGAAATGTGTAAATTCAAAAAGCTATAAAAACAGATGATAAAAGGAAAACAGTAAAATTTATGAATTTAAAAAAAAAATACTTTTAAGTGATTTTTCAAGATAAATTTAATACAGTTTGCGAAAATGCTATAAAAACAGATGGTAAAGGAAATCAGAACTTAAGACAAAGTGCATTAAATATGAATTTCCGATATGATATTTCAAAACAATTCCAATTTCCCCAGCGACCTGGTTATTGGAGGACAGCACTTACTATCTTTATCCTTGACCTTGCTGTTCTTGTCGAAGACCACCAGCATGAACTCATTGCTGGTGTGGACCTCGTCGTGTTTGTCCGCTGCTGGCTTCTGGAAGCGCCTCTTCGACACTGGCGTCGTGGGCTGCTCCAATGGAGGTGTTGGTGGCGTCACTGGTACGGTTGGTTCTGGCACAGTTGGTTCTGGCTCGGGTGCACTGATCTCAATGATGGGCAATTTCTCACCAATGCTGGCACTGGTCGCAATGGCAATGGCCAAAGCAGGCACATTCTTGGCTGGACTCAGAGCATGCGAGGAAAACCGGCGCACGTTCTGATTGACACCAAGCTGGACGGGCTCCGCGCTGCGCTGCAGAGCCGGCGTCGTCTTAATGGGACTCTTGCGCAGATCCTGTGCCGGCGGAGGAGGAACACGCTCCAATTTTGCGGTTTGCGGTGGCCTCGGCAGTGGTTGTGGTGACTTCGATGGGGACTTATCCTTGGGCTTGGGATTGAAGAGCTTGAGTGGCGAAATTCCGGTGGGAGATTTCGTTGGCTTCTCCTGCTGCTTATCCAACAGGGCCGTTGTGGTGATCACCGTCAGATTTAGCTTAGGATTGGAGCCGGGTCGACTGCCAGCTTGAGCTGCAGAGTCGGCGCTGCTCAGCGACGGGCTCTTACGCACATTCATCTTGAGCGCTTGATCCGAGGTGCCATAGGCCATCTCATGGCGCAGCTCCTCGCTGTCCACCAGCTGTGGCGTCGGCTTGCGTGCACCCCGCGGCGATTGCTTCGGTGAGGCGGACATGCTCGTCCCCGCATCTGCATGCGGACGTGGCGGCGATAACGTCTTGCGACGTGGTGGTACCGGTTTCGATTTGTCCCCATTTCCATTGCTGCTGCGCTCATCGCCAGCGATTTTGGTGGCCGACTTGGGCTTCGTAATGCCACGTTTGGGATCCGGTATGAAGAGCAGCTCCGACTCCTGCGACGGCTCACTCAGTCCATAGGGATTCTCGGCCTTGACGCGAAACTTGTACTCGGATCCTTCGATCAAGTCGTGGAGTGTGGTGCTCAAGGCACGCGTCGTTGCCGCCTTTAGCCAGACATTCCACCCAATGCGAAAGTATTCCACAATATAGTTGCCAATCTTGCAACCACCGTCATCAAGTGGAGCTGTCCACGACAGTGTGGCCGACTTGCCAAAGGACATGTTCAGACGTGGAGTACCGGGAGCGTTGGGCCTGGCCGTAACAGTGACCAGAAACGAGGTGATATCTTCGCCCAGTCTATTCCAGGCACGCACCATGTACTCGCCTCGATCCGCACGCTGCACATTGTCAATCTTCAGCAACGAATTCTTATCTGTGTTGATCACCTCAAAGCGACCGCCCGGCGGGATGACTTCACCCTCATGCAGCCAGGTGATGGCTGGCGGTGGCTGTCCAGCCACGCCCACCTTGAGACGCACCACCTCCTCCGCCTCGACGATGAGGCCATCCTCGTAGGTGCGTGGCAGGCGTATTTTGGGCGGTGCCTGCACCTGAAGTCGACTCTTGGTCACCACATGACCGGCTCGATTGGTCGCAGAGCATTTGATCTCACCCTCATCGGTCAGAGCCACCTGATGGATGATCAGCACACTGACATCGTTCTCGTTGACGATCTTGGTGCGACGACTGCTGAATATCTCGTAGCCATCCTTGTACCAGCTAATCTCTGGCGGCGGTTCACCCAAAATGCGCACACGAAACTCGATGCGTTCATCCTCGACGGCATTCATGTCCAGCAGTTCCTCTGCGAAACGAGGCACACTTATCGCATTCCTTTGCAGCGTCACCGTCAACGGATCGGACAGCTCGCTAGCATCGGAGCGTCCAACAATGTTCTCCGCAAAACAGCGAAACTCGTAACGCCAACCCGGTTCCAGTCCACTAATTTGAATCTCACAGCTTGAGATTGGTGTGGGCGTAGCACGCACCCAATGGGGCGAACCGACGCGTCGCTGCTCGACCGTATAACCGGTGATGGGAGAGCCACCGTCCAGCAGCGGGCGTTCCCAGCGCAAGTTAACCACATCGGGCTGTTGCTCAGAGAGCGCCAGTGGCGTCAGAATCGGTCGGCCCGGCGGAGAGGGTCGTTCTAAAATATAGAAAGAAAGAACAAATCTCAGGTAAATAATGCACTCAATATTCGAAAGAAAAATCTCTCGCGTTTGCGCTTTTGAAAAAGAGTCTTCAAATCGAAAGTAAATTGACCAACGACTACAAGTTACCACATATGCATTAAATAAGTATTTAATATTTAAACTACGCGCTTAAACTTTCCAAATAGTCAAGGTAAGCTTAAATCGTTACCTTTCGATTATTTACAACCGTGGTGAGTTATCGAAAATATGATATCAATTGAGTGTGCTTATGCAAATCGAATTAGATATCGGCTTAATACACATGTGTATATTTCATAGATTATTAATTTTCTACCTCAAGACATTTAGAATATATCTTAATCGATAGAAATGAACTGCGTGCGACTACTTTACACAAATATGTCCACATAAGCACGGCTCTTATTCACGATGTACAAAAAGGTACGCTTAAAATGGTTACTTATCGATTAAAAACATGATGAATTATCAAAAATATGATTTCAGCTGGCTTTGCTTCTGTAGATAAACTCGGATTAATGAATTTCTACCTGTAGAGCTTATAAACATAACCACCTCATAATTACACCCTATTTATAAATTTAAAAATGCATACAGGGTATAGAAACATTACTTTAGCTGTCTTGAGATTTTAGGCCAAAAAAATACAGAAAAAGATTCAAAAAATCGGGTAAAGCGGACGCCGTCACGTCAATGGTCGGCTATACGGCAACCACTTGAGTGTGCGAGTGTCTAAAAATAGCACAAATTCTAGCGCTCCCACCAAACTATGTGGCCTATGTATGCGCGCTCTCACATCCAATTAGATTTCTTTTCTTTTTGGGTGAATATATTTTCAAAATGTTCAAGTTTTCTATTGCGATATTATGGAATTTTGATTGTGGACATTTTGCGCAAAACTTGCCTGCAGATTTCCAATGCACATTCTTTTTCGGCCGTCCACTGTGTGCGGTCTGCAGCTTGCCCGGTTGATTGCCCATTTCGAATACTAAATATTTAACCTATTTTGCAATTAGTTGTGCATATATAGAAGTTTCTATATATAGGCTGCCCGTTCTTAACTTCACGCACTCGCGTCGTTACAATTCGTTTTCAAAATACGGTTTCGATTGCGTTTTCAACATGTAATTACTACTCAATTTAATAGTGTAAATTTCGGAATTTATAGTGGCGAAACGCAATCGATGCCATTTTTACGGAGCGTTAAATAATCCGTTCGTCAGTACAACCAGGCATTCCACACACACAATAAGCTTTGGGCGCTAAGAAATGTCAACGGCAACTAAAGCACAGAGTTGCCGGTACTATGAAATATTGCAACAGCTGCGAGCCTATCGATCCACTAACATTTTTTGGTTCGATTAGTAATCGATAGGGAAGCCATACTAATAGAATATAACAGTACTGATAATTGTTGTTTTCATTTGTTGATTGCTTGCATTTCGCGTTCAATTTATTGTAATTCACTTTGCAGCAGGGTTTTTCTCGAGCGATATTTAAGTTATATCGATATTCAGCTATTGTGACCTCGCTTATCGATATGACAAACACATCGCTAGCTGTTTATTTCTTACATCCCCAAACTTTACAACAAGCGCAACGCAGGTGTCTCTCCGAAAATAAAACCACAGAAAATAGCTTGTTTATGTTAAGCAACTAAATTTAAACGATAAATCGCAAGGCACTCAAGAAGTATACAAACTTCCCGTGTTTTCGGTTTCTGTTGCTTGTAATCTGTGTGTGTGTGTGTCCATGCGCGCTTATGTGAATTTCAGTGCATATGTGTGCGTGTGCGTAAGGTGTAATGATTTGGAGGCTGTGAAACTGTCGCTGCGGCAATTGAATTAGAAACAAAGACCAAGTTGACGTTGCTGTTGCCAGTGCAGTTTGATTGACGATCGCGTCAGCTGCAGCTGCAGCAGCGGCGTCGCCAAATAAGCACACGCACGCACACACACACACACACACAACAGACTCAGCGAAAAAGCAGCAACAGCAGCAAAAACAACAATAACAATGGCTGGCACGGCAACCGCAACACCAATGGAAATTGACGAATTTATAAATGGAGCGCTCGTCTCTTGGGTGAGTTTGAGAGTGAAACATGCTCAGACATGCTCACCAAACTGAACAACAGCAACGTGATTGGCATATCAAAATATTTCAATATTTAAAGTGTTTCAATTTCCATACATAACACACACGTACATATGTGTACTCACACACAAAAACACATTTACTCACGTTTCCGCAACGCAGCCCCCCAAGGTCATTGTAACTGTGGCTATGCTTGTCACTTCAACTACTGCTGCTGCTACCGTTTACGACCCCAGCAACAACAACAACTCTTTTTTTATGCTGTCATTAGCAGCGGCTGTTGTTCGTCGGTTGCCTTTTGTTTGCCAATTGCCAAGAACTGAGAGTTTTGCTCAACCGGCTTTTTTATACCCTGTACAATTGGAACTCTTGAAAGTGGGCATATTTTTAGCAATTCTTATTCTAGGTGTATATATTGATCAGCAGACCTATATATTTGATTTATTTTTTTGGCCTGTTTACAAAAATGAAAAAAAATGTTTCCGTTAACGAAAAAGTTTATATAAAAAAAAGTTGTGCAAAATAGGAGAAGAAATTTTGAACGTTGCAAAACTGAAATCCACATACACATGTTTATTTCCACATAAAAAATTATACATTTTTGTAGGAGAAGAGTTATTTGTGAGAGAAAAAATGATTTTAATTGTCAAAAAATAGTATACTTATTAGGGCCGTAGGGGCGAGAATATTAATTAGTTAATTTTTTGGCAATCAGCGGGAGTTTTTGTTTTTTTTAGATTCCACAAACGAAATATATTGCATTATAATTTTTTAAATGTCATCGCTTAGTCGAGCATTCCCTTAATAGAACTCTCTCACCTGTTGCGCTGGTTGTGCTTTGTGCCGCAGAAGTTCAGTGCACCATTTAAAAAGGAAATGTTGCTAATTAAGTTGACAATTGTCGCTAGTTGTAGTTTTTTTTAAGTGATTTCATTGCAGTTAGTGATCGGTGCCAACGCATCATTTGTCGTTTCGCTTTCAGTTGGAGTCATGTCTGCCACGTGCCGAGCTGCTTGCTGGTTACACCTCGCTGCTGGATGGTCTCATAATACACAGTGTTTGGCTCCAGATCGATCCGGAGCCGCAGAACAATCCCAGCGAGCTGCTCACCGATCTCAGCGGCAATTCGCTGAGCATTGCTCGTGCCAAAAACTTTGAGTGTATTGTGCGTAATTTGAAATCCCTGTTCGAGGAGGAACTCGGCCAGACGATCCTAGTGCTACCGGATGCATACCAGCTGGGTTATTATCCGGAGAGCAAGCACGGCTTGGAGCAGATGAAAACACTGCTTACTCTGTTATTGGGTGCAGCTGTTCAGTGTCCCAATAAGGAGCTATTCATTGCCCGGATCAAGGAACTGGATCTGGAGACGCAACATGGCATTGTGGCGCTGATTAAACAGGTAACGGATAGCCATAGTCTGGTGCTCACCGAGGACTCCATCGAGCGTCTGTCTGCCGAGAATATGTACGGCCACATTATGCGACTGACCAAGGAACGCGATCACATGTACTTAAAGTGGATCGAGACGGTGTGCGTGGAACCTGAACTAAATGCCAGCGATGGCAACGAATGCGGCACGGGCTGTGTCACTGTTCCACGTTCACCCTCCAGCGGAACGGCCACATCAACGCCCTCGTCATCCTCAAATTCGGAGAGCAATCATTTGGCCGTCGAGTGTGCGGATTTGCGTTCCAAAAATCGGAAATTGCGACAGGAACTGTAAGTGCCCCAATCCTAATCTCAATCTCATCAAACTGCAAATCTCTAATTCTCAATTGCAGTGAGGAGAAATCGGAGAATCTGCTGGAGCTGCGCGAAGAGCTGGATGACAAAAAGCAGCGCTTCGACAAGCTACGCCAGGAGGTATGTTTTTCTATATCTTATTATATTAAATATCTTTCACTAAATAAAAATTTATATGAACAGAGCCAGGATTGGTTTACCGAGGCCAAGCGTGCGTCTGCCTATCGTGATGAGGTGGACATTTTGCGGGAGCGTGCCGAACGCGCCGATCGCTTAGAGATCGAGGTGCAGAAGTATCGTGAGAAGCTCGGCGATTCTGACTTTTACAAATCACGTGTAGAGGAGTTGCGCGAGGATAATCGCGTTTTACTCGAATCCAAGTAAAGTGTAGCAGCACAGACATCTCAGTGATTAAAATGTGATAACTAGTCTCTAATTATCTTACCCAACAGAGAAATGCTGGAGGAGCAACTGCAGCGTTCGCGCAAACGTTCGGAACATGCCATCACCTTGGAATCGGAGATCATTAAATACAAACAGAAGCTCAATGATATGGCGCTCGAGCGTGATGTAGATCGTTCCAAACTGGAGGAGCTGCTCGAGGAGAATGCACAGCTGCAGCTGGTGGCAAAGAATTTAAATTCCACACAGGAGATTGACAAATCCTTCTCGGACAATGAGGATGATTGCAATTCGGGGGACAACAGCTTATCCGAGCAGTTGACAAACAATGCACAAACGCGTGCTCTCAAACTGGAGCTGGAGAACCGACGACTAACTGCTGCACTGGAGCAATTGAAGGAGAGCAGCTTTCATGAGTCCACCAGCAAAATGCTCGAGCTAGAAAAAGAGAAGAAGAAATTGTCGCTGAAAATCGAACAAATGCAGGAGAACATACAAAGATTGACGCAACAGAATGTTGAATTGGAGAGCGTATTCAAGAACGCACTCGATGAGAACAAGAAGCTGCAGGATGCCGTCGACAATCGCCAGAAGAGCTACGATCGCCAGAGTCTCGAGCGGGAGGCGGATCGCCAGAAGCTCTCCGATGCCGAGGAGCATGTGGAAACACTCAACAAGGAGAAGCAACGCATTCAAACTCTCAACGAGAGCATTCAACGCAGAGCCGATGATTTGGAACGTCTCGCGGAGAGCAAAACGAAGGAGCTGGAACAGTATGCCGAGAAGACACAACAATTCGAGGTGACCAAACAGAAGCTCTACGAGATTGAGGCCAAGGTCTGCACGTATGAGCGTGAGAATGCCAGCCTGCTAAAGGAGGTCTCCAAACTGAAAGAGAGTAGTGAACAGAAATCTGTGCAGCTGGACGAGAGCATCAATCGGCTGGACACCCAAGCTAAGGAGTTGATGCGCCTCGTCAAGGTGCAGGAGGAGGTAGAGCAAGTGCAGCAAAAGTTTGTCGAACTTGAGAAACAGAATCAGGAGCTTAGCTCACAGCGTAACATTGATCGAGAAATGATAAGCATGTTGCGCAATGATCTGGTCAACGGCACCTTAGTCTCCAAGAAGGTGCGCCACAATCTCGAGAAGCTCGGGCTCGATGTCAACGATGACGAACCGGTTGAACTGAATGTGGAGCATGTCGTGGAGAAACTGGTACGCAATCCGGAGACCTTCAAGACAGTGCGTGAAATAATGCTGAGCGTGAATCGCGAACAGCAGCAACAGGAGACGGGCGTCAAATCGGACATGTGTGTCCTGTGTCATCGCCAGGAGATCTTCACAGTCGAAAAGAACATCGAATTGTCAGCTGGAGCGCATCAGGAGTTACGCTTCGAGCACAAGTTGCGTCTGAGTCCAGAATTGACGCGGCTCCAGGAGAGTAATACTCAGCTGCAGACGGAGAATGCACGGCTCAGTGTGGATGTGGTTGCGTTGGGCTCACAGATCACATCGCTAAACACACAGCATGTGGCGCTGCAGTTGGCCAACTCCCAGTTGGCCGCCGAGAAGGATACGCTACTGAAAGACATCGATGCGTTGCAACAGGAGCACAAACATGCGCTGCAGGACCAGGTGACACTGCAGTGTCTCCATGATCAACTCTCTGCTGAGTATGAATCGCTCAACAAGGACAAGGAACAGTTGAAGGGAGCCGTGCGTGATTTGCGCCAGGAGACGCGAGATGCTCGTGAGACAATCGGGACGCAAGAGCAACGCATCGAAGAGTTGACCACACAGACGAACAGCATGAAGACCTGCCACGAAGATCTTGCCATACTCCGTACCGAGCACTCAAAGCTGACCGATGATTTTCGCAATCTCTTTGCAACGAGCGATCGCTTCAAGAACGAGTACAAGAACATCCAGGAACAGTACAAAATGATACGTATGGAGCACAGCAGCCTCAAATTGCAGAACACCGAATTAACCGGTGAGCTGAATGCCAAACAGGATCAGGTGCGTCTGCTCCAGATCGAGTACTCAAAGGTGCAGCAGCGCTGCGAGGTGAGTTTCTTTATTACACTCAGTTGTTTGCCACGGCTAATGCTTCATTTTGCACCCCACCCAGATGTTGATACAGAACAACGCCGACTTGGATTCGGAGCGCAAAGCACTAATGGATAATGTGTCGCAGTTGTTGTCACAGTATCAGGAACTGTTGGCCATTTCGCTGGAGGATAAAAAGCATTTCCATGAGGAGGAAAAGAACTATACGGAACGGGTGCACAGCCTGAAGCGTCAGAAGGAAAAGCTCGAGGAGAAGATCATGGAGCACTATAAAAAATCAGAGACCACAGTGCAAAAAAAGTACGTGGTACAGATATATATATAGCTAAATTGGATTTATCACACTTAAACTTAATAATAATATTCCACAGAAAACCATTTGCCAGCAGCCTCGTGCGACGCGTCAAGAAGGCCAGCTCCGATCTGATGAACAAAGTGCCCAGTCGGGTGAGGAAGGGATCCACAACATTGATTGAACAATTGTATAGCTCTAATATATATTTTTCATTTACAGAATCGTCGCTCTTGGGTGGATGATGCGCGTACGAGCTCACAGTTTGTCATCGGCTCTGAGTCGGGTGGCAATGAGTCGGACAATAGCACGGAGGAGCCGCTTTCCATTGCCTCCGATACGCATCTGCTGCAGCGGAATATGCCATTGCGTCAGAGTTTGCAACGGTAAACGAATACTTCTATTTATAAATCTATTTAATATATCTTTGTGGCGACACTTATATAAGTTATAACGAAACTTATTAGTTATCATTTATCCTAGTCCTACAAAGACAATCGGAAAGACAAAGACAATGAAAACAGACAAAATCAATATCAACAGTCGATATAGTTCTGCCCGTCCGTTCGTATCAGAGAATATATAAGCTAGATATATATGATATTTGGATTATGAGTCCTCATAAACCACGCGCGGTTTGAGTTTATTTCAATTTATCGATAACTGCTTATGTTTCGCAAATATCGGTACATATTATTCCCCGATAGCAAAGCCACCATTTTAAAATAAGAGGCTTCTTAATGTAATATGGATTAACTTATTTTCAAGCAACTGCTCAAATTTCATCAAGATCGGCTAAGAAATACCCAGGTTGAAAATATATCCTCAAATCGAACTCAATATCCACAAAAATGTAATGAGAAATTTTGGCCATAAAACTGGAATATATTCAACAGCTGGGTTCATTCGATTTGTTAGTGATTATTATTATTCTTACTTGTTTTTTTTTATTGGTTGAATGATGTACTTAGTTTGGTTTATGGTTCTTGTTCTTGTTCTTCTATTTACATGTATATACACAACAAAAACATCAACAACTTTACACGCACACACACACACACACACTGTATATGTAATATATATATATATATATGCACTACATAGAGATTTACTGGATAGCTCGATACAACGCGGTGGCACGGTGCGAAGTAGCCTGCAGGCACAGAAACGTACGGATTTGAGTAACTCACGTAGAAATAGCGTGCACGGGTATGCGCTTTTAAATGTTTAACACTACTCAAAAGCCTATAAAAAAAACATATAAAAAAAATACATACTTTGATCCCTTACCCAACTCCTCGAAATCCCAACAATTGCAATTTGTCTATTTAAATGTTTTGTGGAGATATTTTTTATTTATTGTACTCCAACTGATAACACTCTGTTTGCAGCAGCCTGGAAGCGCCTGATGTAACTGGCAGCAGTTTAACTCTGGGCACCGCTGGCTCACGTCGCACCGTCTATTTGATAGATGAGCATCAGAAGCTGCCCGATGGCTCCTCAGCCGCTCCACAATCGCAACAGCCGCCGGCAACGCCAACGCCCAGCAACAACAACAACAACAATAATGCAGCAGCAGCAGCAGCAACAACAACAGCAGGATCAGGAGTCGGAGCTGAGCCGCAAACACCACAGAAGAACGATAGTCCGGCGACATTTCTCATGTATAATCGTATAAACACAACCATTGGCGGCACATCCACCACCAATGAGCAGATTCCGTTGCTGCAGGCCAGCGGCAGTACCGGAAGTGGAAGTGTCAATCCAGATGATAAAGCAGTGCGCAAACGCAACGAGGACAAGAGCAATAGCATTTGGTATGAATACGGATGCGTTTAGTGCTTGGGTGGGACTACAGAAATAGAATAATACACTTAAATGCATTTGCTGATGACGAAGTATTATTTCGTTTTAGAATGTAACGAATTTATGCCTTTAGTGCTTCTTAAATGCTATGATTTGCCTTAAGATGCAGACACACACAAAGCGTTTGCAATTTTATACGAGTAGCGTTAACATATATACATGTTTATATATTTAGTTATAGTTTAGATAGTAGTTATACAATTTTTATAGTTGGATTAATGTAATGTAACTAAACGAAGACTATACGGCAACTGTGCGAATTCATAACTACCTAGCAGTATATATCTATCCACACATATACCCATGTACTTATATATATATATATATATACATACATATATGTATATGTCTGTGTATACAAATACCGAAATGTATGTCAAATTACGTCCACAAGATAACGCTGCCTTAAACAGCAGAAGCAACAGATCAAAAGTTATTATATTGTATTGTATTGATAGGCATTTAACACTTAAACTCGAATATATTCCTACACATTGTATACTATACTATACAGCTTACTACAGCTAACGAATGCGCCTTCAATTTGTGAATATATACATATATTTTTTAAGACTAATCGTAATCGCAATGCAACCATAATTCTTTTATTTATTGACGAAAGCCTAATGCAATAAAAACCAGAGAAAAATAAATATGAAATAGCTTTACTTAACTCCAAAAGTTGACGAACCTTCTACTTCTGTATAAAAATATCTTTCTGTATCCAGCATTTTAGTTTAAATTTTAAAAGGACCGCACTCGTGTCAAATGCTCTTCTATCTGATTAAATCCTTGGTAAGTAAACAAGTCACTCTTCAATTATACAAACAATATGCTAAATTGAAGCTCTTAGCGTGGAGAAACTGAAAAATTGGAAAGCTTAGAGGAATTGTGCACAAATGTGCTACAATAAACATAAAAATTATCCAACTTGCAAAACGCCCCAGGCAACTGGATAGGCCTTGGCGAGAATTGTCGACCCAATAGTTGGATGGATGGTGAAAACTGTCAACGCAAAAAGCCAGAATATTGTACATGAAATATAAAACTAAATGCGAATACTTCTAATATCTAAAATTATGGGAAATTAATTTCTTTTTAAATACACTCATATATTTTTGTATATTTCTCGCTTTTTGATTATTCATTGCATACAGATATTGGGTAAGGATTATTCGCCTTCATCGCTCTTGTACAACAAATATATATATATGTTAACGATATCAACTTTCTGATTGATTTATTTTCAAATAATAATACAACGTAATAGGCAAAACTTAACAGCTGTTAAAACTGGCACCTGATATAGATTATGTTATCACCGTATGTAGTTATACCATGCAAAGAGAGAGAGAGGGAGAGAAAGAAAAAGAGAGCTGTTAACTGCCCTTAACTAATAATATACACTACGCTATTCATATTAGGCCGCGCAAGGCGCCAAATTCAAATATACAATTTAAACTAATTAATGGTTTGTGGCTGCTGCTGCTGATACAGAATAAAGCACACTTAATCAGCTCAGCAGTCATCGGGTCGTTCAGATTCGCAGCGACTCGTCTTGGAATTGAAAAATTCGTTGGTGTTGCAATGGAGGAGCCAGCCAAGAAATTCTTTAGATATTTTGTAACAATCCATATAACTGAAAAAGCGTTCAATCATATTAATAAATATAACTTTTTGCAAAACTCTATTACAATTAATTGGACACTCACTCTTTGCAGGTGGAATCACTCTCAACCCGGAAATAGCCTTCTTTTTGTAGATTCGCACAATATTCATCTGCATTTATGGTGGATACTGTTACACAGGATGGCTGCAATAAATCGATGTTTAACTCAAAAAATTGCAAACTTTCAAGAGTTTTAGAATCTTACATTAGAAGTTTCGATTGGTGTGCAAAAATCACCACCATCAACATTGCAGAAATAGCCAGTTGGACATTTTCTGACCGCAGTAGGAACGACATTTCCCTGATTAAAGCACATTCCATAGGTGTTTTCATCAACGCAGGCATAAACACCATCAGTGAGTGAACAATCGGAGCATGAATCGCCACTCACAATTACAAGGAATGGGAGCAGCACTGATAGCTAAGTGTTACATATATAAAATATTATATTTTTAAATTAAAGTCGATGACATTCTCACTGCTGGAGGTAGTAGATGTGTCCACATGTCAAAGTCTTCCTTTGGTGTGTCTGCTCAGTTGGGAGGGCACAATAGCTTTGAGGCCAGCTATATTTCCAAATCGCATTTTAACAATGTGACAATTAAGATTTATATGATTATTTGTGTGATTTGCAGGGATTATGCTCATAAAGATAAGTTTGCTAAAATATTATATGTTGTATATTTGGCATTGATTCCAAAAAAAATAAAAAGAGAAAGAAAAAAATGAGAGTTTTCTGAGAACCCATTAATAAAGATAACTTGCACTGTACATAAATAAGATTGCTCCATATTAAAGTGATGTTACATATATAATGATTCATGAGGAATTCGATTATTGGTGGAATGGTCCGTCATAGCGGGATTTATCTAAAAAAAAAAAATATTTTGGTGATCTATATACCTCTGAAGGCGTAAGGAATCCAAATCTTGAAACCTATTGTTCAAATATATCTTAAACTGCGAATTACCAAAACTTTAATGATCAATGATGACAATGGTTTTGACTCCATGCAACCACGAGCTTATTGTCGGCCTACATCAAGCTAATAAACCAAAGAACTTTACTAAATAATATTATAAAAGTTATTGACATAATTAAGAACAATAAACTAAGATCATAAACTAAGCAGCGTTAACTTGCATTTCTCGATAAGATAATATGTTTATCCCACATAAACCTGGTACATAAAATGTAAAACATTTGCAAAAAGTATTCTAGTAGAAAAAGTGAACGCTTCACAATTATACCAAGATGTGGTTAAGACTGTTTATATCGCTGGTAACTAGACCAACTGACTGACTAAAAACTCAGATAACTAACCACTTTAAAAATTGTATGTAATACCAGCTACTAGCTGCATATTTGGACGCCAATTGCGACGTGTGTCAGACTGGGAAGACAGCCTGTCATAGCGAGAATACCTTCTCGATATGCATTAATGGTGGGTTAATACTGAAAGTACGCCCATACTGTATAATAATGCTAACATCAAAATAATTGGGCCTTAGGTGAACCGACTTACGATGTCATAGAATGTCCAACTGATTACATTTGTACCGGTGATACATACGCATGTTACGAAAAGGATCTCTATCAACCCATCTGCGTGCCAATAACAAATCCAGTGCCAATCACAACTCCAGTGCCAATCGCAACACCAATCCCAATCACAACTCCAGTGCCAATCACAACACCAATCCCAATCACAACTCCAGTGCCAATCACAACTCCAGTGCCAATCACAACACCAATCCCAATCACCACTCCAATCCCAATAACAACTCCAGTGCCAATCACAACTCCAGTGCCAATCACAACACCAATCCCAATCACCACTCCAATCCCAATAACAACTCCAGTGCCGATCACAACTCCAGTGCCAATCACAACACCAATCCCAATCACAACTCCAGTGCCAATCACAACTCCAGTGCCAATCACAACACCAATTCCAATCACAACTCCAGTGCCAATCATAACTCCAGTGCCAATCACAACTCCAGTGCCAATCACAACACCAATCCCAATAACAACTCCAGTGCCAATCACAACTCCAGTGCCAATCACAACTCCAGTGCCAATCACAACACCAATCCCAATCACAACTCCAGTGCCAATCACAACACCAATCCCAATCACAACTCCAGTGCCAATCACAACTCCAGTGCCGATCACAACACCAATCCCAATCACCACTCCAATCCCAATAACAACTCCAGTGCCGATCACAACTCCAGTGCCGATCACAACTCCAGTGCCAATCACAACTCCAGTGCCAATCACAACACCAATTCCAATCACAACTCCAGTGCCAATCACAACTTCAGTGCCAATCACAACTCCAGTGCCAATCACAACACCAATCCCAATCACAACTCCAGTGCCAATAACAACTCCAGTGCTCACGACCACTGAACAAATTGGTCCCCTAGATCCTAATGAATTTTGTCTTAAAATAGCTCAAGATAAGAATTTTAAAAACTATAATGATCCGAGTTGCAAGACGTAAGTACTTAATCAATGTTCGCCAAGTTCTCCAAGTTTTTGGACAACATTTTATTTTTTAGCTACATAAGGTGTTACGAAATGGGAAATGCAGGGAATTGGGTTGCATTAATCGAACACTGTGGCTCTAAAGCACCGTATTACAATGAAAATGGAGAGTGTCAAGCTGAGAAACCAGAGAACTGTGTGTCAACCACGACTCCAGTGCCAATCACAATTCCAGTGCCAATCACAACACCAATCTCAATCACAACTCCAATCCCAATAACAACACCAGTGCCAATCACAACACCAATCCCAATCACAACTCCAGTGCTCACGACCACTGAACAAATTGGTCCCCTAGATCCTAAAGAATTTTGTCTTAAAATGGCTCAAGATAAGAATTTTAAAAACTATAATGATCCGAGTTGCAAGACGTAAGTACTTAATCAATGTTCGCCAAGTTCTCCAAGTTTTTGGACAACATTTTATTTTTTAGCTACATAAGGTGTTACGAAATGGGAAATGCAGGGAATTGGGTTGCATTAATCGAACACTGTGGCTCTAAAACACCGTATTACAAAGAAAATGGAGAGTGTCAAGCTGAGAAACCAGAGAATTGTGTTGATCCTTAATATTATAAATGTTCTTAAATGTGTTTTCCTTCTGCTGGTACATATTATGATTTGTAATTGATTAAAATAAATAAACTTAAACCATAACTAATATGTTTATCATAAATAAAACACGTTCATACAAATATTTTAGTTGACAATAAAAAAAGGAATGCTTATATAAAGTTGCCTTTATCTTATTAATATCTTCAGTGATGGGAGATATCTCTGAATGAGGTTGGGACTGTACATTGAGTTTTCTTGAAATGTGAATGAATGAAAGTGCTCAAATATTATGCCGAAAATTCTTTATATATAGCAAAGGCACCATTTTAAAATAAGAGGCTTCTTAATGTAATATGGATTAACTTATTTTCAAGCAACTGCTCAAATTTCATCAAGATCGGCTAAGAAATACCCAGGTTGAAAATATATCCTCAAATCGAACTCAATATCCACAAAAATGTAATGAGAAATTTTGGCCATAAAACTGGAATATATTCAACAGCTGGGTTCATTCGATTTGTTAGTGATTATTATTATTCTTACTTGTTTTTTTTTATTGGTTGAATGATGTACTTAGTTTGGTTTATGGTTCTTGTTCTTGTTCTTCTATTTACATGTATATACACAACAAAAACATCAACAACTTTACACGAACACACACACACACACACTGTATATGTAATATATATATATATATATATGCACTACATAGAGATTTACTGGATAGCTCGATACAACGCGGTGGCACGGTGCGAAGTAGCCTGCAGGCACAGAAACGTACGGATTTGAGTAACTCACGTAGAAATAGCGTGCACGGGTATGCGCTTTTAAATGTTTAACACTACTCAAAAGCCTATAAAAAAAACATATAAAAAAAATACATACTTTGATCCCTTACCCAACTCCTCGAAATCCCAACAATTGCAATTTGTCTATTTAAATGTTTTGTGGAGATATTTTTTATTTATTGTACTCCAACTGATAACACTCTGTTTGCAGCAGCCTGGAAGCGCCTGATGTAACTGGCAGCAGTTTAACTCTGGGCACCGCTGGCTCACGTCGCACCGTCTATTTGATAGATGAGCATCAGAAGCTGCCCGATGGCTCCTCAGCCGCTCCACAATCGCAACAGCCGCCGGCAACGCCAACGCCCAGCAACAACAACAACAACAATAATGCAGCAGCAGCAGCAGCAACAACAACAGCAGGATCAGGAGTCGGAGCTGAGCCGCAAACACCACAGAAGAACGATAGTCCGGCGACATTTCTCATGTATAATCGTATAAACACAACCATTGGCGGCACATCCACCACCAATGAGCAGATTCCGTTGCTGCAGGCCAGCGGCAGTACCGGAAGTGGAAGTGTCAATCCAGATGATAAAGCAGTGCGCAAACGCAACGAGGACAAGAGCAATAGCATTTGGTATGAATACGGATGCGTTTAGTGCTTGGGTGGGACTACAGAAATAGAATAATACACTTAAATGCATTTGCTGATGACGAAGTATTATTTCGTTTTAGAATGTAACGAATTTATGCCTTTAGTGCTTCTTAAATGCTATGATTTGCCTTAAGATGCAGACACACACAAAGCGTTTGCAATTTTATACGAGTAGCGTTAACATATATACATGTTTATATATTTAGTTATAGTTTAGATAGTAGTTATACAATTTTTATAGTTGGATTAATGTAATGTAACTAAACGAAGACTATACGGCAACTGTGCGAATTCATAACTACCTAGCAGTATATATCTATCCACACATATACCCATGTACTTATATATATATATATATATACATACATATATGTATATGTCTGTGTATACAAATACCGAAATGTATGTCAAATTACGTCCACAAGATAACGCTGCCTTAAACAGCAGAAGCAACAGATCAAAAGTTATTATATTGTATTGTATTGATAGGCATTTAACACTTAAACTCGAATATATTCCTACACATTGTATACTATACTATACAGCTTACTACAGCTAACGAATGCGCCTTCAATTTGTGAATATATACATATATTTTTTAAGACTAATCGTAATCGCAATGCAACCATAATTCTTTTATTTATTGACGAAAGCCTAATGCAATAAAAACCAGAGAAAAATAAATATGAAATAGCTTTACTTAACTCCAAAAGTTGACGAACCTTCTACTTCTGTATAAAAATATCTTTCTGTATCCAGCATTTTAGTTTAAATTTTAAAAGGACCGCACTCGTGTCAAATGCTCTTCTATCTGATTAAATCCTTGGTAAGTAAACAAGTCACTCTTCAATTATACAAACAATATGCTAAATTGAAGCTCTTAGCGTGGAGAAACTGAAAAATTGGAAAGCTTAGAGGAATTGTGCACAAATGTGCTACAATAAACATAAAAATTATCCAACTTGCAAAACGCCCCAGGCAACTGGATAGGCCTTGGCGAGAATTGTCGACCCAATAGTTGGATGGATGGTGAAAACTGTCAACGCAAAAAGCCAGAATATTGTACATGAAATATAAAACTAAATGCGAATACTTCTAATATCTAAAATTATGGGAAATTAATTTCTTTTTAAATACACTCATATATTTTTGTATATTTCTCTCTTTTTGATTATTCATTGCATACAGATATTGGGTAAGGATTATTCGCCTTCATCGCTCTTGTACAACAAATATATATATATGTTAACGATATCAACTTTCTGATTGATTTATTTTCAAATAATAATACAACGTAATAGGCAAAACTTAACAGCTGTTAAAACTGGCACCTGATATAGATTATGTTATCACCGTATGTAGTTATACCATGCAAAGAGAGAGAGAGGGAGAGAAAGAAAAAGAGAGCTGTTAACTGCCCTTAACTAATAATATACACTACGCTATTCATATTAGGCCGCGCAAGGCGCCAAATTCAAATATACAATTTAAACTAATTAATGGTTTGTGGCTGCTGCTGCTGATACAGAATAAAGCACACTTAATCAGCTCAGCAGTCATCGGGTCGTTCAGATTCGCAGCGACTCGTCTTGGAATTGAAAAATTCGTTGGTGTTGCAATGGAGGAGCCAGCCAAGAAATTCTTTAGATATTTTGTAACAATCCATATAACTGAAAAAGCGTTCAATCATATTAATAAATATAACTTTTTGCAAAACTCTATTACAATTAATTGGACACTCACTCTTTGCAGGTGGAATCACTCTCAACCCGGAAATAGCCTTCTTTTTGTAGATTCGCACAATATTCATCTGCATTTATGGTGGATACTGTTACACAGGATGGCTGCAATAAATCGATGTTTAACTCAAAAAATTGCAAACTTTCAAGAGTTTTAGAATCTTACATTAGAAGTTTCGATTGGTGTGCAAAAATCACCACCATCAACATTGCAGAAATAGCCAGTTGGACATTTTCTGACCGCAGTAGGAACGACATTTCCCTGATTAAAGCACATTCCATAGGTGTTTTCATCAACGCAGGCATAAACACCATCAGTGAGTGAACAATCGGAGCATGAATCGCCACTCACAATTACAAGGAATGGGAGCAGCACTGATAGCTAAGTGTTACATATATAAAATATTATATTTTTAAATTAAAGTCGATGACATTCTCACTGCTGGAGGTAGTAGATGTGTCCACATGTCAAAGTCTTCCTTTGGTGTGTCTGCTCAGTTGGGAGGGCACAATAGCTTTGAGGCCAGCTATATTTCCAAATCGCATTTTAACAATGTGACAATTAAGATTTATATGATTATTTGTGTGATTTGCAGGGATTATGCTCATAAAGATAAGTTTGCTAAAATATTATATGTTGTATATTTGGCATTGATTCCAAAAAAAATAAAAAGAGAAAGAAAAAAATGAGAGTTTTCTGAGAACCCATTAATAAAGATAACTTGCACTGTACATAAATAAGATTGCTCCATATTAAAGTGATGTTACATATATAATGATTCATGAGGAATTCGATTATTGGTGGAATGGTCGTCATAGCGGGATTTATCTAAAAAAAAAAAACATTTTGGTGATCTATATACCTCTGAAGGCGTAGGAAATCCAAATCTTGAAACCTATTGTTCAAATATATCTTAAACTACGAATTACCACAACTTTAATGATCAATGATGACAATGGTTTTGACTCCATGCAACCACAAGCTTAATGTCGGCCTACATCGAGCTAATAAATCAAAGAACTTTACTTAATAATATTATAAAAGTTATTGACATAATTAAGAACAATAAACTAAGATCATAAACTAAGCAACATTAACTTGCATTTCTCGATAAGATAATATGTTTATCCCACATAAACCTGGTACATAAAATGTAAAACATTTGCAAAAAGTATTCTAGTAGAAAAAGTGAACGCTTCACAATTATACCAAGATGTGGTTAAGACTGCTTATATCGCTGGTAACTAGACCAACTGACTGACTAAAAACTCAGATAACTAACCACTTTAAAAATTGTATGTAATACCAGCTACTAGCTGCATATTTAGACGCCAATTGCGACGTGTGTCAGACTGGGAAGACAGCCTGTCATAGCGAGAATACCTTCTCGATATGCATTAATGGTGGGTTAATACTGAAAGTACGCCCATACTGTATAATAATGCTAACATCAAAATAATTGGGCCTTAGGTGAACCGACTTACGATGTCATAGAATGTCCAACTGATTACATTTGTACCAGTGATACATACGCATGTTACGAAAAGGATCTCTATCAACCCATCTGCGTGCCAATCACAACTCCAGTGCCAATCACGACCACTGAACAAATTGGTCCCCTAGATCCTAACGAATTTTGTCTTAAAATGGCTCAAGATAAGAATTTTAAAAACTATAATGATCCGAGTTGCAAGACGTAAGTACTTATTCAATGTTCGCCAAGTTCTCCAAGTTTTTTGACAACATTTTATTTTTTAGCTACATAAGGTGTTACGAAATGGGAAATGCAGGGAATTGGGTTGCATTAATCGAACACTGTGGCTCTAAAACACCGTATTACAAAGAAAATGGAGAGTGTCAAGCTGAGAAACCAGAGAATTGTGTTGATCCTTAATATTATAAATGTTCTTAAATGTGTTTTCCTTCTGCTGGTACATATTATGATTTGTAATTGATTAAAATAAATAAACTTAAACCATAACTAATATGTTTATCACAAATAAAACACGTTCATACAAATATTTTAGTTGACAATAAAAAAAGGAATGCTTATATAAAGTGGCCTTTATCTTATTAATATCTTCAGTGATGGGAGATATCTCTGAATGAGGTTGGGACTGTACATTGAGTTTTCTTGAAATGAATGAATGAAAGTGCTCAAATATTATGCCGAAAATTCTTTATAATTACTGAGCTTATAAATCAAGATGCACAATCATTTTTTGAGCAGTTTAACATAATCGCTGCTCTGATATAGTTCACAATGCTCCTGTTCTCAAGGCTCGTAAGTGGGATAATCGATACTTGTAATTATATTTTACCCTAAATTGTACCATACATATATAGTCTGCTTAGTGATATAATTAAGATGAAAGACACCTACTGTCCCACATTTCAGAAATATATAATTAATTTGTCACTTTTTTTTGGCTTTATTTAAAAAGATTATTAATTTACTTAACAATACATTACAAATACAATATAGAATAGAAATTTTGTTCGAATGAAAATTGTTAGTCCTGATTCACATTTTAGTTGGTATGAATTGAATCACAGCATTTGCATTATTATTATTATTTTCATATGTGTTTATGTTTATAGCATTTGATCCTCGGCATTATTATCATCATCGGGAGCAGCCGTTGTCTCCAGCCAGGTGCGCGTCATTCGCAACGAGGGCAACCGGAAACGCCACTCGTCGCAACAGTGCGCGTATACGTTTTCGCCCAGCTGCAGCAACTCCTTGGCAAAGTCCCGTTCATCCTGCTTCCAGGCACGCTCCGCACCGCCAAACATTTCCATGCGCACAAGCGCAGCCATTGTTGGACCCAAATACTTTTTAATGCTATTATAAAGCTGTGGCTTGCTGGAGGATGAGTTATTTAGGTGGCTCTTGTGCGACTCCAATTTAATTACTGACTGCTTTAATTCCCCGTTCTCCGCTGCAAGCCGATCAAAGTTCGTCTTTAACTCTTCATATTTATGCTGCAGATCTTCATAGTTCTCTTCCGCAGGTAGCGTCGGCATAATTGTATCAATTATCGATGCATGCTCTGCTTTGTGCAAATCGCTTGCAGTCAAATCAATTGGCTTTGTGCTCAGCTCCATTTTGACAGTTGTCAAATTATTGTCAATCATAGAAGCAGCCATATTTTGTATTGCATCATGCTCTTTTTTTCTTTTGCTTGCATTCAGGAGCAAGGGCTTTGGCGTCGCGCATCTTTTCACTGCATACTTCCGGCCAAAGAGTGCGTCCTGGGTGAAGCCGAGAGGACACTCGAAATTATCGGGTGCTATCAGGTGCAATAATTTTGGAACGGACAACTTGACCATTGTCGCTTCGCCATTCTCATCGAGATGCTCCATGTCCCAGGCAAGTTCCTTACTGACGCGCACCAGGGTTGGTGTCTGCCTTGGAATGAGACGATCCAGTTTGTAGTTCATGAAGCACTCGTAGCGGAAGTGTCGAGCGCATACGGCGCGATTTGTCAGCTTCTCGCGTGCTATATTTAAAATGTCAGCGTTGCCGCAATTCCTGAGCCAGGCGTCCAGCAGAACTGGATCACGAACTGGTAATTTGAAAAAGTGCATTTTCGGATTACGCTGCGATGAGACATGACAATCTCGGAAAATGCATCGGGTGCCGCCCATTTTTTATTATATTTCTCTTTATAATTTCAAAACACAAAATAAGCAACAACCCATCGACGACGCCAACTATAGCGCTAAAATACACAAATAAACAAAGTCGGGCACACTTTTGCGCAGATTGGTCACTCTAAATGCCAAAAAATAAATAAAAAATACTAAATCAACTCACAGTAAGTTTTTAACATGACAAATTATTAAAAAATATATGAACTTTTTGCCAACTTTTAATTTATGAATCTGTTGGCTTCTCTGCAATTACATAAGCTATGTATTTCAAAATACGTACATTACAATCTTCAAAACACCCACCGACATAATTATAAATATAAAAATAATTATAGATATAAGTATATTTTGATGTAAGTATATTTGTAAATTATTAATGGAACCTTATAGCTTCTAGAACATTATAAGTTCAGCCTTTACAGCACTGTCAGTGGACGCGGTGCAACACTGAGTTGACAACCGGAAGTGGTAGCCCTGGGGACTAGAAGGCTCTAGAAGCCTCTAGAAGTTTCGTAGCATTTGTGCGCACCCTCTATAAAAGCATCAGCAAGCCATTGCCGGCTTGTCAGTATAGAAAAAATTTCGTGTGGAGAGCGTCTGATTGAGGACAAAAAACAAACGAAAAAGTGAATTTCATTTTCTGCCCAAGAAAGCTGAATACTTATTGTTTCTAAAGTTTATTCTGTGCGTAAAAGAAATTATACAAGGTAAGCGCATATATATATAAAAATATACTCTATATATATTAATGATTGATTTATTGTCAATTGAGAAGAAAGTGCATTAAAAAAAGTTGCAAAATTTCGTGGTGTGTATGTGTGTAAAGGAAACGCTCTTGACACAATTCCTTGTTATATCGATTGTGGAAATTTCTAGTAATTACTGCCTAACTCTAATTGCAAATGTTTAATTTATAATTTCAACAATTTAGTCACATTTTCATTGATAAATGAGCAATTCTTAAATTAAAAGTATTCGGTTGAGTCACTCTCGCATTTTATGCCGGCTAATAAAAATTGTTGGCGAAATTTCTGGAATATATGGAATATACAAGTTAATTGATATGAATTTACCTTTGACATAAATTAAAATTTGGCAGTACATACACATACATAAATACATATGTATATGGTATGTTAATTTGTGCAGAATCTTTCATTGCACGACCTCTGCTTGCTGCTGGTTTGGGCTCATTCTCTCTCGCGCATGTAAAATGCGCTCAGAATGTGCTAGTCGATTTTTTTTTTCCATCCCTGTTCTAGAAAATTCATGTCTTGCAATTGCATTTTCATGTAGTGCGGAGTTATGCCAAGTGATTTTTTCTAGAAATGATTGAAGGTGACAATGTGTTATCTGAGCAACATTTTTGTATTTTCAAGTTAGGGTTATGCATACATATATATATATATATATATATACATATATATAAATGTTCAGTGATGTACATGCATGCATAGTTATGCAGTGTTTACGTACATACATATTTAACAGTGAGCACGTAAATGCAGAGTTAACAGTGGTACAAACATACATAGTTCACAATGTTTACATACATGACATTTAACAGTGGGTACATCATTTGTGACAAATACACAGCCATGCACAAGAGAGTGAGTGAGAATGAGTAAGCAGCACATGCGAAGATTCTTATTACAGAGAGAGGGTTAAAGCACATGGCGTAATGAAAGTGAGCCGAAAATTCTCTCTTGCTCTCTTTTTTTTCTCTCGTTCTCTATATCTGTTTATGAATGGAATTGGAAAAGCAAAAACAACAACAACAAATTCATGCATTCCATAAATTCTGTTATTTTGCAGATGCCAGAAGAAGCCGAGACTTTCGCATTCCAGGCTGAGATTGCTCAGCTGATGTCGTTGATCATCAATACATTCTACTCAAACAAGGAGATATTTTTACGTGAATTGATTTCGAATGCGTCCGATGCCCTCGACAAGATCCGCTATGAATCCCTCACGGATCCCAGCAAACTTGATTCTGGCAAGGAGCTGTACATCAAGCTCATCCCCAATAAGACCGCTGGAACATTGACCATCATCGATACTGGCATCGGTATGACCAAATCCGATTTGGTCAATAACTTGGGCACCATTGCCAAGTCGGGCACCAAGGCATTCATGGAGGCGTTGCAGGCTGGCGCCGACATTTCCATGATTGGTCAATTTGGTGTCGGTTTCTATTCGGCCTATTTGGTGGCTGATCGCGTCACAGTCACCTCCAAGCACAACGATGACGAACAGTATATCTGGGAATCTTCTGCCGGTGGCTCGTTCACTGTTCGTGCCGATAACTCGGAACCATTGGGCCGTGGCACCAAAATTGTGCTGTACATCAAGGAGGATCAGACCGATTACCTCGAGGAGAGCAAGATCAAGGGAATTGTGAACAAGCACTCGCAGTTCATTGGCTATCCCATCAAGTTGCTGGTGGAGAAGGAGCGCGAGAAGGAGGTCAGTGACGACGAGGCCGAGGATGAGAAGAAGGAGGGCGAAGAGAAGAAGGAAATGGACACCGATGAGCCCAAGATCGAGGATTTGGGCGAGGATAACGACACTGTCACAAAGAAGAAGAAAACCATCAAGGAGAAATACACCGAAGATGAGGAACTTAACAAGACGAAGCCCATCTGGACACGCAACCCCGATGATATCTCTCAGGAGGAATACGGAGAGTTCTACAAGTCGTTGACCAACGACTGGGAGGATCATTTGGCCGTCAAGCATTTCTCCGTCGAGGGTCAGTTGGAGTTCCGTGCTTTGTTATTCATTCCCCGACGCACACCCTTCGATCTCTTTGAGAACCAGAAGAAGCGCAACAACATCAAGTTGTATGTGCGTCGCGTCTTCATCATGGACAACTGTGAGGATCTCATTCCCGAATACTTGAACTTCATCAAAGGTGTTGTTGACTCCGAGGATCTGCCCCTGAACATCTCCCGTGAGATGCTGCAGCAGAACAAGGTGCTCAAAGTCATCCGTAAGAATCTAGTCAAGAAGACCATGGAGCTGATTGAAGAGCTCACCGAAGACAAGGAGAACTACAAGAAGTTCTACGATCAGTTCAGCAAGAACCTCAAGCTGGGCGTCCACGAGGATAGCAACAATCGCGCTAAGCTCGCCGATTTCTTGCGCTTCCACACCTCCGCCTCTGGCGATGATTACTGCTCTTTGTCCGACTATGTGTCGCGCATCAAGGAGAACCAGAAGCACATCTATTTCATCACCGGCGAGACCAAGGATCAGGTCAGCAACTCGTCGTTTGTGGAGCGTGTCAAGGCACGCGGCTTTGAGGTCGTCTACATGACCGAACCCATCGACGAGTATGTCATCCAGCATCTGAAGGAGTACAAGGGCAAACAGCTGGTGTCCGTCACCAAGGAGGGTCTCGAACTGCCCGAGGATGAAGCTGAGAAAAAGAAACGCGAAGAGGACAAGGCCAAATTCGAGAGCCTCTGCAAATTGATGAAATCCATTCTCGACAACAAAGTCGAAAAGGTTGTCGTCTCCAATCGCCTGGTGGATTCACCCTGCTGCATTGTCACCTCGCAGTTTGGCTGGTCCGCCAACATGGAGCGCATCATGAAGGCCCAGGCGTTGCGTGATACCTCCACCATGGGTTACATGGCCGGCAAGAAGCATCTGGAGATCAATCCGGATCATCCGATTGTGGAGACACTGCGCCAGAAGGCCGATGCCGATAAAAACGATAAGGCCGTCAAGGATCTGGTCATCCTGCTGTTCGAGACATCGCTGCTCTCATCCGGCTTCTCCCTGGACAGCCCACAGGTGCATGCCAGTCGCATTTATCGCATGATTAAGCTGGGCCTTGGCATCGACGAGGATGAGCCAATGACCACCGAGGATGCTCAGAGTGCCGGCGATGCTCCTTCTCTTGTCGAAGACACTGAGGATGCTTCCCACATGGAGGAGGTCGATTAAGTACACAACCCACCATCACCACCACCACCCCCCTTCTCAGCTCGTACCGCTCACCCACATCATCACCCAGCACTCTCCTCCAGCTACTCAAATTACATAGAAAACGTAGAAACATATTTCATAAAACAACAAATGCCGCTTATGTTATGTTTAACAGAATTGAGCTCTGTAAAATGTTTCAGTTTACATTTGTAATTTGTGTTTACATTTTGTCGCGTTATAGGCGACAATAATACGCTTAAAACTCACCACACATACAAACAATTGTAATGTTAGTATCATAAATATTTTGAGCAGTTGTCATTTATAAGAAAGTTCCAATTTAGGATCCAAGTAAATTATGGTATTTGCAAAAACAAAGACTACATATGCGCTAGCTATATAAAAATACATATGTAATAAGTTTGGATGATCGGATGATAAACATATATCTAATAAACAAACAAGATGTGTTTAAAAGTCAATAAATAGTGCATTTTTATTTGCCAGGATAAATTTCATTATGATTCACATTCTTTACGCAGCAACTGTTCGATAGCTTCCACGGTGGAGACGCCTTTGCCGACGAGTATCAGTTTGTTTCTGGAACGGGAGCCTTTGTCCAGAGAGACATCGCTTTTGCGCAGCCCTAGCACTTTGGACAGGAATTTCACCAGTTCGGCATTGGCTTCGCCATCGCTGGGCGGGGCGGCAATCTGAACACCGACGCCTTCCAGTCCGATGTCAGTGATGGCATTTTGTTTAGCGCCGGGCTTGGCCAGTATTTTAATGACAACATTGCCGCTCTTGTCCAGTGTGACCGGCGTGTTGGCTGCAGCCGGTGTAACTGCCGTATTGTCCGCAGCTGCCGCTATTCTTGATTTTCCCTTGTTTTTCGACATGATTTGTATGTATGCTGATGTGAAAATGCAGCGCATAAGTGTGCTAGTTTTTCAAATTGTATATTATTCTTAGTGAAACATTTTTTAACTTTAACATTCGTTTACATTCACAACTACAAAGCGATCAGCTGCTTACACTGCTTTTTCTTTTCGGTAAGAATCGATATTTATTTGTATTCAACTTGCATCACTAAATTTTATTCGTTCTCCCTGCTGGATTTCACCATTTGAATTTTATATGCGTTTAGCGTCAGAAAAATAAAGCATGCTCCTCTGATAAAAGCAAGTATTTAATTGTTACTTAAGATGGCACAGGACATGCCAACTTTCAAGTGCGTTCTAGTCGGCGATGGCGGAACCGGCAAAACGACTTTCGTCAAACGCCACTTGTCCGGCGGATTCGAAAAGAAATATGTGGCTACACTGGGAGTCGAGGTGCATCCATTGGTGTTTCACACCAATCGCGGCGCAATACGTTTCAATGTGTGGGACACAGCCGGGCAGGAGAAATTCGGTGGTCTACGCGATGGCTATTATATTCAGGGCCAATCAGCTATCATTATGTTCGATGTAACGTCACGGGTCACATACAAAAATGTGCCAAATTGGTATCGAGACTTGGTGCGCGTTTGCGATAATATTCCGATTGTCCTATGTGGCAACAAAGTCGATATAAAGGATCGCAAGTTGAAAGCAAAGACAATTGTGTTTCATCGCAAAACAAATTTACAGTATTACGATATTTCGGCGAAATCGAATTATAATTTCGAGAAACCGTTCCTTTGGCTAGCCCGCAAACTGGTGGGCGATGCGCATTTGGAGTTTGTTGCAACGCCGGCGTTGCTGCCTCCAGACGTAAAAATGGACAAGGACTGGCAGCTGCAAATCGAACGTGACTTGCAGGAGGCTCAGGCGACCGCTTTGCCCGATGACGATGAGGATCTCTAAGAAAGATAAAAAATACATAAACAAGAAATGGGATCTACAGGGTGAATGCGTCAACTAACGAAGAAGCAAAAACCGCCGCACCAGTATATAATATAAGTAAAACACGTACATTAAAATGTATATTCGATTTAATCAAACACATTCAGCAACAAAATACTCTTAGAGTAAATAAAGCTCTAAAAACAACTAAGCAGCAATTTTATTTGAAGAAACTAAGAATGAACGGTTCAAATTGGAACGTGTAATGTCCATCTTAGAGATGCTGCTTACCAGGGCTGCATTGTAACTTTAAGAAACGAAATATGAATATGTTAATGAAGTATTCCAGGGTATATTAATTTTCTTTGTATATAGTAACTTTTAGCACTTAAAGAAAAAAACCAATATTATTTGTAGGTAAAAAATTATATATATATTCATCAGTGTATTTACTCATAGTTTTTTTTCTAATCGTCCTCGTATCCGAAAACAATGCTTTAACATTTATGCACATTTTCGATTGCTGCCAAAGCATTTAAAAATGCATTTCAACTATAAGTTTTCTTGTGCTTGTGCCTCAAAAGCGCAGATCGGCAAAATAAGTAATTTGTTTTTGAGCGCGGAGCGGTTCGCAGGAATGCTTTAACAATATAGGCGCACATATTATTATGTTCGGTTCTTGTAAGCTTAATAATTAATAAAAAATACAAATAGATGGACTTATATTCTGCATATCGTATATCGAGTTGCAGGCATGCAATTCAGTGATCTATGGAAAGCCATGTTGTCGTGGAGCTGGAATCAGTTACGAGGGTTCATTTTTTGGGAAAAGACGTTAGACCTGTGGTTCGTGTGTGTAAATGTTTTTTGCTTATACAACTTTAAATTTTGATTTTGTTTTGAAGTTTACGCAGCCCGAATCGATTGGATTATTTGGAAAATCGCAGATCCGCACACAACAAAAATGAACAACGCCAATAGCCAGGGCCCAACCGGATATTGTCCTTCTTTCGCTTTCTGCAAAAAGAAAATTTAATAAATACATTTATAAGAAACGGGAAGTAACACTAATTGGAAAGAGCATTGGAGATCAACAGCTAAACAGTAGTTCTAGAAGCAGCGATAACATTCATGTCAACTCACACATACACACACAGGCAGCAACAACAACAGTAAAATCAATGACGGCGTGGCACTTTTCGCTGTTATTGGTTTGGTTTCTTGTTGACGCGTGGAAGTGCCGTTATCTGCTTATACGCACAAACAATTTTACATACATATAAACATGCCAAAATGTAATTTTTTAGCACCTACCGAGGATTTGGGTACATTGCCACGCATCGTCACATATTTGCTGGCCTTTTCGTTGGCGACGCGCATTCTCTGTGGTGGAGCCATTTTGTGTTGTTGGAGTTGGTTGTGTTGTTAGCACAGGATGTACTAAATATAATTAGAAAATAAAAAATACAGATTGTAAATACAATTGTCTTAAATTTTACGCACAATCAAGTCGTTTTACCTGCGTTCAGCCCGAAAATAACAAAGTGAATGTGAAAGCAGCACGCAGCACGACACGTATAAAGAAGCCGAAGACAGCCTGACTGACAGTTCGTGTGTGCTTGTGTTTGACAGCTAGATATCGGCAGGGTTGCATGACTATTCGTTGATGACGGTCACGATGACGATAACGCGCTTACGTACAACAGCCACAGCTGATTGCTAACTGCATTTTCTGGGGCGCCGTTTATTTACATCCTCAATCGTACATATTTGCAGCAATTTTTGACGACAACAGAGTAACACAGACATATTCGGGCACCGAGAGCAACGAAAACGCTATATCCTCTCGCAGTGATTTACCAGCGACAAGTAAGAGACTTGTGTGTGTGAGAGAGAGTTCAAGTTGTGTGCGGGGAGGGAATTAACATAAATTTGACACACACAAAATTATGACGATTGATGGCACCACTCTGCCGTCAGAGCTGCTCGTGATACCACAACCGCTGATTGGTTTCTGTGGTCTGGACATCGCACGCCAGAGCGTCCACAAATCAATTTGGGATGCATTCAGCGGCACTCTGCAACGCAAGCCAGCGGATCGGGACAGAGATAGGTCGGCTGTGCAATACAAACTACTGCCGCCGAACTATGAGTTCCCGGTGGCGAAGCCGAAGCGTGCTTCCTACGAATGGTACCATCCCAAGGGTATACTGAAGCGTAACTGGATGCTTAAGCATCTGCATGTATTGCCATCGGTTGTTGTCCTCTTCCAGGACATTGAGTGGAACGACAGCCAGTGGACAGAGAAACAGGTGCAATGTGCGGCCATTTGGCAGGCGCTAAAAAATGCGCTGCAGGAGCGTTATACACGTCTGTGCTTGGTGCTGCTGCAGAAGGCAGCACCACTGCCTCCCGGCGAGGATATGCTGGCCGCTGAGCGTGCGGCAAGTTTGACAGCGGCCTGTGGAATAACTAGCAAAATGCTGTTCATATTGCCGCACACGGAGCATCTGATGGGATATACACTTCGCTTGGAATCGGCCTTCTTCGACATGACCCAATCCTACTATGCGCTCATGTCCAAGCGCATTCGAGCCCATCGTGACCAGCTGTCGGCGGCACACACAACTCTCAAGATACGCCATCAATTCAAGCTGGGCTTCGTCGCCGAAATGCGACAGGAATTTAGTCCAGCACAAAAGTAAGTAAAATTAAATTTAAGCTAAAGAAAAATTAATTAATTCTTTTTGTTTAGACACTACTATCAGGCCTATGGCAACTTGGATGAAATACGCATCACTGATGCCAATTGCATGGAGATAAAAACAATTGCAGGTTTCCTCAATTACAAGATGTGTCGGCTCATGTTTAAGCTGAAAACGCCCAGGGATTCCATAAATCAATTCATTATACACATTGAAAAGTACAAAAGTTGTGTGGGCTTCAAGGATTTGGCATTCGAGCATTACGCCTGGCTAAGTACGCAGTAAGCGACACATTTAATTGAATAATTAAAGGCCATTGATACTCTTGTCAGAAAATTTTCATATAGTCGATAAATGGCACGGGTATTTAGGTCTTTCGTTCTTTCTCAATATTAATCTAATTGTTTATTTTAGGCATTCTGTTTTTGCAGAGCTCTTCTGTGAGGCGATCAAGAATGGTTTGCCCGCTCTGCAGACACAGCATCCGGGCATTTATTATCAGAAGGCCGCCGAGTATGTGATCAGGCGGCGTGAGTCCGCTCAACAAGCCAGCGAAACTCTCCTTACGGACGTAGCTCCCGGTCAGACGCCATCAAATTTGTACACCGAATTCTTTGGCATACGGGCGTTGAAGACGGGCGATCCTGTGGCCGAGCAGCAGGTAAATGTGCAGCTGTGCGAGGTGGAGCGCAATTTTAATCACTCGGCGGCAATTATTGCGCTGCTGAGTCAGGCCATGGCTCAGTTTAAGATCTACAAGTGTTTGAGATTCCGCAAGAAACTTGCCATCGACATGGCCGAGGAGTATCTCCAAAGTGGCGATCACGCCAAGGCACTCACGTAAGCAACTTATCAGTTATCAAATGTCGATTGTATTTAAACTACTTTTTTACTACATTTTACAGTCTGTACTCGCTAATGCTACCCGACTATCGTCAGGAGAAATGGTCGACCATATTTAGTGATGTTCTCCTGAAGACGCTTCGCTGTGCGTTGCTTTCTGCCTCCGTAACGGATTACATTGCTTGCAGCATTGAGGCGCTCTCGCTGCGCCATCATGGTGAGCAAAAGGACCGTGTTCTGTTACTGGAGAATCTATGGCAGGTGTTTCAGAGTGTGCCGCCACTGCCACAAACGCAATTGACGCCTGAGGTTCATGCACTGTGGAGCAATTCGTTGGCCAGCGTCAAATCACCAATTCAAATCGATTTAGATAAGGTCAGCGATGTGCTTGAGCTCTGCGCCACATTCCAACAGATTCAGCTGAACAACAACGATGTGCTGCAGGTGCAACTCATAGTGCGGTAAGTTTGAAATTCAAATGCCTAATAATTGATATGCACTAATTGCCCAATTCTTACAGCGTTATCACCGATGTGCCACTGCGCATACGCAGCTTTCATGTGCTGCTCGCTGATGCGAGCAATTCGCAGAATACAAGCTACAAGCTGGAGGCACTCAAATATTTGTGCTTCTCCGATCTACTGCATCTGCGTGCTGCCCAGCAGCAGGCACCACAATTGGAGCACAAGACCTATGAGAAGAATATGAGGCTTGAGCCAGGCTGTTACTATCAACTTATGTGCAGCACGGAGGCGCATCAGTTCAATGAGAATACGCAGTTGCGCATTGTGCGCCTGGAGGCGCTCATGGGTACCGATCAAGTGGGTGCATTGCTCACATGCAGCGCCAACTATGCACGCCAGCCGTTTCGACATCACACGCGCACTCGCGATCTGGACGATAATCTGACAATCAATCCGATTTGCTATATTGCGCCCACGTAGGTCAAAACGCTTCGTACCGGAAGCTATCAAGATGTTTATTGCATGCTGGGTTGGCTTCATTTAACGCTCCGTTGAACTTTTCATTTATTGCAGCTTCCATTTGAGCACGCAAACGAACCTTGGCCCTGTGACGATAATGAACGATGATCCAACTGCAACAACAATGCTGGTCAATGAATACTATCCGGTGGTGACCACAATTAGCAATCCGTATAATGTCTATCTACAGAATGTATGTGTGCACATTAGCGTTCCTCTCGAGCTGCGCAATAGCGGTAAGTGGCCTGGGGCAATTATTGTATCTTACAACTATTATAATATGTGGAAAGAAAACCCCCAACATATCTAGTAATAAGTTTCTCTCATTATCAAGTGCGTATTCTTTATTTGATCGTAAGAAACTTCAAAAGTGACGCCAATTCTGTTCGATGTTTTTTTTTTAACTCTCGGTCAGCAGTGCTGCTGGGCATACTTCTTAATATCGATTAACACAGTTACTTAACATAATTAAGTGTATGGTCACACATACAAACACGACATTGATTGGTTAACATTATGATGGTTATATTTGAATGAGATATGAGTAAGGACTCGTTTTGCTATAATTTTGCCTTACAACTAAGCTGTTCTCTCTTCAAAATTCTTGTAAAATTATTCTGCTACTTCTTTTAGACTGCATTCCAAATTATTTCGTTCATTTCCTTATTAAGAATTCCAATTCATTTGAGTTTATTGTTCTACAAGGCTAAAGCCTTATCAATAAAACTTCTCACAGTTTTGACACTTGTATATACACCGGGATAATTGCGCCGGCCACAGCCCAAACCCCACGAGACAATGCCGCACAGTTGATTCTGATAGACAGCCGGTCCGCCCGAGTCGCCCTCGCAGGCATCCTTTACACCCGGACCGGCGGCACAGAACATGGTGCTGCTAATCGTTCCAAGCAGCTTGTACTGATTAATGCAACTCTTGCGTGTAATTAGCGCCACTTCAACGCTACGCACTTGCTGCGAGACACGTTTGCTTTTCTCTGTGGTCTTGCCCCAGCCGGAGACCCTGATCAGATTGCCCGACTCCCAACTGGAGTTGCACAACGGAATCGTCGCAATATTCGCACCCACTAACGGCGTCTGCAACTTCAGTACTGCCACGTCCGAGTGCAGGGTGCGTGTACTGTAGGCCTTAGGCGTATATACCTTTTCCACATTGCGCCGCACACCGGCTGTGCCATCCATTAGCTGGGTGGCACCACCAACCACCTGCAATCGGCTGGCAGACACACCCTTCACACAATGGGCGGCCGTCACGACATGTGTGGGCGTGATCAATGTGCCGCCACAAATGAAGTTGCCACCGATGCGCAAATTGATTAAATAGGGCACTGCGCTAATATCCACAGGTGTGCCGCCAAGAATACGTGCATTCACCGCCTCGTTGTTGCCGGCCTTGCCGTTGGCTATGCGTAGCAGGAGGAGGAGGAGGAGCATAGGCAGCACCAGCAGTGACGACTCCGTTTGCATTGGTTATCAGTCAAAACAACAGACGTCGATGTAGCCGCACATTGCGTCAAATATTTGCTCAAAAGCCCTGCTATTGCCTGACGCGTTTCCTAGCCGTGCCACTTGCCACTTGTGCAAACAGAACAGTTACCAACAATGTTTAAGCCACAACCACAACTGGTTCCAGTTACGAGTTGGCTCGCGCGTTTGTTTGCACGGCTTTTATTAGCGCCCCCTTTATGATGAGGAAATATAATTGTTACATTGTCATACACACGAAATGGGTAAAGAGTGTATAATGATTTTTTAACAAAGTATGTAACAGGCAGAAAGTATATGTATGGCCAAGTCCATCGACAAGAGCTAGGCACCTTAAATTTGAAATATGAGTTCTTGTATAGCAAGCGCAACTGAAGTTTAATACGATTTATCGATAGCTACCTCAGTTTCGCAAATATCGATACATATCGATTTGCGAAAGCAATAAAAGCCACCATTATAAGGGGCTTCTAATAAAGATACTAAAGAGTTAGTTCAGTTGGGCTCAGGGTATACCGTAGTCGAGCTCACTTCGTCTAAAACTTTCTTACTTGTTTTAGTGTGCAAATAATAATAGTTATTTTTAATCTATATCATTTGGTGTGCAGTTAAATCGAGAGCCAAAGTCGCAGCCACATAATAGATAACTAAATATAACTGACTCTGTTTATTTAATTCTTTCTGACCTTGATGTCATTAAAACTTTCATTATTTTCACTTTACGGGCATAAATTGTGGGATTAACTCCAACATAGCCTAATCGATACCTAAATTAGCTTTACAGCTCCCAAAAAGTCAATAACTCGTAGAACAAATATACGTAAATACTAATTTGTTATTGCTTTTACGCTGAGTAATTATTTTAATGATACAAAAATCAGTTCTAAATAATTGAGTAATCATTGATGACACAAATTATATATATTTCCCATCAAGTCATTAGGTAAAGTTATAATGATTGTAACTGTTATAAGGATTTGATGGAGTCAACTTAAATAGAATATGAAGCATCGTTTTAGCTCCGCAGCTTTCTCAGTGTTTGATTAATAAAGTTTCGCACACGGTTGCTGGCCACATTGGTGTAGACACCCGGATAGGCAGCACGCGCGCAACCGAATCCCCACGAGACAATGCCACACACTTCGCCACGATAGACGAGCGGACCGCCCGAGTCACCGGAACAGGAATCCCTGATGCCACGCACTGCGGCGCACAGCATGGAATCGCTGATCTGTGCCTGACCAGCGTACGCCAGTTGACATTCCCGTTGGGGCACCACTCGCACCAGTGTTGTGCGCACCTGAGCCGCCGGTTCGCGACTCTGCTCATTCTTGACACCCCAGCCACTGATTCGCACATACGCATTGCTGCCGGGTGCAGTGCGGCAGAGTGGAATTGTCGCCACTTTGCCGGCAGAGAGGGGAATCCGCGACGATAGCTGCAATATGGCCACATCCATGTCAAAGTTATATGGGTTGTAGCTGGGAGCTATGTGAAATTGAGCCACATTTTTGACGACTGGTGCCGCTGCCTCCAATCGACTGGCGCCCGCATGGACAGTGTAATCCTTGGCCTCTGCCCCATAGACACAATGTGCGGCACTTAGCACACAGCTGGGCGAGATCAGTGATCCGCCGCAGATGAAGCTGCCACCCTGACGCAAGTATACCAAATATGGCACCTGCTTAATGCTCGTCTCCTGGCCACCAACTATGCGTTGTCCAGTGGCGGCTTGGAGCACACAGAGCAGAGCATAACACAACCATAACCAGATCATGGCGTGTCCAGACTGAGATAACACCCCATGCAGCATATTGTAGTTCCAATTTTGTAAAGCCATTAACTGAACAACAACAATAACAATTTCTGCAATTATATGCAACTAACTATTTCAATGGATTTCACCTCGACAAAATAATTATTTATTGTGTAAATTCCACAATAATACAAATACAGGAGGAGGAAAAGAAAGAATTGCACTAAAATGGAAGCTAAAAATTCTTGATTGAAATCAATGTTGAATGCCACAAAGAAAAAAAAAAAACAACTTTATTGTCGATCGATAGATTGCAGAAAGAAGTGGCGGACAGAACAGTTTTGTGGCATAGGAAGAGACACAATACTCTGGCAACTTAGGAACGACGCAAGGCGTAGAGCTGAGCAGAGGCTTTGGTCTCAGACAAGTCGGTATCTTTCCAGGACATTGTGGGTAAATATGGGCATAGAAACCCACAACCCGACGATGATTCTTGCATTCGTGCAGGAATACGGATTAATGGAAGAGCTATAGACTCAGAAGGGGGCACAATAGATCTAACAGTTCGCAGTGCAATAATAATATTAATCGATTGAATTGAAAGACAAATTGAAGCATTGATAATAATATTTATTAACTCAACTCTAAAGTGGAGAACTTAACTCATTCAACAACAGCTTGAAAGCTTATAGATTAATCCACATGCTTTAGCAATGCTGATCGATGAAGTCCTTTAGGAACCAAGTCATCGATGTACTGCTGAGACGTGTGTAGACGCCCGGATAGCCACTGCCACAGCCAAAGCCCCAGGAGACAATGCCAACAGTACGTCCGTTATAGAGAATGGGACCACCCGAGTCTCCCTGACACGCATCGGTGGCATTTGCGCCCAAGGCGCACAACATGTTCGATGTGATGTCGCCAAATGAACTCATGATTTTGGCACATTCTCGTTGCGGCACCAGACTGACCTTGGCTGTCTGCAGGCATTGATTCCAGTTTGGTTCATACCGACTTTTCGTATTGCCCCACCCCATTACCGTTAGATTGGCAGACTCGGGCAGCTCATTGTAGTCAATGGGCAGGGTAGTCGCATTGCCGGCTATATCGAAGGGTTGTCGCAGCTTAATCACCGCAATATCCGAGTCCAGACTGCATTGCGGACAGTATTGTGGAGACACAGAGGCATACCAGGCTTGGCGTACATGCGCCTCGGAACTGGAATCGCCCAGGCACTGTTGCTGGGCATGCACAAAGATATCGTCGACATGCTCGTATCGCCTCTCCAGACAGTGGGCCGCCGTTAGCACACAGCTGGGCGAGATGAGTGCGCCGCCGCAACGGAATATCTGGCGACGTCGCAGATTCACCATGAATGCATAATCATCAACTGGCGACGTCTTGCCACCAAAGATTTTGCCCAAAAGATCGGTGGGCAAGGCGCTGACCTGAAACACCTGAAACAGTGCCAGCCACGGCAACAGTTTGAACCACATTTTTGACGGAAGAACGCCGGGAATTGTGGTCTCTTTTATACTTACAGATAGATCGTCAACATTCCCCAACTAATTGAGTGCAGATAAGCGTAATTTTCAACTAACTAGTTTACTAATACGGCAAACAGAAAACTATGCTATGGGGATGAGGTATACAGTAGCTTAGGAATACACTGCCATGATGTCCATGAACCATTGTCTTATCGCTGGCACACTGGTGTAGACACCAGGTTCGCGGGTGGCGCATTCATTGCCAAAGGACACAATGCCGATGAGTTCGCCGCGATAGACCATCGGACCCCCGGAGTCACCTTCGCAAGAATCCCGTCGAAACGGCTTTCCCGCACACACCATGGAACGTGTAATCCGCTGATTGCCACTGTATGCCGCACGACAGGCTGCATTTGACCACAAGGGCAACGTGACGCTGTGCACCACGAGAGCCGTTTCCGTTAAATCACGACGTGTGATGCCCCAGCCGGAGACTTGGACCAGACTCCGAGGCGGAGCCAGCTGGGAGGCCAATTGAATAGTTTCCACATTTGGGCCGATCATGTTTCGATTGAGATATAATGCGGCCACATCCATGTGCATTGTTCTCATTCGGAACTGGTGTGGCACGGCGACGAAGGTCACAAATCGCTGAATGGCATTCCGACCTCCCTGCTCGGAAGTGCCACCATAGACGCGAAGACTGTTCGTCTGCACGTTGTAGACGCAGTGCGCCGCTGAGATAACCCAACGTGTGGTTATCAAGGATCCACCACAGAGTTCATCATTTGCCAACACTTGCACCAGATACCTGAGATGGCTAATATTCGCCACGTGGCCACCAACAATGCGAGGCTCGGCCATTATCTCCTCGCTGCCAATTAACCGAAAAGCGCTGAACTGGAGTAGAAGTGCCAAGAGCTGTTGTGGTTGCAGCATGTTCGGAATCAGGAAAAACTAATGGGTTTGAGGAAGTTGGACAAGTGCTTTTATACCTTTGCTTCGGATATCAACAAATCTGAGCTGTAAAGCGAATCAACATTTGCACAATTGTTTCCAATGGATAGTTTTTAGGCGGGTTCTCTTGATTAGAAAAATAAAAAAAAAATTTAACAAACTAATATTAGCTTTTTGGTTGACACTTTAAGAGAATGGTGCTAATTAAAGAAGTCTTTAAGCTCGAAGAGATACTCGGAAGTAGAAGAGATATAAATAATCTTAAGTCTGCTGAGAGTAAAACTTATTTAAGGAATTTCAGAAACAAAATCACCCCGGGCGATTTTTACATATCTCGATACTTTTCACTTTTGCGAAAGATATTTACTGATCAGTCAGCGACTTGACAGAAACTTGGAATAGTTTATAATAAGAATTAAACGCTGTGTCATAATAAGATATCCTTTATTTATTCAAGTTAGTTAGACGTCGCTATGGTTCTTGTGATCCATGGCCGTAGCCTCGCCACATTGGTGTAGACACCGGGAAAATTTGCTCTAGCGCAACCAATACCGTGGGACACGATGCCCACGACAGTACCGTTGCGGTACACTCCGCCGCCAGAGTCACCATAGCATGTATCCTTATTGGGGGCGCTGGCACAGAACATATACTTGGTGGTTGGTGACGTGTTTCGATAGGCACTGCGGCACTTCTGCTGACTTCTCACGGAGAGCTCCACCGTGCGCAAATATTTGACTGAACTGCCGCCCTCGTTGATGGAGCCCCAACCACCGGTTTTTACCCTTGTGCCCGCCTTTGGTGGATTTCGAGCAACTGGCACCGTTCGGATATTTGTGCCCGTCATCGGTGAACTGAGCCTCAGCAGTGCCGCATCCCGGTTCATATTGCGCCTATTAAAATTGGGCGCCACTTGGATCGAACTAACGGAGCGTCGTACACCATCTGTGCCATTCTGTGTCGCTGTGCCACCGATCACAACAAAATCGTCAGGAGTGGCGCCAATCATGCAATGCGCTGCTGTCAACACCCAATTTGGATCTATTAGTGTTCCTCCACAGACGCCTCTGGTCTGGAGCACCTGCACCAGTTGTGGCATCGAGGCTATCGACACCGCTGATCCACCATTTATGCGTGGCTGCTTGCCACCAATAATACGAGCGGTTACTTGATTCTTGCTCGATTTATTAGCTCCCCGGTTGCGTCGTTGATTCAACTGATTGCTGCTCTTGTTCAATATTCTGCGTCTTTGGTTGTTCACCCTATTGCCATTGCCATTGCGATTGCCGGTCGTAATTCGTGCCTGGGGTTGGGCACGTCTCACTGCCGCATTTCGTTTTACTGGTGCGACTCGATTCACCCGCCCGCCAATCGCAATGCGTGGCCTGAGTCTGCCATTCGAAATACGTGGCCGGAATCTATTCAGGGGGCGAACGGCAACGCCATTACGTCCACTTCGCCGATTATTCCGGCGTTGCGCATCAGCCAATTCACCGAGCAGCAGTGCAAGAAGAAGGACCAAACACAACCAGCTTAAACGCATCTCGATACTGAAATGTCTGCGAATTAACCAGAATACCGCTTTTATGCTAGCCAAATTGCCAAAAAAAAACATGTTGTTGTGATAAATGCGGCAACTGTTCTAATATTTGTCTATCAAAAGAGTCAGGTTTTTAAGAGGCTCGTGTATAAACCAAATGTTGGGTCTTATATCAACACAAATGACGTACTGCACTACGCGTAACTAAGAACTTAATCAGGGCTGACTGGAAAGGATTCCAAGCAATGAAAAGCATATAAGCCAGTTATGCAAACAGATAGACAGAGAGAAGACTTCGCTTCTAACATGGGAAATATTATCTAGTCTTGATCCAAATCATGGAAATCTTTAAGACTAGTTTATTCCATTTGATATTCCGACAACTCCTTGCAGTATAATGATCTCAGCATTCTCGGATATCTCAGAGTCATAAACACTAAATGCCGCATGTGTAAATAAAGAGGAACGTCGAACTTAGAATCATTTTTATTGACCTTGACTTTAGTATTTGCAATTTGAATAAATGGCGATGGAGTAAGAATTATTTACTTAAAAAGTTATTGTTCAGTGCACACAGCAGCTTAAGTAAACTTATCTTTTTTGATAACTCCGTCAGCTACACGCAAAAAAAAGAAAGAGCTATTACTTTACACTCAAGTAAATTCACATATTTAAATATTCATTTTATAAATTTATATTTATCAATTGACGAATCAGTTAATTGACAAACTATTTGCTACGATTTGCGTATATTCAAAGCTGTATCTCCTCATCGAACACACGAATCTTTTTGATTTTAATACTCATTGGCTTAACTCTAATCCAAGGTGGTAAACGAGATTGGTCAGTAGCAATATCTGTCCATATTGAAGGCTATCCATTCGTACAGATGCGCCACACTGGTGTAGACCCCCGGACTATCCGCACGGGCACAACGGTTCGCCCTGCCCCAGGAGACAATGCCCACCAGTTGACCATCGGCGTTGACTGCCGGTCCCCCGGAGTCCGCATCGCAGGCATCCTTGTCTCCAGCCACCGAAGCGCAATACATGCTGTCTGTTAGATTACGATAGTCAGCGTACAGCTGCTGGCATTCCTGGTGCGGCAGAACCATCACCTGAACGCTGTGCAGCTGATTGGGCAGCCGGATCGAACGCTCGTCCGTCAATCCCCAGCCGGAGATGCGGACATAGCTGCCGGCTCGCGGTGGTTGCCTGGCCACGCGTATGGTTGCGATCTGTGGTCCCTGCAACGGATTCTGCAGTTGCAGCAGTGCCACATCGTTGTCCAGTGTGGTGTGATTATAGCCCCGGGGCAGAAGTACACGCTGCACATGGCGACCATTGCGTATATCCCTCAAAAAGGTGACACCACCACGCACCACATATTCCGTCGGCTTTTGGCGCTCCTCCTCCGGCAAGCAATGGGCGGCGGTGAGGACGCAACGCGGCGTCACCAAAGATCCCCCGCACTGAAGTTGACCGCGTCGTCGAATATTCACTATATGTGGCTGACTATTCACTTTGATGCGCTCGCCGCCAACAACGCGTGGCATCCGCATACGCAAACGATGGCCCTCCTCAACCCACTTAAGGGACAAACAGCTGCCCAGTAGAAGTAGAAGTAGCACTAGCTGTGAACCGGAGCGCATCTTGACCTGATCGCAGCTATGAATCAACTGTCGCGCGCGACGTAACTGCATCCACTATTTATGTGTGTGGAAGGTCATCTGCATTACTAACCTTACCCAACCAACAACTGGGGCTCCTAATATTTGTATATCTGTATTACACTTATGGCAGCCAGCACAGAAAACATCTGCTGCAAACCACACTGTTTACATTGACAGCATTGAACTTGGCCAGAATCCACAAAATCCACAAGTTGCTACATGTAACGCTGAACATATTCCACAAGTTGCTGCTTGTAACGGTTAAAGACTGTTCCCTTCAAACTACTCTCTTTGCGTAATGTACACCAAATGTACTCAAAAGTGAACCGATTTCTCATTTGATTATGTATTAGTCTATTTATATAGGATGCGTTTAGTTTTAATATTTCACCTAAATTACATAAATATTATAATTTACAGTTTTTCTCACCACGGACGTTTCTGCCGGTCGGCAAAAGTTGCACGCTCAAATCCAGATCGATGTGGGTGAACTGTCAGCTCATGGGAGCAATACGGCTACCTATTACATATTCAGCTTAGTGGAGACAGAGATCAAATTGCAGCAACGGCTCAGCTACACGTTAGATGTGGATCGTAGTGGCGGAGGAGGAGGCATCGCTGCCAATGTGGGTCCCAGCACAACGCCGAACAGTGCAGAGACAACGCCGGAGCATGTGAAAACTGCTGTGAGCAGCAGCAACCTGGCGGCAATATCGCCCGTGCAGATCGAGTACCTGGACGAGACGAGGCTGCGCAAGTCACGTGAGGACATCCTCAGCGTGCGCTGTTCCGGCGACTTTAGGTTCAGCGCACGATTCTACACCCTGAACCGACGGCCACTGAGCCAGGCGTATCGTGGAGAGAACTTTCTGCTCCGCGCCAATACGGAGGTGCTGGCCGTGGATGAGGTCGAGATACTCGATAGCTTCTTCATATGTGTAAGTTGAATCTGCACTAATTCCTGTTTGATTCCTAATGATGCCTGCTTCTTTCGCGACAGGATCACAATTTAGTGCAATCGAACTACAGTTTTAAGCGCAAGAAGTATACGAACAAGTACAGAGCCGGGGATCAGCTGGAGAGTGTCATTGTGCTGCGCACGAATGCCTCTCTGCAGGATTGGACGACCGCCCGGGATTTGGAGCGTTCCAAGTCCGAGGAGAGTGTCCCGAGTAAATTCATAAGTCGCCAGCAAAAGACACAGCATCCAACGGGCGGTGACACTGGCGATGCACCGCAGCAGCCGCCGCCAATTGCAGCGTTGAGTAAAAGTCTATTGCCCAAGATATCCACAACGATGACCATCATCAACAATAATCCGACCCAGCTGCAACTGAGCAACTCAATGCATTCCGATGATGGTAAGCTGAGCATCACGGGTCCTGATGATGGTGCCGCTGTGTTGTCGGCCACTGGCCCCGATGCGCCCAAGAGCATGCGTATCATATTCAATAAGGCACTGGATGCAGTGCAGGTCACTGGTCATTGTCGTGGCTTCATCAAAGGCGTTTACACGCTGGACGCTGTGGCATCGGCATCGGCACCGTTGAACCCGCCCAGATTTGGCATCTTTTGCATACGCTGGCGACGCGCCGGCGGCAAGGAGGAGAACGAATCCAAGTTTATTATTAGTGGCCTTGATATAGCGGAGCCGCCGTTAAACATCTACTGCACCATCGAGGAGAAGATGTTCGTTAAAATGCCGATGGCCTTTAAGGTGGTACTCAAGAATCCCACAATGCATGTGCTGCATCTGATTGCCACGTTGGCCATCAGCAAATCGGATAACTTTATCTGCTCCGGCCATAAGCAGGTGATTGATTGATTGACTGTCTATGATTGATGGTTTAGATAATGATTAGTTGTTTTCTTTTAGCTGGATGTATCCATAATGGCCTATGATGAGAAGGAGCTGGTCTACAATTTGTACCCGCTGCAAGTGGGCTGGCAGGAGTTGCCAGTGCTGACTCTGGAGTACAATACGAAAGCCGATCCCCAGAAGAATGATAGCCAGAATGCGCTGCTCGATGAGTTGGTGCAGAGAGCGCTGCCCAAACGCGTCTTTGTGCTGGTGAGTCGAATCCCAGAACGAATCCTGACTATCCCTCTTAACTAAACTGAGTTTCTGTTTACTTCTCTTTTAGCCGCCACTGAAGCAGCTGACCAAGTAAATATGTTATGTGAAAAAGAGTTGAGCAATTCAAGTTTATAGTTAATTTAAGTGTTTTAAAGTCTTATTATATATCCAAATTGTGGAATGTAAAAACAAATTCAACAGCTTCTCTAATTCTACATATATCCTCATTCTTTTTATTTGCTAAAAGTTAAACAAAAGCAGAGTTTTGCAATAACAATATATTATGAAGTTAAGCAGACAGATAGACGGACAGGCAGACCAACACACACATGCATAAATATACTAGTTATGTTTATAGAGTTTATAGCGTAATACTTGAGTGTGTGTGTACGTGTGTGTGTTTGTTGTGTTTGTTTGCGTGTGATTGTATTGTAGTTGGTAACCATTGAGAAGTGCTCGACGATCTTCTTGTTAAAATGTGTTTCTGGGCAAGATTAGAACCGTTGAATAGGAGCCTAAAAAACATATGCATATACAAATACTTATATATGGAAACATTAATAAATATGATTTAAATTACAGCATTCAGTTTTAATCCGATCTTTTGCCGCTTGATGGAAATTTAAAAACGCCGCCGCCTTTTCGTTGGTTGCGGTTCTCGTTCTGCGAATAAGAATAGAGATTTTCTCATCAATAAATTACATTTAAAAAAAGAGGGATTTTTTTTTGGGTATTATTCGGCTCACCAGCAATCGATTGCCAAAGAGCATTTTGGCCTTATCCTCCTCTTGGGGCGTGGCACGCTCCCCAGCTGACAACACCGGCTGTCGTCGATGGATTTGAAGCTTCTGTTTGATGGCCTGTGAGAGGATGACACGCCTGCTCACAGACTTCATGGCCAGGAGCAGATCGAGCCAGGTCCAGGTTACATTGTGATATTCTAGCGTTGGTATGACCAGCGAGTAATCTGTAATGTCCTCCAGATTCTTCTCCTTGTTGCCCTTATAGCTAACGCGCACCGGCACCTCGGGTATTTTGATGTAGATGAACAGTTTGTTCTTCTCGGCGCGTTCCTTCATCTTTTCCACGTCGTCCTTCTCAATTTTCACATAGAACTCGGAATCCTTGGCGCTCTTCTTGCTCTTGGCCGCACGCTTAGACGACGCCGACGACGACGATGATGATTTCAATTGTAAATTCGTTGAAGATGCTGAACTGGTCGATGCATTATCGTCCAGTTCTTCACTGATCTCCGTTTCGGTTGCGTCGCGATCCGGAAAGCAGAACTTCAACATGGTGCTGTAGAACTTCTTGGTGATCGCAATGGTTATTGGCGCCACATTGATCTCAAAGTGATCCTTAACAGAAATGCCACCCACCGGCGGCTTCTCGCGACAGAAGATGCGCAACACCCGCTTATGCGTGTCCACGGGCATATCCTTCTGGATCTCCGTGGCGAGTAGGACATCACGATAGATCTCGTGTGGCAGCAGATTCTCCATGCGTATATTGCCTAGCTCCAGCAGATGCTCCACAGAATCATCGCTCTTGGACTTTTTGGTGTAGAGAAATGCGCTCAGCACCAAATCAGCGATACCAATTTGTCCATCGGTTTCCGTGAGTCGCCACTGGGCGCGCTTAAAACAGATCTCATTGGCACGCACCATGGTCACCGACTTATCGGAACGTACATTGGATATCTTGCTGAGCTGAGACAGTTGTGTCTCCTTATAGCAGAGCAGCATCATGTCCAGTTCCTCGCTGTAAGTGTTTAGCTCTTCTTTGCTCTCGCGGATCTGCTGCTGAACTTTCTCGAAATCCACACGAAGTTCGAGCGTATCTCCCTCCTCGATGCGCTCCTTGCTGATCAGATGGATGTCCTTCTCCAGCGAGCGTATCTTCATCAGTAAACTACGTATAACTGTCTGCTTTTGCTGGATGGGTCGCTTCTGATCCTCCGTGGAGTGCAGTTGCAGTTGAAAGCGCATTCTGGCCAATTTCTCGGCTGCCTGCTTCCGTTGTGGTTCCACATAGAGCAGCAGATTGTTAACAATATCGAGGATCATGGCGTACTGCAGTGAATTGGTGCACACGTCCAGATCGTGATGCATCAGGGTGAACGCATCGACGGGGTCGTCATTCTTCTCCCACGGCGAGAGCGTCTCCTCGGATGGTGGTGGTGGCACCTCCACAATGCTATTAGGATCGATGGCGTCACCATAGCTTACATAGAAGAATTCGCATTTACATTTGGAGACGATGCGCTGCAGCTGCACCGGCTGTGCCTGGCCAGAATTATCACGGAGTATGGCGCCGACAGTTTCGGAGACTACGCCACCCACACTGCGTCCACTGCCCACCAGATGCGATATATCCTCGGGCAGATGATTATTAATCACTGTTTCATCCTTATCCTGTATGTTGTCCACTGTCAGCCACATGATCTCCTTCTCCAGCAGCGAATCATTGTCGCCGGCACTAACCGTCGCATAGTACTGCATGCACTCGAGCAAACCCTTCCATGTCGTCTTCGAAATGAGTGAACGATCACGCCAAACGGGTCGATGCTCCCGCTGAAGTATCTCCGCCTTAGCCGCACTAATGATGACATAGCCCGACGTCTCACAGCCCTTGAGCAGCACCTGCGAGTTGACTAGACTAATTGACCAGTTCTCATGTATGATATCCTGCACGGAGCATGCTTGCAGTCCCTGCAACTGCAGTTCCCTGGACTGTGTGCTATGATCATCGCTATACACATTGAACTTGTGATCCGCCTCAGCTATGAGTTGCTGTAGCATGGCCGTGGCATGTATTTGACCAGGTGCCTTCTTCATCGACGCGTTCGCATTGGCAACTGCAAAGGGAATAAAATATGTTTGATTTTCCATTTGCCTATTACAAGGTGTCCACTTACTTGGCAACACCTCACTACTGGTGCTGGATAGTGTTATGGTGCTATCGCTGCGCTTGTGCTTCAGCATTGCCGAGTTGGCTGCCTCCTTGCGATAGCTTTTCACCGCTTCTGTGGAGAGATTGTTCTTCAGCTTCTGTGACTTCATGAAGGAGTCGAACAGGGCGAAGGCCACATCTCGATTGCTCTTTGTCCAGGCACCTTTCAGATCGTAGACGACTAGCTTATGCGTAGGCGTTGTACACTTGGCCTTCGCATCCTCCTCCGCATTACTGGCCGTTGAGGTTATCAGCGCCTCCCTGCCATAGGAGACCTTGGCCACACTTAAGAAATAAAAGCGCACAATTTTGAATGCATCGGATGCGCTGGCCAAGTTCTCGGAGCTACTATCGAGTTTCTCGGTGACAATGCTCTTTAGCCAGATTTCTGCATCATTGACCTCACAGTTCATGTACACCGTTGACCAATCCGCCCGGGGTCTGTGGATCAGGCCATCCTCAATGGCATTCAGCGTTAGGCAATACTCAGAGCTGAAGGAGACACGTCGTCCGTTCAGCTGGAAACCCTTGTGCAGGGCATGCGACATCCAGTAGAGCACCTGAAACTTGTGCAGCGACATCTGCAGATTGGCCTTCTTGTAGTGTCTGCTCAGTTGCTTCTTGCGCGGACGCACATTGTTGAACACAGGTCCACGGCGTGTGGGTCGCGTCACACCCGACAGGATGAGCTTGAGACTCTCGAACCAACGCAACGTGCTGCCGTACAGCACCAGGCTGGGTATGTCTAGTTCCATCTCCTCGCCAACCTTGGGCTTCGTCTCGAACGAGACCCAAACGTTGAGATTGACGGAGCGAAAAGCGCGAAAGGAATCGTGCACCTGATTGCTAGAGTATTCGGGCAGCTTATCGGGCGCACAGGGCATCACGGCATGATGATCATTCGGATTGGCCAAGCAGACCCAATTCAACTTAAATGTCAGCTTCAGGTTGGGGAAGTGCAGCAGTCGACAATCATCGTAGCGGGATGCTGTTCGCACAGTTACCTACAAGAAATATATAGATACATAAATAAAGATCTAATGAATCGCATCTGGACAGTCTCACATTGAGTTCACCCTTGAACATAATCTTGGCATTTGTCCAGACAATGCCGCAATTGTTCCATGTCAGCTCCATTTCCTCTGTGGTGTTGTACGGATCCAGCGAAGCGTGCAACAGCACCGTAAACTGCTTGGCAATCAGGGTTAAGCGTCCGTGCAGCAACAGACGCATCTTGTCCCAGAACGGCAGCGACGGACTGGGATCCTTCGAGGGAGCTGAGATCTTCTCAAAGCTCAGATTACATTGGGCCATAACGGGCTCCCAGCAGGGTCCGAACGCATAGCTGCAGCTTTCCAGCTCGCAATCGAAATCATGATAGAACTTAATCGTTGGCATGCTGCGCTGCACCACATCCGTCTGGAAGGGCTCACCCACCTCGACGAAGACATCACGCTTGGCGCGCTTCGATGGCATTTGCTCGGCACCGCACAGATTGCCATAGAGTCGCATGCTCTTCACATAGAACATCGGTTGCGGGAAGTCTCTGTGGAGTATTAGAATGGAGTTATGTTTGGAAGAGCCAAATATTCAAGTGTCTTGCTTACCGCAACATAAACTTCCATTCGGAGCAGCTAATGTTGACGCCTCGACACCAGAGCGTCGTGAATTGCAGTCCCTCCTCCGGCCAGGGGCTCTCCGAGTCGATTTCGCGCATGGTGTGCGTCACATTCTCGTAGCCATGGATAGAGGTGTCCGCCATGGCCAAGATCTCCACATCGGTCATGATCCAGGCGAGTAGACGAGTGCGCACCGGACCACTCTCGTGAATCTTCTTCGAGCGCTGTATGTAGATCTCTGAGTTCTTCTTGACCAGATTCGCGTAGAGGCTCTCAATGGTTCCAGCGGGCACCAAGAGTCGTTCCGAGCACAGCTCGGCTATCTTCTTGTCGAAGAGCGTCTTGCGCTTCAGACTCTCCAGATATTCATCGACGAGCAGTACATAATTATCGCGCAGTTTCACCTCGAACGGATCATCGCTAATCTCCAGCAGAAACTCCTTGATTTTGATCACTAAATCACTGGGCAAGGGTGAGTGCACTGTAAACGGTTTCTTCTTGTAGTTGTGCACCAATTTGAGCCACTTGAAGTGCGTAACGCACTCATTATTGATTGCATCATAGAAGTCGTGATCGTAGGGAAAGATGGCCTTAAACGAACCAATCGTTGTCACCCATACCTTGTTCGAGGGCAGCACAAAGCCCGGAAAATTGAGTCGCTCGTGGCTGAGGGTCTCGAGGTGCGCCAATGATTGCATATCCAGTTCCTTAACTGTAAAGATGTGCTGATCATCGATCTTGACGAACACATTCTCCGCATAGATAATGATGCGCTCTTTACGGCTAAAAAAAAGATTCTCCACAAAGATCTGTATCGAGTGTCGCTCTGACAGTTTCAGTTCACAGATCGTGCTACGCTCCGCGGACAACTCAATGATGAGCGAACGTTTGGGCGTCTGTGTTTCTTGGTGTTTGCTAGGTACATTTGGCGGCACTGCCACCTCGGTTTTGAGGTCCTGCATATCACGGACTAGGGTTAACAGATGCATATGCAGATTCGAGTTCCACATGGCCTCCGTATTGCCGGGTATATAAATGGAGAGCTTGCCGGGCTGACTCTCCGTCTCTGGCTGATGTTCGAGACGAATCATCTTGCAGTTGGCAAACACATCGTGGAAGTCCGTTAGACACAGAGAGGAGGCAGTCATCGAACGCATAATGGCCATTTGGAACTCCTCCAGCTTGAGCATGGCCAAATTGTGTGCACGCGTCAGATTAATTTCGGAGAAACTGAGCAGCATGTAAACATTGTGATGATTCACAAAATACGCCGTAATATCCTTAACCTTGACGGATACACGCAGAGCGGTGCTCTGCTGCTCAACGGAGCTGGACGAGCTTCCACCGCTAGAGCGACGCTGTGATTGCTTGGCACGTTTTGTGCCCAGGCCACCATACTGCTTGATGCACCACATAGACTTGACAATGAACTCAGCCAGTTGCATGCTGTACTCGGTGCGGAACGTGTGTATGGAGATGTCCAGCTTGGTGGTGTTCGCATAGGAGCACAGCTTGACCAGACTGACGCCGAGGAAGAATGGTGAGCCCGGTGAATGGGTCTTCTTAAGGTTATTAGTGTCGTTATTGGAGTTGCCCAAATTGGACCACAATGTCTCCACCATTAGTTCCATGCTCCACTGCCGCTTATTCAGCAGCAAATTAAGAAACTTGTTATGATACAGCGAACTGCGTTTCTCCTCAATCTGCTCGAGCAGAAATCGTGTGTGGCTGACGCTCATCGCGATATGTTCATCCTCCAGTTTCATGAGTAGCGAAACATTCCACAGCTCGGCACAACCTTTGACCACAATGCGCTCCATAATCCATTCCAGAATGCCGCCATCACGGCGCTGCTTAGCCGGCGAGCCCGATTGCGTCACTGTCTCCAAGCCTAAATGATCCGGCAATGACATTTGCTTGTGGCCCAGCTGCAGCAGCTGATGATTGCTTGTGGCACGCTGGCGTGCCAGGAAATTATTATTCACAAAATCATAGATCTCACTGTGATTGTAAATAATTTGGAATGTCTTCAGCTTGACATACAGATTGAATATGTCCTTCTCCAGCTGCAGGTGACGAGTAAGAATTAATGCTGTGGTTTATATTAATCAATATTTGTTCAACTTACCACCGAGTCAATGGTGAACTGTTCCACAAAGAGCAGCTTCTCATATTTGGTATCAATGTCCAAATGCTGAAATACCAACTTGGCCAGCATAGAAGGCAGCAGCGTCTTCTCATCCACAATCTTGGAATTGAATTTACCCGTTATCTAAATAAAGAATAAAATGATTAATAAAAGGCTAATGCATGCTACATTCTCAGATAGTTTGCTTACGGTAAACAGCTGCAGCTTGGCACTAAAATCGTTCTGTGAGTTCTCCTTGACTGCCGAGAAAGTTGCTGCTTTAACGCTGAAGTTAAAGTTCTTTGGTATAATGGGTGCCAGTTTCTCATAGTTGTCATTGTCGTAACTGCTGGAGGCGGGCGCCAAAGCCTTCTGTAAGCGTTTCGACTGCTGGCCAGGATTGGTCCGTTGCTTGGCTTCGCTGAGGAACTCGTACAAGCCACCATGTATAACAGACTTGCAATTATTTATGACCAGGCTGAGCGTCTACAGATGAAAATGAGCAGCCTTATTATTTAGAGACAACCAGATTCAGCAGCCACAACTTACATCCATGGAGAGTGGACCGTGGGCAAAGAGCGATGCATCCAGTGCCACATCGAAGCTTACTTCGCCCAGACAGGGGCGTATTTTATTTAAATTCTCCAGCGACTGACGTCGTGCATTGCAATGCCGCAGCATTTTGGCCTGGGCCTCCAACAACGCCGCATTGACGAGCAGAACGCGTGCATTCTGGACAATGCTGCCATCCAGATGCAGTTCCTTCGCGGTGGCATGTATAAACCAGCCGGGATCGAAGTCATTGTTCATCAGGACCACGGATATGTTGTTCACATGCACGGCCATAAACTGGGCAAATGTAATAATGCTAGCCGGCACTTTGGTCTGCCGGAAATCCGGCACACTCCTGGCCTCGGATTTCCGTTTGCGCGGCTCATAGGAGCAACTATCGCTGATGTCATCCTGGCGATGGCTATGTATATCCTTATTGATGCGTATGTCTCGTATGTAAATGGACACTAGCTTCGTCACTTCAGTGGTGAAGAAACGACTTCGCAAGCAGACCTCCTCAATTTGCTAAATGAGAGAAGAGAAAGAGAACGTGAAGAAATTGTGAATATACGGGGGCAATGAATCAGGGGTCAATTAATGTGCACTCACGACAGAGAAGCCGCTTTTGCTGATGTGGACATTCTTGAGCGATAAATACGGCAATGAAATGCGTCCGATACGCACTTTGACTCGAAACCGCTTAATCAGATACCAGCTAATGCCCGTTGGCAATATCCTAATTGGAAGATAAGACGGTCACAGAAGTGATTAATTTTCATGCAGCCTCAACGAAAAAGTTTTTGTGACCGGTGCGGCTGCACTTACCAGTAAATGAAGAGGAAAATTAGTAAAATAAATATCAGCAACTGCAACATGTTTACGACTTATTTGACACGCCCATAATATTTATTTCATTATCTGATTAGAATTTATATGTATATGAATTTTGAAAGGAAAAAAACAAGTACTTTCTTTGCCCTGCTGATTTTAGCGTCTGTTGCTTGAGCTGGTCGAGGCCCAATGAACAGCTGTTTGTGTTTATGTCACTCTGTGTGCGACCAGCTTTTGCATAACTGTGATTTTTTGGCACATTACAAAAGTATCGATAACATATCATCGGTGAGACTTGGCATCGATACATTAGTCCGACTTGCAATTTCTTTTCGGCTTGTTTATGGCTACACAAATTTAGAAATAACAATATTAATTGTAGTTATTGATAAGTAATCATGTCGTTTCACTTAAGCACAAAGGAGCGCTTGCTTTTGCTAATCGACGACATAGAAATGATCTCCAAGGAACTTATAGAACAAGCGCACCAGAAAATCTCCAGCACCGAACTGAGTGAATTGCTCGATTTGCTTGTTTCCAAGGATGAGGAGTTTAGAAAAATGTTGGAATTGGCCGAAGAGCAGGCCAAAGTTGAGGAGGCAATGGATAATCTGCGCGCCAAAGTGGAGATTCACGTATGTACCGTTTAAGTAGCCTGGTAAAAGTGTAATTGTTATACTTCATTTAAATTTAGGACCGAGAAATTCAGAAGCTACAGAAATCACTCAAAGATGCGGAACTCATACTCTCCACAGCCATATTTCAGGCACGCCAGAAGCTGGCCAGCATTAATCAGGCCAATAAACGTCCCGTTTCGTCAGAGGAACTCATCAAATACGCACATCGCATTAGTTCTGCAAATGCAGTCAGCGCTCCACTGACTTGGTGTATTGGCGATCTCAGGCGACCATATCCCACTGACATTGAGATGCGCAACGGGTTACTGGGGAAATCTGAACAGAACATTAATGGGGGAATTGTGACACATCAGAATAGCACCATTCAGTCGGATGCCCAGCGAAATTTGAGCGGTGCAGGTGGTCCTGGGGGAGGCAGCGGCGGCGGCGGCGGGGAGGTGCCAAATGCATTCCAAAACCAATTCAGCTGGAATCTGGGTGAACTGCATATGATGGGTGCGTCGGGTAACTCGGTGGCCCTGGAGACACGCAAGGAATCTTCAGCACAGGATGATGTGGAAGTCATGTCCACTGACAGCTCAAGTTCTAGCTCGAGTGACTCGCAATAGATGTGTTGGCACTTAATGTATAAGCACATAATTTAAAGTATAGCTAATAAGTCAGTTTAATAAATATGCACATTTATAATAAAATATGATTTCGTATTCATTTAAAAATTGTCCTGCCGCGATAACGATAACTTTCAATTTTAACAATGTTATCGGCAATATGAAAAAAAATCGATGCGCAAGTGGAATGGCAATTACTTTGCTGACATCGCCACTCACACAGAAAAAGTTCGACTAATTTTAGTTTCTTAATGCAAAACGAATAGGCTATAAATTTCGCGTTTAGATCCAATATATAATTCGCCATACTGGAATAAAAAAGAAAAAACAGTCGATTTGTAATGTGTGCGTGTGTGTGTGTGCGGGAAAGCTAATGCGAAGGCCTTGAAAAATTGTTACGAAAATTGACTGACGTACGGAGTTCTGAGGTACCGTGCCAATAGAAGAAGAGAAGCCTCGACAGCGCAATATTAGAAGTGGTGGTCAGGGAGCAGCAGCAGCGTCAGCACACCCCGCATTTAAGTTACACACACACACAGCACTGTTTTTTGTTTTCTTTTTTAAATTTATTTTCATTTGATTTTGTGGAAAATTGCACCGCGTGCGGACTACATGCAGCATGATCCCCATTGCATGTGTTTAGTTTGTGAAGTGTGTGTGTGTGTATTGCGTGAAGCATAGCTAAAAAGGCAACCAGAAAACTGACGAAACCGGATCGGAAGAACAGTTTGAATAGCACCGATTGTAACTAGCTCACTCAACTCGTGGCGTCGTGGCGGAATCCCAGTTACGGCCAAACAGTTTTGACATAAATCTCAAAAATAATGATACAAGAGCCCGTGCAGGTAAATCGATAGCAAACAACACAAAAAAAAAAATAATCCCTTTCATATTTATTATCATTACTTGTTATTCCCAATCATTATAGGCCGCCATATGGCACTGCCTCAATCACTACGATCATAAGGATGCTGTTTTTCTGGCGGAACGCCTCTGCTCAGAAGGTGAGTGATGCAAAAAGAAAAATATAAATGAAAACAACCTTGACATTAAACGTTTGTTTCAGTGGAAAGCGACGAGACAATATTTTTGCTGGCCACCAGCTATTATCGTTCAAGTCAATTGCATCAGGCATATTGGCTGCTGTCGGAGAAGTCACGTCGCTCGCCACAATGCCGCTTCTTGCAGGCCAAATGCGCCTACGAGCTGAAGAAATTGGCGGAAGCAGAGAGCGCGCTCGTTTCAAATGGATTTGCCGACAATAAACACTTTGATGAAATGCAACGAGAATTCGGCGAACTCGCTTGCTTCGCCTTTCAGCTTATGGCGAAAATCTGTATGCGTACGGAGCGCCAGAAGCTGGCGGTGAGCGCGTTGCGTCGCGCCCTCAAACTAAATCCGTTTATGTGGCATGCGTTCGCCGATCTGTGCCTGCTGGGTCAGGATACGGATACAGCGTCAATATTCCAAATTCAAAACACTGATGTGTTCAACACCTGCCAGGGCAGCAGCGCCAATGCCAATTCCATGGTGTTGTTCGGCGGCAATGCAGCAAACGACCAGCAGCAACAGCAACTCGAAAATCTGCTGCTCAACAACTTAAGCAATAACTCCAATTTTATATTAAGCACGCCAGTCGAACAGCAGCATCAGCAACAACAGCAGCTGCAGCAAAACAACAACAGCAGCATTGTCACACTACAGAATTTAATAACGCCAAACAACAACATCAACAATAACATCAGCAACAACAACAACAACAATAATCTCAACAGCTCCATTACAATGCTGCGTGGCGGAGTACAACAACAGCATCAGCAGAACAACACCAATGCGAATTCGAGCATGATGCCGCTGGAGGACACACCCATGGGTTATGCAACGCAGGTGCATGATGCAAATAATGGGACACCGTTTCGCAAGCAATTCAAATATTTGTCAACAATATCACCACTAACGCCCAGCTTTGGCATCATGCCGCTGACTAGTCCCTGCGATGGCGGCACAGCCGTACTACAGGCCAATTTAAACATGTCTGCATATTCGCCTCAAATGCTCGTCGAGGTCAATCAGGAGCCAAAGATCATAGGCAAAAAGTTAAAAACCCATGTTGGGGGCCTGATCAATCGTCAGGAGAAAACGAAACCCGCTGTGTTCACGCAGACTGGCAACATAACGCCTCGCACTCCCAACAATATGGGTGTGAATGCACCACCAAATCCCAATGCCGCAGTGCGTCGCAGTTCTCGTTTGTTCAGCAATTCGGCATACTCTGTGAAGGAGAACAACAAATCGCCGAACATAACGAATAACAATAAGTTTGTCCAGCCACGTTCACCGCCACGTAAAACCAAATCGTCTCGCATGACCAAAATCTGTTTGAGCAATGAGCTAATTGATGAGAAGACCCATCATCATCTCGCCGAGAAGCTTAGTGAAAAGCAGTCGCGCAAAGAGAAGGAGAAGGTCGAAACAATCACATCGGCCGCCACAGCGGGCAACAATCAATCGGTAATCAACAATCGCAGCACCGAGGATGCCAAGGTACTGCTCAACAACAGCCTCAATAATGCGCAAACGCTGGCCCATCAGCTGCTGACCATGAAGAAGCAATCGGCGGACGGTCTAATGCTGCTACTACGGGATCTGGCCGAGGGCTATAAGCTACTCTCGACGTTCCAGTGCAAGACGGCCATTAAGTTGTTGGAGACGACGATACCAAAGCATCACTTGAACTCCAGTTGGGTGCAATCGTTGATTGGGATGTGTCTGTACGAGCTACGCGACTACGAGAATGCCGTTCTCATTTTCAAGCGGATACACGAGACGGAGCCCAGTCGCTTGGACTACATGGAGATCTATTCCACGTCACTGTGGCACTTGCAAAAGGAAGTGGCCCTTTCGGCGCTCGCACAGGACCTCATCGGGCAGGATAAACGCAATCCGGTCACGTGGTGTGTGGCCGGCAATTGTTTCTCGCTGCACAAGGAGCACGAGACGGCCATCAAGTTCTTCAAGCGCGCCGTCCAAGTCGATGCAGACTTTGTATATAGCTACACACTGCTTGGTCATGAGCTGGTACTTACCGAGGAGTTCGACAAGGCGATGGACTATTTCCGATCGGCGGTTGTGCGAGATCCGCGGCATTATAATGCCTGGTTTGGCATTGGCACAATCTACTCCAAGCAGGAGAAATATGAGCTGGCCGAGCTGCACTATGTGAAGGCGCTGAAAATCAATCCTCAGAACTCGGTCATTCTGGTGCACATTGGGGCGATGCAGTTCTTTATGCAGAAGAAGGACTTGGCTCTGCAAACACTTAATACGGCAGCTTCATTAGATCCAAAGAATCCGTTGGCGCGCTTTCATCGCGGCTCCATATATTTCTCCCTGGGCAAGTATCAGGAGGCATTGCGCGAACTGGAGGAGCTCAAAGAGATTGTGCCAAAGGAGTCGGTTGTTTTTTATCTAATTGGCAAAATACACAAGACACTGGGCAACATGGATCTGGCCCTGATGCATTTCAGCTGGGCCACCGATCTGGATCCCAAGGGCGCAAATAATCAAATCAAAGATGCCTTCGATTCAATGGCGCATCCCAGCTGCTGTCCGGGCAGTGACAATGCATTGGATGTGGACTTTGATCCAACCTCGGAGCGTTCCGATGACTCAACGCAGGCGCAGCAGGATGCTAGCTACGACAGCGACTACTAAATTAACCGGTCTCCAAGTCTGAGCGCTTGTATATAATTACATAATTAATACATATTGAATGAGAAAAAAAACCAATTATGAATTATATTAAATATTAGATAACTTTTAGTCTTAGGTTATTTATAACAAAGATTAAGATTGAAGATGGCTTAAACAACAACAACAATTCTCTCTGTCTCTGTTCACTCTGAATGTCAAAGGCAACAACAAAGAAAAACAAACAATTTTCATTATATACCATTTACCAACTAAATTATACAAAATTCAAATGATCACTAAAATTTAAAAACAAAACAAAATGATTGAAAGATATAAAGATGAACTCTACTAAGTGCAGTAGCGCAGTGGCACAGCCCAGTAAATAGCTAAAAATCAATTCCAGACCGAGTTGAATCCATGGCACAATCCTTACAATCGAAGTGTTTAGTAGATCGGCTTCAGCTCGGGACACCACTTGGCTGTGCCACTGCTCTGCACATGATAAACAACAACAACAAGAACAGTAAATTATACAAATTAACCTAAAGTTTGAAAAGAGACTGCTCAAAGATTTGTGATTTGATTGTGTTTATATTCTTGGGCGCCCAGTTTATTCCTCGCCGGAAGACTGCACGCTGAACACCTCGCAACAGTCCTGCGTTAATTGCTGCAGTTGCTCAAGCGTCAGACGCTGTGTCAGCTCTACGAGCACGCGCAGCCGTCTCAAGTCCACCTCCAAAAGCGATGCCAAAATGGGCAGATGAAATTCATGGACTCGATACACGCGAGGCAATTCAATGTTTAGAAGCGTTCGTACTTTTGTGGTACCAAACACTTCGGCCAGGGATTCACTTAACGATGGTGTTGTGGACACCAAAGATTCAGCATCCAGCCACAAGTGGGAATACTCCTCGTTACAGCCAGGCAGCGTTGCTACATCCGGTATTGGGTCCTGGGTAGCAGCTCCACAGCTCTCACGTCGCAATTCACTGGGAATGATGGTGCCGGTTATATATTCGGGTTCCGGTGGCAACTGATGGATGAAATGTGCCGGATAACGTTCCGGCAGTACAGTTTGTGTCGCATTCATACACTGATATGAATATGTTTGAGTGATGTTGTTGGGTTCCACAAAGCTGGGCTTGCTTTGTGCGAGAGGAGCTGGTATGATGATGGTGGGAGACAAATCAGACGCCTTTGGCAATGCAGATGGCTCCAGCTTGACACTGTGGTGGATATTCAAGGCATGTAGCGATTTTTCTGGCAGTGGCACAGAATGCACTATTTTTTCACTGCTTTTAGGCTTTCGCCCACGCTTTTTGTACACTTTTGGCATTGGCTCAGAATGTACTATTTTGGAATTACGTCGATGTTTTTTCCCACTCCTTCGAGCTCTTTTAACAGGTTTGCAGCAGTCTTTTGGAATTGGCTTTGGCGGCAACTGAGCCAACTGACTGTATTCCGCATCAATTTCGTCAAACAATTGAGGTGAGCTAGTTTTGGCAGCTCGAGCGATGGCCATTTTGTTGGCTTCTTCTGAAAGTGCCTTGTCCGCTTGCTTCATTTCACGCAATCGCTGGGAACGGCGCGGTTGCGAGCCACACATATCCTCAGAACAATATGTAGGCGCTGGACTAACTGGGGGAGATATTTGTTGCGTATCCATCGCTTAAAGCAGTAAGATCTCGTAAAATATACAAAGCTGCCGTTATACTTCAGAAGAAAGTGTGGAGTCTGGTCGATTAGTCGATAATGTGCACACTATTTATCGATTAGAAGAATGAAGCGGTTTTTGAGAAAATTTCTTTTTATGCGACTAATTCGCGTAAATATCGAAAATACTTATAAAAAAAATTCATATTCATTTCAAAAATATTTATATTCTTTTTTATGGGAATCAAAAATATTAATTTGATTGTTTATTTTTACAAAAAAAACCGCCAAACAAAACACATAACATAGCAATTAGCTTGCGTACGCACATAGCAGCAAGTAGTCTGGCACCACAGCATTTTTTTCTTTTTTAGTTTGTTTTCACCCATCATTCGCAGAGCCTGAGAGGAATTTATTTGATAATATAGTTGTAATACAATATAGATAGGAAAACATGAACAAAATGATGCACATTTTGGATTTACCAGACACTATGCTAATGGATATATTGGAACTGCTCAGTTACGATGAAATAGCTCGCAAGCGTGAGGTGAGTAATTAAAAAATGTATACCCATGACAAATTAACTCGGGGGCGCTTCGATGATTTTCTACTACATTCTAGGTATGCGCTCGCTTCAACTACATATGCCAACAGGTGCTGAACACGGGATTCAACAAAGTGGTGATGGAGCATGCCAAGCATTTTAGACGAATCAAAGCATTGCTGCCACGTCGCGAATCGGAGAGGCGGTAAACTGGAAATAAATAATTGTGGAAATATATTTTTAAAGATTACTCCTGGTTTTGCAGCAATCACCCGCTGGCTCGTCACTCCGACGTCCTAACGTCCATTGAGACGCGCATCTCAATGCTGACAATGACCTACTCAAAATTTATAGATTCCAATCTATGCTGTTTCATACCGGGACGTGTTCTGGACGAGATAAACGCCATATTGAAGCTGGTAGGCATCTCAGCGAAACAGTTGCGTCCACACGAGGTATTGCAGGAGTTGCGCGACATTTCCTCCATGGCCATCGAACATTTCGACGAAAAGATAGCTGTCAACTTTAAGCCGGTCATCAAACTAAATGACGCAGCCAGCAGTTCACGCGTCGTTGTCTGTGGCTCCCTAGGCGATATCAGTTTCAGTGGGGTTAAGGTCTCACCGCTGGACAGGCCACGACAGCGACCGCCACAGGCCGAATACAATGAGCTCCTCACCTACGTGAATCAGAATAACGAGGAATATATGCAGCAATGCGATTGCTATCGCCTAAACCGACATGTGCATCGCCAGTGGCAAACACAAAAGATGCTCTGTTCGAAGGTGCGTGTCCTTGAATGGTCACGGAAGGCACAGGACCGCCGTCTGCAGGATGCACTGAGCAGCATTACCGAACTGTCCGCACAGGTGTCCGAGCTGAAGCGTCAACTCGAGGTCAAGCCATCCACCAGTGTGATGAGTTCGGGCGCAGTTAAACGCACCTCAGTCGGCACCGATTGCATGCAGCCCAGCAAGAAACCAAAGGCTCAGTGAGAGAGATGCCTTATGCAAGCTATATATATATACACTCGATTGTACATAGTTGGCCACAGGTCAAGATCAGTGCTTCGAATTATTGGATTGTATAGACTTACGTTTCAATTAGGTTAAGGTCCTCTCTTCATAAATAAAATAAAGATATATATCTGTATAGTACTGTATCCATAATATACAAACAAATTAAGAGTGCATAATGTATATTTCGAGTTAAGATTTATTGTTGCACTTTGTTATTATTTAAAGATTGTATTACAACTATATAAATACATAGAACATCTTAATTAAAGTTCTCATTCAAACCCATTCTCTTTTAGTTTTTGTGGTTGTGGTTTTGGTTTGTTGAAAATTGTGAGCTTATGCGCTTACTATATATAGCACTGGTGCAGATATATTAAAAAATACATTACATGGAACTGGAACATTTAAAAAATGTAACACTATTATTATTATCGGATCTGCAGAACGCAAGATTTGCCAGGCGAATAGGAAAATTTTTGTTTGCATTTAGTTAGCATTTAGTTTCACATGGCTCTGTTGCCAATTTCTATTGTATTGTGTTGCTGTCTAAGATTATTTGTTTGCCGTTAGTTGTCTACATGATGCCTATTGATAATTGTTAATCGTATATATAAATATACATGTATGTATGTATGTATATATATATATATATATATATATATATTGTATAAAAAGGTAGTAGAAATTGCCACTTGTTAGCAGTGTATAAATCTTTGTATTAACTGAGGCGAGCGCATTATTCTCTTGACTTAATCGAAGGCTAACTTATCACTATGTTTAGTTTAGTTTTGTTTTTCTTTTACACATACAATCAATAACACACAACATATATATACTCAGTAATAACAAAAGAAAATGGAAAACAAAAATCATTGCAAACGCGTTACATCTTAACCATATTAGTTTCTAAACATATATATACACACACATGCGCACATATCATATATATATATATATCATATACATATATATAATGTATTTATAAAAGTTCTTTATAAACTAGTCAAATTGCAAGCATTGCCACGTTCAAAATAAACCTACACATTTATGTATATACTATCATTTATAAATACATCTATGCATATATGTTGCTGTATGTACAAAGATCGTCGTCTGTCAGATCGTTCAACTAATCGGTATCTTTATCTTTAAAAAATTTAAGCCGGCTTAGTAGCGATACCGTCGTCGATGCTACTTTTTCTTAACGGCCGCCTTGTGATGCATCTGATTAATCTTCTCCTGCAACTGGCGGATCAGCTGCTGCACATCGTCCACATTGTAGGCGTAGACAAGTTTGCACATTTTCGGTTGCACGTTGCCACTGTTGATATTCTTCAGAGCATGCTGCAAGCAGTAGATGTTGCCATCCTCGGTGCGCACCATCGATATGTACAGATTCGCACGGCACAGATCGCATTCGCTATCGATAGATTTGTGCGGCGGCTGCTGTTGCTTCTTCGTCCCCTTTTGTCCCTTCTCCGCCTGCACCTTTTCGCTGGTTGTGACGCCCGCGGCCTGCAAGAGATTAACATTTGATTAGGATTAACCAATCCTCGACAGGTTAGTTTGTTTTATACTTACTCTAAGCTGTTCACGTGCCGCCGATTCCTTCTCGCACACATCGTTCAGCATTGGCAGCATCTGATGCAATGTGTCTGAATTGACGCGCTGATCATAGCCCAAAGCAAAGAGCAGCTGCTCCAGCGAGAACATGGCCGGCTCACAACTCTCATGGATGTCCTGCAATAGTAATTAGTTTAGTTCGAGCAAGTCAATGACAAATTGAAGCAGTCGAAGACTCACCCTAAAGTCATCCTTGGCCAGATCGAGCCAAGAGTTGGTGGCAAAGTAAACGCTCTCGGAGACCACATAGCCTGTGGCCAAACTGGAGGTGTAGGCGCGCGGAAAGACAACGATAAACTCGCCCGGTTTCTGCTCGATGCGGCACAGCGAGACGCCACGATCGGTGAGCATGTGCGGCGGCACCATCACCGTATCACAGGGCAACCAAATGGTTTTGTTCTGGCAGTGCGTCGGAATCAGAGACGTGAGTGCCGCTCGGAAGTTGGCACTCTGATCGTCGGGTATGCCGTACCAGAGCTTGGAGGCGCCCGTATGCAAATACTCGATCCAGGACAGACCGTGCGGATCCCGATACCAACAACAGGCTGAGAAGAGCATGCCCACATGCAGTGTGGGCACTGTAACGCCCATAACAGGTCCCAGCGAGCGCAACACCGAGCCCGCATTATTTGTGAGCACCTTTAGGTTCCACGGGTGACGAGCATAATTCGACCCCTTGCCCTTTGGGCCCGGACTGGGGAAACCATAGCCCCAGCCGGAACTATCAATGGAGCCGGAATGCACACACACATGACTATCGCGAACGGCGACATGCCGCCAGAATTCTGCCTCGACCTCGTTAACGGTGGGATCGGTGCTCTTGAACCACAGCGCCATTGTGTTGCGGGCAATCCGATAGAATTGACTGAGCGGCATGCTACGACCCTTGACAATGCACTCCATGGAGACACCGTCGAGTTCCTCCTCCGATTCATCATCCTCATCGGTGGATAGATCATCCTCTACATTGGACACACTTTCCGTTGAATTGACAAAACGATCCGCATTGCGACGGGCGCGTGCCTCCCGCTTCGCCCAATCCGCTTCGACCTCGTCGAAGAGTTTTTGGCGTTCCGCCGGGGAGAGCGTGTCGTAGGGCAACAAGTACTTGCAGTAGATGTCATCCAGTTTGGTGACCCGGTCCTGGGCGAGCTTTGGTATGCACATCTCTTCCGCGACACGTGCCCATTTCTTCTTCTCGATGACCTCCTTGAGGCCGCCGAGTTCCTGCACGGTGTGATAGAGACGCGGCAAGTCCACCTCCATGCCACCGATCCAGGGGGCATGATTCATCACAATGCTCTGCGTAGCCAAATACTTTTTGATGGCACTCAACTCCTTGGCGCTGGGGCCCCACCGATGCAGCATCTTGTGTACATACTGATTGTACGCCGTGAAACGCATCTCATCCGAAATCCGACACTCCGGCTTAAAGCTGGCGGGCGGTATTATCTTACAGATGCCAAATCTCGCGGCGATTGGGGTGATGCGCTCAATGAACTCAATGGGATCGGCAAACTCCTTTTCGGTGGGCTTAAAAATGGGCGCCTCGACCATTTGTGTGGGATCATCGTGTCTGGGGAATGCCGTATTGTTGGCCATCTTAATGGGAGTATCATCTTTGTATTTTTTGGCCAGCGCATTCGAGGCGGCCATCGCAGCAGCTGCTGCAGCTGTTGCAGCCGTACGGGATTTGGCAGAGCCAGAGAAGAGTGATGAATTGGAATTCACGCGGACTAGATTGCCGGAGGCAGTTGTTGTTGCTGCTCCCGTTGCTGTTACCACAGCTGCTGCAGCGGCTGCTGAGGTGCTGGCTTTTAAGCTGTTGCTATTGTTGCTGGGCGTCGTTGGCTCATTTGTGTTTGTGTTGGCCGCATTGAGCAGCGTTTTCACCAGCTGCTCATTGTCGGGCAGCGGCTTCGCTGAGTTCGTATCCATTTGCGCCTTGGTCACGAGCGTCGCTTGCATCACCACCTTTTGATTGGGCCCATCGGGTCCCTCGCGTCCCAGTTTGACGGCAACGCCTTGAATGCCACCATCACCACTGCTGGCGCCTTGCAGTAAGGGTATGTAAAAGGTGGCACCCTCTGCATCTGAATCTCCTCCACCACTGGTTGCTGTTGCTGTCTTTTTCTGAAGCTGCTGCTGTTGTTGTTCCTTTTGCTGCTCCTTCTGCTGTTGTTGTTGCTCCTTCTGTTGCTCCTTTTCCTGTTGTTGCTCCTCCTTTTGCTGCTCTTTTTGCAGTTGCTCCTTTTGTTGCTGTTGCTTTTGCTGCTGTTGCTTTTGCTGCTGCTGCTGTTGCTTTTGCTGCTGCTGTTGCTTTTGCTGCTGCTGCAGTTGCTTTTGCTGCTGTTGCTTTTGCTGCTGTTGCTGTTGTTTTTTACGCGCTGCTGCTGCTGCTGCCTTGGGCTTCTCCAGCTTATCCGTTGGGCTGAGCGTTAGTTGCACGGCTGTTGCTGCAGCTGTGGCAGCCGCACGCTTTTTAGTTGGCGAACGTTCGCTTAACGCTGGTGGCGGCGTTGCAGTTTTGGTTGCTGTTGCTTCGACTTCAAGATTGCGGCGACGATTTGTCGCCTTGTTGCCGGCAGCAGCTGCAGCAGCAACACTTGTTGTTGCTGCTGTTTTCTTTACATTTGCCGTTGTTGTTGTTGTCTCCTCTTCCTTGCCAAAGGCATAAACTGAAGTTTTGGTTGGCAACTTTTGCGGCTGCTGCTTCTTGTTGTTGTTGTCCAGTTTGGCTTTGCTTGGACTGCTCTGATAGATGGGCGTTCGTTTGGCTGACATTGTTGTTGTTGTCAGTGTTGTTGTCGTTGCCATTGCCGAAGTGGGCGTATTGCTGCTGCTGTTGGTGGGCGTTGGCGTCGACAGCTTTGTGGCAGCCGCAAGCCGTTTGTTGGCAGCAGCTGCTGCTCCACCACCTCGCTTATTGTTGCTGCCAGTTGTAGCAGCAGCTGTTGCTTTGACCGCATTCTTCGGCTTCCTTTTATCACTGCTGCTGTTGGCGCCTGCTGCGGCAGCCGAGACCTCCTTTTTCTGGGTGAGATTCACGGGCGTCACACACTTATCAAAGTCCATGGTATCCGATTCTGTGTCCATATCACGCAGATTGGCTGCTGCTGCTGCAGCTGCTGCTGTTGCCGCCGCCGCTGCGCTGACGAGGACCGGCGTCGCTTTCAGGGATGGCCCCTTGGCGGACCAGGCACTCTCACTTTTGCCGAGCTCGCCGCGCGTATTCTTCGAGGAGCTGCTGAAGCTGGTGCTCTCCTTATCGTCACGCGTCGGACCCGGCGGCGTTTGTGACTGTTGCGGCCTCAAGCTGTCGTCGTACTCATCATCGAGATCGTCCTGTATCTCATCGGGATTCGAGCTGCACTCGATGAGCCACTTTTGGATCTGTTCATGTGTCATATTCACCTTGGCCTTGCGACGCTCCTTGCCCGACAACTGATCGCCAAAGTAGGCCTCTGTGGGCACAACAGGTCCCAGCACCGGTTTGTGTATCGATCCACATTTTCCGAGTGTACATTTGGTGTTATCCGGCCCGGAACTTTGTGCCAGACTCACGCTGGCAATGCCAAAGATCTTGCCCGACTCCTCCTTGCTGGGCATGAGTGTTGCCTGCGCCAAAATGCTACCAATCTCATCTTTCAACGGATCCGAATTGTTGTTGGTGCTTGTCGTTGGCGTCATTGTCAACGCTGGCGATTGTTGTTGTGGATGTGGCTGTTGCTGCTGTTGTTGTTGCTGCAGCTGCTGTTGTGATTGTTGTTGTTGCGACTGTTGCTGTTGTTGCTGCTGTGATTGTTGTTGCTGGTGTGCTGCCGCTGCTGCTGATGTGGATGCCACAGCTGGCGGCGTTGCAGTTATGGTCAAACTAAGACTTTGACTAACGGCAGTCGTTGCTTTTGTTGCAACAGTTGCAGGGGCCGTAGATGTAACAGCAGCATGTGTGGTGGGCGTGGTCAGTGTGCTTAGGGTTGGCCTTGCAATTGTTGGCGCCGTAAAATTGCTGGCGCTCGTATTGCTAATTGTAACCGCGTTATTATTGTTATTGACACGCGGCAAAATGCTCGCTCGATCATATTTGGGCGTTAGAAAGTTGGGATTGATTTTGGGACACTGATACGCCTCAATAGGTGGCGGATAAATAGTAGGCGCTGTTTGATATTTGAGTGGTGTCGACGTCTGCTGGGCTGTGCTTGTTGCCCCCGCTGTCGCTGCCAGCAACTGTTGCTGTTGCGGATGAGGAGTCTTATTGCCAATGGCCACAGCCGCACCTGCAGCGGCACAAAACGTCGGCGGACGCACATACGGGGATTGATAGTGTGGCGATGCCTGCGGCAAATACGATGTGCTTTTCCCAAAGCCAACGGCACCCACGCCCATGCCAATTGTTCCGCTGCCGGGCAACGCATACGTGGCAGGCACATTCAATATCTTCGAGGTGGGCACGGGAGATTTCTTTTCCATTGCTTTTAATGTGGCTGCTGCTGATGCATAGCTCGGTGGCGATATGGTAAATGGACTGGGCTTTGTCGTCAGCGGTAGCATGGTTAATGGCGTTATGGGCGTGGCTGTTGCAACGCCCAGTTGTGGTGGCTTTAAAGTAACTGCTGATGCTGGTGCAGTTGTCGTTGTTGTTGCTGCTACTGCTGTAGTTGTTGCTGCTGTTGCTGTAGTTGTTCCTGTAGTTGTTGCTGCTGTTGCTGTAGTTGTTGCTGCTGCCGCAGTTGGTGTAGTTTTGGCTGCAACTGTTGCTGCTGCTGCAGTTGTTGCTGTCGTTGTTTGAGTCACAGTTGTTGCTGCTGTTTCAGTTTTGCTGCTGCTGTTGCTGGCTTTAGCTGTGTTTGTTATTGCTGCAGCAACTGTTGTTGTTGTGGTTGTTGCTGCTGCTGCTGCAACAGTTGCTGCTGCTACTGCAGCTGCTGTTGCTGTTGGCACTTTAATTGCCAGCGGCTCATCATCCGAGTCACTGAAACTCTTTTCGAGCTTGCGCTTCGTTTCGTTTAGCTCCTCGTTGATTAAAAAATCCTCCTCGGCATCGGAGTCAACTTTTTGTTGTTGCTGCTGCTGTTGTTGTTCTTGTTGGGTTTTTTGTTGCTGTTCGGACTTTGCTTTAGCCAGCGCCAGTGCGCCTTTCTTCACCAGCATGCCCTCTATTTGAGGCTTGACTGTGCCTGCAGCTGCTGTTGCTGAACTTGTTGCCCCCGCTGCAGTCGTGGCACCTTTTGCCTGCTTGGGCGGTCGACCGCGTCGTGGAGCAGGAGGAGGTGCCGGCGGCACTGCTGCTGGCGTTTCAGTTATTGGTTCAATTGCAGCAGCAGAAGGAGCAGGAGGAGCAGGATCAGCTGCTGCTGCTGCTGCTGCTTCTGTTGTTGCTGCTGTTATCGTCGTTGTTGCTACTGTTGCTGCTGGTTTGCTTGCCTGTTTGCCTGCCGCATTCTTCTTAATCTCCTTCTCCATTTTCTCCATCTGCTTGACATTGGGTATATCGGGAAAGCTGCTCAGCGACAGATCATCGTCCTCGTCATCCGCAAGCTGCAACTTATGCCCAATGATGCCCATGTAGATGGCAGCCGCTTCTTTCGTCTTACGCGACGGACGCTGACTGCGCTGCTGCTGCTGCGGACTTGGACTTCGCGAGCGTTGCTGTAATTTCAGCTGTGCCGCCAGACGACGCACGGGACGTGCATTATTGTTGTTTGTTGGCTTTTTGGGCGAGGGTGGACATAAATCGGACTCCTCGGCATCCACCCCCTGCTCGTCGTTTTCCGGCTCGGCGGCTTTCTTTTTTAATGCCTTGCCACGCTTTGTTTTTGACGGCTCTTCAGGCGGAGTAGGTGCTACTGCTGCCTTTTCTTTTTCCTCCAGCCGCTGCTGCTTTTTTGACGATCCGCCGGCGGCTGATTTGCGACCGCGTGCATTTGCCGTTCCAGCTGCTGTTGCAGTTGCTCCTGCTCCTCCTACCGCTCCCACTGCCGCCTTTTTGCCACCCTTTTTAAGCTTGATGGCCTTGGCCAGCGGCTGCTCATCATCGGAGCTGAAATCGAAGACATTGAGACCCTTTTGTTGCTCCGCTGCCGCAGCAGCTGTCGCTGTGGTGACACCATTCTCTAGCTTGGCCGCATCTTTGGCATAAATGCTCGAGTTAATTTTCTCCTTGATGTGCTGTTGCTGCTTGGGCTCTACTACTGCTGCTGATGCCGTTGACTGCTTCTGTATCTGCTCCTGCTTAAGCTGCTCCTTTTCCTTGTTCTTTTTATGTTCCTTGAGCTCCTGCTCCTCCTCGTGCTTCTCCTCCACTTCTGACGGCTCTTGCTTTGGCGGCACCTTGACTGGCTCAAAAAAAGCACGCTGTCGCGTCATGCGTCCCGATGATTCCGGGGAGGGGATAAAAATGGGTGATTCACGCTGTTGGCGCAAACGCTTTACGGGCGCCTTCTCCTTCTCTTTGCTGGCCCTGCTCTCGTTGACTGCAACAGGTGAGTCTGCTGTCGCTGCCACAACAGATTTTCTGGCACGACCACGCCTTGTATTTGATTGCATTATCTCCGACTTGGAGAGCGTCTCATCGGCGACGGCGACGGCGCCACCATTACGCGAGCTGGCATCATGCGCCGAAAAGAATTCATCCTCCTCGTCATCCTCCGCCTCCTCCTCGTGATGGTCTGCGTCCGCGTTAATCTGCTGCTGCTGCGCCGGCTGTTGCTGTTGCTGCTGGTGCGCCGGCTGCTGCTGCTGCTGCTGATCCGGTTCATCATCTTTTTCCTTGTTTGCGGCGCGATTTGAGCGTCGCTTTAAAGTCTCCTGACGTCGTCCGCCTCGTCGATTGCCCTCGGCAACAACCTCGGCACGCTTACGCACTGCTCCAGCCAGCAGCAGAGGCTGGGGCTGAGATTGCGAGGGCGGAGGAGGCGTAGGCGTCGCTGCTGCTTCAATTTTATCACTAACGGTTTTAGTCGTTGGCATCTGCTCTGTGCCTGGTTTTTTGGATGGTCGGCCACGTTTCTTTTTGCTGCTGCTGCTGCTGCTGTTGTTCTTCTTGTTGTTGGTGGTGGTGTTGTTGTTGTTCACAGCATCTCTGCTGGGCGGAAGGGCACCTGCATCATTGGCCTTGGGCTTGCCCTGAAAACTGCGAAAGCAGAGAAACGTTAGAAAATCCTGCGGCATTGGGCGCTGATTCGGCAATATCTCAATAGGTGGCTGTTGCTGCTGCAGGCTGTCTGCTGTCGATGTGCTTGGTCCAGCAGACGATGAGGAGCCCGATGCAGTTCCTACTGCTGCTGCCGCCGCTGCTGCTGCAACGCTGGCAACGTTGAATACACCACCGCCGGCTGAATTGGGCGCACTCTGGCCTTGGGCGAATTTACGCTGTGCTTGCACCTTCGTTCTGCAATCAGCAGAGGCATGGAAATGGGACACAGAGATAATTAAAAAGTGTGAGTGAGTTTTAATTGGAATAACATATGCAATTTGATACAAATTACGCTCTAAATCAAAAACAACAAACAACAATAGCAGTGCATAGCACACACACAATCACGCAAACACACACACACACACACCTGCTCTACACCCTAAGCGTAAATGCGAATCAGCCCTTTGCCTGTACAACAACAACAAAAACAACAGCGCCACGACGCTTGTTTAACAGAGCTGCCGACTTTTGGCTTTAAACAGCTAAAATTACTAATTTTTTAAAGCCGGTTTAAGCTTGTTTATCTTATGCTTGTGCTACACTTATCATTTTTCTAAGCTAAACAAAGGCGCCACTTTGACACAAATTAAATTAATTTATGTTTATTTTTATTTTTTTTTTTACTGCCACAAAATTGGCAAAACTTTTGCTTATACAATATACCGCACCTCACTTCACGTGTGGGAGGAGGAGAGGGGGGAGCGCTAATGCTCTTCGCAAAAATTTAACAGTGGCAACCTTAAAGTCTCTGCTCTGCTTTGCTTTGCTCTGCGTCGTCATCGCACACACAAATATTACATATATGATCAACAATAGATAGATATATGGGATAGGGAGGGAGGGGTTGGGTGGTTAAATGGGCTCACCTTTTAGGCATCTCGGGTGATGACTCCACAGCCAGTGTTGCTGCTGCTGCCGCCGCCGACGCCGCGGACGATGACGTTGGCGGCGTATCTGTTTCCTTACGGCGACGCTTGTTGTCTTTTGAGACAACCATTTTGTTGCGAATTTTTCGCGCCTCTTTTTCCCCAATATTTCGCTGCAACTCTCGCACTGAGACGAGAGAACGCGCTCCTCAGTACACACACACACACACAGAGTTTATTAAAAACAACGCTCGAATTTGTTTTTATCCGTCGTTCTCGGCATTTACATAAACGTACGCAGCAATTGCCAATTTTCCACTGACACTACAAACACTGATTTTGTTGCTGGTGCCTGCACAAAGTTGATATCATATTTTCGCGTCATATTTTCATTGCTTCTCCTACACGTAGGGCGCGTACAAATACTACACTAAATTATAGATTATTGTCTCGTATTTATTGTTATAGTACACATAAGAAGTTTACATTTCACATGCAGCAGAAATATTTAATTTTTTTATATGAGATTTTTCATTCTGTTTCTACATAATTTTTTTCCCCACCGCTTTGCTTTGTGTCCGCCATGACATTAGAGATGTACAAATTTATCGGTACATCGTTAAATATGCAAAGCATTGACAATCGGAATGCGGTTGGATTTCCCGCGCAATATATTGAATAATTAAATGCAGTAACTTATAGTAATTATGATATTTATTAACTCATAAAGTAATATAATTGATAACAAGCATTAATATTTATCCACAAAGTCAACTACATTGATCGGGTTGTATATCGATAATATTGTCGGACAATATCAGCACAATATCGCACGAATTGAAATATCGTGTCGTCTAAGCTATCGCGTTTAGCATTTCATCGTAACATCTCTATCATTAATCGTATAGCTTGTGAGTTGACAAAAAAAGTTTCTATTAGTGTCAATTTTTGCAAATTAATCAAACGATTTTAAGTTGCGCACAATGAGTGAAGGAGCAGGCAATTGGTGTCTCATAGAGAGCGATCCGGGCGTTTTCACGGAGCTGATACGCGAATTCGGTAAGATGATGTGCCTCGCGCGCTTTTTAAGAGGACGCGGATGCCAAAGCCGGCATCGAATTATCCTCAAGGATCAATAAAAAACTGCATTTGCTCGGGCAGGTTGCGACGGTGCCCAGGTGGAGGAGATCTGGAGCCTGGACAACGAATCGTTCAAGGATCTGGAGCCCATACATGGCCTCATATTCCTTTTCAAGTGGGTGCAGGAGGATGAGCCCGCTGGCAAAGTGGTGCTGGATCGGGATCACATCTTCTTTGCCAAGCAGGTTATCAACAATGCGTGTGCAACGCAAGCCATACTCAGTCTGTTGCTCAATCTGAATCACGAGGACATCAAGCTGGGCGACACACTTACCAATTTCAAAGAGTTCTGCCAGTGCTTTGATCCCTACAACAAGGGTCTGACGCTGAGCAATGCTTCCCAGATTCGAACGGTGCACAATTCGTTTGCCCGCCAAACACTCTTCGAGCTGGACATGAAGAACCAAAACAAGGACGAGGATGTCTATCATTTTGTTGGCTATATGCCCATCGCTGGACGTCTCTATGAGCTGGATGGTTTGCGTGAGGGACCCATTGATCTGGGCGAGATCAAGCCGGAACAAAATTGGATCGATGTGGTGCGACCGATCATTGAGAAGCGCATGCAACGCTACAGTGATGGTGAAATCCATTTCAATTTAATGGCGCTGATCTCGGACAGGCAACGCATCTACGAGCAGCAAATTGACAAGCTACTGAATCCGGCTGCCGATGCCATGGACACCGCCGATGATCGTCAGACTGAAATCAATAGCCTGCGCTCCTACATACAGTATGAAATCGAGAAGAAGAAACGATACAAGGCACATATACTACTTAAAATATTAATTATAAATATATCCATATTAATCGCATCTCCTTTGCAGGTGGAGAATGTGCGACGCAAACACAACTATTTGCCATTTATTGTAGAGCTGCTGAAAATGCTGGGCGAGACCGGACAACTGTTGCCCATATATGAGAAGGCCAAGCAGCGAGCGCTGGAGCGCGAGCAGAAATTGAGCAAAAAGGAATCCAATTAGAATGCATTTAACATTAAACATTCGATGAAAAAAAAATAGCATATACACTAAAGGGCAATTCTAAATTGCCGCCAATGTGTGAAGAATATAAAAGAACAATATTCTTATTGCTATATTTAAGTAATTCGTAACATTTTTTGGCAAGGAGTTAGTTAAGTCGACCCGCCCCTTAAAAAATATAAACTGCCTTTTAATGTACTTTACTTCTTTTGTACTTCCCATGCCCCTCTAAATCGCTGCAAGTTAATAACCGCAAACTATATCCATAATAGTAAAAGAAAAACAAAAAATGATTTTTGAAAATAAAAACGTTTCCGTAAAGTTAAAAAGAAATGCGAATTTGTTTTTGGCGTTTTAGTATATAATATATTTGTTGTTTATGTTATTAATATTTATATATATATATATATATATATATATATATGAATTTACAGTTGCTATGCTTGGTATTTGATTCATTGCGTTTCCGTTTATAATAATATATTTTATGTATATTGTTTGTTGTTGTATATATAAGTATTGTATATAGGAATAATTGTTTTGTTAATCTTTTATGTTTGTTTGCTATACTGATTCTTCTCAGTGTATTTTTTGGTATTTTCTTTGTGTGCGTGTGTGTGTGTCGCTAATGTAAATGTAAACTTTTTCTCAACTTACAAACTATATGCTACATAGTTGATGTGTATATGCATATTAGGGAACTTTCTTGGGAGGTCTTTGATTTAGTTTTTGAATTTTGGTGTTGCGCTTAAGATCTAGCTTAACTCTATATATATATTGTATATATATAACTTGCTTGCTTGCTTAACTTTTTTGGAAAACAAATGGAGACTGAAATTTTGGAAACCGAAGCACGAGCTACAAATATATTATTATTAAATCCTTGTTGTTCAGGACAACTACCCAAAATATATATATGTATTGTAACGTTAGATATCTAATAGATTAAACTGCATTCTTTTTGGTTTAGTTTTAGTGTTGCTAATTGGAATTTCATTCTCATTACCATTACGTTACGTAGTTACTTTACGTAATTTTATTTAAATTTGTTAGACTAATTTTCTCTAATTTCTCGTATTTGTGTTTTCATTTATAATTTAGCACTTAGTTTTCAATTAATTACTTAGCATCATTTTGCTTAACAAATTTTCCCATTTTTCGTATAATTTTGTTTTTGTTTCTCTTTTTTTTTATGTTTTGAAGACACAACAGTTACTGGTCCAGTTCCAGGAAGTATATGTAATATGTATGTGTGTATGTGTTTGCATATGTGTGCGTGTGTATTTCTTGTTGTTGTTGTAGTTGTGCAAACGCCCGTGCAGGCGCCAATGTGAGCTTTTACCGTTGCACATAACTGTATTGCGGCAGATCACTGCAAACGTCGCTCGGCTGCGTCGCTGCTGTTAAAGCAGCAAAGGCGTGTTGTGGGCGTGGCACTTGGGCATGTTGCTGCGATTGTTGTGCTGAATCGTACGCTGTTAAATCGACACTAGTTGCTGTATGAAAGGGAACATATAAAAAACTTAAGTGTTAATTCGGCTAGTTGGCAGCGCCATTGAATTTAAATTTGCAATTGTCAAAACTTAACCGATTTTCAAAACCAATACAATTTTAATAATTTGTAATGAATTTAATTTTAAATATGTATGAAAAACTAACATAGTTTACCCGATGCATTCAGGCGATTATATAGATTCTTGCGCTTCTTCTTCAGTAGTACATCCAAATTATAGTTATCCGAGCCAGATCTGAGAAGTAAAGGGAATTTTAAAGATTAAAAGATTTTAGATTTAGTTTACTCACTTGTCCGGTCGTCCGTTGCCTAGGAGCTCCTTGAATGCAACATAGATCTTGTTTAGCGTCAGATTGGATAGCCCCTGGCCCAGATATCGTACAAATTTAAGTTGCTCACATTTGGATAGAGCGCTCTCGTGGAAGTCCAAAAAGGGTCGATGATCGGATATCTGATATTCCTATTGCACCAAAAAAAAAAACAGAAAGAAACGAAACAAAGTGTGGAATTAATTAAAAAACAACTGCTCTTCAATTAAGGAACGGCAAAGAGTTTTGTTCTATGCTCTACGAGGAGAAATGATGATGCAATTTTGAACTAGATATGAATAATGCCAATTGTGTATATCTATTTATTTAATGGCCAATTCAAGAACAAAGCTCCGCTGCACGCAACACAATCGCCTCCTGTTTCTTTTTGAGGTTGAGAGCAGACAAACACGGCGTCGATACACAATTTGCTCACATTGCAAAACTTGATGAAGTTCTCGATGAGTATGCACTTTTCATAATTGCTCAGACATTGCTGGCTACTACTCTGTATACCGAACTGTTTCAATAGCTCCTGCTTCTTAGGCGGCAGCCGTGAGATGTGCGTACAAACGCCGTCTTCGATGCGATGCGTTTCGTGCACATTAAAATTCTCATAGATGATCAGCTGTTCCAGCGAACGTGGCGGCGGACCTAATGGCAGCGCTGGCAATGCTGGCAGCGATGAGGGTGGCGGTAACAGTGCTGGCAGCGACGTTGACGTCGCCGTCACACAGCCATACCGTGTGTCCATTGATTGCTGAGCCGCTGCTGCTGCTGCATAGCTGTTAACCGTATTGAGGCTGTTGTTGCTGCTGCTGCTGTTGGTACTGTTGCTGCTGTTACTGTTAACGCTGCTGCTGCTGTTATTGTTAATGGAGTTGCTGTTGTTGTTGTTGCTATTATTGCTGCTGCTGCTGCTGCTGTTATTGCTGGCAAACTCGAGCGTGCCGTCATTCGCGGCTGCCATATTCTTGAGGTCTACAAGAGAGATTTGCATTTGTTTACAGAGAGAGACAGAGAGAGAGAGAGCAGGCTTAGCCTAGCACAAATGCAGAGAGAACAGGCAAATTGTAAATATGTCGAAAGTACTCAATAAAAGAAGGCAATCTTTTTGTTGTTTTTGCTATGTATATATATACATCTATATGTATGTATATATATATATATGTATATTTGTTCTCTTTATATGTTTGTTGTATATATAGTTAGGATTGGTTTTGCACATACATATATCATTTGTTTCTTGGATTACTAAAATATATGGTCATATATATCCGTTAATATATATATATATATATATATATATATATATATATATATATATATATTGATTTTATTATTACTTTTAATAGTTGCGCATTAGCTGAATTTACGATAATAATTATAATGATGGTGTTGACAGTTTACATGTGTGGGTGTGTGTAATTGTAATAATCTCTTTTCAAGGAATAACATTGCATAGTTTCAGGGCGTGATGATCATCGTCCAACAATTTAGTCGTTTAACATAATACATATAAGAAATTTGGCAAAAAGCTTGTAAAATTAGACTACAAACGAAACATATACGCTAAGTGTAAAACAGAAGGGCACACAAAGACAACATGATAAAAAAATTAAGCCAAATTTCGATTTACAAACAAATCAAAAAAAATAGTTTCAAATTTTATAAGCTAAAAATAGTTGAGTTGGGGGCCATTTTGTTTTTTTTTGTTGTATATTTTACTGCTACGATTGTCAACAGGTGGCGCCACTGCCGCCATATTTGGCGCCACGCCGACGCCAGTCTCACATATTGGGCGGCGGCAGCTGTTGCGGCTGTGCTGGAGATGGTGGCGCCACCTGTTGGCCATAGCCCAATGCGGCTGCCATATGTGCGTGCGGATGCGGATGTGGATGAGAGTGAGGATGCGGATGTGAGTGCGGATGTTGATGAGGATGTTGATGTGGATGCGGAGGTGGCAGACCATAGTGTGTGTGATGCGGATGTGCGTAGGCAGCAAAATGATGCGGGTGCGGATGTTGTTGCGCATGTGGATGCGAATGCGGATGTTGCTGCGGATGCGTATAGTGATGCGGATGCTGCGATCCATGATGCGGATGAGAATGCGGATGTGCCTGTTGCTGTTGATGATGTGGATGAGGATGTTGCGGATGTTGTTGCTGCTGCTGAGTCATGGGCGTGCCACGCGAGGGGGTTGATGGTTGCTGTTGCAGATGCATCAAGTGTGGAGTGTGTGGCGGCGGATGTGGCGTTGTTGGTGTTGCTGCCACTGCAACCGGTGTTGTGGGCGTTCCGGGGCGTTGTGGCAGAGACGTGGCGCCAGTGGGAGTCATTGTACGTGCTGCAACTAAAGCTGGCTGCGACGGCGACTGCGCTGCTTGCTGCGTGTGTAAATGTGTGCTGCTGTTGCCTGTTGCATGTGTAGTAGTGTTGCTGTTGTTGTTGCTGTTATTATTGTTGTGGGGTGGCAACACTGTTGCTGTTACTGTTGTTGTTGCTGTTACTGGTGTTGGCGATGCGGGAGCAGATTCGCAAAGCTCTTGTGTCTGTTTAACAGGAGTGGTTGTTGTTGTGTTGTTGGTCTTGTTACTGTTGTTATTGTTATTATTGTTGTTGTTATTTTCGCCTAGTGATTTAAAGCGTATCCATGTAAAAAGAAGTAGAAGAACACAAACAAATTGAAGTCAAAAATTAAAATAGTTTTTTTTTTTTGCACAGTGCAAAAATAGGCAGCCAATTTTTAAGTTCACAGATATATATATATATATATATATATATATATATATATATATTTATATGTATATAAATATTTATTTACTTTTTTCGTTTCGAGAGAGCGAATATAAAGTGCATGTGGCAAATAAAATATGTAGAGCAAAAATGAGAAATTAAGAATGCAAAATGTTAAATACAGAAGAAAAAAATCATAAAAGAAAAAGTTTTTTTTGTGGGCACTGTTTTCTTTTGTGTATGTATATATTTATAAAATGTAGCACAATTCTCGCTTTTAAGCTATTTTGGCGTCACATTTTCGTGTCTGTCTATTTTCGCTTTTATTTTTTTTTTGCCTGTTTATTAGATATATAACTTTTTTTTTTTTTGCTCGTTGCTGCATTTGCACTATACATAATAATTTGTTGGGTAATTGAAATTTTGGGAACTTACCAGCTGTTGTATTGGCCAGGAAGCGCTTGGTCTTATCGAGTATATAAGGCAGATTGTAGCCATCCTTGGTATAGCTGTAAAAGGTAAGTCGATATATGACGTTATGTATGATATGTGATGTGCATAGTCTTCAGTTACTCACATTTCTGTGCGTTTGGTGCAAAACAGATTCTTAAAATTGCTATAAATGCAAAAGAGCGTGAAAGTTGGCAATCCCTGGCCCAAATAGCGCGCAAATTTTATTTGCTCGGGTTTGTTGAGGCCACACTGATTTAAGGACAGCCACGGCCGATGATCCTTGATGTCGTATTCCTGTATATATTGAAAAAAAATTTATATGAAAACAACTGCAGCGGGCCAAGTACTCATTGCGTTAAGCAATGCAAAAAATAACAACCACGGTTGCATCTCGCGCTTAGTGCAAAAGTAATCGATAACAACTGCAATTAATTAAGCTTAACATGTAATGTTCAATTAGACCATTCTGAGTATGAATCTTACGGAAGACAGACAGAACACTGTTTAATTGGTCAAATAAAGAAACTTGCAAATAGAAAGACATTCGTTAAATTATTCTGTTAAAATACTAAAGAATAAGCCGTCTAAAAATTCAAACTGATATCTAAAATTACTTTCTGTGCAAAAAATTTTACGCTGAAAAGTATGCTATGCTAAAGAAGTAAAGTTTTCTGTTTTTATGGCAGAATATAAAAGGAGGGAGACAAGTTTCCTTATAAGTATATATATTCAGAAACCCATTCAACGTAAATTACAATTTATGTATTTGGGCCTCTTTGGTAAACCCTTAAAATTTGTAAGGCTATAATAACGCTGACGTCAAACTCATTTCCTACATATTCTATATACATATATATTAGTTATTACTACATATGCATATACATACAAATATATATACATAGCTACACCCGTTACTTCTTCTATGTATGATGGCAACCCCACCAGCCGCAAGCCCGAGAGAAACTCATACTCTCACGCATACACAGGGCGGATGCAAAAGTTTGCCCACTACTAATCAAAACTTATAATTCGTGTACAACGCAAAGTTTAAAACGAAAATTGTACAAAAGCCAAAAACTTGCAGACCCCAAAATGCAAACACAATCATTGAAAGGACTACTGCGCCTAATAGCATGCCACAAATACACACACACAATGTATATTTTATAGTGTAAAAATATAAAATAAAGCAAAAAGCCGAGTGTAGGCAAAGCCAGCAAAAAAGCAAACCCAAATAGAAAAGCAAACAACATTTTCAATGAAGCCATTTTCAACAATGAAGACAGGGTGCAGAGGGGGATGGGAGGGAGCAGTTGGGACTAAAAAGGGTTGTCGCATGTCCATGTGTCTGTGTATGAGTGTGTGTGTTTAAAATAGGCGCAGCAGCTTGACGGACGTCTGTATATGTGTGTGTGTGCGTGAGAGAGAGAGAGAGTCAACAACTAGCATCGCCGACAGCGTTCGTCGTTCGTTTTGGTGTCGCTCGTTCGTCGACGTCGTCGACGTTAAAACTTATCAACATCCTCATAATCAGCGCGACGCCAACGTTGCCACCCAAAAGCATCAGACCGACCAACTAACTGTATCCCAGCCAGGCAGGCAGGCAGCCACCTTCTAAGCATACACATGGCAACGCTGTCAAAACTGGCAAATGTATGTTTGTGTGTATGTAAATGTGTGTATGCATGTACTTATAAATGTACATATGTGTGTATATAAATGTGTGTGTATGTTATGCATGTGTGCATACATTTTGGGTTTTGATTATGTTAAAAATCAATAGAGCAAAAAGGAGTGACGACGCCCCGCCAAACCAATAGGAGGAAGGACCGTCCAAATTTTCTAGTCAAAATAGGCTTAAAGCTTGAATTTTCCTGTATGTGTGTGTGAGAGACAGATGGATAGAGAGCTCACTCGAGAAAGCAATTCAACGCCCTTATAATGATGACAAGCCCCTTTCAGAGGTGTTACCTGTAAAGGGGACAACAGCAGCACAGCAGCGCTAGCGTCTCATTAACAGTACAGTGAGCTAGAGAGATCGAGAGAGAAAGAGAGGTGAGCTTTTGCCTGTCAAGCCAAGTGTTGCTACTGCTGATTGTTTTGGCTGCTGCTGGAGGAGTGGCGAAGGGGGCACTTTTGTGTGTTTACATTCCCATAGCCGCTTAACTGTTTCATAGCAAAAAAGAAGTGGAAAAATAAATGGCAATGTGTTGCGGCATTGTGTTCTTGTTTTTCCTTTTTATTGTTGTTTTGCTTTGTTGTCGTTTTTTCATTCTTCTTTTTTTTCAACTTATTGGCAGCACGCAGACGTGTTTGTGCTTGTGCGTGCCTGTGCGTGACGTATCCTGCTCTGTGTTTGTGTGTGTGGCCTGCGGTTGTTGTCTGTGGTGTGATGTGTTGTGGTCTGTGCGTGTGTGTGTGCGGTGTGTTGTTGTTGTTTTTATTGAGACAAGTGTGAATTGTTTTTCTTTCTGTTTCTGTTGTGCTGCTTGTGCGTGCAACAACAACAGTGACGACAACAGTTGTTAGTGTTGCCATCGTTTGGCAATGATTTTTTGATTTTTGAGGGTTGCGTGTGTGCCAGTCCCAGTTTCCGTGTTTGTTCGTGTGTTTTTTTATGTGCATGTGTAACTGTAACTGGCAGGGAGGGGTAACAATTTTCACACTTTCACTCTTTGCGTTTAACAGGTTTTTAACAGCAATTTGAGCTGTGAGCGTAACACGTGTGAAAAAAGGGGTGAAATATACTCATTAATTATTAGGCTAATGCGCGTTGGTTAACTTGTAAACCTAACCTTACAATTTCGACGCTAATTATTCTTTATGTAAATAAATATTACAATATATACATATATGTATGTATAAGCATTATACATTTTTGGCAACAATCTGCAATCTCTCGCGCGTTATACAACACTAATTTAATACGGCAAAAACGATGCATAAAAGCTAAATATTTGATGTGTGCATATGTATGTATGTGTGTATATATAGAATATATATAGTCATCATATATGTTTGGCAAGTACAGTTATACGTATGTATATATTTACATGAGTATATAATTTAAAATTATAATCAATGTGTGCATGTGTTTTCTGTGTGAGCGCGCGTAAATTGTGCGAAGCCGAGACATTGTACCTGCAAGTACCCCTCCCACAGCACTTCACTCCTAAATTACCAACACATCCTCTCCCCCCTCTCATTCACAGTTAAGCTGTCCCTCACACACACATATACACAAACTCACACATATTGGCAATGTTATTGCATGTATGTGTATATTGGCGACTACGGCTGCTGCATGCGCATTTAGTAGCCTTCAACGTCGCCGCTAGGGGGCGCACCATTACACACCGAAATATATACATACAACACACACAAACGAAAGGACATACGAAGGCAGCAGGCAGCAGAGCTCAATGGACAACAGTCGGACAAACGCCCCAAGTAACTTGATGGTTGTATGTATGAGAGAGAATGTGTGTGAGAGAGGAAGAGAGTAAGAGAGGAGGGGGCATATACAATTACTCAATAGCGCCCGCTTGAGCTTTTTGGGGGTTGCCAGAGTCGTCACATACCACCACACATAACTACACATACATACATGTGTAGAAAACTTTGTAGTTTGAGCAGCAGCCGCTAGTAAGTAAGCAGCAAGCATGTAAAAGGAGTGAGAGAGTGCGTAGGAGAGAGTGAGAGAGCGCGCAACAATTTTAAGCTAAACTGGAAAGAGGGAACAGAGAAGAGAGAGAGTAGAGCAGAGCTAGGCATCTTCAAACTAAAATGTTGTAATAGCGGCCGAAGGGCAGAGAAAGCAGACAAGTTGAAATAAGGTTAGGCTCTTGTTGTTGTTGTTGTTGTAGCTGTTGTAGTTGCTGCTGCGACGACGACTGTGTTCCTGTGTATTATGCCATCAATGCCGTTTCATATAACATACATAGTTTAAGTGTGCATGTGTGTGTGTGTGTGTGTGTGTGTGTGTGGGTTGGGTGGCTGCTGCTGCTTCGGCCAAATCTAGTTGTACATGTGTGTGTGCGTTCCGATAAAGCTGAGCGTAATGAGCATGTGTTGGTTGGTTGGTGGTGGTGGGAGAGATTTGGAGGAGGGTTGCCAGCCTTTGCATGGTGTTGAAAAGGCGCCAAATGAGTGCGGATGTATGTGTTTGTGTGAAGGTATTTGTATATATGCATATATGTGTGTATGCTTGTAGGTGTTTAGAACTCACACATACACATGCACAGCAGTAATACATTGGTGCCACACATGATTACAGAGTTGTATTCGTATTTGTATTTGTATGTTGAATTTGTGGTTGTGGCTTGTGTTGCTCCTCTGCCGACGCTGACGTCCTCTGCTGCTGTTATTACAATTTATAATGACATTCGTTGTGTGACAGTGTGTGTGTGTGGGTGTGGGCGGCATATAATAGAGTGAGGAATGCGCTTGTGTAAAGGATATGAACGGTGTATCCGCGTTATGAATATACACATACACACATATATATATATATTTATATATACTTCGGCATATATATATATAAATGTCACAGATATATTTAAATATGGCAGCCATGTACTCGTTAGTGAAAATCAACTGCTATTCAACTGCTTACAATATGTAACAATTGAGATTGCTCAACACTAATCAAATTGAGGAAATTATATATATATATTGCAGACGTTTACAACACACATATACATTATGGTCATCTACTGCTTATCTGCTCATTCCAGTTTGTATTATTACAGTTAGAATTCCATTACATTTTGTATATTCCAGGTTTGTATTCCCCACACTAATAATAAAAGGAAACTCACCTCGCAGAATCGAATGAAATTGTCAACAACAATCGATTTGTCCGTCAATGTCATTTGGCCAGTGAAACGGACGCCGAGCTGCTTGAGCGTGTCCTTCTTCTTTGAGGGTAGCTTGTTCATGTGCTGGAAGATGCCCTCCTCTACCTTGTGCGACGGATGCACCTCAAAGTTCTCCTTGATCACAAAGCTGCCCAACAATTTGGGAGCACCCCCTCCGCCGCCACCCCCCATTGAGCCAGATGAGCAAGTAACGCCGCCACCAAGAAGTCCACCAAATTCACCACACTGCTCCTCGGATGAGGTATTCGAATTGGAAGCATTCAGATGTGAGCTGGGAAAGGCGAGCAATTCCAGCGATGATTCATTCGAATTCGAACCATTCGAACCATTCGAAGTACTCGTCAAGTGCTGCAATTCGAACATTGTCTGCTTCGAATCGTGATCGAAAACGGCATCCAGCGTCGCAGAGCTCGCTTCCAGGGTATTGGAAGACCGGGAAACGGACGAAAGCAGTGCGGCAACTTTGCGCGAAGCCGAACGCGATTTTTGCGCAACACTCGTCGAATCCAGATCGAGGAGACCAATGCTGCCGACGGCGCTCGATCCACCACCACCAGCAGCACCACCCAATGGGGAGGCGGGCAGCGGTGATGCCGGCGTCGGCGTTACTCTGCCCGCTGCTGCTGCGACGCCAGCAGCTGTTAACAGTTTGCTGCTGCTGTTTTTCTCTGCTGCAGCGGACGCTGCGGCTGCGCTGTCGAGGGCATCGCCGCTGCTGCTGCTATTGCTGCTACTGTGCGGCGTGAAATCCGTGGAGTGACGCAGATATTTGATAAACTCAAAGGAACCATCGAAATGCTGAGCAGCGGCGGCAGCAGCAGCAGCGGCTGCTGCAGCGGCAGATGCGGGCGCATGTCCGTTTGGCGTTGCCACCGCTGTGGGCCAGCGATTGTTTAGCGGCATTGGCAACGCTGTCGCTGTCGACGTTTCGACAGCTTCACAGCTGCGAAGCGACTGCAGCTGTGACGACGTCGGCGTGGCTGTCGTCTCATAGCACAAATCAGCGCTGCCGACGCCATTTGTATATGAATACTGTTGTTGTTGTTGCTGCTGCTGCTGTTGTTGTTGTTGTTGTTGCTGCTGCTGCTGCAGTTGCTGTTGTTGTTGCTGCTGCTGCTGTTGCGTTGACTGAGCAGCAAACACTTGAAATTCCTCGAAATTTGTGCATTTCAGTTCGCCATTGCTCAAGTACTTGGAAAACTCTGAAGGATCGTTCAAGGAGTTGAGGAAGAATGAGCTAAAATTGCTCGATATGCAGGACATTTTTTGTTGTTGTTGCTAATACTGTATATATATATATATATTTTTATATTATAGCTTATAAATTTATGTATAAGTGTATAATATTATACATTGATTTATTGTGAGTTTAAAGCTGCTCTTTTTTTCCTTTGCTTAGTTATTAATTATAGTAGTAGTTGTTGTTGTTGAAAATTATGGCACGTCGAATGTTGTTTCAGTTTTATTTACTGCTCCTGCTGCTGCTTGTTCTTGCTTATTTTTCGTCGATTTACTTATTTTGCTTTTCGCTTTTAATTTGCGCCGCCCAACTGTTAATAATTTACACACATACATGCGCACATATACATATACAGCTGCATATTTGCGCTGCTGCTGCTGTTTCGAAATTTTACTTTTAGTTTTCCGTTTCCAGCATTTTTCGTGCATTCATATTTTATTACAATTTTCCCCCCACATCACACACACTCACAAACAGAAAAACATTACTTGCACATGTGTGTGAGTGTAAGTGTGTGTATATAAATTTTTCTTCTTATTATAGCAAAAGCAAAGTGTAATTTATTATTCTTATAGCTCGCTGCGCTCTCTCACTCGCTCTCGGTCGCTCTCTCTCGCTCTTGCTGCCTTTCGCTCCTTGAGACAGCGACGCGGCCTTTTCACCGTATGTGGTCGCTGCTTACTGTTGTTGTTTTTGTAGCACTGTCTTGGCTAGCATGTGCACATGTGTATGTGTGTGTGTTGGTGTACGTTCAATTGCCTGCCCCTTCTCCACACACACACTCTGTCAAAACTATCGCCAGCTCTTTCACACGCACATAGCATGCACTCTGCTCGCTTCTCTGCCGCGTCGACTGCCCTGCAAATATAGGCGGCGATTTCAAACTGGTCTCGGGGCCCGTGTCTTATTATTATTATTTTTATTATAATTATTTTTGGCTTTTTCTTTATTATTTCTTTGCACTATTTCACTTTTTCGTCATATAACATATAAATATATTTATATATATAATTTACACAGACACAAACACAGTTATTAGCGGCGAGGTGCGGTTTAGTTTATATTTCGTTTGCCTTTCAAAACAAATGCCGCCCATATGTTGTTGGTGTTACTGTTGCCTAGCGGAAAATCTTGTGTTTTGTATTTTGCAACCGCCGGCCTTTTTCTAGCAGCGCAATACGACGTAACCGTACCGCACTCGAATGAGAACTGAGCCGAAAAAGCGAAAGACGTGAGCGCAAAAACTGAGCGCGCCAGTTAATCTGTGTGCATTGCTCGCTCTCTTCCCACACACAACACGCTCGCTCTCACTCTCTCTCGCTCGCTCGCTCTTGCTCTCTATTTTGGTGAGCGCAAGTCACACGTATGTGTAATGTACGTGTGCCTGCTTGTGCCTGTGTGTGTAGCGCGCGCTCCTTGTAGTTGTAATCAAAATCAGTTGTTCGTTGTTGTTGTTGTAGCTGTGCCTCTGCGACTAGGAAACGTGTATTTCTTCCTGTGACAGGCTGCTTTTGCTCTTTTTAACCCTTCCATATAAACCTGATTTAATCTTTGATTATTATGCCTGTGCCGTTGTTGTTGTTGGCCGTTGCTGCTGCTCTTGAGGATTATGGTTGCCTTTCCTTTGCTATTTTCAAAAATTCCACTAAATTATCCATTTGTGTTTATGTGTGTCGCATTCGTATGTGTGCAGGTAAAACAGTTCATTTGCCTAGAGTTGCCACATTGCCTCTAGATTTAGCGAGACCACCTGGAATGCCAAAAAAAAATGAAAAAAAAAACCATTTTGATTTTTATTAGTTATATCTTTTAAGAAATTTTTCTTTTACGACCCGTTACGCATACTGCATGCAGTTTCGGCATGAAACATAAACGAGCAGGTAGGCTACAAATTTCGTTACAAGGCCATCATAAAAATCATAAGGCCTGAGTGCATTTTAATGGCCGTCGACAACTCTGGCCAAGTCACTAAATAGGATAAGCACCCACCTACACATCTCCCCCCTCCCCGAGCAAAGTAACAGCCCGCAAAAAAAAAAAAACGTAAGCCGAGGCGACTTTTAGCACAATTTATGTTCATTTAAAATGTTGTGCAAAGAATTTTGAATAGTTGTTTTATGCACATACTTATTAAATATGCAGATGTGGTGGATATTTCGTATATATCAAGCAGATTTTGCCTTTTGTTCAATAAATATAATTGGCATTGCAGACGCTTTTAATTATAAATAGAGCGCGGCAGGGAAGTCATCAATTAGAGGCAGCAAGCAACAAATAAACGTGCACATTTGGTTATTATAATTACCTATTTGGCTGGCGATGGTGTTTTCAGTTTTTTTTTGGCAGAATTCCTGTTTAAATTTTTAACGTGCTTTCATTTCAAATTTAATGGTCACAAACACATATTATACATATATATTCGATGTTACAACACTCGCGCCACTTTACATACTTTTCATATGTATGTGGGTAATTTTTCAATTAATCTTAATTATAAACTTAATTAGGAAATCAATGAACGAACGCGAACGGAATAAAACAGACACAATTGGGGAAAAGTCGCTGTGAAGCTCTGTTGCCATCGACCAACCAACAAGTGCGAGCGGGCGAGCAAATGCATAACTAGAACGGTGCGGCAACAAAAACAATGACAACAATTCTCAAGTGCGCTGCGCATTCAATTCAAAAACATCAGCGTTTCATGCCCCCAGTCAGTTTACTGTTTGAATAACATTATTTGTTGTTGTACAAAAGAGGAACGAAATAACAAAACAGATGCGTAACATAACAGCGTAATAACACCGAATGTTATTATGGTATAAAAGTTTACAGTGTGGCAACGCCACAGCTTACACGCTCAATTAATTTTGGAAGCCAAAAGCAATTGTCGCCATAATTAATTAATAACATATAAAAATAAAGTGTATCTTGTTTTAAAAATATATTAACGCAAAGAGCGCTTCAGGTGCGTACGAGCAGATGTTCACATACATACATACTTGTGTTCTTTTATTTGGAAACAAGTTACAGCTGATTTGATATCGATAATAGCCATCGATTTGTTTATACCTATCGACCGCGAAACGTGCACGGATACCAACCACCAAAATGAAATTTGTTGTAAAAAGTATTAGTAAAAACTCTGGGCGCCTGGGTCAACTACGAATTGGAAAGGAGAGCAACGAACTGCAAACACCGCTGCTGATGCAGACAACGAAAGGTGGCAGCATACCTTACCTCAGTGGCGATGTCTTCGATTCGGTCTGCATGGGGCAACAACAACTGCTCCAACTCACTTTATCCACCATGGATCACATGGCCGAATCCCTTGTTCAATGGAATCGCAGTCTAAGCGATTATGTTGGCTTGCCCGGCCACCAGAGCGTGCTGCTACTGCGAGATCCCTGCGAGACGACACCAGCCGGTGGCAATGATCGGGATGTGGTGCCTCTGTTCACGCGTCGCGGCAAGGAATCCCTCACAGCGACACGTTACCTGGAATTGGTGTCCAGCTTTGCACCCGACGTTTATCAGGGCCTGTGCGATGCGGACACAAATCCCGACAGCACCAAGAAGCGTGTACAAAAATCTGTGGATCGCACCGAACGCTTCATGGAGCAGTGCTATGAGCGGCGCGTGGAGAACTCTACGCTGCTCGCACCGATTGTGGGTGGCTACAGCACCTTCGCGCGCACTCAATCGATTAAACATGCCCGCCAACAGCCAGCGGGCAGCTATGGTGGCTACATACTCGAAGGATTCCATACGAATGGCTTGGCTGCCACAGAGTTGAAGGCGACACTATTGCTGCCCATTGTCGAGCATTGTGTGCAGCAGCTGGAGGAGGAGCAGCCGCGTCTGATGCCAGGCGCCTATACGCCACTGCTCATGCTGGAGCTGATACGCAGAGGAATTGATATCTTTGACACATCCTATGCCTACTGTGCGGCTGTCAATTACAAAGCGCTCAGCTTTAGCTACAAGCTGGATGACATTAGCCATGAGGAAGAGCTTACACCTTTTCTGGACGTGTCGGCTGAGGAGTACAAAGAGCAGTTTAGGCCATTACTAAGCGGCTGCACTTGTTTGACTTGCGAGAAACACACCCGTGCCTATATTCATCATCTTTACAATACGCACGAGCTGCTGGGACCCATTCTGCTAATGATGTAAGTGTCCTTAGAGTCCTTCATCCTTATAAATCGAACAAAATAGTATTTTAAATTTTTAGTCATAATTTGCACCATTTAATGGGTTTCTTTGATGCGATACGGTCAAGCATTGGAGCAGACCAGTTGCCCGCCCTGCTAGAGCACGTGAGCATGCAGAATACATCAACCGAGATGAATTATTGCATCGAACCCAACAACAAGATTGTGCCGAAGGCGACAATGGGCAAAGGATTCTTTCCGCCCACAGTTTGAAATTTATACATATTTGTCTATAACAAAATAAAAAAAGCCTCAATTTTTAGTCTAGTCTTAATCTTGTAGTAGTGTCATATAACAAACGGCTGCCACCACATCGAACAGCTTTCGCCATTGACTATCAGCTTGACCTGGTCATAAACCGACTCGTAAGCAGCTCCAGTCACATCCTGAACGCGCTTGATTACCTGCTGTTCCGTCAAGTTTTGCAATTTCTCAGCACCTGCAAAGAGTTGAGGTTTAATTTCAATTTGGATTTAGATTGGAACTGATGTTCATTACTTACTGTTCAGTGGTAGGAAGCCAACCATTTCGCAGAAACCCACATTGAATGCGGCCACATCTTTGACGACACAATAATGGGAACGGGCAAAGACAAATATGCGCAGATCGTCCTTTTGTCGTACCTTGGTGATGAAGAGATTGTGTGGCAACTGATGCTTGCATAACCATTCCGTCAGGCGATGCACATTGGCGATCTTCTGGCGCACCAATTGCTCCTCATCGCTGCTTGCAATTACAAAACAAATTGCCTCCGTGGGAGCATCCGATTTCAATCGATAAGCATAATCCCCTGCCAGCTGCAGCAGCTCAACACCATCGATGTACAGACGCTGTGGTAGGTGCAGCAAATGGAAATGCAAATGATTTACGGAGGCGAGAGCACCTGGACTATTGTAGCCCAAACGCATATCTGCATCGCTGATGCTCCGCATGAAATTGACGCAGAAACTCAGCGCCGACGCCGTGACACGTTGCACCAAATTACTCTTCACCTCGGGACAGATGAGTGTATGGTATTTGGTAAGTGGACTCTTGTTGATGATCATCTGCACTTCGGCATTGTCCTTGTACTCCTCAATAGTCATTATTACCTCCATTTCGCTTACTTTGTTAAAGTTGAACTGCTTTGGCTTAAATGTGGGATTCAGGCTCTCAATTGTTTGAGGCACACGACGTTTTACACTCCGATCCGCATTCAACTATTTGTAGAAGCACGAAATTTACATAGTTAAATTTAAGTATAAATTGAGACTCACTTCGGCATGGAAACCATGTTTGCCGGGCAATCTTCGCGTTTGTCTCAACTCCGGCAACTGATAGGCAAATAAGTTGGGGATCGAGTGCAACTGCATCCAACGCTCCATAAGAGTTTTTAGATAATGTTGCGCCTTGGACTCCAATGTCATTTTGTATTTGGCCAGGGAAATTGTTCGGGTGCGATTTATTGGCTCCTTGGCGCCAACAACAACAACAAGTGCAATTTGCAACAGCGTTGCCAGACTGCCGAAGTGTGTATTGTTGGCGCCGAATTTCGTTGCAGTTTCTTTGAAATTTCCACATAAAAATTGCGAAATGAAATGAATTTGTTTTGGAATTTTTCGGAGGCAAAAAAAAATCATATTGTTATTGTACGTATGAGAAATGTTTCATTTTGAATTAATATTTAAATTCATTTAAATTAAAGTTGACAATGGCGACAACTCTGGCACTGTCATCTCCTTTCCTGTTGTCTTTTGCAGGCAAACAAATCGTAACCAGAAAATTATGGCAAGTCGTAGATTTATAAGAGGTTCCTGTGTGCTCTTTTGCCCCGTTAGCGAAGCCAAAATGTAAGTGGACCGTTTAAAATACTTCATTCTTAATGCTGATTCACATTCGGCTTTCGCAGGCGTATTGAGAAGCGTTTGTTGAACTTCTACGAATACAAAGATGGCCAGGAACACGTAGCCGGCATCCTGGTGAAGGAGTTCACTCGCTCCGCAGCTGATGCCAAAGTGCCCAAGCAACACGAGATGCGCACTGAGCGTTGCCTAACCAAAACTGTTGCATACCTTCTCAAGGAGTGAGTCGACCTGTAGAGTGAATTTAAGATTTTCTCTACGATTTCCCTTTTGCAGCATTTTGTTGGATAAGCGCAAACCGTTTCACTTTGCCTACGATTTCATATTTGACCGCTTGCGAATGGTGCGTCGCGAGATTGTCATTCAGCAGTTTAGAGCGAGGCAAACAATTCGGCTGCTGGAGCCGATGATTATGTTTCTTGCTTATAGTCGTTATCGTCTGTGCGGGGAACCAATTGAGAAATTCGATGCCCAAATATGCAATCAACATTTGCAGGAATGCCTAAATATGGTGCTCCGTTGCTACACTGAATTGGATGATGATTTCGAAAAGGAACAACAAAAGTTTACTATTCGTGAGTTGGAACGTCGTTGCTTTATCGAGGCACTGTATCAGGTCTTCAATATGGGCACATCGGATGCTTTGATGCGTGGGCTAACGATACCTGCTGCTGTGAGAAATGAGAAATTATTTAAATTGTCCTTTGGCATCTGCATGAAATATGGTGAGGGGAATCTCTATAGGGTTATTCAAGGACTGCCCCAGTTGCCACACGTCATTTGCGCTGTGGCTGCCTCAAAACTGCAGACAATACGAAGGTAAGCTTAAGTTTATTTTATTTTGTATTCAATTTATATTCTTATATTTTTATAGACGCTTATTGGAAATCTTTTCGCATGGCTACAACAGCGAGCATGGAACCGTGCCGGTAGATAACTTGTTGAGTTTATTATTGGTAGAGCCACCGGTACTGTCAGATCTATGCGAGCATTATCATATAGCATTAACTGCCGATCGCAAATCGATTCATTTTAGTAAGACTGGTTTTAAAAGCGACGCTGCAGCAATAAAAGAGCAACATGAGCCTTTTGTCGATGAGAAATTATCACGCATTTATCTGCCTGAAGTGTTGCTTCTGGAGAAGTTGTCGCCATATATCTCAAAATATCCTCTTGTAAATAGTGTAATTTAATAAATCATATGCAAATTGCATATAAATACATACATACAAAGCTTCTAATTGACTGGGCTAAAAAACTGGGCTAGCAGACACGCAGGCAACCCTGTTTTAAGATTTATCGTTATCGATGATCAGAATAAATTGTTAATAAACCAATTGCATTACGCCGGCATTTCGCGCATATATTATTATATTATATTATATTATTAAACAACTCAATCTAAGTAAACCGAATAAGAGTGCAAAGAATTATTTAAATGCATTTACAGCTAAGCCGCCGAACGCTTGCCGGACGTACATGATGTATACATAAAGCACGCGCAGAGTTGCATTTTGATGCCGTCGCTGTCAAACACTAACACCAACAAAAAGTCGTAAGCAAGAGAAAGTGCTTGAGCCATTTTGGAAAATACAATTCCGCCATATTTACCGGCAAAATTCAAAATATTTACATTGCTAGTAAACAATTAGCAACACACACACAACATTGTACAAAAATCAAAGTCGTGTCGCAACGCAACGACATTAAAAACTGATATATATTACCAGACAACGTCTGCCTACTGCTTACTACCCGCTGCTGCTGCTGTTGCTGCCGCCGTCGACGACGCACCGATGTCAGTAGGACGGACAGCCGTAGAATAGACAGATAAACAACGCAACTTGGGGGTAAGTGTTTTTATTGCCAAAAATCGTTAGATCTCTAATTGACAATGTTTTTTCAGAGGCACATACACATCAAGCACGCGCGTATACACACACACACACACACACAAATTCACAGAGTGAGCGAAGAAGAAAAGCACGGCAAAAAGCCTGAACGACGTCGACGATGACAAGTCATCATCAAGGCGGCAACTTTCAGGCGAGAGTTCAGCCAATTGTTAAGAATCTATCGCTGGCCGCCGCTGCTGTTCCCTCGTCGTCATCATCATCCTCATCGTCATCCGTGCGCAATAATCAGCACAATACAAATACAACATCACCCATGTATTTTACACACATTCTTCCCCCGTCGACGGCAATTGTACAGCATCCGTATAGCGTTGAGTTGGATGGCACGGAACACATGGGCAGCTCTGGCGATAATGAGAGTTTCCTCATCGAGGAGATCATCGATGATTATGATGATGATAACAATATTGTTGTCGACCCCGGGGAATTCTTTATATCGGGCGATGTCTACGAATATTATCCGGTGGATCGCATGGACAGGCTGGGCACCTCGGTGGGCATGGCCACAGCGGATGCACTGCCGCCGCCAATCATAATGCAACAGCAGGAACATGATAGCGATGATGTTGAGGACGACGAAGAGGATGTTGATGACGGCCAACAAATGGATGTCTATGGGCGACTTTCCTTCGTAGGTGACGAAGACGATGAAGAGGAGGAGGAAGAGGAGGGTACGCCCATTATGCGAGACGCGAATGCTTTCGATATTGCCTCCCAGATGTTGACCACAATTGAGGCAACGGCAGCGACCATTAAAGAGGAGCAGCTGGAGAACGATTACTATATGAAATCGACGACAGATGATTCAAATAGTTGTCACGTACAGGATTTCAAACCATTCGGTCGACCTCAACGACAGAGCAACAACAATTGCAACAGCAACCACAATATTAACAACAACAACAACAATTGCAATAGCAATGGGAGTGCAAAGCGTTGGAAAACTAAAGTGCCCATTCGCATCACTCAGGATCAATTCAATGTGACGCTTTGGTCATCGCTCAACTCGGAGGATGAGGATGAGGAGGATCTGGATCTGGATGAGCAGCAGCATGTGACGGCGACTGCTGCAGCAGTAGCAGCAACAGCAGCTGGAGGTGGACAGCAGCACAACAGCAGCAGCAGAAATAGCGAAATGACAAAGCTGATCATCGATGAGCACATTTTGCATCACGATGTGCTCAGCGATGGCATTGGCAATGAGTATGTCATATTGCCGGATCCGTTTAGTGCTGCTGCTGTCACCGATGTGGAGGAGGTGGTCAATGCATTTATACGCGATGCCGATGATGTCAAAGAGGAAATGGAGCCGGAGGAGGAGGAGGATAGCCAATCGCTAAGCGAACAATATCAGCTGGATGAGACATATGGCAATATTGAGCTAATCGAGAATATGCCACAATATCCCGTCGAACTATTAGCAACTGCAACTACACCAACAACAACAGTATCAGCAGCAACAACTGCAACACAAACAGTTGCCGCGGCAACATCAGAAACTAAGGCGTTGCCCAAATTGGTGCTGCAAAATAGCAGCACAAATGTCCGACTGAAAGCGAGCAACAATATTGTTAGCAACAAGGCTGGCAAGCGTCAATTGGTCAATCAACCGCCACCACTGGTGCCTGCCACAAGCATCAGCAGCAACCACATTCAACAGCAGCAGCAGCAACATCATCATCATCATCATCATCATCAGCAGCAGCAGCAGCATCATCCACGTAGCACTCAAGCATCAGGAACGACAACAGCAGCATCCTCCGCCGGTGTCGATGACGATGAGGAGCCCAAGTTTCGTTGCACCCATCGTGACTGCAACAAGGAGTTCCGCAATCACAGCGCGATGCGTAAACACATGCATACGCACGGACCGCGCGGTCATGTGTGCAACGTGTGCGGCAAGAGTTTTGTGGAGAGCTCCAAGCTGAAACGGCATCAGTTGGTGCACACGGGAGAGAAGCCCTTCGAGTGCACCTTCGAGGGATGTGGCAAACGTTTCTCACTCGATTTCAATTTGCGTACGCATGTGCGCATCCATACGGGCGATCGTCCGTATCATTGTCCCATCGATGGCTGCTCCAAATGCTTTGCCCAATCTACCAATCTCAAGTCGCACATGCTGACGCACTCGAAGCCCAAACGAAAATGGCCCCGGGCACCGCAGGTGAGCAGCAAATCACCACTGGTCGCGCGCTATGGTCGTCTGGAGTTCGGTGAGGATCCCACACTCGTCTATGTGGAGCCCAATGAGGAATTGGCGTCGGTGCTGCGGGACAGCACGTCGTCTCCAGCATCCTAACAAGCGATGAATCCCCTGGCTGTTGTGATCTGAATCTGAGCAAAGGAAATTTTCTATCTGTACAGTTAGTTGTAAGATTCAATTTTAGTTATGTTAGTCGGGGAGGATGTGCAGCAAGGATGACGTCAGAGATGTGTCACCCACTCACCTCCTGTGCGGCTCCAGCTGCTACTCCTTAGACAACCCCACAAACAAACAAAGTAGCTTGCTAAGTTTTATGCTAATGCGAAATCAGAATAGGTTTGAAGTTGAAATTGATTGGAATGCCCGGCACGATGGTCAAACAAAAGTTTTAGAAATTAGTTTTAGTTTTGTACGTTTTAAGCGAAAAAGTATGTAAACTCCCCCCTCCCCAATATAATCCAACTCCCCCAATATCTGAGAGCCCCCGCCCCACAACTCTGTCAACTGGCAACTACATATATATATATATATATATAGTGATTAAAATGCTTTCAGCCATTTTAATTCCAATCTACTTTGTGGATCTAATTGTGCGGCCCACTCGAATAACAAAAAGGCTGCACACACATTTTTCTATAAATCTTACAAATACAATTACTATTTAATACACACACACACACATAAGCATCTAATAACAATAGGATATATTTTTGTAATGAAATTGTAACACTTAGAGTGCATTGAAGTGCAAAAGTAAAGTATATATATATACATATATAAAAACAATCAAATTGAGTATCAAACTAAGATAATGTCATTTAATTGCTTTGCTTCTTAACTAATCAAGACATTATAGATCTCAAGGTGCCCCTTTTTTATATATTGGTATTTGATTTGTGGGCAGCAAATTCTAGTTTTGTCGAAAGTTTCATTTATGATTCCAGTTTATTTTAGACCTTAAGAAATGTCTACTTATATTAAAAACGAATACAAATCCCAAGGTGTCCCTTTGGAAATTCAAATTTCTAAAACAATATATATCCGATGGATATATCTGGACAATTCTTATAACTTAGAGTTATAGTTTCGTCGACATTCCATTTATTTCAGACTTAAAGAAATAACTCATTAAAAACAAGAAAATGGTTATGTTTAACATTTGACAGCTTTATTTGTGTGGGCAAAATTAATACTTAAAGCTACATTACTGTGAAGTGAAATTGGATGACACAAAAATAATAAACACTTGAGTATATGTGTATATATCGTATGAAAGCTATTGTTAGCCAGATAGATAAGCCACTGCGAGAGTGTGAAGAAATTCCGTTTTAATTTAATTTGAATGTATTTCAAATTCGTTCACTATATAATCGTACTAACTAATTGTTTTACAAAACAGAGAACTAGTTAATAATATTTGCGAGCAAAATAGGGAATTGGAAATTAAATTAGCTCTGCTCCATGGGAGTTACATGACCTTGACCCTTGCTGCTCCTTCATTTTCGATGTCCAAAATGCTTGCAAGCGGAGTATATCCAATCAGATTGCTGGTCAGGGACAGCAGCACCGAATAGTTAAAATACCATAACACACAAAACAAGACCATAAAGATGACGTCTGTGAATCAGAGGCGAGATAAGGGACCAACATTATTACCATGCATAAGCCAGGTATGACGAATGACATGTCGAATTAAGACTTACGTATCGTTATACGTTCCCATTTTTCGACCGTATACAGCTCGGTCACCTGTCGCAATTGAGGAACGTGCAGATAGATGATAACAATTTAAATATACATTAATACATATATATATATACATATAGCATCATTTCCAGGGAAATTTGTAGTGAAATTACTCACCATTAGGTAGCGAAACCACCAGTAATTGGCTAAATTGATAATGTTGTTCAGCATGTTTTCTGTATTCACAAGCAGTTCGCAATCACAGTAACCAAAGCGAACTAATTTAATTGATCGTAGTGCCAATAAATTGTTTAATCTTAATACTAAAGGGCTTAGTGTTAACAACGCATGCTTTGCGGTGTCGACCAACAACAGTGCTGCAAATGTCAAGCATAATCGTTTCAAAATCATCGTCATCGTCATCGATATCGAGAACAGCTGTGTTGATATTTAACAATTTGATTGATCCAATTTAAAAATGGCAGAATATATAGTTAAATTATTGCAGCGCACACAGCTGAGCCACAGTCAGTCGGATGTGAAGCCCTTCATCTATTTGCACAGCAAGTGGTTGGAGGATGTCACCGAGCTGGAGCTATTTCTTACATCGAGCAATGCGAGCTATCGAGCCACATTGAAACATGATGAAATTAGAAGCGCTGCCGAAGAGCTCGATCAGCCTAACAATGAGTTCTATGCGGAGTGCAAGAAGGCGCTGACCACACAAATGGGTCTGCCTGGCTTCGATTATGACCTGGACGAGCAACAGTCACGATTTAAGCTCGTGAAATGCTTAGGCTTCGAAACGTTATATGTCGATGTGCCATTGCGCAAAATATCCAATTTCCATCAGTTGTTGGATGCGGCCGTGGAATGTGCACAGCAAAGTCATCAAATAGGTACCTCTGAGAGAAGCGTTGTCCAGCTGGAAACGGGCGCTAGTCAACCCAATAATGAGCTGCTCACCGAATACCAGCAATATATCAAAGACGCCAAGCTGACGGAAAGGAAATTTCTTAAGAAGTTCATCATGCTCATAAATAGTAAGAAAGAACGCATTGAAGAATTGGAACGGAAACTGGAACAAGCTGAGCGTCAAAATACTCAAGCTGAGGAGGCGGAGAGCGATGTTGGCGACCCCGATGATGATGACGATGTCTATTCTGGCGCCACACAGGTTATGACTCAGCGCGATCTAATGCAGGACTGATATTATAAAAGAGCTGAAGCATTATATCAAATAATGTTTGGAATTATATTTTATATATATATTATGCAATTAGTATTTTATATATTATCTCTAATGTAATGCTCGAGTACCTATAACATCCATAAGTAAACCCATTTTGAAAACCTTCACTAAAACAAAAACTTATAATATTTGTCCATTCCTGTGATTTGTTTTGGTTTTCTTTAATAAATTATCTTTATAAGGTATAAGTGTATATGTATGTATAAATAAACAACAAATAGATTTTTTCTTTAACATAATATACAATACAATTACAATCAATGTGTGTGTGTTTTATCTGTGTCTGCATAGCTTAGAATTAGAGCAAAACAATATTTGCATTTTGGAATAAGTTACAATTGTCGTTGCAGTTATTATTTTTTGGAATTTCTCATTAAAAACAAGATGGTGCGAGTGATTAAAAAAAGAAAAGAAAAAAAACATAAACCAATTGTTAACAAAAAGAAGAAAAAGCATTTGACATAAACATTTTATGTGTATGCTATTTATATGTATGTATATATACGTTATGTATAAATATGTTGTTGTTAGGCGTGTGTGTTTGTGTAACCATCATCGGAAGAGTAAACAAGTGGCGATGCACAAATGACTCATCACTCATGCCACCACTCAAAGAGCAAGGAGATCCTCATCAGCTCCCGGTTTCTTTGGTGTCTTTCGTAAGCTGTTGTCACCCACCGCTCCCAAACCCAATCCTGTCGTGGCGGAGTTCGATGCATTGATTGTTGGAAGATTCTCAGCGGCAGCGGCGCGCTCCTCAAGGAATTTATCAAACTCGGAGCTGGTCAGTTCCTCAATGCCATCCACTTCCTTCTGTTATTAAGAGTATATATATATATATATTACTAAATATGTTTAAGCATAACAAATTACAAAAAACAAAAGCAATTTATGATAAAGCAAAATAAATTAAAATCGGTAAGTGCCATTATTAATTATTAGATGATAAAAAGCAGGTGTGAGTGAATTGTTGTTGTTGTTGCTGCATTGCTACTTACTGAGCTGCCCAGCCACGCCTCCATCTCGTCGATTTCATTCTCTTTCGTCGACTTTGGGGGGGGGCGCCACATTAACAGAAGACAAAAAGAGAAACGAACCCAACAACAAATTAACGAACCAAAACGAAAAAGAAAAACACAAACAAATTGCAAATTGAAACAAATACAACAAATCGAAAAATTGTATATATAGAAAAATAGGTAGAGCGCCATTAGTTTACATCGGTTCTAGGCGGTGGCATTACTCACTTTACTTACCACCGGCGGATGGTCGCCGGCTGCACGTGGCTGTTGTGGTTGTTGTGGGGATGCTGCAGCAGTTGCTGCTGCTGCTGCCGACTGCGGTTGCAGTTGCTTGTATGGCGAGGCAACGCTGCCAGCTGCCGCATCCACGCTGGGTATATCGCGCAGCAAGTCACTTTTGCTACGATTAAGAACAAAAATTTATCATTTTTATTTGAAACAGACACATAACAGTTGAAATACGCCTGCAGAACTATGAACTATAGGGTAAAAGTTAATAGGTTATTTACACACGCCGACTTCACATGTTTGTCGCAAAAGTAAATAATATTTTGATCTAGGCCAAACAACAGCGTTGTTGATTTAACTCTACTTAAGTCCGATTATTTTTATAAGCGTGTTGAGTCAGATAACAAGTTAGCAAACTGTTAAAATCTAATAAGGCTTATAACTTGGTCAAACACACAACTTTTGAATTAGTGTTTTACTACTAATGGTAAATTTCATTAAGGCTTCCAAACTGACGGATTAATTGGCATATTAACAGACAGACAAATAATGTTTAGATATTTTCTAAATAGTGTAGATACGAAATTAAGGATTCTAACTAGTGCTATAAGATCACAAAATTGTACTTCAATACTTAAAACTTTATCAAATTCTGCGAAGCTATTATCTAAGGTTTTTATAGTCTAAGCTTACTGGTTGCCATCGGTGCGCGATTGCGCCAGCATATCAAATTCATCTGCAGCGCCTGTGCTGATTGATGCTGCTCCAGCGCCAGGACCAACTGCTGCTGCTGGGCCACCTGCAGCGCCACCCAGTTGCAACTGTCCGAAACTCTGTGGCAGATGCTCCTCACTGCTCTCAATCAAGTCAATGAGCAGCTGATCACTTTGTGGCGTATTGCTGACCGCCGTTGACGATGGCGGAGGTATGGCTACCGATCCAGCTGCAGTTGTCGCTGTTACGCCCGGCACACCCATGGCAGCGCCGAGGACGGCGGATGGTGAGGTGACCGCTGTGGCGCTGGTATTGCCCTGTGCACGACTCTTCTCGTAGCGCTGATGGCGTAAGAACACATTGTTAAGCTCATCGTTGATGCGCAGAAACTCGGCGGTGAGCTCATCGTCCTGCACGCGTCCAATTAGATCTACAATGCGCGACTGCATCTCCTTGCAGGTGGCGGTCAGCTCGTTGAGCAATGCATAGTCATCGGGCTGCTCTTGACCCGGCTTCATAACGCTCAGCATTTCGGCCAGAATAGACATATTATTGCTCACGACTTCCAGTTCTGAGCGCAACTTTGCCACCTGTTCGGCAGTTAAATGCAACGGACCAGTCGCTGGCGTAACTGCCGCGGCTGCCGCATGCTGTGGCGAAATTGCGTGGTGTGTGGCCATGAGCTGTGGATGCGGCAACGATACCTCCGGAACGCTCTACAGAATTTAACAATATTTATATTGACTATATTGAAATACTAGTTGCGGTTATTTTTAGCTTGCCCGTTGTGGTGTATAGATGGGTGCCATGGCATCTAGATCGGTGGGCGGAAACTCAATGCCCTTATTCTTCAATTCCATATACATTTGGGTGACGCCATTCAGATCGGGTTGATTCTTGAATGCATCTGCCCAGATCTGTATTAGACTCAACACTTTCTCCTGCATTATGGCTGGCGGATCATTTTTCGGGCCAATCAACTTGACCAGATCATTGATGAAGTCCTTCTGGGCCACGAGGACATGGAAGGCTTTGCCGCAGTTCTTCACACACGTCTCCAGCACAGTTAGTGTATACATAATCACCTGATTATTCTTGCCAGCATTCTGTGAGAGACGTTTACGTATGGCACGCATCGCATCGCGAGCCGTGTCCGAGGACTCGTTAATCATGTCACAGATCTCCATGTTGGCCGCCCAGTTTTCGGAGGCCAAGCCCGCATCGGTGGCGGCCTCTGTAAAAAGAGCAAGAAGAATTTTTCAGTTATGTTTATAGAGCAAGTCAACAACAAAAACAATTTGTTTAAATATTATTATTATTTGCAATATGGCAGCAGTCTGTCAGGTGAATGTGAATTTCTGTTTGTTTTGCTTTCGTCGTCGAGTCATCGCCATTACTTTTTATATTTTATTTTTGCTCAAAATGAAAAGAAAAAAAATCGAACAAAACAAAAAATCATGCGGCTGCAATAAATTTTAGAGCAATATAAATTTTTTTTTATTATGGCTTACAAATTCTGCCTGCACATATATATTTTATTTTTTTTAATTTACTCAGATGTATTTTTAGAAACCTATCATGATATTGGACTCGTGTAAACGGATCATAATATTTACGTATGCGTACAGCGACATTAAATGACAGAAAGCGAAAGAGGGGAAGAGCGATTGAGAGAGAACACAAATGCTATTTTACGCTCTTCTTCGCTTATTTGTATTTTAGAGTGCAACGCACTCAACGATAAATAAAACGCAGTAAGCACAAACAAACAAATTTAGCAATTACATTCATACAATGCAGACGGTAAAACCAGTTATAAATTATTGTGAAGCAAAGCAAAGCAACAAATGGTAAAAAAATATATTCGGATGAAGCAACAAATTAGTGGTGCATTAAAAATGAACACTAATACCCACATACATAGGCTAAAACAAGCACACAGACACAAATCCATACAAGGTAAGTGACTACACAAAAATTCGACAGAAAGCAGAACCGAATAATTTAACACATTTATGTAACTAACAATAGGGGTAATCGCAATAAAAAAAAGGAGGAAAACACTCTGATGACTAATTGCTCGCAGCGAAGCAATTTTGTGATCAAGGCGTGTGCCAATAAGTTATTATTGCTATTTTATGATTGTCATTTATCGTTTTCAGTTCTTTTTGTTTGATTACATCAAATGATGAGCAACAAATAATATGCACTGAATACATACATATAAAATGTTAGGTATTCGATTTTTGTGTACTCTGTACCCAAAGGAAAATAAAAAAATGCCCAAACAAAACGCAAAAGCCAATTTATTGCATTTTTAACGTTGTTATCGTCCTTATTTTTTTATAATTTTAGTCATTCACCCTAAATAATATCTATTTTCTAGCTGCTATTACACTTAGAGCAGAGAAACAAGGTATTGCTCAGTCGGTAACTTGCAATTGTGACTGTTTAAATGTTTTTTTTTTGTCTACCTCTTTTTCAGTTTGTATGTGTCACAATCATCAATAGATGGCGCCTTTCTTCGCATGTCTAACTTAATGTGAATACACACACTCATATAAACACAGCTGTAATCTTATCAAGCTACTATGAAACTGAAACGAAAACCCAATACGTAGAGCGGGAATGCTGTGGGGTGGAGTTGGTGGGTTGGCTGGCGTGATAGCGGTTTTTTTACCATAGTAATCAAATGGCAACAACAAATCTATCTTTGTGGTGGGAGGCAGAGCTGACCGTGTGTGTGTATGTTTGTGTAACGAACCTTAAGAAAATGACAAACGCCCAAAAGAAAGTTGGGAAAATTCAATTTTCCATTGCTTTGCATTAATTTCCACCACAATCTCGTATTCAATTTCAATTGCAATGCAACTACGCAAAAATATACAAACACACACACACACACATTTGAATTTGAAAAGTGATACAATTTAATAATGTATTTAACACCCACACATACAAATACATTCACACTTGTGCATTTGGGCATTTACTCACCGATGCGCTGTCCAATGGGTGTCGAGAACACATTGCCCAGAGCGCCAACATTGAAGAATGAAGCCATTTTGCTGCACTGACTTTTATTATATACGTGTTTTTGCTTTATTTATTTCACCCACTAGCAACTAGAGCAAATGTTTATGCGTTTACATCTGCTGCACTTGTCTTGCAGTGTGACCGTGTCTAGTAAAGCAAAGAATACCTTCGTTTCAACTGAGTCGAAAATTGCGCGTAACCAACTTCATGTGAGTTCAAAGCGGCGCACAGCCAACTTCATGTCAAACTGCCAACTATTGTGGACATGAGTGGGCAGGCCCGTTTAGCGAAAAGTGATGCGAAAGGGAATCGTCGTCAGTCGGAAGAAACACGAGGGAAGGAATTGTCATTTATTTTTTGAAAAATCAAATTAATTCGCCCCACAAAAAATATGTAATCGCTTACGATAAACTCGTAATGTTGTACGATTTTCGAATAAACAACGACGACGAAACTTTTCGTGTTTTACCAAACTAAACAAATCGTACCGGACACAATAAAACCGAATAGCGCTGCGACCAGCAACCAACAACTACTAGCATAAAGCATAAAGCGAAAAAAAGCGTGTGTAATTGTGTTAGTGTTAGTGTACGTGCGTCGGTTGGCTGCTGTTGGTGTGTTGGCCGAAAACTGAAAGGCAAAAAAAAAAAGGAAAGAACAATAGGCAAGTGGTAATAGTAGCAACCGATGAGGGCAGGACCTATACAAAAAATAATAATAAAAATAAAAAAACCGGGCGGCGAAGTAACTGGAAGATTGCGCAAATGCGCAACAACAACAACAGCAGCTAGTAAGCTGTAAAGCGTGCACGCGTGTGTGTGCGTGTATGTGTCCCGCCTACAACAACAACCAGAGCAATCGCGTCGAATGTTTTCATTTGCTTTACGCGCTAAACGCCTCTCCACCCACATAGCCTCTCCTTCACCGTCCTTGTGCATTTATCATATAATTTGAATGAGTAGCGGGTCTGCATAGAAAATCTGTCAAAATTCCACCACAAACACCGATCACTGCTAGCGCCATGCCCGTCTCGTTGGCTGTGTGCGAAACAACAGCAAATGTCGTCAATGCTGCGCTCCGCGAATCCCTTGGCGGCTGTGTTGCCCGTGCCGCTATATCAGCGGATGAGGCAAAAACCAGCAACGGCGGCGGCGATGGATCATCCACATCCGGCTCATCTACGGATAATTTACAGAGCCAAATTGTGGCAAATGCCAAACGTGTCTTGTTAGCCAAAATCGATTACGAGGAGGTGGATAATTATCATGAGTCTGTTTTGGCCAAACTCAAATCAAAATATATTGTCATTAAGCCGGATAGCAATGGCGGCGCCGCCACCTCCAACAGTAACGGTAGTTACAACGGCAGCAGCAACAAAACAAATGGCAAATTTGGTGCCGGAAATGGACATGGTAAGTGCTTGGTGGTTATCGTCATCGACCTATCGGTTTATAGCGCCTTTTTTCTTTTTTGGTTTGGTATTACATAAAGTTGTCTGTTTACATTTGCGTGTTGTGAATGTATTTTTTTCTTTCTTTTGAGCGAAATCACGTGTGAATTGAGCGCACGCATTATTTAATATTTTTATACCCTTACTGGGTATGCTGCACAGTATATGAGCACCGACGTCAACATCGCAGCGCCTGTGTACAAATATATGTGTGTGCTCGCTTGGGTGGTGTACGTGGTGGTCGCATATAAACAGAATGCAAAAGAAAATCATAGCAAGCAAAATAGTACATGATCGCAAAGAGTGAGTTGAATGTAGGCAGAGAACGTTGACGTCGATGTCATCGTTGATGTCGACGTCGACTGCAGCGCAGCGGCATCGCAGCGCACTACAAAGTTTTTTACTACTTGTCTACTTGTGAATCACGGCGCACAGAAGAGACAGAAAAACGTGCCGACGCCGCTGCAAACATTTTACACGCGGCCCAACCGACCGACCTCTCTTTCTCTCTTCAACTCATTCGTACACACTAAGTATTTCTCGCTCTTGCACACAAGGCCGAAATTGCCACTGAAAATTGTATTTGATAATCGCAATTTTGTTCAACTTTTTTGAAAAAGTTGCGACGCATTTTCAGCTGCGTGTTGTGAATGGATGCATATAAGAAGAGTAGTAGCAAGTGTATGTGTGTGATTCACATACACACACAGACGCACATCGGAGAGTCAATTGCTTTGTGCTTGTGCACATAGCAGGAAATAAAACAAAGGCGAGACCCAATGCAAAAAATGGTCAAAGATTTCTCTGTGTTGGCCATGTTGTTTTTGCCAGCAGCAACAACAACAATGACAAGCCGCTTACAAGAACAACAATGACAAACCGCCTACAACAACAGCAGCCGCGCCAAAGTTGAGCCATTTCTACAGCAGCGAGCTGTCAAAAATTCAGTTGGCAACACTCAGATGTGCAAGCGTACCACTTGCAATTTGCATGCGCCAAAGCGAGACGACAATAGTTATTTGCGCTGTGTACGCTGGTCGTTCTATTTTACGTTGGTTTTTTTTCAATTTTTTTGTAGCCACCAACGACGAGTAGACAGCGAAACGCTCGCTGTTATCAACACAACACAGACACAACGACAGGTGACACATATATATGTGTCGATATATATATCCAGTATTTGTGTTGGGCTTGTTGGTCATATTCACTATATAATTTTCGTATATGTATCCGAGTGCATTTTTCATTCCTGCTTTGTTTTTTTTTTCGCCAAATGTATTAATTGCAATCGATGCCTGTGATAATTCCGGACAGCAGCTACGCACTGTGGCTGCTCTATAAAGTGCTGCTGTTGCCCAGTTTGCTGCTAATCGCGAGTCTATTTCGATATGTGGTCCTATCAATGCTAATGCCCACGCTGAAATTTGCCCTTTCATTCGCAGACAATAATGGCAATGGCAATGGGATTGTGAACGGTGGCGCCAATCGCAAACAGATTGTTGTGGATCATCAGTCAAGCAATCAACATGGTTCCCCATCCAATGCCAATGAGTTGCCCAAACCGAAACGTGTCCTCTATCAGCGTGAACACATACGCATTGGCTGGAAGCAATCGGAGCGCAAGTGGCAAGTTGGAACGGGCATGTTGAATGTGGGCAACACTTGTTACCTCAATTCATCGCTGCAGGCGCTCTTTCACATCCCGTCGCTGGCCAATTGGCTCGTCTCGGAGTCTGCCCATCTGGAGAACTGTAACATTAGTGAATCGTGTGGCGGCAGTGGTTGCATCATTTGTGCCATGGCCAAAACGTTGCAGTCCACCCAATCCAATCAGTCGGCAGTGCGGCCATTTCATATATACACCAAGTTAAGGCAAATCTGTAAGCATATGGTCGTTGGCAGACAGGAGGATGCCCATGAGTTCTTGCGTTTCCTTCTCGAGGCCATGGAGAAAGCGTATCTGATGCGTTTTCGCAACTACAAAGAGCTCGATCAGCTGGTGAAGGAGACGACGCCGCTGAATCAAATCTTTGGCGGCTATCTGCGCAGCGAGGTGCGGTGCCTGAGCTGTAATCATGTCTCGATAACGTTTCAACATTTCCAAGATTTGCTGTTGGACATTCGCAAGTCGGACACCTTGGAGGATGCGTTCGATGGTTATTTCTCACGTGAACGTCTCGAGGACATGGGCTATAAGTGCGAGGGCTGCAAGAAAAAGGTGAGTGGTGAATGAGAATTTAAACCAACAAACAAAGTGCTTGTTAAATCAATAACAAGTATTTGAAATTAGACTAAATTATAAATTGAGTTTGTTTCTGTAATTTGTCTGCAATGGCATTTAAAGCTAACACTTTCTGTTCTCTTTTTTTTCTAGGTCTCTGCAACGAAACAGTTCAGTTTGGAGCGTGCACCAATCACGTTGTGCATACAGCTGAAACGCTTCTCGATGATGGGCAACAAATTGACGAAACAGATTAGCTTTAAGCCACGCATCGACCTCAGCCGTTTTGCAGCACGCAGCCCGACTGCAGCTGCGCAGCCCTTAAGCTATCGCCTCGTCTCGATGGTCACCCATCTGGGTGTCTCCCAGCATTGTGGCCATTACACAGCCATCGGGCTGACGGAGACGGGCAGCTATTACAATTTTGATGATAGCTGTGTGCGTCAGATTGCCATGCAGAGTGTTTGCAATACGAACGCATATATCATGTTCTATGAGCTGGATGTGAGTGGCAACGGGCACGTTGCTGCACCCAAAATGAATGGCATGCGTCTGACGACCAATGGAGGACCAGTTGTTGCCGCAGCTCCAGCAGCTGTGGTTGCTGCGACGGCAACATCCACATCTGCCTCCGTTTCGGCTGCGTCTGCAACGTCGCCACGTTTCATTGGGCCACAACTGCCGAATGGCTATGGCAATAGCAATGGTCATGCGCTGGGTGGTGGTGTTGTCAAGACTGCGATTCAGTTCAAGACTACACCACAGAAGCACCAACAGCAGCAGCAGCAAGCACAGGCTCAATATCAGCTAAATGGTGGTCACATTAATGGGGCTGCTAAATTTCAGACTGGCGCTGCCAATGCGAATGCAAATGCCAACAAAAGTTCCTGCAACACTTTAAACAATTCTAAACACCAGCCACAACAGCAACAACAACCACAACATATACTGCCAATATCATCCGACGAGGAGGAGGAGGATAGCGATGATGATAATGTAAAAACTAATAAAGCGCCTCAGCTGCCAAGCATGCCAAAAATGTTTGAGGAGAGCAGCGAGAGTGTTGCGCTAACTGCCAAGTTGAAGCCAAAGACGGCAAGCAAGAGCCTGGTACCGTATGAGTCCGCCTCCGAGGAGGAGGAGCAACAGCAACAACAAACGTTGCAACAACAAGCTGCGACAACAAATCCGCGCAAGCGCCGCAGTGGCGTTGATTCAAGCGATTCAGATGATGATGATGAGGAGCAGCAGCAGCAGCCGCCGCCGCCGCCACCACCACCGCCACTAATACTACGCATTGGACACGCCAAGACAAATGGTAATCTGATCAGCAGCAGCAAAACCAAATCCGCCTCAAATGCCTCGTCGGCCAATGTTAACAATAAACAAGAGACTGATGCCATAGACGAGATATTCAAATGTCTAAACAATTACAAAAACAAACATAGAAACGATCACAATCACGATGATGATGATGATGATGATGACGAAGATGAGGATGAGGCTCAGGTTGAGAAGAAACCAGTCACAAAATCAAGCAGCAGCAGCAGCTCCACATCGCTAACCAATGGCTGGCAGCAGTCGCACAATGGCAAAGCGCCAGCATCGCCAAAGACGCCGCCATCGCCAGCGCTTATTAAAACAAAGACTGGCGTCTGGCAGGTCACCCGCAACGACGAAGATGATGATGAGGATGAGGATGGCGTTGTCGATGCTAATAATGATGATGATAACGACGACGTAGCAAAGCCAGCAGTTGTAACAATGAAGAATCACAAGAATCCCTTTGCCGGCAAAGCAACCGCAACAACAGAGGCGAATACAAGTGCAAAGCGCCAGAAGCTGCTCAACGGCAGCTCCAAATCCCAACACACGACGCCACGCATCGGCAATGGCTACCAAGGTGAATCGCTGGCCAATGGCAATGCGGTGGTTAGTGAGCTGCTCAAGCAGAATCATCGTGGCTACGGCAGCTCGGTGCTCAGCTGGAATGGCAAAGCATCGGAGCTGGACAAGGAGGTAAGTGGGCCACAGATGGTCAAATCTCTTGCCGTTGCACCTCTTTGCACCTTAGAGCACTCTTTGAATGTAGTTTTGAGTTTAGTGGTTTTTCACGCAATTAGAGATGGGCAGCGATAACCTAAAAAAAAAAAGAAAAAAAATACAAATTTGGAAAATGATTTTCAAAGTTGCACACTATAACTAACTAAAATATTAACCATTAAAAATGTTAGTTATTGAATAATTTAATCGCTTAAGCTTGCCCATCTCTAAGTAACTATTTATAGTTAATGCTGCAACATTTTTCTAGTCTCTCTCTGGGTTCTATCTCTATTTTTTTTTTCTAAACGCTTTCCTTTTGTAACTAATTTCGTTGCATGGTTGAATTGATTATTATTGGGGGTTTTTTTTTCTCGAAAATTGTTTTGTAATTTTTTTTTCGCATTATTTTCCACATTATATATTCCCACCCGCATTCATATAGACTTTTGATTTGGTTTGTGCGAAACGGATAGCTGGTTACGGCGCCGCTGCTGCGGATGAACATTGCTGCGATGTCAACAGTAGCCACTGCAGTAACTACGGCACTAATCATAAATCTCTCAATAAAAACATGAGCAGCATCAGCAGCAGCAGCAGTAGCAGCAGCAGCACAAGCAGCAACAGCAGCAGTAGAAGCAACGGCAACTCGTCGAACTGTCCACCATGCGATATGTTGTTGTAGCCGCGCTGCAGCGTTGCGTATTATCCCACAAGCCTAAATAAATCAAATATTATCCCACATACATATATATTTGCCTCAAAACTGTGATTGTGCGTTGAAGTGTCTCCATGCAGCGTGTGGATACTTCAATGCGCCCGCCCATCCCATCTCTCTGTTGTTGTCGTCATCGAAATCCAACCTAGGTAAAAACAACCTGCTCTTTTCCGTAGTAATTTACTTTACTTTACTTAGTCGTATCTAAAAATGAAGCTTATGATTTCACTCAATTTAATTGTCATCATAAATTCAAACCGTGTCCGTAACCGTTTTGCCAAATTAACTAGAGCTGGAAAATCTAAAACTAAAATCGATAGTGTTTGCTGGCATATTAAATTTGACTATGGAATATTTGTGGAAAACTATGACAAACTTAAAACGATAGCTGCGCAGTTGTTATTGTCCAGCTCTCTCAATTTATTATGAATCGCATGCAAATTGTGCTCCTTGTTGTTTAACTCTCATCCTGCATAAGCTTCATTACCAAACCCAGATCTCGAAACTCGTCCACATGAAATGCACTAATTGTGAATTCCACATATCTTTCCACAGCTGCTGGCGGAGGCGCGTGAGCAGCGAAAGCGCGAAGATGATGATGACGAGGAGAATGAAATGGATCGTGGACGTCAGCGAAAGATAAAATCGGCGTCGGTTAAATGTGGCAGTGGAACAACAGCAGCACCGCCCGGTTACAATCCATTCCAGGAGTACGAGAGTCAAAAACGTTGGCACAACAACAACAAGTCCGGCAGTTACTCCCGCTTCTATCATCATCCAAATTATCGGAGCAATTTTCAGCAGCGAAATAAATTTAAACATAATCGTTTTGCTGGCGGCGGCGCCAAATTTCAACATCAGCGTGCCTTGCAGCGCCATCTGGCGTCCGGTGGCGGCTTCACCCGCCGCCAACATCATCAGTCGGCGGGCCAACAGCAACACCAATCCTAACTGCTGGATATGGAGCAGGAGTACTTCATTGCCAGCTGCTTGAGTGGGAGAAAAAGTAGACTCGTCGTTGCCTTTGTTGTTGTTGGCCGGCAAATTGTGAACGGATTCGTTGCCGCTTGGATTTTACATGAATTTTGTAAACACTTTTTAACTGCTGATTGATGAAAACATTAGAGATAGGAGTAAGCTATAAGCTAGAGCAATAGAGTTTGCGATCATCCCTCGTTCCCCTCTTCTACCCACCCCTCAAACACTAACGATACTTCCCCTCCCATCCCATCCCCCATACAAACACACATTTTAAGTTATAAGCGTGTTTTGCATTTTATTTAATGTGTTTATTATAATTAAATAAAACCATTTTTGGAACACACATGATTTGAATGGATTTGTACACATTTTCAAAAAATGTTGCAGTCTAAAAACAAAAGAAAAAGTTAAAAAATCACCCAAAACTTTGAGAGAAAGAAACAAAACACATAAATGCAAACAAATAAAAGCATATATATAAATAAAGGATGCAAATTAAGCAAAAGAGAAACAATATTTTTAAGAAAAATCGAAACTAACAAAAAGAGAAGATTAAGTGTACATATTAATATTAAAATATTAGAGTAGTTTAAATCTCGTTCTAAGTTTACATGGCGAACAGACAAAAATTTCAGTTGAGCGCCAGTTTTATTTATAGCATTACAAAGCTGCGGCTGCGGCAATAATCGATTGCTAGTGTTAATATAACCCAAAAAAAATAAAAATAAAACATGTTGGATATATATACAGATATAACATAAACATATATATAAACATATATTATGGATTATGATCAAAAATTAAATGTGCAAGAAAACGGCCGGCGCTGGCGTATTAGCAAAATGATATATTTACAGTTTATTTTCGATCAATTAGTGTAATAGTAAATAAACCGTACAAGAAAACAACTATGTAAATTGTGCATACAGTTTAGTATATTAAATATGATGAAGTTTGTTGGCTGTGAATCTTGGCTAATCGCCACCGCCTTTGCTGCGCTTGCGTCGCTCCTTCTTGTTCATTAGGCGGCCCTTGTGATAGCGCGTTTGTCCGCCATCTGTTGACGCTCCCTTCTTGAGCCTCTTGCGCTGATTTTTGGGCACACTTTTGATTGTGTTGTGGCGATTACGTATCGCCTTCTTGATGTTGTTCTTGTTGTCCATGCGCTCCTTCATCTTAAACAGCTTGCTCTTTTTCATTTTCTTCAGCGTTTTCGTCTTCATCAGTCTGTCCAGATCCTTTTTGCTCTTGATATCCCCATCAAAGGATTGCGACGTGGTTGACTTGGATATCGCTGCTGCATCATCATCAGCTGCGTCCATTTTGCGTTTGCGTTTCGCATTCACATCGAAATCCATACCAGGTATGCGATTGGTTTGCTTCTCGTCGTCTTCCTCGCTCTCCATTTCTGCGGCCTCTTCCTCCTCACTTTCTTCGGCCACATTGGCGCCGAGCATATTCCGTTGGGCAGCCAAATCATTGGTGGTCAGTTCGATGATCTTGACTTGAACTTCATCGTCTTCGTACGCCTTTTGTTGTAATCCTCCTTCCACCGCTTTATCTTCGTCAGTGAGTTCGCGCAGTGGTTCAAACGATTTCTTCATGTGTTTGAAGCCATCTTTCACCTCCTGCCGAATGCGGATTCGTTCTTCTTTAAGATTGCGGGCCAAATCGGCTTTGGCTTTTGTGCGGCGTTCATTTTTTCGCTTTCGGAAGCCAGTCAAAAACTCTCTGTGGAAGTGCGCAAGTACATTGGTGCTGTGTTAACATGTTTTTATTTTAGTTTACTCACTTGCGCTTTTGTGGATCGAACACCACCTCCACCTTCGTCTTCTTGCGTGCCATTTTAATTTACGACTTGTAAAAAATACCTCGTTGTTTACGTTTAAGCACGCCACATGTTGGTAAGCAAACGCAATGTTGGGCTCCTGTTAACAAAATGCGAACGCAGTGGGAGTCTGTTATCATGCTGCACATGTTTAGGCAATGTTAGTTTGTATTTGGAAATTATAAAATTGAAAACGTTATTTTTTATTTATTGTCTATTCAGAAGACGAACAAGCTCGTTCGTTTCCAGTTGATTTTTTTTATTGCAATTAAATTGGATAAATTTACGGTATTTCATTATCATTTTGCGGCTTTTTCAAATCGCATTTCGTATATATATCACATGCTTATATATGTATTATCTTTTATAATTCGGATTACGTTATAACAAGTTTCTTCTAAAGAAGCGTTAACATTACACAATAATCGTTGGGTCTAAATCTATGGATATATATAATATTCGTGAAGCTTCAACTAGACTAAAAATTTAACGATATATAGATTTTAGCCATATGTACGGGTTTTCTATAACTGATATATACTATATATGTATGTATATTGTTCGTATCAATAAATTCCTGGCGTTGCATATTCTTCATATTTTCCTTACTCTTCATCGCTGTCTAACATAAATAATTTTTTACGTCGAAACGATGACGTATCCAATACTTTTGGTGAGGAAACTTTTTCCGTCGAGAACATAGCATCCAATGCCCTGCAAATGGGGAAACTGTTAGCACAAATCTTGTCTTGAATGGTTAAATGCAGCTAGTAATTGCCTTCTTTGTAGTGGCGTCGAGTTTACCAAATTCTTTCGTCCACAGGCTGTTGGTGTACACTGCTGCGACAGATCCAAGGTATCCGTCTCCGAAAGAAAATCGGAGACATAACAATTGCGATTTCCAATGGGCGTTGAGCCAGCCAATTCAAAATCCACACGCGGTATACCGGCAACGCTTGCGAATGGCGATCCATTGGCAGCACCGTTGTACCCTGTCGACTTTGATGCCTTCGAGGGTTTATACAAATGCAAGATCTCCAATATGTAGAAGAAGCAACGGTAGGCTGCCGTTTTCAGATTCCACATTTTTGTCCAAGCAGCGCGACGGGAACGACGAAAGCACTTCGACTAGAGAAGCACAAAATCATGAACAATTATTTCGTTAGAGGAGAAGACCCTTAATGGCATGCAGCAGAAGCTTTTGATATTTATATATCTGGGGTAAGGATCCTAGCCCAGAAATATAAATATACCCAACTTCTTCCAACTACAAAAATAACTTACCAGCAGCTTTAATAATTTCATGGATTTATCTGCCTTGTGCATTTTCGTGAGCACGGGGTGCGCTAGCAGCTGTTTTGCTGTGGGACGTTGCCGCGGATCTGGTGACATCATGCACTTGATGACCTGTTGTAGCTCCACAGAAATTGCTGCAAGTGAGTAAGCAGATATTTAGTGTCCAATGCGTAATGATTAATCTTGCTCACTGTTTATAAACTCTTCGGGCAGCTTGCCCTGGCGCAGCTCGTGCCAGAGTGGACCATTCGATGGCAAGTCCATGTAGCAGGCCAGCTCAAGCATGGCGATGCCCAGGCTGAAGATGTCGGCGGCCTTGGAAAATTTACCCTGGAGTATTTCGGGTGCCATGTAACGTGAGTCGCCTTCGGTGGCATGATGATTGTTCGCCTTGTCCACATCGATGACCAGCCCAAAGTCTGCCAGCTTGCAAGTGTCGTCGTCATCGATGAGCACATTGTCCAACTTAATGTCCAAATGTATGAGATTGCGATCGTGTAGGGATTTTAAGCCGCGCAGCAAATCCAGCAATATTTGCCAGATGCGCTCCTCGGGAATGTGTCGGCAACGGTACAAATACTGCTCCAAGCTTTCGCGGCACAGTTCCATTTGCATGAACAGACGATCGTACTGTTCCCAGGCTCGTATGAATCGTATGCAATTCTCATGGCCGGAGAACTCTTCGTAGCGACGCACCTCCTCCAATCTCTCTGCCCGATACTGTTCGCCGCGAAACAATTGCTTGGAGATTTTCACCGCATACAGCCGGCTGTCGGAACGATCTCGTACTTGGAACACCTCACCAAATGAGCCTTCACCCAATTTGGCTAAACGCTCGAAAGACTGCTCAAAATGGCTCTCATTGCAGGACATCGACGTGGTGGAGTCGCCGGCATTTATCGACGCTGGCAATATGCCGGCATCTGGACACTCGGCACCGCTGCGAAACGAAATCGCGTGCGCTATGTGCGAGTTGTTCACATTGCATGATCCCGGCGAGCGGCTGCGATTGAATTTAGGCGGTCGCAATCGGTTGCTGTCCAAATGTCCATTGAACTGTGGGGCAATAAAAGAGTTTGTTGTTTAATATTGGTTGGTGTGTTGGGAAACGTGATTTGGGCGTTTGTGAATTGTGGTAGCGTTGTTATTGGTGCTTACATACCTGTTTGTGCCGATGCTTTTCATCGTTCATTTCTGGCAGCGGCAATTGTTGTTTGGGCATGCTGTATTTCTGTTTCATTTAATTATTTTTCATAAAATATTATGTTGAGCTATTCGGGAACTAGCATTGTGAACAGGTTCGTTTGCATGGAGAATGAAACTTCAGATCGTATATCAAAATATTTGATTTATGAATAAATACTCTTCATAATACTAATAGGCCATGCTTTAACCACATTTATTTTATATATTTCAACAAATATAATCAGGCACAGGTCTTGCGGATGCCTGTAAAAATATAATTACTTCAATTGGATATTCTGTACAGCGTTGCCATATAATCAGTATCGTTAGCGATGGTGGAGGTGGGTCGATAAACGCCAACCGAATTCCTTATTATTATCGTTTTGTTTAGCCCATAAAAACAACGCGTAGTTATAGTCATTAAAACAAATGCGGTAAGATGCTTGGTAAAAGCATTGATAGGTAAATATTCGCGACCTATTCAAACAGGTAAAAACAGCAAAGATGGCTTCAAAGCAATAATCGCATTCGCAGCAAAGTTATGCAATTTTCGATGCGTTTTCGATCTATGCATAAGTATTTACTTGTGTTGCATACATATGTATGCAATCATTTGCTTGCGAGTGTGACCGCATGCAATAAAAACAGGAAATACCAATTGTACACAAACGAGAGTTGAGGAATTTAAAAATTTGAATATTCTTTGTTGATATGCCAGCTGTGCGAATTTAATGAAATCTATCCGGTTATTAAATGAATAAATTGCCTAAACACACTTTATTTACAGTGCAGGCAAGCAACCAACATTTCATGTCATACGTGAGGTCTATGACAGTTCAAATGCCCACGAACGCTTTGAAGCGGAGTTGGACAAAGCGCTCGAGGCCAAGGTAGACTTTATAATCATTGAGCCCCCGCGTTTGGGAGATGAAACAGGTAAGTCAACAAACAAGTTATTCACTTAAGATAATGTTGTAACAAATGTTTGATTCTAGGTCGCTGGATATGGGTGGGTAACTGTCTACACCAAACGGCTGTGGCCACCGGCGTTGTGTCGCTGATCTCTAGTTTGCTTTGGTATGACCGTCCAGTAATTGCTGCTCCTGCCTGCGCAATGTCACTATTTTGCACGGGCTTGTATACAGTAGCATGGAACTATGATCCCTGTTGCCAGTATCAGGTAATCCATATTGATAGAAACGTTTTTAGGAGGCAAATAATTTATATCTGATACTGCAGGTGGAGGAGAACAATGAGGAGGCTGTTAGTAAGCTGCCGCTGACAGATGTATCCTCGCCTGTGATTTTGGGCTTTTCGCCCAATACCCAAGCCAAATACTTGCATCGTGGCATCACGTTTCTATCGGCAGCGGTGTGCGCCTGGCAGATCTGGCGATCCTATAAGTAGACGGCGATGCAACAGTCAACAGTAATACGGCGAGTTATCTTGAACTTCACTCACGGGTTTGGTATATAAGTTTAGTTAAACGCCATTGCGTGTGCATTTCTTTTAGAACTTCGATGATTTTTTCGCTTTTCCTTAGTTAAATTTTTAAAGTGGTTGCAAAAGTCCAAATTGTCGTATGAGTGTTCCTGTAGTTGCTTGTTTTTCCATGCAGCTATTATAACTCGCGCTTGCATTATTTTGAATAACATTATGTTTTAGTATTTAATGCAGAGAAAAGTCCTTAAGTTAAACGTGTTTTTTGGTCAACGTTCAAGAGAAAGCACTCTTAAAATAATTAAGCAAAATTACTTTGTGTGTATAAAGAATAGTGATTGTTATTAGCATAGAAATTAAAAGCAGTGCAAGAAAGTTAATCAATTAAAAATCACAGTTTTTTTTTTAACAACACAAATCCATATATGCTCCACTGTTACTGCAGTTGATGATGAAAGCCGCTTCCGCCGCCAGCTCTTTGTCATCCACAAACATTCACAAAGAGCGTGTGCTTTATGTATATACATACATATATATATGAATAAATCAGAACAGCTGTAATGATACGTCATGCGGACTGTGTCGGCCAGTCTCAGCGTCGGCCTCAGTCGTCTCTTTGAATTCAATAAGCTTTGTGCAATGCAAATCGCTAAAGCGCGCCATTCTATCGTGATCCAGTGTAAACCAGCGCTAAGCTGCTAATATTGAGGCTGCTCCGGTTGGTGTTGCTGTTCCTGCAGTTCAATATTATTGTCGAGTTTTGGACGATAGGTATGTGTATGACAAATGCTCCAACTCCAGCTGCTGAAGATGAGATGTACAGTTTGCAAATTGCGCAGCTAGATGGGACAACTTTGGAGGCTGACTGAACTAAACTGAGCTTATCGCTTTGAGCGCTTTTTATCATAAGCAGCACAAGTACATTATATGTGTTATTTGCTTAATATTTTGCCGACGATAGCGATGCCTGCAACGCTTGGAGGTGACCTCGTAACATCCCCGTCTTCATGTGCTAGTGACGCCGGCAGTGTGATTTCTATGGAGCCCAATGAGCGCACTCCACTGTTGGCAACGGGATCAGTTCAGGCAGCATCTTCGCCAGCAATCTACACAAAAGAATGCCTTAATTGGCGTATCATTGGGCTGCTCTTGATGTTCATCGCAGGCCTGGTGATATCCACATATTTGCTTTGGAGACAAAGTAAGTAATGACAGAGAGGGAGAGAGAGAGAGAGAAAGAGAAACCGAAACCACTGATGACTGAATGACTGCGTCATGGAACTAAATTTGCTCAAGCTTATGGTGATTTAGGGTTATCTTTTAATAGATATCATGTGGCTATGTGTGGTAAGTTGTGTTATATTATTAACTTCTGTGCATTCATTACTTCCTCGAAGCAGAAACAAGTTGAGATATGCACAAAAAAAACGTATAATTTCTACTGTTTCCTACTTTATTTTGATTGCCTTGAATTTGTTATTTACTTGAAGCATACGAAATGTTTGATAATGGCTACAAGCTGAACCTCATGCGGCATGATATATGGAGTAGGGCACAATTGGTTGACCAAGCACTATTGGAGGCGGAGAAAGTTGTCAATGTTTTCATAACACACACAGCCAGCGAGGAGTGCAACGAGAATTGTGCGGATCTGCTCCACAACATGCAGGTGAGTCACAGTACTGAGTCGTGCCGAGATATATACAAATGTTTATCCAACTGATAATTCACAGCGCAAATATTTGGTGGAGCTACCATTTAATTTTTTGTTGGCTGGCGACTGTGAGACGTATGAGGCGCGTGGCTGGCACTATGCGAGCAGCTATGGAACGCTGCCGCATGCCAGTTCCCTGGTACTCGCCTTTGTTGGTGACTTCAGCCTGAGGATACCCAGCACTTGCCAACTGCAGATGGCAAGAGCGTTACTCTGGGAGTCTCAGAGGCGTCTGAAATTGCAGCCACACTACCAACTCTATGTGGTACGCAATGTGAGTCGCAGTACAGGCGATGCGGATGCACTGCATCGACATCTGAAGAATTGGCCACTCTATGCTGGCCAGCTCAAAGTGGTGTGAGAGTGAAAGAGAAACAGATATGAGTTCAAGTAGTTCCTCTTGAATATTTTGTTTGTTTTTATTGTACGCCACATAAAAAATAGTTTACAAAAGAAGCGCAGGATTTTTAAAGCGGGGTGCCACCAGAAAAGCGAAGCGAAGTGCCCAGCTCCCAGCCCAGACAGCCAGTCGGGCAGATGAGACAAGGCCAAAGCGTAGCGCTGCATGTGTGCCATTTAACAGTTAAGGATAATGCCTACCATACTTTAACTTATTGTCTATCTATCAGCCTGATCGCTGCGTATCAGAATCCAGCCTGCCTGCATCCTAATCGAATTCCAGTTTCCGAAAACTGCCCTCAATGGACTCGATCTGTGAGACGAAATTGGTGCCCTGGCTGGTCTTCTCCGAATTGTAGCTACTGCGTCGCTGTATGCCACGATCTGTGAGCAGCGTACTCGAATCCAGCGCTAGTACCAGTTCCCTTTTGGCAGCCAGTTCCTGTTTCCACAGCTCAATCATTTCGCGCATGGGCATGGAGCCGCCCATCTCAAGGGGCAGGCAGTCGGCATCGATGCCCTTCATCAGTTCCTTTTCACTGCCGTAGATAATCAAACGATTTTTCATCTTAGAACTGACGCGATTCTTGACAAAGTCAATCAGCCATTTCAGCGTGGAGGGCACATTGATCAGATGGATTTCCTTGTGGCGCATCGGCAGCGATTGCTCGCCCCATTTGAAGATGCGTGCGAATTCGGTGGGATTCCAGTTGGTCACATGCGATGTGGTCACTCCAGCAAAGTCACCCACATGACTTAGCCCGGTTATCTGCGTCTCCTGATCCTCCATCAGGCACTCGTATGTTAGAAAATGGGCCTTCGCCTGATCGGAACTGGTGTGAAACTTTGGATTCAATCCTTTGGCATTGATGATCACCACTCGCCTGCCATTCTTGTCCCGCTTTGGCGCCGCAAATATGTAGCCCTGCTCAATGACATCGCCGAGTCGGGGCTCCAGAAAGTCCAGCTTGGTGGCCATGTGCGGGAAGGTGCGTCTAACGTTCAGATACTTGAGCATCGTCTGCTCCGCCATTGGTACACTGAACTTTTTGGCACGCAGGAAGCGCAAGAGGAATGTGTCATCGCAGCGCACATTCAACAGATCCTCGTTCTTCAGCACCCAATTCCGCAGCTGTTCCAGACTCTGCTCCCGCGTGCACTTGTCCTCCCGCAGCTCACGTTTGGCAATCTTCAGCAATGATTCGGATAGCATTGAAACTTCGCCATCCTCTAATACCTTGGTCTCCTTCATGGTTATCACACTACTCCTTTACTCTTTGTTCTCTCCGACGTATGTGTTATATTAAATATTTAACGGGTGCTGCGCGAAGAGAAAGAGATAATAATTCAATATTAGTCCACATCACACTTGTTTTTATAGATTAGCTTTAATTCGTAAATAAACATTATTTTCAATAAATACATTATTATTGGTTTTAATTAATTTGTCTATTGACATTATATAATTGATTCAACACGCGATTCTTTTAATTTGTGTGGCTTTCGGATAAATTAGCTAATTAATTCGAAACAGCATTTTATTTATCCAATGCGAGACTGTCTAACAACAAACACTAAAAAATTGGTTCAAGGTCTTCTCAGCTCAAGGTAAAATCTGCGACGCGCTTTAAATTGCAAATATTTGCTAATTATCACACATATAGATAGAAACAATCGCATCTTACCTAAACTGAAAGTGACCAACAAAATCTGCGTGTGATTCAGCGAGTTCAAAAAGTATCTTAACATATGTAAATTATTTTCTTGCCACCTTTTTTTCAGCTGCTACTAGCCGGACAATAAATCCAAATGATGTTATTGTGAGTATATAAAAAGATGCGCCAAAAAAAAATAAAACAGACTCATAAACAAAAACTGCAAATTGGTTCAAGTTCAAAAACTGTTGACTGAAAGCGGGTCAAGCCATAAATATATATATATATATATATATATATTCAGGTAGATGACTAGCTGAAGTAGTTGATGTACTTGTCCATAAGAAAGAGTTCAACTGTTTTATTCAGCTTCCAGCTTGTCTTCAACTCAAACTTTGCTTCTTTTTGTTTTTATTGCATAAGCGTTTTCCGGCATATTTCGAGCGAAAGAAAGAGCCGAAATATTTGTCTGTCTTCGACTCAGCTGGTTGTTTGGGAGCCTCCCAAAAACAACTTTGTTCAAATTTACATAGCGTAAAAAAAAGCAATAAAAACCTGAATCAATTGATTTATATTTTTGGGGTAGTTATCTGCTTGTACATTTGAATATTTGTTTGCTTGTCATGCTACATATGCAAATTAGATCGTATTAAAATGAAAACGCTGTGCCATTTAATTGATTTATGTGTGCTTGCTTGTGGTTTTATATGCATATATATATATTAATGTCGTCTGTGCTTTCACAAGGCAAATGCATTTTATAAATTTACACAAATTTGCATTCTCTCTCCCAAACTGTAAATGCAGTTTCGAAAATGTCATTAAGCAATTGGAGCCCACAGCAAAAAAATTCATCGACTGCTTCAAGCCACAGTCTACAGTGCCAGCCAGGTGTATGTGTATGTCTGGGGTCTCTGTGCAGTTTCAACATGTTTATTAGACATGGCTTGGGGCTTGCCAAGTGGTTGTGGTTGTTGCCACTGCTGGTTGCGTGGCTCAACTAGCCGGACTAATAGTAATGCAATAGAGTCTTCGACTGAAATGCCTGTTGTTGCAGTTTGGTAACTTCTTAGATATTAGTTTTCAATTTTTTTCGATTAACAAATCGCACAAATATTGTATGCGTTTTGTGTGCCTTAACGATTTCAGTAATTATCCACAGTTAAGTGATTTAAGCACATAACATTATAAAACTATTGGAAAGCTAATATAATTTTAAAATTACTAGATAAATGTTACAATTATTGAAAACCAATATTTTTAATTTCAATATTTATTTCGCACAAACACAATCACTTACACTATGGGTGTGCAGGACTTATGTCCCCTAGTTATATTTAATCGGAGTTTAGACACGATCACTTAAAATTTTAGATTTGCTATAGCTATTATATATATATATACAGTACAGTATCCAGGCGATATTCAGGCGCGTCGCGTTGCGGGACGACTGAGCAGCGCGAGCTCTGAACAACGAATGATGCAAAGCTCAACACAAAAAGTGGCTTGAAAAAAATGTTAAAGAAATTAACTGGATTATATAATGGCCACAAACACACAAACATATTGATAGACATACAACTAAGAGCGGCAGCTGAGGGAGCAACAGATAGAGAGACAGCTCAAAACCGAATCCGAATGCAATCTGATCGGTTTCGGGGGCTGCTGCATGGAAGCGAACAAGTTTTATTGTTGTTGTTGTTAATGTTCGTAAACTGAAAGTGCGCAGAGTGGGACAGGCGAACCTTTTGGCCAGGCCAACAGCCTGCCACCAAGTCCAAGCGGACAGCCATCAAAGGTAGCGACTCAAAACTGTTGTTGCTGCTGCTGCTGCTGTTATTGAGTAATCCCAGTTAGTCAGTCAGTTGGTCAGTTGGTTGGTGAGACACTTGTGTCAGTAAGGTTGGTTAGTGGGATAGTTTAGCAGTTGGCTTTTATTTTTTTGCTTTTTCATGCCTTTTACACTTTGTTGATTTCACTGATTTCTTGAGAGCTGTAAACATTAATGATTAGGCTCATTGAGCGACAAAAAGCCGTCGAAACTCTGTACTCATGGCAAAAATTTGCATTTCATGGCGCACATTGAACAACCAACTACCAACAACAACAACAAACACATTGCAGTCCAGTTTGAACCTTGAAAATGCAATACACCCTGCTCTTTGCTGATTTGCCGCCGCCGATGATGATAGATCTTACACCTAATGATCTTGTTGATGCATAAAGTTGGAATTTCAGCTCTTGAGTTCGAGACGTCATTCGCTTGGAAACATGTTTGTTGTTGGCCGATTGAAATTTGATTTATTTCTTTCTTTTTCTCTTATTTGGTCGGATGTTGAACAATTGCAGTAAATGGGCGTTGAGGTCGTTTAAGTTTTTGTATTTTGATTGTATATTTTGAAAGAAGGAAAAGCGTTGGTTATCTTATTTTATATCATGAGAGCTTTTGTTTCAGGGCCGCTAGATGAGTAATATTACCCAATACATTTTGTTTGTTTAGCATAGGGCGCAGGTCTATCTAATCGGCATTCCAAGAGCTCTTCATCGTTTATGTGCAAAGTCTAATAAAATTAACATTCGTCTGAACAGCAAAAACTACAAACTAAGCTAACCTAGTTTGTTGCAGTGTATAATCAGTGTTTATATATGTGTTAATTACAAGGGATTTATGGTGTGAGCTTTCAATGTCAATTTCAATTGATGAACATTGACAATTATGACGATATTGAAAAATCGTGCACTAAAACTAGCTTTTGTGGAGTTACTAGTTTTAAGTTCGCTTTATTTTCAGCACTCCTACTATATTAGCATTTTGCTTAGTTTAGTTGTTTGCCCATTTCTTTTCTTTGTTTTTTTTTTTTGTTTAGCTTTACAGGCTTTGACCTTCAAGGCAGGTTTCGGGCCACAGCTGATCGACCCACTCATCGCCTTATAAACATTTTTAAAACACACTTGAGCGCCTTGTGTAATGTGCGCACTCATCGTTGGCACGTTGTTAATAACTATATATCTCTCTCTATATATACAGATATACATATTTATATATTTTATTCATATTTTTACATTTCGCGCCCATAACGAGTTTACAACAGTAAGAGACGGATGTCTGTATAGAGAGAGAGATAGAGATAGTGAGGGAGAGACTCTGTCAAATTGCTCCACATGCATATAAAGATGTCGTCGTCCGAAAATGTGAACAATAATAATTTTTAATAAACACATTACATAGTGCACTAAGTTAACTGAAAGAGGGCCAACAACTCAAAAGATATACAATAACGATTCGCAACGACTTCAATAAGACGTAAATTTCGTTTTGGTTTGGTTTTTTTTGTTGTGTTTCTTTTTTTAAGGGGAAACCTTTTCGAAACGCCATCACATGGCTCAAAGCAATAGTTTTTGGAGCTGTCGTGATGATGGCTTTAAAAATAATTAACGGCATAAAAATTCAGCTTCGTGTTACTTAATTATCCCTTTCAAATATGGCTTCTTCTTTTTCCATATGTATTTTGTTTTTTTCTAGCTATATGTAAAAAGCTAATGACTTCTTTATTAGTCAAAATTAATAGTGCCAAAAAATCCGCCCATGAGCCAACTTGTTTTGACCAAATACTATTTTGCATATTGTTTTGGAGTATGTAAATATAAAGAACTGAATTTGTCATCCTGTTTTGGGCAAAAGATGTAGGCGAAAAATATAAATAATAATTTACATTTTATACCAATACGTAATAAAATCGTTATACGACTAAGTTTATTGTAATGTGTTTCTGTAGTAAACATTATTGGTTGTTTACTTGTTGACATTAGCACTTGCCACTGCACTGTTTAAGTGCCATTGTTGGGCTTCAACACCAGTGGTTATAATTGCTCAAGATAATATACACAACTCCTAAGCCATAATTATTTCGTTCATTTTTTTGCTTTGTAAAACTGCAGACAGTAATTATCTTTTTACAAGTTGAAACTTACCTAATTGACTTTGTTTTTGGTTGCCACAATGACTCGATATCCGTTAATTCACGCGACTTTAAGTTTGCAAAAAGGCAAAAAAAGCAACAACAAAAAATAAGCCCGCGAAAGCCGCTATGAAATAACGTCTGCAGCTCGCAAAGGTTCGATGCAGAATCAAACAAAAGCGTACAAATCGCTTACTTAAAGTACAACAAACCCGGTTTGAAAACGATCTTGTGGTGAGTAATTTTCAATCTTTTATGACTGCAATTAATGCATAGTATGCCAGCAAAGACAATAAAAAAACGAAAAAGTCGAGGACATGGAATTCCTATCTAACAAATACAATTAACGAGTTACGTTTCCACAAAAAGCTAGCATTAATTAAATTTGGCGCATAGCTGAGTTCAATTCAGCGATAGTTATCGAAGCGATGAGCTTGGCTTTGCTTATCGAAATCATATTTGGTTGTTCAGCAGAACTTTGGCGCTTAAATTTAAACTGCCTGCAATAATAGTCAAGTTTATGTTGTCTGAGTAGGTTTTTTTGTTTTAATATTTTCCTAAGCATAAGTTATTATAAAATAATTATATTAAAGCTTATTTGCATGGATTAATGGGTAAACCATAGTTTTACAATTAATTTCGCTTATAGACTAAATTGTAGAATACAAAATCACAGTTGGTAAAGGAAACTCTTTTCGGTGTACAATTACTTGTCTAGAAGAGAGATGAGCCGGCCATATTCTCTGACAGAATCATCTGCTGAACATCGCTGAAAACATCGCGAATGCATCGCGTGTCTGTGGCCACAGTAAAGTGGTAATAGCATTCCCTTTCCGAGTAACTCAAATCGCATTGATTGCGAGAATTCCGTTTGAACTGCTCCTGAGTGATATCCACCATCTTCTGCTTGATGAACATCTTGGTCCAGTCGCACTCATCGAAGCAGCTCTGTTGCTGCTGAGACCGTTTGCTGAACTCCTCGAATTCCGGAAAATAGTCAACGATATGCTTGCCGGCGCGTATTTTGCGCTCCATAATATCAAACTTGTTGAGGAATACTATGAGGCCGGCAGAGGCGAGGAAACGATTCTGCCAGACAGCGCGGAATAGATTTAGCGCCTCCTGCAGACGATTCTGGTTGGGATCCTCGCGCAGATTCTGGTCGAATTCGCTGCAGGAAATGAGAAACAGCACCGCCTGAATGCCCTCAAAGACTTGAATCCACTTATTCCGTTCATCACGCTGACCACCCACATCGTACATGCGGAATTCCTGTTCGCCACCACCCAGACTTTTGGGTATGGACACCCGGAATGTGATTTTCGTAATACCAGTGGTGACCTTTCGACTGTGCAGAATATCTTCCGTACTCGGTATATAGGCGCCTTCACAAATTCTCGCAAAGTTATCGAGAAAACTAATGAAATGAAAAAATTGTTAGTCTTAAGATCAATTAGAAAATCAGTTCAAAAGGGACTTACTATTTGGCGCTATCCAGAAGCGGGAATTCATTCGAGCGATCGTAGCAGGCACGGATGCCAACATCGTTCCATAGGGTCAATACGTGATCACAGTATTCCTGAAAATAATGTAAATATTAATGTTGATTAGATTTGATTATGCTGCGAACATTACTCATGTGAAATAACCAGTCTAGAGACTCCCCAGATAATTTACTGCCTCGTTCTTATCTAATCGCATAATTGCCCGGCCAGTGAATACATGGTGATAATTATCACCACCGGCTGCCCAAGATTCTGCATTTATTATGCATGACTAAGTTTCTGTCGATCAGTGATCGTACAAAGTGTCACATATACATTAGCCAATTATTTTTTTGCCAGGAAGTGTATGTACATGAAGATAAATAAAAAAACACTTGTAGGAAAGTTTTTAGACAAACCATTACCTTAATGGCACTGCAATCAATCAAATCGCAAACCAAGATAACAAATAATGATCGTTCGGACCTTGCTACTTTCGATTATTGCAAATATATGTATGTATATATAGGAGAAGTACCCAGTAGGACTTTTTCAAGATGGGAAATTTGCTTTTAAAAACATGAAACACAAAAATTACTTTTATGATCAATGATTTTTATTGCCTTGTTTTTTATTTTTTGCAACTACTTCACTTAAACACGTTTAAGCAACAAGAAGTAGTTATGGAATTCAAGTTCTATTGGGTAATGTAATATGTGTACATATATGTATCTGTATCTGTACAAGCGTATTTGTGTTTTGGCTGGCACGTTGTGGCGGTGGCGTTGACGCAAGTTTTGAGTATTGAAAATCATTTTTGTCGATTGTCAGGCTAAACTTTTGGAGTGTGCTTGCGTAGGATAAGATACCGCGGCAAAGCCGTATATACTTCATACACTATATAGGATTACTTGGCAAGATTGTTGTGGCGACACTCACCTCTGAAAAGAACTCTGGAGCGTCGGCGGGTAGGGACAGGATATATTTGGCGCTGCGTTCGCTCGTAAAGCTGCCAAATTGCAGATGCAGTGCGTCCATTTGCTGCACCAGCTGAATGATGGAATCATGGATGTTCTGATAGATTTCAGGTATCTTTTCGCGACGCTCACTGAAAACGCAACAAGCAAGCCTTATATAGATGACTGCCAACAGATCCTGAGTTAAGTTTGACTTACTCATCGGTAAATCCATTGATATGAAGTATACGCATCTGTTTGATAATTGTTGTCTTTCCCGATTCGGCAGTGCCCAGCAGCAGGATCTTAACCATTGTATCCTGAAAATTTGACGACATAGTATCCTTGATCATGTGATGGTGCTGTGCCTGCAGCACCTCCCTCGGATTCTGCTTTGCCGATTGCTTCGGACTGCGCAAACTGCGCAAGAGTCTGCAAATAGGCAAACAAGAGGGCAAAATATATTTATTGGCAGTTCGTGTTACGAGTTCCGAGAAAAACTAGATAAAAGCGGTAGATGCGGCCTGGTCTATTGGTCTATTTTTAGAAATGGGCCAATGGTTGCTATCGCGATACGCTTTGCTAAATTAAAGAGCACACATTTATTTAACGATGATGTATGTTTAATTAAAGGCACACAGACCCGCTGTCTATAGATACTACAGCTGTGCGTAATAGATAAAAAAGTATAGTCAGATAGAAGATCCAGTTTGGCTGGGCGTCTGCCTGGTACACTCACAAAAAAGTGGATATGATTTTGTTACTACACATTAATGAGTATAATATTCTTTATAAAGAACTTTTAGATATCAAGTTTTTTGCAAATTGTACTTGAATTTAAGAATTTAAGAAAACTCTTTTCTACAATAAAAACTTGTTTTTTTTCTTAGTGTAGCCTTTAGCTAGTGTTATATGCTTGTGGAGCTAACATTAATTGGCAATTTTCCGAGTGTAAAAGCACAATTAGAAACAACTATTTGCCCTAGTAATTGGTTAGTTTGTCTGGCGAAAGAACATCTTTTGTAATTGGAACTGGTGGAACTCAAAGTTGAAATATCTTTTGTATTTTCTTATTGTGGTCCTAAATACCTTGCTTGCACTTTAGACTTGACAAAGCATTTTATCAGGTTCCAGACATAAAGGGTTTATCGCAACTGGCGTTTGTAAATCATTCATGGATCGCTGAAATTTATAGCGGCAATTTTAATTGGCCGCTGTAGAAAAGTCGTGTGACTTGTTCTTGTTTTGCAATTTGCCAATTGGCTCCGCCCCGAAAATTCTGCTTATCATTGTGTCGGGCGCCACAACACTCAAGATAGTCCAACGAACAAAATATAAAAGAAATGGTTATAAATCATCTGGCATCGTTAATTGACGTCGAACAGTTTTTTGCCTTCAACTTCGCTCTTTTAAATGTATGTTGGATTGATAATGATGAAACTTCTCGGAACATGGAAGACAGTATGCCAATCTAGGTTTATTGTATTTAGCTTGAACCATAACCTATCCCAGGATGATTTAATTGAAATTATGATTATTATTTTACGTTAATCCATATTTGACTCACATCTGAAATTAAATATCTTTTGTTCGATACTTTTTTTTCTGGGGATCCGCTATCTTTATAGTCTGTAATATGTCATTTGATTTTAACGGGCCTAATTAATGGTCATATGGCTCAGAATTTATGGCCTTATTGACAAAACACCAATTCAATACTGTCCATTGAACTCCATTTGGGTTCTGTTACTGGTTGTGGGGAACCTAGCAACAGTTTTTGTTATTATTACTAAGTGTAAGCCTATCGGCTTGAATTATTATTATTATTTTTGCAGACTTTGACTTATAAACTACTGCCTATCCGAACAGCCGTAAAACTACACAGTTTACTACAACTATTCTGCATGTGTAAATAATTAGCTGTCAGTTTGAGAATGCCAGCATTGGTTGCGAGAATGAGGTCATCGTTGTACAGGTATTTTCATCACCTTTGTAAAAAAATAATTAAGATCTGAACTATATACATACATATTAACTGATTAATAATTTGGCTTATCATGCTGATGAATATCAAGCAACGAAATATATTTCTTTCAATGAAACTTGGTCAGTCAACTCTAAAATAATGAAATTCACAAAAATCAAGAGAAAAATCTTACCTTAGTTTCATATTGTTTATTGTTGTCTCAATGTTGATGGCTTTAGTTACTCGCTTATTAAATGTTGGTAACACTTATTTTGTTATTGCAGTTGTTCTTGTTGGTTGCGTCACAATTCACTTTTATATATGTTGGCTTTGGAATACTTTGAATTCCTTAGCTTGTTTACAGTTTACAATTTATGTTGGCCTTTGTTTTGATAGCACTCGACAGACCCTCTTCAAATAAATGTTTGCCAGTATGTATATCTGTGCACTTTTATATCACTCCTCTTGAAATCGCTTAGATAGAGCTCCGAACGACACGTCTAACAATGATTTTTACTATCAGAGTACTGAAACGCCTACAAGCGAAGCATTTTCTTAAATACCCCAATCGGAGTTCCGAGCCATTGACGATTGCTATCCCGACCAAAAACCAACGACCAACGCCACTCGCCATACAGCTGTAATCTTGGCAGCGTGAATCGTTTGGTAATTGCTTGTACGGGTGTACGAAGTAAGAATTTATACCAGCGATAAGATAACCAGGCCAATACATACACATATTGGTCATAATCAAGGTGGGTGGGCGGCCGGGCGGTCTGTGTATGGGTGAGCTGAGAGGCTTTATTGATAGACTGGCCAAAAGAGAGGCAGAGCGGAAGAGAGAGAGAGAGAGAGATCAAATCACGAGATCTGATCTACACATGTTCAAAAACTGTTGTAGATAATAGATGTTAAAAAAGGGAATAAAGATTTATCAACAAATAAAATTGTTAAAAATTATTATTATTTGTTAATTTTCTCAAGTGCATTTCCTAGTGGTGTACGAACAAGGAAACTAATGCTAAGCGACTGTCCTCGATTGAATTCCGCAAGTTGGCAACTGAAAATGTTGCCATATGGCTGTCCCACAGACCACGTCAGTCTCGAGTGACCGGCTCTCATTTTTGGAGGAGCACCGGCAACGTGGGGCAGGCTCAACCACTCCCTCACTCTGTCCACTTAGCGCTCACATTGCAAGGCCACTTGCCAGTGGAATTCTACCCATAGTTAACAATATATTGCTATGCAGATGTACTCGATGAGAGATTACGAGTTACTCGCGGAAACGAGGACCTATAATGGACGAACGTTCTGCCGACTGATAGATAGGCAGACCCATTGTTTGCTGTCGTACAATTTATGTGATTATGGGCTTTTAACTAGCTCGGCAAAGTGGGTAATCAAACAAACAAACAAACAACAAGTGATACAGAATCTAAACACTTCAAAATACTTGTAATTAAAATACCAGCCCCTAAAGTTGTGTTGCTAACTAGCACATGCAAATCACACGATGTGTTGCCATATAACTGGGCCAACATAGTTAGTTGCGAGGTGCAATAAAAAATGGATGGCTTACGACCTTAACTTGTTGCTTATCAGGCGAATGAGCAACGTGAGCAACTCCCAAGTGATTCAGGGATTTGGTTCACGGGCGTTCACCAAACTTGATGAATGTCAATGTTAAAACGCAATCTGTAATGCCAAGCAATGACATCCAAAAGATCGCAATTATACGATCTTGAGACAACGCAGAAATCAATGAACTCTCCGTCAAGTGGGTGGTTCCGTAAGATATGGCTGTGGGGAATGCATGTCAGGGACGCAAAGTCTTCTCCACTTCAATTGCCCAGTGAAGGCTCGACGTGATTGGGTTTGGGATTGGAAGCCGTATAGTTATTGTGATTTATATTGTTTTATTTTTGTATACACATTGTGTCTGCTTTCTGACTACATCTGTGAATGGGCTGGGCAAATTAAACCACATTATTATCTAATTGCTCAAAATTTTCCTTAAGATCGTAAAACGTTTGTTTATCGGGGTCCGTACGAGACGAAAACGTGTTTTGTCATGGGATACGGTTGGTATAATCGAATTAAATGAATGTTTTCTGCTCAGCCTATCGTCTGATTTTCAAAGAATTACAATACACAATAATAATTTTAATTATTGAAAAACAAGAGTGGCAAACGAGGTGATTATATATTCTTGGTATGCCAACTATTTGTATGAAGTTGAAATTCTTGATAAACACAAATCCGAAAAACAAAACGCCATTGATTTCCACGTATCTGTCAAGTTATTCATCTATTCCACTTGACAATTGGAATGCAAGATCCGTTCGAGGACTTGCATTATTTTTGTAACTCTATGAAAAATAAATAAATTGAGAACCCAATCGCACTAAAAGCAATTTATCGCTGCGAGCATGTATTCATGTTGTAGAAATCCGATTCGAGTAGTTGAAATAAATTTGGTCTAGTGTGCCGGAGATTTGGATCTTGGCCGATGCAGAGCAGAGGTGGGGCTACCTTGGCGCTAATCGTTAATCGCTTTGATAATGCTCAGCTGTGCAAACTTCTTGAAAAGTCATTTGGTTAACAAACAACTCACAGCTAATCAGTAAGTATTGCTTGGCAGGTAACGCAAAAGAGTGATCGATATTTTAATAAAAGAATGCTGTATCAGTGGCATTTTGAATATAAAATTTGCTGTTCGCCTGATTGTATAGAACTTTCAATTATTTACCAAAGAAACGTTCTACCTAGATTCTCGAAATTATTTTTTTTTAATTTGTTAAAAATTGTACATTTATAATCTTAGTTTGAGTGCGTCAATCGATATCCAGAAAACAAGCGAAACAGCGAGAAAACTTTGAGCCTTATTGGTTAAATCATGACCTTGATATAATATCATTAGACAACTAATTAAGATGTTATGTCTGGGAACTCACACTCAATTGACTTCAGATTAATTTCATTTGCGGTGAGACAAAGCCCCCTGCGTGATCTAAGAAAACAATGTATGTATGTGTGTATGTATGTACATATATAAAACAGACAATGGAATTGAATCAGTTGATTACGTCGGTTTCCAAATTGGTATATGGCGAAAAAAACGTGATTTGAGCGGTTCATAAATTGTGACAGCTGCCCAAAAAATTAACTAAATGTTCTGTTAGGCATTTTGACATATCAGCCTGCACTTGCATGTTAAAGCCAGATAAAGCAACTTCGCCTACCCCTCTCTCTCTCTCTCCCTGTATCTCCCTCTATCTCCCTCATTTGTGCTGTTTTGTCTAATTCGACAAACTAGGCAAAAAGCTCTGATAACCGCAAACAACAATTGGGAACTTCTGTGCTTGGAGTGGGGTAAGTTGGAATTTTTGCATTGTTGACAAGCATTTGATTAAAAGGTCGCCAAAACACGTATGTGCTTCATGTGATGGGGATGATTTATCGATGGGCAATTTCCAAATTGAATGATAATAACAAACAATGGAAATAACAACAACTAATTTGAATGATGTGCACTATTTCTGTTAGACACGTGCAATGCAAAGAATACAAGAATTCTGCGCAGTTGAGTATAGTTAACCGATAATCCCCAACTAGTTGAAGTTATAGTATATATCAAGAGCTACGGACGGATTTGATAAGTCTAACGCACAATTGTCATAACCAACCAGTTTGGTTCCATAACCAAATCCTATAAGCTCGTAGAAATAATAAAGCAAATTGGCTACTTTCTGCTTAAGCTCTTTAATCGTCAGGTGTGCTAACCATTTCTACAATATGTATTTGGTAAATCAGTATGCATGGGGTAAATGGCGATGTAGACGAAATACGTTGGTATTTAATGAACCCTATTATAAAAATGTGGAGATTAATCGATAATCGCAATATAATTAACGGATTGTAAAAAACAAACAAAATTTGCTCACGTGATTTCATGTTATTGGTAGCAACATTACTTAAAATCCTTAAGGTTAAGTGTCAAGTGGGGTTAATGTAATTGAAGCCATTTTTTTTTACTAAACCTGCGCTTGTGGAAAGGTGTCTACCGTCTCCGGGAAAATATTTATTTTTTTGTAATACCTTTTGTATAACGTATCATCATTTGATTTATTTTCTACGATTTAGGGCTTAACATGTAAGCTTAAGATTTGTATTTATAGCAGATAAAAATATGTTAATAAATGGAACGAAAACTATTGAAATCGTTTTTAATTGGGTTATTTTGAGGGGTCAGCTAGTTGCAAATGGTACAATCTACTACAGCTAAGGCTTACAGAACATTTGAAAGCATAAAATCGCAAGCACAACTCAACGTTTCAGCAACAGACTTTAAAAGAGGGCACACAATTTTCTGAATGTAAATAAGGGCTGCATACTTTCAGGAGGAATCCAACTTCCCAAGCGAAAGAAATAAGTAGCATACTCTTAGGCTGACTTGTTTCATCAATAATGCAGACTTATTTTCGAAAATCTAAAATTGTAAAGCATAAGTTTAGGGTGAACAATAAAATTGATATTCCATGTGCGTTTTACAAACAAAGCTGTAACTCGATAAAATTTTTGATGGTAATTGTGCGTTTCTGATGTAAAAAATCTCCTCTCAATTTAGCTGCTTGAAGGACCTTTATCATTTAATTTATCTAAATCAGAAGGCTATATTCAGTCTGAAGGACATCCGAATAGTCCTTGAAATTGCGAAGTTACAACGATATTGTTCTGTTGTTTTATTTTTCATAGATCCGATTTCCCCCTTGTGAAATTTTTGACCAAATTGTTCTCTGTAATCATGAAAATCTTTAAATGCAAATCTATAGTTCTTTTTCCTACGAGTTCAAAAAGGAATGAATGCCGAAAAAGAGAATGCCATTTTTACAAAGTAACTCTAACTTGTCCAAATCCTTACATATTTTTTGAAAGGACACGCTGCACTAGAACTGCATTCACGGATTTTGGGATCATCCAAGAATCTAAGCACTTGGGATAATTTGGTAGTCAGGCTGACAGAATCGAGTCGAAATCAAAAAACCGAAATTGAAAATCCGTGAATGCCAATCGATAGATCTTTTTTCATTGGCCAAATGGTTAGGATTGCGAGTAATTCAAGCGTCAATCGGTCGCTATAGATGCCTTCAATATAATGATGTGATACACAGCATTTGACTTGAGTTAATCGTAGTTTCAACTACTCATAGAAAACTTTATTGTAAATTACCATTTTACAGCTTACTTGTAGTCTTTAAAAGCGCTTGTTTGTATATTTTACACATGAATTGGCTTACAGCAAAACTTTCTTTGATGTACGAAACAAACAACAATGTCTCTGGCATAATATATATATATGTTTATGTGTATAGTATTATAGTCTACGCGAATTTAATAAACAAATCGAATGTATTGCGACAGCTTGCTGACTGTGTTACTGCTCTTGGAGTCCTCCCCGACTCCGTCCTCATTTCAGTATGGACCATTTGAGTTGCTCGCGCGCCGATTGGAGAACCTGGAAATATGCCACACGTTACATTATCAGACAATTAACTAATGCATTGATAAATGATACAAAATATTGCTGGACAACGTTTATTTGATCATTCGGAAAATAATAATATAGCTACATAATAGGAGCAATCGTCTAAATTCAATTTACTTTAAACTGACATGGATAATACTCGGGTGCACAATGTTTTCTACATATTAATAAGTACTAAACACATAAATATAAATAAAATAATTGATAGCTTGAGCGATCTTTTGATATGCCTATAGTTGGCTCATAGTCGTGATTAGAAACATTTTTATACTAGAACTACCAAAAAAGACCATTTAGGGTGTGAGTTACCTGAGCAACTGTCTGTTCGGCAATGGGAATATCCTCGTTACGTAGATCGACGCGTTTCACCACGGACGACGGATCCGCGTCCAGAATGATGCTGCAATATAAATGGGGATTAGCTGTACAGGATCTCGTTTAGCTGTGCAATTACTTACCCGCCATCGCAGATCTCATCGAAGGCCAGCATGATGATCTCCAGGTTATCCAGCACTAGACGCTTCTCCACGTTCTTCTTCAGTATGAGACTTATGGAGTCATACAGACAATTTAGCACCGACAGCAGTATTAGCTCATTCTCATAAGCACTGCCCATCACGTAGAAAAATAAGTCCACGTTGCTTTTGTAAACACACGTCAGACCATCGAGCATGATGATTTCAGTACTAGAGCGATGCGTTTTATTGAACAGATTTTTTTCGAACGCCTTTTGCTCTTTCAACGTGGACAATATGTTCTTGTCGTAGTATTTAGCCAGAATCCGGTTGCCGTCGTTGTCCATGATACACATGCCCTTGATGATGTCCTAAAAAGTTGGCACATGTTAATATGATCGATGCAATATTAAATACACAATAAAATTAACAATTACCATCATAAATCCGTCCATTTTGTTGCCAGCAAAACACAATTATGCACCGCTGCCCCAACTTATTCAACACTGGTCTCTTGAAAGATGGCAACAGTGGCGTATTCGATAAGCGAACTTATCGTTAAGCGGCTGTTAACTTTACATAAGCATGTTATCGTTTTTGACAGCTTAACGGTTTTTTGAGCTGAATGTTTACTTTTCCCAAAACGTTATGTGATAAAATAGGAACTCGGAAATCAATTGTAAAATATATTCATAACGTTCTAAATTTGTAAATTTAAAACACGCACACATGCGAATTTGTGAAACTGCACACGCAAGAATCACCTTCACATAATTATATTTTTCTTAAAACTTGATGTAATGGATGTATTGCCAGAAGACGGCTCTGATATTGAGATAAGACTCGATGAGACTAATTATAATGAAGTCAAAGAAGTTAAGGAGAAGACCCGCAAACTGTCCCGTCGCAAGCACGAACATGAAAAAAATGAATCACATGTTGTTGTTTCCACAGCAGCCGTGAAAGCGAAATTGCCCAAGCCAGAGACCAAAAAGTTACGCAAGAAACTCATCGAATTTGAGGAGGAGAATGAAACGTTGACCAAGACTATCAGTGATAAGAACCAGGAAATTTGTGCCCTTAAGCAGTCCGTGGAATCGCTAAATGAGGTGCTAAATTCGGTGCCCATGGACGAGTTGCGATACAACTCCTCCATTGCCGGCTCCAAAATTCTTGACCTGAGCAAAAAGAATCGCCAGATGCGTGCTGAGCTGGAGCAGCTAAAGAATCGCGTTCAAAAGAAGGAAATGTACATCGAGAAACTGGAAAGAGAGCGAAAGAAGTCCAATGATAAGCTGGCGCACAATGGCGAACTGGCTAAGAAGGGGAATGCAGCCGATGAGATGCAGGCGAAGATTAACAACATGCAGCTCAAGCTCTTCGAGACGCGTAACAAGAATACCGAGCTGCAGAATCAGCTCAAGTTGGCCCAAAAGTGTTTGCAGCACGAGGTAGGTGAACCCGTCAAAATCAATCTGTTAGCCAACAATTTGGGGCAGGCCAGTTGGCGTGGACGGGCCCAACAAATCCTGACACTGCAGCAGAAGGTGCAGGAGCTGAAGGCACGCATGGAAAGCTACGAGCATGGGATGCCCGGTGACTATGTGCCCATTGCGCATGATTCGGAACAGGAACGGGGCGGCACTCAAAGTCTTAGGGGAACGCCACGTGTCAAGCCGATGAATTCTCCTGGCAGAAACAGCACCACAATGAGCGTGGGTGGTGGCGATGGATGTAGCGGCGTTGCCACCTTTGATCGCTTCACGCCAGGCGTGCGCAAGAGCGAGATCCTGCATCGGGCCAAGGTGGACACGCTGGAGAAGGAGATTGAAGCACTGCGTGCACAGCTAGATGAGCAACGCAATCGCACCTTGGCCCTCAAGGTGCGCAACAAGACGATCAACGATGAGATGCTCAAGTATAAGATGCGCTCCATTGAATTGGAGGAGAACTCCGACTACAGCGGCACGAATGTATCCACCATGAACGATAAACTGAAGGCACAGCGTGCTCAATACGAGAACCGCCTGGACGATCTGCGCAATGATGTGATTCGTACCGCCGAGGATCGCGACATTGCCAAGCGACAGATGGATGAGCTGAGCGGTATGAATCTGGAGTTGCAAAACGAGCTCAAGCAGAAGGACAGTTCCATTCAGGGACTGCAGGATACGATCAAGAAGCTCGAGACCGATTTGCGCGCAATCACAGGTGGTTTTCTCTTCTCCTGCCGCGAGTTTCGCAAGGTAAGTAGCTGCTCAGAAATTGAAAGTAAATTGCTAAATCCTTTGTTGCAGGAGGAATTTGTTGGCATACTGGATGCCTTAGAGGTGGAGAAGAATCAGTTGATGCTCTTGAATAAAACACAGGACGAGCGTCTGGAAGCGGAGCGTGTAAAGAACGAAGCTGCAGTCGATCAAATAGCTAAACAGAAGACACGCCTCTGTCGCATGGAGGTGAAGATACGTGACCTGGAGAAGGAGCTGGATGTGCAGACGGATCGTAAGAAGCGCAGTCAACGTATCACCGAATATGCCAATCAAGTGGGTCGCACTCCACTAACCGGCTCCATCAGCTCGTTCAGCTTTGACAATCAGTCGCAATGTCCACCGATCAGCTCGCTGGGCTCCATGATGAGCACCGAGCCAAAGATCGAGGATATTAAGAATGAGTAAGTAGCAACACTTGCCAGTAATCGTTAAGCAAACTAAGATCGCAACTTAGATTGGAGCTGGCCAACGAGAAGATCACCATGTTGACGGAGAAACTGGAGTATATCACGGCCGAGAAACGCGCCGATGCCAAGTTCTTTGAGGAGACCATGTTCAACTCCAAGAATATCATATTGGACACAATAATTGGCGCCCGAGAGGGTGCCATTCAAGTGCATCACGCATTCGATCTGCAGCCAGCAGAGTTTGCCACCAGCAATAGTTCCTAAATGTTATCACTTTTGTTACTCAGCTTAAATATATTTTGAATGCCTATAATTGAAAACAATTGAAATCGTTTTTTATATAATTTTGCATTTTATTTGTAACACATTGAAAACGAAGCCTTTGGCGCTGCTCCACTCGTTATTGTTTGTTGTTGTTGTTGTTTAGTTATTGTTTTCAATAATATAATTGTTTTAATATTTAGGCAAATTTCATATTACAATTGCATGTGGCTCGTTTATGTTAATATGTGAATATTTATATATATATTTTTTGTATTAATATATTTTTATTTTAGTTAATTATTGCAAACTTGCATGTGTGTGTGTGAGTGTGTGTGTGTGTGAATGTAATACCATAAATTGGCTATAAACTATGCGTGCAAGTTATGAATTACAATTACAACGATGCATCTGCATCTGCATCTGCATCAACTTCAACTTTATCTCCCGTTCTCCATTTGACACCCATCACATAAATGTTTTTCATTAATTTATATTGTAGTATAGGTATATATAAAGAACAAATTGTGTAGCATTGTTTTTTTTAGGCTTGCTTGAAATTCGTTTCGATTTTGTTAGTCATATTCATTGTAGATATCTATATATATATATATATGTGTGTATATATATATAAATATGCATGTGTATTGTTATCTAAAAAACACTTTTAGCAAATTAAAGGCACTTCAAGGAGTTCTTTTCTCTTGTGAAACGAAACAATTACAATATACTAGAATTATAGAAACGAAAACAATTTTAGATGTGCTTATAATTACTATTATTATCATATATATATATATATACTAAACAAAGAGGACAAAAAAAAAAGGAAACACAGAGCCAGGTGGGCAAATAGATTGTCGATCGAAACTATTTGCCCAACTGCGCTTTGCTCATGTGCAACAAGAACAAGTTTAGTTAAATAGTTAAATTGACAAAATTGTAGGGATGAATTCAACGTTGATCTCTAAACGCCGCAAAGCTTTTAAAAAGCACAAGTTTTTTGTTTTAGTTTAGGCTACAAATATAATACATATCATATAGCTGCCGCTCTGAACATTATACTAACTATGCTGCTGCATTATTTCACTGTATTCTGTGTGTGTATTTATTTTACGTATGTATTTCTCTCATTATGTCTTACAAATACTAGACTCTAATTCAATTAGAAGCTATTGCTGCTGTTTCCGTTCGAAATCGGATTGACAAATCGAATTGTATCGAAAATTGTGTGACAAACATTTTGCTAAAACTTTAGTTAGGCATATGTGGAACCCAATTGGATAGCTGATTGGTTAGTCATATATATATATATATATATATATATATATATATATATGTGTATGTATTGTATATGTATATAGATCAATAAATACTTCTAAATTTACCGGCCTGCCCATGCGTCCTATTGTAGATAAATGCAAATTTTGGCTGGGTTAGCTTGGTCGCTTAATTGGAAAACTGTTTCGCCCTTTTTAGCATTGTAAAATTACAAAATTTCAAAAATTCTTTGCTGTTATCGATTTGTTTTTGTTGTTGTTGTGGCTTGTTTATTATTATTATTATTAATATTATTATTATTGTAAATGGTAATTGGATGTATTCTTATAAATGGCTTATGGTTTTCTTGATTCATGTTTCATATTTCACATTTTTCTATGCTATGAATTTTACAATTGTTTCTTCACTTTTCTTCTGCTATTCGTTTTCTGATGGATATTTATTTATTTATTTTTTTTTGTTTTTGTGTACATCTTGGCCTGCTGACTATATATACTCTATATATATATGTGTAGGAGGCGTGTCTGCGTCTATGTGTGTGTGGTGGTGGTGGTGATGGTGGTTTTTCTTATCGCCGCCTGAATACGTGATTGAAATAGTAGTAAATATCCTGTTCCGCCTGCTGTTGATTGGGAGTTTTACGTGTCGGCTGGTGATGCTGATGATTCTGTTGCTGCTGCTGCTGCTTGGGATCCACTTGCGGATGATAATTGTTGTAGTGATGATAGCCATGCATATCGTACGGATTATGATGACCACCCGGATGCATGATGCCCGGATGCATGCCGCCCGCACCGACAACCATTGGATTGCCACCAGCACCACCGTGCATTAGGTGGTGATTTGTGTGCATATTGCGATCCGCCAGAAACACATTGATGAAGAAGATGAGCACGAGCAGTATGTACAGCAGGCAGACCAATATGACCACAAACTGCTGGCGGCAGCAGCAGTAGTAGCACATTCCCTATTATATAACCGCCTGTTCCACATAGTTGGCGGGCAGCATGCCGGTCTTGCCAGTGCGCTCCACTCGCCCGGTCATCCAGCCCGAGTCAATTGATTCCACCTCAAAGATAACATCCCCCTCACGAAAGCTAACCTCATCCACATCCTGCGCCTCGTAATCGTAAATGGCTCGATAGACACGCTACAAAAAAAGGAAATGGTTAATTTTGGTTGCAAGTGGAAAGTGTCATCTTCTTACTAGGTTGCCCTGGCGCGACTGTTTATCCTGGAGTGCAACTGTTGGCTGCTGTTGCTGCTGCTGCTGACGCGCCTGTTGCTCTTGTTGTTGCATCATTTGCACCTGCTGATAGTACTGCTGTTGCTTTTGAGCCTGTACCTGTTCGGCGCTGCTCAGCGAGCCATAGATGCCATTGGCGGGATCAATGTCCGAGACGGAGCCAATCCGTTTGGGATACACGCTGTTACCTGGCGGTGGATAGAGCAATACTTATTAGACTTGAGTCGGTCGGGGAAGGGAGACACAAATCACTGGCAACACTAAGGGTGAGGGACACGAACGCGGACAAGATGACGTTGATGCAACATCGAGCTGAGCCATGAACTACCAGCTAGCCTTGCTTTCTAACTACACTTACCCACTCCAGACGAGCCGCCGCGCTGATCGGAGCTGTAGACCAGCGTTGTGCTGGATCTTCCAGTGCTTGGCATCGGTCGGGGTCCATCCGTCAACGGATCATAGTCGGCAATTTTGCCAATGTTGTTGCTGGCGCTCTGCGCGGCACTCACAACAATGGGCAAGTGTCCGTTGCTCGCCTGCAACTTGCCGCCTAATGCGTTCTCCGATGGTGTTATGGAGCTATAATTGGATGCCACATAAAGTTGCTGCACATTGGTGTTGCTCGGCTGCAACTGTTGCTTGCTTGCTGCCGCATTATTGCTGCTGTGCAGGCTGGCCTGGGAGCGTGTTGGCTGCGGCTGCTGCTGCTGTGCATAGCTGAGGCTGGCCGGATGCGGATGTGCCAGGATGTTGCCGCCATTATTGTTGTTGCTGCTGTTGCTGTTGTTGCTGTGAACGCTGCCGTTGCTTGCATTATTATTTATCAGGCTGCTGTGCGAATGTTGTTGCTGCTGCAATTGGTGTTGTTGCTGTTGCTGCTGCATCTGTAACTGCTGTTGTTGCTGCTGCAATTGTTGTTGCAGCTGTTGCTGTTGCAGCGCTGCTGCCGCATTCTGACTGTGATCAAACTGATCCGCAGCATTGCCACTGGGATGATGCGAATTATGCAAAATTGCCGAGCGCATCTGATTGTAATTGTTAACCGCCTGCGGCTGCTGCTGCTGTTGCTGCTGTGTGGGCTGCTGTTGCTGTTGTTGTGGCTGCGATGATGCTGTGGGATACAGATGTGAGGCTTGTTTAATGGCATGCTGTTGCTGCTGCTGCTGTTGCTGCTGCAGCAACTGTTGCTGGCGCAGCGCCTGCGGCTGTTGATAGTGTGCGTATGGATCGTGCAACGATTGTTGCTGTTGCAACTGTTGCTGCTGCCTGTGATTGTTACTAAGTTGTTGTTGTTGTTGTTGCAGTTGCTGCTGCTGCAGTTGCTGCTGCTGCAGTTGTGGTTGTTGTTGGTGGTGTTGGTGTTGATATGTGGGCGTTATGGCCGCCGTATTGTATTGCTGGTGTTGTATGGGTGGCGGTGGCAGAGTTTGTTGCTGCTGCACATAGTGTTGTTGTTGTTGTTGTTGCTGGTACTGTTGTTGTTGTTGGTGATGTTGCTGTTGCTGATGTTGCATTGTTGCTGGCGGTACGGGCGAGGCTGTGGGTGCATATTGCGAGAATTGTTCAGCTGCCAATTGCTCAGAGAAATATTCCGATTCATCTTTTTTGAAGAAGTTTGATTTTTTTTTGTTTTATCCCAGAGTTAGTGTTAGAGATTTGTGTGTGTTGTACAAGTGTTGTGTAACGTTGTTAGGTTAACGGTAGTTCAGAAAGCAACACATATGAGCGTAGTGGTTGTTGTTGTTGTTGTAGTTGATGAATGAGGCAACAAAATGATAAACACAAATCCATAAGGAAAACGAAAACGATAAAAACAAACGTAATAACAATCAATATTATATTAATGACAAAATGCGTTCGATATGTGTACGTGTGCATGTGTGTGTGTGTGTGTGTGTTAGAGAGAGAAAATTAGCGACATATGGCAATGCACAGTGATGCAAAACTGATTTGCCTTAGGAATGAATTTACATAGAGTTTGTGCTGCGATCAGTGTTGGTGAATGTATGCAAAGTGTATTTTTTTTTTTCCTAATGTGTGTTCGTTGAATAAATATATATAGATTAGAATTAGACACCAACAAAATACGCCAGGCACCAGTGTGCGAACGTATTACGCTTAAGTGGGCATACTTCAAGATTATTCAATCAGTTTATAGTCACATACTTAATGCACATGATTCGACGACAAATGCGATGAATGATTATAGCACGTATAACGATAATACAAACAAATTGAGTTACAGTGAGAGAGAGATACATAGAGAGAGAGCGAGAGAGACAGAGAGAGAGAGAGGGGAGAGGAAAGAGGGAGAGAGAGAGAGGAGAGGAATGAAAGAGAGAGAGGAAAGAGAGAGAGTTGGAAAATTGGCTACTCACTGCTGCTGTCGGAGACTTCGGCGGAGCCACGCTGCTTCTCCATGGCTGCCTTCTTCTCCAGATCGCCGTGATATGCCACATTCGATATGTGCTTCGTGTTTTGCTTGATTCGCAGCGTTTCCGGGTCATCTGCAACCTGTGACCGAAACACACATAGACACACACACACACACACACACACAGAAAGAGAGAGAGAGAGATGATTATTAATTTGATTTTGATTATAATAATAATTACACACAAAATCACACTGACAAACTGACCTGTGTAAATTTGCCTTTGGCCTTCTCAAAGTCAGCGTGGTATTTTACATTCGATTGGATTTTCGTATTTTCCGCGATGCGCTTCAGTTCGGGCGTATCTGCAATTGCCGTTGCCTTGGCCTTGGGTATGTGACTGCAATGTGAACACAGCAAACAGAATATTATAGAGGAATTTACAAAAAAAAAAAAAATACATATATATATACTACTCCTACTATGTGTATAAAATATGAGAAGCTGGCCAAAAAGTCAGCTTAGAGTTCAAGTTGCCGCCGGTCAATTTTTTTGTGTGACGGTATGTTGCAAATTTCCATTGCTGCAGCACATTGCCGACACACCAGCAATGAAAATCTGCTCTTGTTGTGGGAGGAGTCACAGTTGCCTGCCTGCCTGCCTGCCTTGGGGGTCACAGTCTGTCAGCATATCATGAAACGCATATTCTTCCGCTCGACGACGTCTTTAGTTTCGTGCGAACCAAACCAAAACCTCTGAACTCTCTTCAACTGGCAATCACCCTTCCCCTCTCTTGCTGTTGTTTGTGTCAATTAAAAGTGCATTTGATATTGCATTTGAGATTAGAAAAGACCAGCGGCGACTAACGGTTAACGATAGCAGTGAGTGAATGCGGCTTAAAGCGCAGCGATATGCAATTTTCGACCACAAAACCAAAGAAAAGTTTTGCGGCATCAACTTTAATTTTTGCTGCATTTATTTCGTGCTTGGCAAGGAAAACCATTCGAAGCAATACAGGTGGTTTATGTTGCCAGTGTTGGTAAGTGTTTTAAGATCGAAAATCATAGAGCATAGTCTAAAAGTAGCACAAGACTAAAGCACGTGTAGTGTTGAGAAATTATCTGAATGAACTTAAGCAAATCTTTGCAATGTGTTAACAACTTAAATTGAATTTATGTTCTGCGCTACACAACATAAATCAACCCTTCAAATACAACAAAAACCAAAAAAAAAAAATGCATTACAAAATTAACAAGAAATTCGCATATCAATCACAATTATCTGGTTATATGATTTCTGTGCTATCTGCAGCTGTATTTACGCATGTGCAAAATAGAGCCATAAAGTAATATGTTGATAGACAAACAATAACAAGAAAATGCAATTCTCTGTTATGATTAATGCTCCCCATGGACTAATACATCAATTTAATTATGGCGAAAGCAGAGCAAACCGAAGTCAAATAAACCTTCCCTTTTTTTGTTGCACACAATCATCAAATACTGACACACACACACATACACACACACACACGTGCGTGAGTGTTTGTTGTCGAGCATTTTAACCAATCAGTTGGCTAATCGATCGATTGATTGCAACTCGCGATGCCAGCAACTGATAACCACAGCAACAGCAACAGAAACTGCAGCAACAACAACAACAGCTGCTTACGAAAGGTTGATAAACCCATTGCTGCTGGCCAGTTCTTTGCTCCAGTGCCGACAGCCACACCGACACACACCTCCACATCCCAAAACCCCCTCCTTCCCTTTTCATATTGTAATTGTAATTGTGCGCAACTAAATTGGCTTATAGAATATTTATGCACAAATAATCGAACGCAGCTGTCGCAAAGCATTTAAAGCGAAGGCCGCAGGAGGGGGGGTGCTGTGTAACAATTGTTTAAACGCGTTATAAATAACTGTACATATGTGCACAAATTCCGTTGTAGCTAATTTAGTTTGGCGAGCAAGAGGGAAAGAGAGAGGGAGCGAAAGCAAACCCTTCCAATTCCAATATATGGTCAGCATAAGTGCAGGCAACGAGATGGTAGTGGTGGGTGGGGGTGGTGTGGGGGGTGGTTGTGGGTGGTGCAGTGGCACAAGGCCGTTTAATGACCAATGACCGGGCCCCGCTCATGCATGTAGGTCTGTTATTGTTATACTGCTGTTGCAGTTGCAGTTGCTCTTGTTGTTGCTGGTTTTGCTTTAACAAAGGCAAAGCAGCGCATTGCTGTTGTTGCTGGCACATATTGCTGCTTCTGCTGCTGCTGTTGTTGTTGCTGTTGCTGTTAGCTGACAATGATGACATAACAATGCTTAAGCGCCAGCGGCGGCATTGGCTAGTCAGAGCAGCAGCGGATGTCTCGGCACGTTCCCAATAGATCAACAGCAGAGCAGCAGCGGCAATAACAGACAGCAGCAGCAGCAACACGCACGCCAGCAACAGTAACCACAGCAGCTGCTGTGCGTGACATGCAACTATTGTTGCTGTTGTTTTTGCTGTTCTTGTTTACGCTGCTTTACTTTTTACTATCAAAGAATTTTAATTTATCTGTAAACAATATACACCCAGCAACAACAACAATAGCAGCAACCAGAGCAACTAGCGCAGCGCAGAGCAAACACAGTTTTTTGTTGGTGTTGCTGTTGTTGTCATTGTCTTTTAATATCCTGTAAACAACGTTTGTTTACAAGGCATGATGATGATGACGATGATGATGATATATGTATGTTGACATATGCAGGTTATGTACTCTGTAAAACTGGCGTAACCAGTTTTGAAATGAATATACCCCACCAAATCAATCAAAACAATCTCTATAAACAAATCAAAACACTATCGATAAAAAAAGGAGTGTTACGCGCAGCTGCTTCAAATGTTATTTTATGGGCTTTAATTTGCTGATACAAACAAGAGTATAAACATAATGAAACGAAAACATATTAAGGCCTATAAAATAAATGCTTGAGCAGACGTGATTGGCTTTAAACATCATGTTTATTATTATTAGCATTTTTTGTTCTTATAAACATATTTAATTAAATTGATAACTATAAATAGTGATTCATTATTTGTGGGGTTTTCATGAGCTATAAAATACAGAATTAATCTTGGCGTATTTTAACTGTGCTGTGCTGCTCTGAGACCCCTGAAAATGTTTATTTTATGGCATTCGCAATTGACAGACAAGTATTAAACATACTTATACTAAATGCGGAGCATCTGTTAAGTCATTCAAGCTATAGTAATGCAGCAGTTGCATGCCACATTGTGTGCTGTTCATAAGTTTAACGTAAATTGCTGTGGATGTGGAGGGGGAACTGGATACCAAGCGAAGCTATTTCGCAAATGTATACGTATACGTATATGTATGTGTGTGTGTGTGTGTGTGTGTGTGTGTGGTGTGTGTGTGCGAGTGTATGTGTGTGTGTCAGTCAGTAAACTAGACAAGAGGAGCTGCTGCTGACCAACAAACCAAACAAATACCCCACCCAAAACCGGGAGCGAAAAATGCGAAGCTTAAAAACGGAACATTCATTGATGTCAACATTTTGTTGCATGTGATTTGTGGAATTTCCATGTGACAAGCCTTTTGTTGGTTAACTTTTTGCGCAGTGGATCAATGACTGATAGAGCAAGCGGGAGGGGTGGGTACGGGGGAAGCTGTGATGTGACAGGACATTGATAAAGGAGCTTATAAAGGATATGAGGAAATTAAGCAAACTTTTCGCCCAATGTGAAAATGAGATAATGCCACGAATTGTGCATTTTGCATCAAAATGTTTAACCCGCTCATAATTAAAATTGTCAAAACTGCAATAAAGGAAGAGGAAATTATAATTTCTTTTCTGTGGAATTGCCACATCCGGCCAAATACGAAATTTCCATTAAAGCGGGAGACCAAGTGAAAAATTGACAGGCATTTCCCAACCAAACATGCATTTGGCATGCACTTTTAAGTGCTCGGAGGTTTGAGAGCTCATATATTCGGAACGAAATACGATTAAAGGCATAATCAGCTCGACACAATCATAATCGACTTTGGGGGCAAAAAGCAGAAAATGTTCGAAAATTCGAAGCTTGAGCTTCATTAACCGGATTTTGGTTGCCTCAATGAGCGTGTCGATGCTTAAAATTCCATACGCAAAAGCAGTTAAATGAGGCAGAGGCTACATGTGGGGGCAGGAGGGGGGAAGAGGAGTGAGTTTGGATAACACCATAGACTGTGTGTGTGGGGCACTGGGTGACACACCCAGCTTATTGTTTGCCCTAAAAACGGGGCGGGATTCGGGTTTTCTACTTTTTTGGTGTTTAGCATATAAAGGGGCAAAGCCAAGTCGCCAACAGCATAATTTTTAATTCTGTTGTTTATTTCTGTTTTGGTAATTGAAAAGGTTTTCTGTTCGCTGCTTTTGTTTTTCTATTGTGGAGGCGGCTTAAGTAATCAAACAGCGACTAATGGGGCACACACATACATATACATTTACACACATGTTTATATAGAAATCTATAGAAACCGACGGATGTTTAAGCCAGCTCTTCCAAATGAAAGTGAACAAAAAAATAAATAATATATAATGTGCAAAATGACGAGAAGAACTTTCGAATGGAATTGTGGCTGAGGAATGTGGCACAGACACACACATCAGGCATTTTGCGGTAGGAATTGAGCACAGTTTTTTTTTTATTTCTTTTTGTAATTCGGGCACTGGAGAGAGGGCATGATCATGGTTCACTGGCTTTTTATGTTAATAAATAAATGTGCAGATGCGCATATAATACGAACTATATATATTTATATATATATATATATGTGTGTATCTGGTATGTGTGGCTTGTGTCGGTTGTCGGTTGCAAGTGCAGATGTTTTTCCCATCTTGTCTATTTATTTTGGTCGAATGAAATCCAACAACACACAAAATAACTGTAGAAAACGGGGCAACAAAAAGAGTAGCTCTCATATATAAATAAAATAAAATAAAATAAATGTGAAAATGGCAACGGACACAAAAACATTGTAAACAACTCGTTTTCTAGTTCAATTTCAACTAAATGGAAGAACCTGGTAATGCAATGGATACATGAGTTGAATGTGTCTATCCGTGAGTGTGTATGCCTATGTGTGTGTGTGTGTGTGTGTCTGTCTGTATGTGAGTGTGTGTCAGAGTGTGTGTGTCTTCTTTTATCCTGTTCAGGTCTTACTTCAAGACACAATTAGGTTAGAGAGTTTTCCTCCTATTTGTAAAGGGAGAAAGTTTGCATTTAAGCCAAAATGTTCTATGCCTGCTGCCAATATTAACAATAGCGCACACAAGAAAGGATTCCACACAAACTTCAATTAGCCATCAATCAAAGTTTCAACAATCTGTTATATCCTCCAGGGATAACAAATCAGTGGATATAAATAATGTACTATGCCCTCGTCTGCTCCAATAACTTGACTCATCCAATTAAAATCACAATTGCAAGTGGCGCTCCACATGTGGCCAACTATAAATGCAAGCCGCTGGCGCGTATTAAATCTATCCCTATCTCTCTCCCTCCTGCCCTGTGCCCCTCTCTTTTTCTCTCTGTTAAGTTGTAGACTTCATAATTTATTACAATCCCTATTCCATTGAGGGAACAACTTTTGCTGACCCAAAGTGGCTCAGCAAACTTGCAAGTCAGGCGCACAGCTTGAACAAGAAAATAAAAGAAGAAAGAATGAAAAATATGGAAGAAAAGTGGGCAAAACTTCTCAAGCAATTATAAAGTCCAACAGGAGAACGGAACAGCAACCGCAGTTGGACTCCAAACGTGGAGTGGTTGTTGTTGTACCCGTTACGTGACGTCACGTAACAGCCAAGCAAATCGGACCCAAAAGGCTGCCTTAAAATGAGGTGCAAATGGCTGGTGGGCTGGCTAAAAGGTTTTGACTGACTCTGCTGCAGTGAAAGTGGTAAAGCGAAACTCTCCTGCTACGCCCCATTTAAAGGTGGCACACATGACATCATCGGTGGCAAAACGGGAGAAAATGGGGAGGTGGGGGCTCTTGGCCACTGCGTCAGAGTGAAGCTAACGGACGCATAACTCAATCCGCATGGAATTTTTATTCCCGCAGCGGTGGCATCCACAATAAATCTGCATTAGGGAGCCTGGTGGACTCGTTCCTGCCGCCTTGGCTCAAGGCCAACAAATGGCGCACGCACTGCAGTGCCACAAACTGCGAACTGGGAACAGTACACCATGTTGCTACACGACACACACACACACACATATAGAAGACACACACCAAAGAGATACAATCCATTCAAAACAAAGCGCAGCTTGTTCCAATGAGCTGTGCAACATTCAAGATAGAACAATAAACATGGGGTGCGGCAGTGGCAGTGGCATTCTTACACCTAACCCCTTTCCCCCACCACACTTTCCACACTGCACTCTCTCCGTGCGAACTCCTCACACAGGATGCAGCACGGGCAAATCGCGATTCAAACGGGGTTAAAGTTGCTGCAATGCTGCAGGCCACATTGCAACTGTATTTCTCTCTCATTCTCTCTCTTGCTATCTCTGTCTTTGTTTCTCTTTCTCCCAGCCCAAAGTGTCGCCGCATTTCCGCACCTTTTCAAACAGCTGCAATTCAGTTCGTGCTACAACAGCACGTGACAAGTGACAAGCCCACCCCGCCACCCAACTCCACCTCTCCAATCTACCAAGTGGACAGCTGTTGCTGCGATTTCCATAGAAAAATAGTCGCTGGATAAAAGCAAACGCAGTGTGGAGTGGTGAGTGGGGTGGTACGGGTGTATTGCTTATCTCAGTTACCGGAGCAAGGCGATAAGATAAACGACGCTAATGAAGATTGCACAAGGGGCACACCAATCAAGGTTAGTGTAACTACACTTAGAAAAAAAATCGCAATGATTTTTAGAAGTTCGCCTAAATTCTGCTAAATTATAATATTTACTATTTTCGGAATTTCCGAAATGATTTTTCCTACAAATCTATTGAATCGATTTAGGCCAAGCCTTTCTTTTTGTATTTTTCATATTTCAAAACATTTTCATGTTAGCTTAATATTTCTAAATTTCAGGATGAGCTTTTTTGCGAGTGTAGTCGTGATACCCCTCCAACCAACTAACCGCTGCTCCTCCCCGCGACTTGGCTGATCCTCGACAAATTCGAGTGAGTGATTGTTAAGAGTGGCATTTGCTGTGCGTTGGTTTTTGGTTTGGTTTCATTTGTGCTTGGTTTGGTTGGGTTTGGTTTAGTTCGGTTTGGTTCGGTTTTATACTTACGCCTCGCAGTATGGCATTTTATTGTAGCCCTTGTAAGTTTTCATATTGAGCGTCATTCCGCATTCTGTGCATTTGAAACACGTTTTGTGCCATGTCTGTAATGGGAAAGAGCAAAACGAGCAAATTGTTAGCAAATTGTTCCAGTTAGCCTAATGGAAATGGAAAAAAAGAGAAGAACCATTTTCTAACAATACCCTGTGACCCATATAAAAGTTGTGCAAAATGTGGCAATAAACAGATAAGACCACATCCGACCCAATAAAGTTCATTTAGTAATAAAAAAAATAAAGAGAAAAGAAAAAGTATATTTAGCTTATAGGCCATTGGCCATTAGCTTACAGAGCATATCTGAGTCGACCAAAGTCAAGAATACTTTTCTATAGTTCTTTATAGTTGGTTTTAGTTTTATTGTTCACTCTTTTGTTGTTCTTTGCCTTGTTAAATTGGCGCAATGCAACTAAAAAATAAAATAAAACTAATACCAAGATGAGCATAAAAAACTTGAAAAGATTTTTAGCCTTTCGAGCAGAAGTAGTTACTTATGTTTTCTGCCACTAATTGGTCTGCGGTAGCTAGGGGGAGTAAGATTAGGACGGGGGAGGGGGGTCAAGACAAATTGCTAGATAAGTGCTTATCAAGGAGTTGAGGCAAAAGTTCTCGACTCGACTTTTGTTCGTATTCAAAATCATTACAAAGTTTACTAAATACTCTACTCAGAATTTTAGCCAGAAAAATGATTAATTATCAAATAAACAACATTGGCCTTAAGCGAGTCCGCTTTAAAGTTAGTTAAACATGCTTAAAGCAAGTAACATTTATAAACCGGTTCTATATGTATGTAGTTTGTGATAGCTATCATTTCAGTTTGGTTTTATTGATATTGAAGAGGAAGGAAGCAGCTGCAAAAACTTCTGCTCAACTGTCTAATTTGTGTGGATTGTGAATATTCTAGGCAGACAGGTCTCAAGTTTGTTGCAAGCGAGCAGGCAAACTGGCAAGGCAATTGTCATTGGCTAGACTGCACACTCAAAGAGAGGCAAGCTCAATTTGTGGCACGGGCACGGGCACGGGCACGGGCAGGGGCAGGGGCTGAGGCAGAGGTGACGGCAGCAGCGTGTTATGCAAATTTGCGAGTTGTTGCATGCAGCTCGGCTTGGAGGTCAACAAACGATTAACTTGTCTGCGGATTAGAGTTAGAGGAGGAGCCGCAGTTGGGAAATATGCGAGAAAAATGCGTTAATTGGTTTCACACAGCAGCAGTAGCAGCAGCGCAGACATCGACCACAAAAGCATAGACGCAAACCCCCCATCCCTCAGACACAAAAGTGATTCGCGAGTGAAAGAAATAAAGAGGAAACCAGTTTATTTCAGTCAAAACACACTCTCAATACACTCCAATGTCATCAGCCCTCTTTGGGGTGTTACAAAAGAAAAGAAAAAAGAAGGCCAAGAGGCGAAAACACAACCACATTCCACATCGGCAGCAAACCGTAAGCCACAACAGTCCGAGAAAAGTTTTTAATAAATCAACGGATTTAACTTGATTTGTTGATTTGATGACTGAAAACTTTGCAACTGACTTGAAAAGTTAAAACTGCTAAGCGTCGTGGTGTTAAGAGCTTGTTTTATATAAACTTTCTAAAGGGAGGTGTACTTTCATTATGTCCTGAAATATGTAGGAACTCAAAGAAGATAATTCCACTTACAGAACCTGAATGGTGTTAAAAGGGTATCTAATGGTCTGGTGCAAATGTATGTAATAGGCAGAAGAAAATATCAGCTCGTGTGCATAAACTCCGACAATACTTTTCAATGATTTTTGCCAACATCTTTACATCTCGTAAAGAGATAATATCAATAAAAAGAATAGGAAGTTACAATCTAAATTTATTCAAAATTTAACTACAAACGAGGATCTTCGCCCATCTCTTAAGTGCCGCGTGGCGCATGTGTAGGAAAGTCAAAAAAGAAATAGAGAGAGAGAGACAGAGGGAGATAGATAGAGAAAGAGATAGTTTATAAGAATTTATTTCACTCATAATCTGGGGCGTTTCCTCTTTTTGGCGACTTTGGCTGCACTTTGATGAGCTTTTTGTGATGACTGCACGAAAAATTCAATTTCACATTTACAACAAAATGCAGTTTGTGTGTGTGAGTGTGTGCGAGTGTGTGTCATATGAGGTAATCGTTTTGTTGAGCGTGTACCGCATGCATTTTATTTTCTATGCTCGCTTTAACCCACTTTTCATTTGCCGCTCGCTCGCTTCTCGACTTGGTTTTCAATTTACGGCTCAATTTCCAAAAAAAAGAAATAAGAGGCGAAAAAAACCTTTAAGTGTTTTTCTTGTTGTTGTTGCAGTTTGGTGTGTTTTTTGTCAACCACGACGAGAAGTGTTAAATTTGCATTCGAATTTGCACGCTTTCAACATTTTAAATGGCTCCACAGGGCGACAATAAAAAACTAACAATTGGCATGAGCCACAACGACAGACAGAAGACAGACACAGACCCATAAAGCAAACAACCGAATTGTGGCTTGTGTTTTGGATTTGAGTTTGAGTTCGAGTTTGAGTTCGAGTTCGAGTTTGGGTTTCGGTTTGGGATTCGAGATTTGGCTGGGTTAAAGCGAATGCGAACACAAACGCAGCTCTCATCGAGACGGATTGGATTACAAGCCTCAAACGACCAGTAAAATTATAAATGGGCACAATAGCAACAACAACAAATATCAGAAACAACAATAGTGAAATGAACACGAACCAACAACACTGAATTGGTAACAACACCGATTCTGTTTATAAGCCCAGATACATAAAGTGTGAAATAATTCAGTGGCTTCGATGACTTTAACTTCAAGTACAAACTAAATAAGCAAAGGACGGAAGGAGATATCCGAAATAGATTCCTTTATGAATCTATAAGTTAGCCAGAGCTCAGCTATGTATAAGCCAAGTTATGAGCCAAGAAATGAAGTTTGAGAAAAGTTTAAGGTGCTTTGAGCTCGATTAGAAAATCAAAATGATCCATTTTATTTCATATAAATACTTAGGAATCCTACGATTCATATAGTCAATAAATACTCCAACTAAAAAGTTTTAAAAAGTTTTTTTTGCTTCTTAAGATAGAATTGATAAAATCTGTAAAAGTCTGCAATTCAAACGTAAAGTTAGCCAAATTATCAAGTGTGTAAAAAGAATACCTACATATGGAGAAAGTAAATATAAGACATCCAAAACAAAATAATGAAAAAAAACTTAACGCATTTCACTTTAATCTCAACAGAATACTGAAAAAAGCATTTCAAAGCATTTCTCTTTCAACTTTTTGCGTGGAAACACAAATCACTTTCTAATAGCGCAATTCACACGTGCAAAAACGTGGAATGCAATTCTGGCAACTTGGCGATTTGTGGCACTGTGGCATGTGGCATATGGCCATCATCTGTGCGTATCTGAGTTAGACAATGCACCAAGTGGATGCCAAGCAAAGGAAACCATATATCAAATGTTAAATGTTGATTTTTAGTGAATCCAATTTAAATAGCAGACAGGCGGGCAGCTAGACATAATTTCAGACTGTGTGTGTGTGTGTGTGTGTGTGGAGTGCACATCAGCGTCATCAACAACTGCAGAGATGGAGGTGGAGTAGAGAAGGGGGATGAGGTGGGGTAGGACAGAAGTTGCAGCTAGAGCTGGAGATGTGGAGCACACTTGTGCGACCCACGTGTTTCAGCTGTTTGTAAGCGAAACCCACTTGCGCTGACAGCTGCTCAACATGATGCTGATGCTCATGATGATGATGATGGAGAGTTGTTGATGACGATGGTGGAGATAATGGTCGGTAGGCGTGTGTGTGTGTGTGTTTGTGAATGCACACACATCATGATGATACGGGAGCATCAACAGCAGCTGATAAGGCGGAAGTGAAAGCGACGGACGTAGAACTCAACTATTTCCTTTACTTCCTCTACACACACAACACACACACACATGCTGCAGAGAACGTTACACATGCAACTCAAATAAATACAAAACACACACAACTCGCTGAAACTCAAATCCAAAACTTTCATGCACAAAAAAGATAAAAACCGTTTTTGGCTGCTTCCTCAAAAAACGTGGGCTGCTGTTATTGTTGTTGTTTTTGTTGTTGCGAACATCGTGCGGGTTGCCCCAAAAGTGCGCCAAATTAAGTTCAAGTTTGCTGCGTCGCGTTTTGGTCAATTTAACACGACTTCCCCTCGCTCTCGCCCCCACTCCCCTTTTTCCCCACTATTTACAACTCATTCGCTGTCTGCGCCCACCTCTAAAAGAGTACTCAGGTTTTTAAGCATATATTTTGCACGCTCTGTTTCACTTTCAACAGTTTGCCATTGTTGCTGTTGTTTTTTTTTTTTTTGGCTGTCAGTGTTGTACAACAGTAGTGGGTTTGCAGAACTTTGTCATTAACATTGCTATGTGGTTTGTGAAGATATAATCTAAAGTGTGTGCGTGTTGAAAAGTTGCACGAAAATCTTAGAAATAAATTATTTGACTTATCTTTGGTTTTGTGAGATTAAAGAATAATTGTATACATATTCAGTGAGATAATTTGTACATATATTATATATGTTAATGATATATTTTATTTATTTAAGAGATGATTAGGCTGTACTCAGAAATATTCTTTATTATTTATTTTATCTTAAACATCTGAATTGTTTTTTGTGCTTTAAATAAGGGTATTCAGCGCATTAAAATATTGTTTGTCTGCCTATTGTTGTTGTGTTTGCTATCTATTCCACATCTGCATTTGCATTTGCATTTCGGGTGTACGCAGCAATAAGTACTCCACTAATGATTGGGGTCAAGGTGGTTCGCTCGCTGTGTGTTATTTCGATTGGCAGTGCTTTATATGGTAATAAGAATCATGTGTGCGTTGAGTCATTATTTTGTCATACATTAGATACCTGATCGCCTTAACAACAGCAACAGCAACAACAACAGAAACGCCTTTCCCAACACACTGTTCGATTACGCTTACGTGTTGGATGCCCCGTTACAGCAATCCGAGTGTCGCCGCCTTCCTCTGTTTGTCCCGCTCTGCTTTGCTCAGTTTGATGGCCTTTTATGGCTGGTCGCCGATCGCTGGTCGCCCCATGTATGAAGCAATACAACAAAAAGCAGCCTATCTCTAGCAATATAGCTCGCTCCCTCTCTCTCTCGCTCTGTCTCTCTTGCACACGTGCACACATATGGCGCACATACATAACATAATTGTCATTATCAGCTGCTGCTGATGAGCGTTAAGTAAGCCGCAAATAGTTTTAATTATTGCTCCACTGACGTGACTGGACTGTTAAAGTAGTGGGAAATTGTGTGCTTGGGTTTTTGTCCCAGCTTGGTAATAATTAAATGTTTAAACAATGTTGTCAACTGATTACACACTCTTTCTCCCTCTCTCTCTCTCTATATCTATCCCTCTTTCTCTTTGACTCTTGCTCATTAGTTTTCTTATGCAATTCTCGGCTTACAGTTGATTTACTTTTGCTTTCCACTAATTTCACACGCCAGCGGCACAATGTGGCTGGGGTAGAGGGCAGTTTATTGGTTGATTCGTTTAGCTGTAACTGTATCTATATTTGTACGATCTATATATATGTATATATATCGTCTAGCGATCGACAAGTTTCTAATTTGTTTGCTGCTTTCGTTGTTTTCAATTTCATTTAATTGAGTTTTTATTTCCTCGTTCCTAATTAAAATCATTTTGTTTAGGCTTCAGAGAGAAAGAGAGAGGGAGAGGTAGGGAGGGAGATAGCAAGTGGGGTGTCACATAAATAAATAACTTGTGTCCGTTGCCCAATAGAGACTCAAGCGGCTAAAACTGACTTACTGACTCGACTCTCTGCCAGTGACTTGAATGGAAATTGCTTTGTTCGAGAGCTAAACTGGAACTGCTCTCCAGTTTGAGTTGTTTTGCAATTATTACACGTTCCGATTTGCTGTTGCTGTTGTTTCTGCTCGCTGTTGCTGTTGTGTATCTGCACAATCAAAACTACAGTTGACTACAGCATGACGTAATCTCGGGCATCGCACACAATCGCAGCAGTCGCAACACGCCTCGGAAATTAGATACTCAAAACTCTCGAAATATACAACAGAGACAGACAGACGGACAGTCAGACAGTAGCAGAGAAAGAGAATGTTAAATATGCGAAATATGCATATGTATGTTTAGTGATAAACAAGAAAACAATTTGGAGTGACTGAGTTGAGATACTTTATCTGCAAAATGATATATTGGAGTATATCATTGCATTCCAATACACACGCGAGACACACACTGAAATTTGACATTAGTGGAATGGTGAGATCAGAGATCTGATCGATCGCCTAAACATTGGCAGTATTATTGCGGAATCAAACGTAGTTATTTATTCGTATGATTACGTCAATTGTGGAACGGGGATGGTTTCAAATTTGAAACAGCCATTTTTAAGAACGACGGCTTCTCGATCAGTTTTGGTTTGAGCTCTAGATTAAAACTGCATCCAAAGTTGGAAACGCGATTTTAGCTCGATTATTAAATTTAATATTATGCCTCCAAATGTGCAGATCCAGTTGAATATTGCATTCAAAATCAGTCCTATTAAATTATGGTTTAATTTTTAGAATATTGCTGTATTTTAAAAAAACAAATGTATTATTGGCATATTTTCATTGTTTGTCCGACCGAATACTGTTTAATCCCCCTCAGATCTCTCCATTCTTCTCCCACTCTCTTTATCTCTACCACTTTGATTTGTTGATCATATTTCAATCGTTAAAACATTTCGTATACAAGACCACTTGCGGTACTTCACAAAACACTTTTCTCTCGCGAAGCGCCCCACATTAATCCTTAATATTTGCATTTGTGTCTGACAGATACACAGATAATACACAACCACACAACTAATATTTAAAATTGATGCCTGCTCGCAAATCAACAATAACAATAACAACAGCAACAATCGATTAGAATCGTCTGCTTATAAATTTAATTTCGGGGCATTTTTGCACGTTTTGCAGTCAACACAGATACGCTTATTGTGTATGCCACATAATTTGTTTATTAATTTTATTATTGCATACACCCCCTCCACTCTTTCTCATACTACGAAAAAAAAAACAGCGGCCACCAACTGAGGCGCTGATGATTGCGGCAGCAGCTGCCTTTTGCCAGTTCTGCTCCACACTCCGCCGTTGTGTATCTTTTGCGTACATATTTATTTATTTCTTTGAGTCAACAATACAAAAAGAAAAAAAAACGCAAGCAACCATTACATCAACAACCTCCTCAACCTAAGCGAAGCGAGCAAATTGAGTGAGTGACTCACGCCGAAGCAATGCGAAGCAAGCCAAGCTGCTGGAGGCGACCCTGTCACAGCAGAGCTGAACCAGCTGCAGAACGACCCTGCCTGCCTGCCTGCGTGCAACTGGGCATTTGGAGTTTACTGGAGTTGTTTTCTTCTTTTTCTGTTCGTCTTTTATCTAGTAGGTCTCTCTCTCTCTCTCTCTCATTTGTTGTTGCTTTGCATGCTGGCATAAAATACGCATCGTGGAAACGGGTCGAATAGAGTAAATCATGATGAGTGTGTAGCTGACTATGCAGAAGTGTTTTTTTTTCATCTTTCATCTTTCTTTTTTTTGTCTTAGTTTTTCTATGCTCATAACGGTAACTCCAGTTAAAAGATACATAACAGCATTTAAGCAACGACGGACGGGTTAGCCCCCCTAACCGTCAGGCCAGGGCAACTTGTCAGCCTGAGCATCAGCATCATCATCATCATCATTATTATCATTGGAATTGGTGTCGATGATGTTGCTGCTGTTATTGCTGTTGTATGTAAATGGTCAAGTCAAACGTTTCTCTCAATGCTTCCCAGATTGGAGTGCTGGCCAGACAATGAAAATATCTTCCTACTGTTTTCCGTTCAGTTTCTCCCGCTGCTGTTCAATTCTTTTAACAAGCCACCAACCGCTTGGCCCACATTGAATGGTTTTTTAGAATTTGTTGCTTCTGTTGTTGTCCACGAACTAGCAAAACAAAGCCATCAGCAATGTGAAATTTTGGTTTTTTTTTGTCTGTGCTTTTCTTCCAGCTGCTTGTTTTTTTTCTGTTTGTTGCTGTTGTTTGACTGTGTTTGGATCTTTGAAGTGCATTGTGCAAAACTTTTGACAATTGAAATTGGGCGTCGCATTCTTGTTTAATGCCCAAATTGGGTTTACAAGTGTATTTTGAAATGCATTTTGCTGGAGCACAGAATACGGAGTGAAATTCGAAAGATTTATTTGCACTTCAATTCAAGTGTTTGTTTTCGGTGCTGTGAATTTGTTATTTTTTTCTTGAAGGGTCTTCCCCTAAGGATTTTTATTGATTGTCAAGCAAAAGAAAATCACTGAGTGCACTTAACAACACTTGTGATATCGATTCTCTTGTTAGCTATTATCGCTGGCATGGCATCGATACTTTTTATTTATCAATTAACGTTAAATTATTGAAGTTCAGCTTAGCTAAGAGTTTCAATGAACATTTTCAAGCGCTCTATCTCTTTCTCTTTCTATCTCTCTTTCTCTTTATATCTCTTTTGACAAATTCGCAGATGGAAACGAAGCATTCAAAGGGGACTCGTGTCTGTCCGTGTGTATGTAAGCTGCGCTTATCAATTTGTCGCTATAGACCTCTACATGCATGTTCTCTCTCTTTTGCACCCACTCCAACTCCTGTCAATTAGCAAAGTCAATAGGATGCCATTTTCCTTCACCTCTCCACTCCACCACGCACTAAACTTCGCCGCGTTGTGCATGTTGTTTGTTTAATTTATAAACGCTCAAAAGCTCACTGGTCGAAAGGAAGAGGAAGAGAACGAGACGTAGAAGAGGAGGTGGAAAAATTGTAAAGAGGGAGGTGGAGTTGCCATCACAGCTTGTCACTTGTGATAAAGTTTTATTTGAATTCGCATTCAAAACTTCCAGCACACACAAACACACAAACATACATGCACATATATATTTATATATGTATGTATGTAAATATAATCCAACGTCCGATTGCAAATGTGCATGCAATAACAGTTAGGCAACATCTATGTAAATATGCATGTGTGTGCCTTTTTTGTGTATGTGTTTGCATCTTGTGGGAGTTTTGTCATTGTGCTTTGTGTATGTGATTAGCGTAGGGCGGTGGTAAACGCAAATTAAATTAGTTGCCGTTGCCGTTGCTTCAGGTCACAGCCTGCTAATGGAAAATGGAAGTGCTGCTGCATAACAGAGAAGAAGCAGAAGTGGCGTTTAGCACTAACATATTAGAGCTGCAAATTAGCTTAAAGCTTCTCAAACTTTTACACATGATGCTCTGTTAATATTTGCACAATAATGGAAAACATATAGGGAAGGGGAGGGGGATAGCGGTGCACAGGCACAATGAGAAAACTTTTGAATTTGGAGCACAATGCGGCTGAAAACTAATGTGGAGCAGCAGCTGCTTTTGCGACTGTCTCTGGAATGTATCTTGTGGAACTCAGGGGAGGGGAGGAGAGAGCTGAGGCGACAGAGTTTGAATAATGTACGAGATTTGCAATGCTATGATACCAAAAAAAAAAAGAAAAGAAAGAAAAAACAATAGATAGAAGAAAAACCGAATTCGAGACGATTAATTTTTGCTGATGAAGTGACAAATGGTAGAGTGAGGACGAAGACGAAGAGGAAGCAGAGGGACGGAGGCGAAGTCAAAAACTGGAGCAAACAGCAAAAGCGTCGAGATCTAAAAGCTGAATTTCATGATTCAGCTATGAAGAGAAAAAGATGGAATCCGAAAGAGACAGGAGTGTGTTTGGGTACGGGAGGAGGGGGAGCAGCGAGAAAGCTCTCAAGTGATGGACAGCAGCAAAAGCAGCAGCAGCGAGTCGAGAGTCAAGCAACTACTTGAACTGAACAGAGCCATAAAGAGCTGGCAATGCCCTTCTTGTTGGACTCGCTTATGCATTTATTTATATGCATAATGTGTGTCCACACTTGGGAAAAAATAAATATGCATTCTATGGATTTGAAAAAACTTTTATGAAAATCAGAAATAATTTTGTTATATTCTATGACATATTCTTCTCGCAGTGTACATGTATCTGTATATATACGTAGAAAGAAATATTTAAGGTCTCTTAAAGATGTTGTAAATAAATTCCTAAGAAAATTTCAAAATCTATTTATATATTTTTCTCGCAGTGTATACGCATATGCATGTGCATGTGGCTATAAATACAGCACTCCAGAAATATTTTGATAGATGCGCGGGGATAGGGAGGGGGAGATCAATTGGATGATGACGCGACCAAGTCATGCAAATGCTTCAACAAATAAAAGAGCCGCAGCAGCAAAGGGTCGCCAGGGTTGCCACTTTACACGATCGTTTCACACACCCCTCCCCTCCCTCCTCATACTCCTACCAAGTGCACACTTCACCCTCTTTTGCCCTATCAGAGTTAATAAAGATCAATTGAATTTAAACAAAGAAATAGGGGGAAAAAAGAAAGAGAGGTCAAATGAAATAAATGCATCGAAATCGACGACGACGACGACGACAATTGTCTTTTTCCCAGTCTGTCGCCCCCCTGAAAAATGGGCGTGGCATAACAAATTACAAGCAATGCGCATTAACATAAATTCTACAACAAAAGCAAATGAGAGGGGGTGGAAGAGGGTCGAAAACAATTAAAATACGACAGAAGATATGACAGGAAACAAGAGGGGAAACTTCAAGTCGAGGAGGAATCTGCGTAACTAAAATAAACAAAGAAAATTGAAAGACAGAGCCAATGAATGCATTGACGAAGAGAAAAAGAGGCGCCTAGAGTAAACTGAACTGAACCAAACTGACCCACATATCAATGGCCGGAAACAGAAAGAAAGACAGACAGCCAGACAGGTAGCCAAAATATATATAAGAAACATACACAACTCTTGATCATTAGTCAAACTCCGACTACAACAAAAATTTGTGCAACAACAAAAATAACAATAATGGCCAGTATTTATAATTGAGGGAAAGCCCCCAAAAGCACAGGGCAAATAATAACTGCGGCCGCTGCACAAAAAATTGTTGTAGCCCCAAAGCTTTTGCCCAGCAGCAATTTCAACTTCGACTTCCACTTTTCGACTTCTTGGCATTTTTTTTTTTTCATTTTTAATACATATTTTCAATGCAAAAATTGGGCCAAGCAAAGCAAAAAAAATCCAAGCAAAGAAGTCAGTACAAAAAAAAAAGCTACAAAACAGAAGAAATAGATAGAAAATTTGGCTGGCAATGCTCAAAAAAGTGCATATGTATGTGAGTGTGTGTGTGTGTTCATACAGTTGCAAAAATTATAATAGAACCATTTTTACAAGAAATCTTATCAAATGTGTTTTTTTTGGTAAGGATACGATGAATATGTCTAGATAAAATGTCAAGATAACAAGTTAATTATTGCCAATTTACCCATTGTCAATAAAGTGTAACAAAACTTCGTTTTAGAAAACAATTACTGTGTTTTTGGCAGCCTAAGCCGGAATTGGCCTTTTTCTTTTTGTCAGGCTAAAATTTGGCCACAAAAGTAGTTTCACAAATGCCAACTAATTAGTGATGCAAAGTAAAACCATAAGAAGAAGAAGAAGATACAAACATATTGGAGCATAACTGATGAGCACAAAATGCTTTGGAAAATGAGATTCAAAAGATGAAAGAAAAAACAAAACAAGGCGGCAGCAAATAATACGGTAAAAGCTGAGAAACAATACCAAAATTGCATAAGCCGCAAAATAGTTCTCACAGCAGCAACAGACAAAAGCACGAGAAATAGACAAATACAAGCATGATGTGTGTGAACGGAAAGGAAATTGAAGACAAGCAGATGCAAACCAGCGATAAGTCAAAGTCGGCGTCGGCAACTTCGACGTCAACGTCAACTCTTTACGCTGTCGCCGTTTGACCACTTTTATTTTCATGCCTGAATTGTTTATGGAATATTGCAGCGCCCTCTGGCGATGAGCTGTGGGGGACGACAACACTCAGAAATGGATTGTCATGCAAAAGTGAACTTCGCCTTTGAGAGAGAGTCATCGAGTCGAGGAGAGCTCAGTAAAGAGTGGACAAAAATAAATAAAAACTATTGTCACTGTCATTGTGTGTGGCTGTTGTTGTTGTTGATATTGTGTCGCTGCCAACAAGAGCGATGCATTATTCTTCTACTTCAGCTTCTTTTTGCTGCTGCTGTAAAGTTCGAAAGCGGAAACGATTTTCAAGTGTCGCTCCGCAACCAAAGCAAAACTTAAGTTTCAGTGTCGTGTCGTGTCACGACTTGCATAACAAATTGTACATTGCCATTTGAGTTAAGATGAGTTGAAAAGCACGGGCCAAAAATAAATTTTGTTTACCTTAAACTGATTTGGCTAAACTAAATGAGTGAAAAGATGAAAATTAAAAATTTAAAATAAATTAATAAACAATAAATAAATTGTACATTTAATATACGTTCTATCTGCGTTTTTTTGAGTTGAAAACCGCATGCCAAACACACAAAGTTAATTTAGTTTAAGCTGCAATGAATGAAAATTAAATATGCAAGAAATTCGAGACAAATTGAAATAAACTTTTACTTTATGGTCAACAATTGTATGTAATGTATTATTTGCTATATCTATATCTGTCTCTCTAGGTTGCTGTTACTCATAGCTCTTTACTGTAATCAGATCTGGCAAGGCTGCTTGGATTGCTTGCTATTATTTCAAGCGACTGAAAGAGATAGCGACATTCACATTTCGTCCTGCGTTTATTTACTCAATCAGCTAAAGACTGGAATTTATCTATCATATTCCATGGAATTCAAGCACTTTCCCATATTAAAAAAAAAAAACCCAAACTAACAGCAAACTAAAATCGTAAGCTGTTATTTTTTTGTATTTGCTTGAAGTTTGTCGCTAAAGTCATTTGTCATGAAAAGGCTGTGGATTTGTCGTCGTCGCTGCAAAAATTAAAACATTCAAACAAAGCGACAGGCCAAAAAGTGTGCCATGACAGCTACAAAAGCAGCAACAACAACAGCAACAAGAGATATGCATTTCCAGGCGGCCGTTGAAAGTGCCAAACGGAGTTGCAAATGCGAGGACGATGCTTGGATTTGACGCTTCGCTTGGTTGACTATCCCCTCTCCCCTGCCATCTCTCTCCATTCTTTTAGCTAACTGGCGACTCGTGCAGCGGGGCGCACGAATTGGCCAAAAAAAAAGAGAAAAAATGTAAAGCGCTCGCTGCTTCCGGGCTGACAACAACACAAAGAGGTCATTTACTTTCGTTGCCTGCGACCGACCATAAAATAATCGTTGTCTCAGCCAACAACAACAACAAGATAACTCACACATTCGTGAATTTGCCAAATAAATAAAAAAATAATAATAAAGCCAGATAAATAAAAGGAAATTGGCAACAGCAACAAACAGCAAACAGCAGCAGCAAAAAGCAGCGGCGACGTCGACGTCAACGTCAACGGCGACAAGTTGAATAAAGTTGCTATCAAAAATCGATTAACAAAGCGCCGGCAGCGACGCGTGCTGCGCTGCATTAACGGCATTCTTCCAAAAATGCATTGCGCTCACATTTACACAAGACAAACTTTTCCAGTGTGCACATCAAGATAATTGGTATAAAATGCCCGTTTATTGCCCCTGTCATGACGAGTATATCGATTTCTATATCTGGATGGATTTCAATAATAAAAGTGGTTCACTAGTCACTTGGCTGAAAAGTCGCTTTTAAGTAAGAAATAAACAGTTATTTTTTAGATTGAGATTCTCGATATGCACAACAAAAAATTGTTTTCCTATTTCCATTGAATTTCAATGGAATTTAAATTGTGAAATTCACATGCAAAAAATAATTAGAAGATGCGTCATTAAATTGAAGCTGTAATTTTAATTTTTCTCGTAAAACGATTTTCATTGTTTAATGAATAATAGTCTAGCTTTGTTTGTAAATGACTCAATTTTTTGTTGTTTTCGAATTGTTATGAAACATTGAATTTTTAATAATAATAAGAATCAGCAAGCAGTAGTCATAATCTAATAATCTTGTTTGCTGTCAAACCTTTCCGATTGTATTAACTTCCAAGTTTCCAATATGCACATTTTGCATATTTTATTACTGTCTTCCACAATTTGTAGACTTTAAATAGTTTCCATTACTCCACAGCTAAATTTAAACAGAGCAAGAGGCAGAGCGAGCAAAAAGAGGAGAGCATCTTGACTATAATTAGACAAACGCTTAAAACACACACGCAGCCGTCTGTAGAAGGGGGCAATGAAAGTGATGTTGAGCACGTATGTGTGTGAAACATATATGTTGATAGTTGAAGCTGATTACAACAAGACTTTTCAAATGGAATTTGACGAGTGTTGGAATGCTGGAATTGTCTCAATGTTTGCTTGTCTCTTTCAGCGGACGCCGTTATCTGCCTTTGTTTAACATATATTCACTCACCTACGCATATATATATATATATATATATATATATATATACATTTACACCTACATAAACTATTTTTAGTAAGTAAAATGCTTGAGTTGGGCTTCAGCTCTGCTCAGAAATAGATACAATTGCGAATGGCAGCAAAAAAAATAAATAAACGAAAAACAACAGCAAAAGCATGGCTCAGACAAAAGGACGGTCAATAAAAATAAACTGGAATTAAGCATAAACCAATAAGCACAAGAAGAAAGCGACAACGTCTCTGTGTGTAAGTGCGTACGTAGGTGCTTGTGTGGAAGGGAGAGACAGAGAGAGAGACCGAATGCGAAACTGGTATCGAAATATGCCGCTCAAGGTCAGTCAACGGATTGCTTGTTTTGCTTTTTTTTTTTGTAGCGTATTCAATTATTGAAGAGATCAAAAGCTGCGCTGAAAGTTTCGACGGCGGCGTCGAAGTCAGCGTCACTGCTGCCATACGCAAAATTTACGCAAATTGGCGCAGACAAAAGAAGAGAGGAGAAGCAGAAGGCAGAATAACAGAACGGAAGCAACGGCGACGTAAATTAAAAGCAATTTTCAATTTCCTGAGTGTGGCGAAAATTGAAAAATTTGTTGCAAGCAGCAAACACCCACACATACAACACACGCACACACAGACGTATGAAATTTTTGTGCCGTTATTTAGCTGAACTGAATTCCAAGAAGCAAATTAAAGCTGCGCAGTCGCAACGACAAACAAGCCGAACGGCTTTTTTTATTGCAAGCAATTATTAAAAACGAAAATAAAAAAACAAAGCGCCCACAACAACAACAAAAACAGGCCACGAATTGCGTAGGATAATAAACACAGAGAGAGGGAGAGGGAGGACAATAACAACAAACAACAAGGGACAAGAGCAAACGCCACGCATGATCAATGCGAGCGAGAGGGAGAGAGAGAGGGAGAGCGTAGGCTAGATAGCCGTCTCGCCCTAACGCGCGCATACAACAAGTGCGAAGCAGCGGCATAAAACAAAGGAGCAACAAAATTGAAAAGACAAAAAAAGAGATCCCAATACACACAACAAATGCTGCATTATTTTGGCTTATAGTGGAAAAGTTTTCTATTGAAAAGTTTATAAAACTCACCTTGTCCAGGCATTTGAGCTCCTCGATGGGATAAACCACCTTCTGGCAACGCGCACAGGTTTTATTCATTTTGCTGCTTCTTCTTCTTGGGGATCAGGGACACACACACACAGACTTTAATTTTTTTTTTTTTTGAATTTTGCAGCACTTTGAAACAGTCGAATTTTAATAATTTTGCATAGCGATCGGCAGCCAAAAACAGCTTAAGAATTTGAAATTATTGTTGGGTTGAAATGTGTGTGGCCGATTTAAACATTAAACAAATACTTCAAGACTGCTAAGATTACTACAAATCTATATATATATTTATATAACTGGTTTGCTATGTCGCCTTTTTTTAACATACACACTTTAACACTTTTCTCACTAATTGCAATGCGGGCAAAACTTTAAATATTCAACTGTTTAGCGACGAATCCGATTTTAAGCGACGCGCGCACAAATCCAACTAGGAGCGAGCAAAACTCACACACAGGCAACGAATGCTTCTGTTGTATGTTACAACAACAATTGATGGCAATGCGTATTTTTACGAATTAGTTGAGTAGACTTTGGTTGAATTTAACAATTTTTAGTACACGCTGCGCACCCGCATAGAAACGTCCGTACTCCGCCGTAACAACAACAATAATGACACACACATAACAGACTGTGTTAATAGCGTGTTGGGGCTTGGGCGCATGTTATGCTCAAATGGGGATGTTAAACATTTACAGTGTTGCAAAGCATTGCTTTACTATCGATAGCACATATGCCGGCATGCACAGGGTGTGCTTGGCCAATAAAAAACACCCCACTTTTTGGTATCCTTGGAGTTTTTTGTGTCCATTTCGTGCTTTGTGGGCGTATATACAAATAAGCATAAAATTATCTCAAATCGCACTATTAAATAGCTAAATAAACGAGTTAAGGCTGCTAATTGTTTCACAAGTGCTCTGTGTAAAATCGACGACAAATTTTAACGTTAATTAAAAGCAATAAATTTAATTTTCATTTGCATGAATAAATACTCAATTTTCTAGCAGAAAAACATCCTTTTTTTGCATAGTTGAGCACCAAAAATAAGCGAGCTGATATAAATAACGAAAATCTCTAATAAAAAATAACAAGCAAAAGAAAAGAAGGTACGCAGCTTATTGATTATTCAAGGCTGAAGCTGTACGGCGTAAGAATGCAGCATACTAAGAGGCGTCGCTTCGTGTGATTTAAGACGCCAAAAAGTAGGCAAAATAAAGAGACACACACACGCATACATACGCCGATTGAAAAATCGATAATCTTGTCGTGAGTATTTGTAATGCCGCCGGCTGATATCGATCATAACAACAACAACAACAACACCGAGAACAGCAATAACCGTTATAGTAAAAAAGCAGACAAGAAAGAGTTTGAGAAAATCAGCTGGAAGGTGTGTAGATAAAGATTCAACGCTTACGCTCAAATGTCAAAAGTCAACGTGGAAGGACATCAACGGTGCATGGTGTAGTAGTAGTAGAGTTGTTGGTAACCACCCTGTATCGACTGTGCACTGCAACCGGTTTAAAAATACGATACGACCTTCCTCCCCATTTTGATTGAAGCTGCCCCAGTTCAGAGGCAGCAAAGCAGAGGCCCAGCCATTCGACGTTATACGAATGCCAATCCGTTCATAATAGCAACAATGCAAACGCTGCGCAAAAAAACGAGTCCTTGTAAATGTAAGTACATCAATTGATTGCACAATATTTTTCTTTCGATAGCACTGCAACAGTGCCAGGTGTTGCATGACGTGCTTGCTTGATCGTTGCTAGATCGTTTAACTGACAGCTGCTGCGCCGGCGTCGCTGCTGCTATCGGCAGGTGGTGCAGCTGCTGCTTAAGATTTTAGCAAATAACAACAGCAGCAGCAGCGCTCTCACTCTCTCTCTCTCTCTCTCTCTCTCTCTCTATTTCTCTCTCACTCACATTTTATTTGTTAACGCAAAATAATAGTGAAATTCCAGTGCTGTCTATCTATATATGCCTATGTGTGTTTGCCTTTTTGTTTGTTCTGCGGCTAGGGCCCGCTCCTACCAGAGAGAGAGAAAGAGAGCAGCATCGCAACGCATCGCATTGAGAGAGAGCAGAGCAGAGCAGCATTGGCTGTTTTGTTTGTCGACGCTGTCGTCATTCATTCACTGAGCGCGCTTCGAAGCGGTTGCTTTTTTTCTGTCATTTTCCGCGAGTTTGCTGTTTTTTTATTTTTGGTTGTTGTTGCTGTTTTTTTTTTTTTTAATTAAAGTACAACAGAAAATACGTCGTGCAAATCGTTTTATTTGTTATTATTGTTTGCCCGTTTGCGCATTGTGTGCCTTTCTTCTGCTCACTGCTGGAAATGCTCTGAATGTCACACTCACAACACACACACAGGCACAAAAAAAACACACAGAGCTACTTTTGAATACAGCATGTTCTGAGATCAGTTTTATTCACCGCTGGAAAAATGGTCAAATCTTTGGTCTCCAAGCTGCAGGCAACTTCAAATCTTTCGTTGGCACAAACTTTTGGCATTGGCAACACTGGCGCCGAGGAGACAAATTACGCAAAACGTTAGCACAAAGAAAAAAATAACGAAAGAAAAAAATCGTCGATTGTTTTGTTTGGCTTTTCCAATATAGATACAGCGAGAATTACAAATATAGATTTTTGGCATATGTGAAATATTGAATATTTCGTTTTGTATTTTGCAGATCGCAATGATCCCGGCCGCTTCTTTGGCGATGGCGTCCAGTTCAAGGCCAAGCTGATTGGCATACTGGAGGTGGGGGAGGCGCGCGGGGATCGCATGTGCCAGGAGGCGTTGCAGGATCTGAAGATGGCCATTAGAGCCGCCGGGGAGCACAAGCAGCGCATCATCATCCATGTTACCATCGATGGACTGAGATTGCGCGACGAGAAGACCAGCGATTCCCTTTATCATCATCCGGTGCACAAGATCTCGTTCATTGCCCAGGACATGACCGATTCGCGGGCATTTGGCTATATCTTTGGGTCGCCGGATAGCGGGCATCGATTCTTTGGCATCAAGACGGACAAGGCGGCCAGCCAGGTGGTGCTGGCCATGCGCGATCTCTTCCAGGTCGTCTTCGAGCTGAAGAAGAAGGAGATCGAGATGGCACGCCAGCAGATCCAAGGCAAGGCCCTCCATGATCATGCCAGCCAGCTGGCCACCCTGTCCTCGCTGAAGAGCGCACACGGTGATCTTGCCTCCGGCACCTCCGGCAGCGCCTCCTCAGCAGCTCATGCTGGTCTCAGCATGCTCGGCGCTGCATCCACCTCTTCGAATGGCGTGGGACTCACACGACTGGGCGTCAATCTGGATGTGTCGCGAGTCGCGGGCGTAGCTGGCAAGGAGGTAAAAATGGGAGTAAAGGGGATATATGGATATACAAATGATTATGCTATCAGTATAGGAAGAACTCTCCCAAAATAAGTTAAAATATATATATTATTAGAGAGAGAAGACTAACATAAGATTATGTAATAATAAGCAGAGCAAAATCTCCTCTTATGGCTGTTAATTGGATCTGGATAACATTTTCGTTCTCCCAAAACCGATAAATTTGTAGAGCAGATCTCTAAGATAAGATAAGATATATTTGCTTATGCACAGAAAGACTTATCCTCTCCTCACCTTACCCATGTCCATCTCACTAACAATAAATAAAATATAATAAAAAATAATAATATACTAAAATAAATGAATAAAAATAATAACAACTTCCTGCTCCTTTCAGATCTCGCCCGAATCCGTCGCAGACCTTGTGGATCTGGAGCAGGAGCTGACGTCGCTGCAGCGTGGCATCAGTCAAATGGAGCGCATAACGCCCAATGATCCGGCCACCTCACATCCAGGTGCACCACTGGCCAAGTCGGCCAGCGAGGATGATCCGTTTGGAGACTCCTTCATTTATGTGCCGTCGTACAATATTCTGCCTCCGCCACCGGAATCGGGACGCACACGTCACAAGCAACAGCCGAGCAAGACGCCCGAGAATGTTGCCGGGCTGGATGCGATGTCCACACTGATATCGCCGGCACCAGGAGCCAGTGGATCACCGGCCACACTGCAGCCGGATGACGATGATAGTTGGCTGCATGAGTTGCAGCAGCAACATGATGTCTTCGATACTACCAGGGTAACGACGACGCCGACGCCAATGTCAGCTGCCGCAGTGTTGGCCAATCTGCCAATGGCACCGCTGGCAACCAGAGAATCATCGGCAACGCCCACCCAGCAAATCAGCGAAATCTCAGCGGCTGCGCCTCCCCCACCAGCAGCCGCATGCACTATCGATGTGGGGTTAAGTGCTCTGAGCAGCCTGGCAGCTGCCTCAGAGGCGGCAGAGGGTGCCCCAGCAACAACAGCAGCATCAACAGTGGCAACAACAGCGGCAGCAGTTGCAGTCATGTCGGGTAAGTTGCACGCAAAGTGAAGTTCGTTAATAAATGATTGCAACAAGCAAACAACACCCAACACACACATAAACACACCCAACACACAAACACATCAAAGAGCTGCCATTCAAGATGGATGCAAAGGGGGGGTTGTTGAGGCAAAGGGAGACGACGACAATTGCTGAACTGAGACTCAGATGAGCTCAATGAGTCGCAATCAATTGCTCGCCTTTTCACTTATAGTTCAAGATGACGAAGAAAATATTTAACACAAATAGAAATAGTTTATGTAATACATCAAATTGTGTCTAAAAATGTACAAAGCGTTGTCTTTAATCTCTTAAAACTGTTGTTTTTCACTTGCAATGAATGAAAATCATTGCGAAATTTATTGAAATTAAATCCTTATGTCAAAATAACAGTCAAGGCTAGCTGTTAATTCGATTAAACTCTTTTTTATGTTAGTTAACGGTCTGTAAGATGAAGCCAAAATTGGTGTTATGTGATTATACTCATCAAGTTTAACTAGTTATTATTATTAATGGATGAGGTCTATTCTATTGACCTATTAGATCTATCAATCGTAATTATGGGGTTGAGACTTTTTATGTTTTCCGAGTTTAAAACATGTTTCTCTAGGAAACTAAATTAATTCTACTTAACATTAAATGCAAATGTTATGTTAATTGACATTTTAGTAGCTTATTAGCTAAACAGCTGCTTAACAGTTGATTAAATTTTAATGTGAAATCTGTGCTTGAATCGCATCCATACTGAATGCAGCTCTTTTTGATAGCTTATTTTAGTCTAAGCTCATACTAAACTAACTTACTAACTCATTAAGTACCGCTCCTAATGTTGTTTTGTTGTTGTTTTACTCCTTTAAAGTGCTGATTTACAATTCTTAGTTTCAGTTCAGTTCAGTTTCAATTTGTTCTCTTAAGTTTCTTACTCAGTTCTCTCACAAATTGCACGCTAGTTTAATTTGGAGTCGCCGTAAACAGTGACTGATACGAGTCCCCTTTCTCTCTCTCTCTCTCTTTCTCTACTTCTCTCTCTTTGTCTCTTTTACTGAATTTTGCTCATTGCTTTTCTTGTTGTGCGTTGCCTTAATTTTGGTGGGTTGCCCAGATGCGTTCACAGATCTGGATCCGTTGGGCATTGGGCGCACTCGGCCCTATGTCGATAAGAAATACTTTTTCCAAGAGCTTAAAAATCCGCCCAAGAAGCTGCTCAAGGAGCTCGGCACCAGTCAGGGCGATAACTTTGATGACTTTCTGGGTTCCACTAATAGGGACTCCATATTCGAGGACAACAGCCCAACCAGAACAACAGCAACAACAACAACAACTACTACTAACAACATAGAAGTAGCAACAGCATCAGGTACTGACCACACCCACAAGCACCCACCCACCCCCACCAAACCCAACCACAACCACAACCAACCCCACCAGCAGCAGCAGCAAGCACAACTAACAAAATTGCTGTCTACTAACACGACTAACAATTGCACTTGCACTAATCACAACAGGCAACTCCAGCAGCAGCAGCAACAGCAGCAGCAATCCAACAGCAACTAACCCACTAATAACCACCGCCAGCCTTGGGCAACAGCAGCAACTGCAACTGCAACAGCAACTGCAACTGCAACAACAATTGCTACTAACAAACACTAACCAATCGAGCACACGTCCCCGCTCCCGCTCCCAGCTTAGTCCCAGTCAGCAACAGCAATCACAGCACCAATCCCAAATCTATACAAATACCCAACCTCAACCACAAGCCCAATCCCAAGTCCAACTCCATCACTCTCATATCGCTCACATTCACACACAGACCCCAACTCTGTCGCAATATCAAGCCGAAGACTTTTCGGCAGCCAAACTCAAATTAATGCTTCGTCAGAGCGCAGCCATGTCCAAGTCAACTAATGCAGCGCTCAACTATTATACCACAGAGCCCGCAACCAGCAGTCACAATCTGGAGGAGCAACAGGATGCGAATCCGGTGTTGTTGCCACGCGACACGGATCCATTTTCGCCGACGCGCAAGAAGAGTGATCCGGATCCGTTTCAGGAGGGGGACCTCTTCGCCAAACTCGATGCCTTCGAGTTTGAGACGACCAGCAGCAGTTCCCCAGCCGTCTTCAATGGTCCACTCCAGGTGCAGTTGCCGCCCGAGCAGACGCAATCTCAATCTCAGAGTCAATCTCAGTCGGATGTTTGGCAGGCGGACATGTCCCGGCTGGAGCCAGTGCCGAGCAGTGTGCGTCATCGTCCAACGCCCGTTGCCAGTGTGGTCAACGTGGGCGGTCCACTCGATGTCATCTCAAGCATCTCGAACAAGAAGATGCCACATCTGTTTGGCCAGGCGCGTTTCTCCAAGCGTGGCGACTCCAACTCGGGCATTGGTTCCAGCGTTAATATGCGCCGCTTGCAGGAGAGCGATTCGCTCAGTGAGAATGAGGCGGCTCCTGAGCCACCGCCACGTCCCGATTCCACGCCGTATGCTGAACCGCCGCCGCTGCCGCCCAAGAAACAGTTCAGTGATCTCATAATAAGGCCCACAGCGACGGCGCCACCTGTCGGCCGTTATGAGTACTTGAACCATTCGAGCAATCAACTCCGCCGTAGCATCGATGCCCCTCCCATTCCGTTGCCCTCAAGGCGGGTGGGTCGCTCTGACGGCTGCTTTCCCGGACCGGGTCGACCCCGGAAACCTGGTCACACCGACGACGATTATCTGGCCCCCTTGGGTGGTGGCACATCCACATCGACAGCGACATCGACGCCGACGCCGCCGCCACCACTGCTGCCGCCTCCAACGCAAACGGGCAGCAGTCGAGCGCGTCCACAGCGCCAGGCATCGTTGGGTCGGCCGCAGGACATCTACGAGAACAAGGCGGAAATACTGCAGGCACAGGCGCAAAAGGAGGCGGCGGCGGCCACTGCGCTGGCGCCGGATATTACGCTGACGCAGCTGCTCACACTGGGCATGGATGATCTGGCGCTCAGGCTGAATGTGCCTGCCAGCAAGCTGAGCACCATGACCCTCGTCCAGTTGACCTCCTATCTGTCCGATTATCTGCAATCCACTGGGGATCAGTTGGTGCACACATGCAAATCCCGGACGAGTCCCGCTCAGCACTTGGCATCGCCAACTGCTCCTGTGGGCACCGCTTCCTCAACGGCAGCTGTGTTTAAGGTCAACTTTGATCAGCAGACCTCGTTTATGGCCAAGTTCGATGATACGTTCGGTGAGGACCTCGGTCCGGATGCGTTTGTGGCCAATTTTGCCAACTTTAATGAGGCGCCCACTTTATCAGCGCCTGCGGTGCCGCCAGCGGATCGGTATGCCGTCTTCCGGGAGATTATCGATCAAGAGCTGCAGCAGCAACAGCAAGAAACGGATCTCATGGGAGACCTAACGCCGCCGCCAGTGGATGAGGCACAGGAGCAGCAGCAGCAGCAGCAACAACATCAGCAGCAGCAGCATCCACAGCTGGACATTGATGTAACCGAGCTGGAAATGGAGCCACCTCCACTTCCAGCTCCGCCCAAAATCGATACCAAGATCACCGAGGTGGTTGCCCAGGCCAAGGATCGTTATGCAGCGTTGCGGGATATTATTCTCGTCGAGAATCTATTCGATAAGGCGCCGCCGCCGCCGTTGCCGACGAGCGCTGTGCCCGCTCTGGCCGAGAAGGATCTGCTGCAGGATCTGTTCAGCGATGAGTTCAACGAGGATCAGGACATCCGACAGATCATGGACAGCAGTCACGATCGGCGTGGCCTCGTCGATAGTCGCGGCCTGCCTGCCGAGCCCTCTTCCTCGGCGCTGACCATTGCCGATGACGATGACGACGACGATGAAGACGAGGATGAAGATGCGGGCGGTGAGAGCAGCATGGATAGCAACGAGAAGGATGCAGAACCCGTCAGTGCCCAGGATCAGTACGAAAAGTTGTCGACCAGTGCCGAGAAGCCCGACTTCAAGTCCGAGCAGGAACAGCTGCCGCCGAAGCAGCAGGATAACAAGTTCCTCACCGTGGTCAGTGCGCCCGGTCGCGATGACATCGAAATCGACGAGCTGATGCAACGGGCCATCTCCAATCTGTCGCTGGACTCCCGCGACCGCATCTCCCCGGCCACATCCACATCGCGAGGCCCTCCGCCGCACAGCCTGCACACTCCGTCGCAGTTCAACGATGTGAGCACCTCTCCCATTCCGCTCCAAAAATCTCCGGCGCCGCCAATGCATCCGGTTGGGGCATCGCCGGTGCCGTCGCAGCTGTCCGCCGTATCGCAGCTGATCGATACGGCCACCAAACAGATGCAGATGGAGAAACCCTCCTGGGCCACCTTCGACTCACCCAAAGTGGCGCCAGTCACCAGCGCCGGCAGCAGCAGCAGCCACAACAAGGGCAAGGCACGCCTCACCCTGCCCCCGCCACCCGCCTCGAATACGTCGCAGCACGACACCGCTGAGTCGCCATGCAGCTCTGATCCGCGTGACGATGCCGGCGTCGGTTGGTCCAAGCAGCAGCAGCAACGGCGCTGGGCCAAAAAGGAACGCCAGCAGACATCCTCCTCCTCGCGTGATCTCAGTCCCTGGGACGACGATACGCCCGAGTATCTCAAGCAGCAGCAGCAGCGACGTGGCTTACCGCCACCCACCCAGCTGCCGCCGCATCCACATGCCCCGCATAGCTACTACATGCGCCACGCCCGACGCCTCAACTCCTGCGACGAGGATTATGAGTAAGTCTTGAAGCACTTCCTTTTAGTGCGATTTAGTAAAAGTTAGGGTGACTTTAGTTTTAACTGTATTACTCATTCACTTGCTTCCACTTGCAGCTACGATGCCGAATTCTGTGCTCGCCGGGATCGGGAGCAACCGCCGCGCAAGTTCAAGCATGGACTCTCACGCAGCAGGGATAACTTTGAGCTGGGTAAGCTTAGTTTCTGGTCAATTGCTACTTCGATTTAAACATTTAATTTTATTGATGCAGAATCGCCAAGCTGGTATCATCATCCGGCGCATCACACCTGGTCGCCGCAGGAGATGGAGCAGGGTGTGCGAGCGCGTTCCTTTGAGCGCAGCGCCTACGAGCGCTCCAGTTATGGTCCGCCGGCGCCTATGTACGATAAGCGGGGTCAGCCGCTGCCCCGGGAGCGTGAGCGTGAACGCTCCAAGTATCGGGAACGAGAGTACAGAGACTATGCGCGTCCCAGCTATGAGTTTGACTATGAGAACGTCTACGAGGAGCGACGCTCGCCCATGGGACCCAGCTACAAATCGCGGCCCGAGTATCTGTACGAGCGGGAGCGGGATAGGGATAGAGAGCGGGAACGGGAGCGCAAATCCTTCGATCGCGAAAGCGTTGAGTCCTTCGAGAGTTCGACGCGTCGACGACGCAGCTTTGGCAGTGGTGGCGATGTCTACGGTAGTCTGGATAGCCGCGATGAGTATCGCGAACGGGATCGCGAGCTGAAGACGCGGTCGTTGCGCAAACCGGCCACATCCGCTGCCGCCAAGCTGCGCGTCACCGGCGACATTGACTACGAACAGGACTCGGAGCAGGATTTCCAGCAGCGGCAGCGCAGTCTCCAAAGGCCCAGCCAGCTGGGCGGCGATGTGGTGCCAGGCGCGGCTCCGCAACGTCTGCGCAAGAGCAGCGGCTCCAGTCCCTGGGATGGTGAGGGTAAGTGGCATGAATGAAGAAATTTTGACATTTCTTAATCTATTTTAAACCTTGCAGAGCCCACTTTGCCTGGCCAAAAGTCGTGGAAACGTCCTGCGAGCGCTGCGGAAACGGAGCGTCGTCTAGCCGAGAGTAGGCGCGCTGCTGTTCTCGCCCAAACGCCATCCGATGGCGAAAAGGATCGCAGGTGAATAACTGAACTTTTAATGCAGCTCAAACTCAAAACTCACATTTCAAACTCCTCGCAGATTTCGCAAGAAGACGCGGGCACGCAGCGCCAAGGATCTGGCCACGGTGGGCGGCGTACGTTATGGCAGTGGTCGCGGCGTGCGAGATAATTACGACTACATCAGTTGCCAGCGCAACGCTGATGATGACGATGATGACGACGAGGACTATGTGGACGATGAGCCGCCCACTGATGAGGATAAATTCGAGCGATTGAATCGACGTCGCCACGAGATGCATCAGCGCATGCTGGAGAGTGAACGACGGCAGCAGGAGCGTCATGCTCCAACGCTGGCCAAACTGCCGGGTCAGAATCGGCCGTCACGTGGCATTGTCAACAACAACAACGTCAATAGCGATTATGGCTTTGTGGATAGCTATGAGCAGACGCCGACGCCCCGTTCGAATGCGAGCAGCACAGCGGTCATGATGAGCGGCGGTGAATCATCGGGCGGTGCTGGTGTTGCCACCGGCGGCAGTAAATTCAATTTCGACGATGGCTTCGAGTCGGACTTTAATCAGAGCTCACCGCCGCCAGCGCCAGCTGGCACGGCCTCCAGCTGCAACTCGACACCAGCCGGCCTCATCTCGGCAAGCAGCACGGGTGGCTCTAAGTCGCTGTTTCGCTTCTCCAATGACTTTTCCGAGCGCGAGAAGTTACAGCAGCAACTCCAGCAGCAGCAGCAACAGCAGCGGGATGCCAACTTTGAGATGGAGACGCCTCCAGCATCGACGCCGCCCATCACGCAAAAGTTGCGCTTCGATGACAATGTGAAGGTGTCGCAATTCGATGATGCCGCCTTCGAGGATGACTTTGCCAAGGCCTCCTTTGACTTTGACAAGGATCAGGCATCGCCGGCGGCGCCATCTGCCTCGAGCCGGAAGCAAAATATGCGCAGCAGCAAGTTGCAGCAGCGACAGGAGCTGATCAAGAAATCCGAATCGGTCAACATATTCGCCAAGAAGCACGAGGATCCCTTCGAGGACGATGAGTTCTTCAAGTCGCCCGACGAACAGCCGATGGCTGGCCAGGGTGACAAGGATGGGCAGCAGGATGCCAACAAGTTTCAGTGGAACGAGGACAGCAACTTTGCCAAGTTTGATGAAAATATGTGATTTGATCAACTCTTTGCACAGGCAACCACAGCAACAACAACAGCAGCAGCAGCAGCAACAACATCGACAGCTGAGCAGCCGGAAAGCGATGGCGGCAACTATGCTGAAATCGATGTCATCAACGATGGCGACTTTTATTTCTTGACCAATCTCAATCATTACTATCAGGAGCAGCGACTTCAGACGCTGGAACGACTACGTCAACACGACTACTGCAATGTGCCGCAACTGCAGCAGCAGCATCCTCAACAGCCGGTGGCAACTCGAACCACTTCCACTTCGACCAGTCCATGGCACGAGTCTGCAAAGCCAAAGCAAGCCAGGATCAAGTTGAAGTCTTTGCAGCTGCTGCGCAAGCCAAGAAAATGGAAATTGAAGCGGAGTTTCGATGAGTTTGTCAAGTGTTTGATTATCGCCTCATCCGAGCACGTCTACAACTACGATGTTCTATGGTAGAGAAGCCTCCAAACGAAAACCAGTCGGAAAGCAAATCCTTAAGTCCGTCCCCCATTCCACGCCCCCTTCAATAATTGTCTGTCTGTTTTTTCTAGTCAAATTAATTGCCATATAGATATCCTTAACATAAACAATAGACTGTGATTTTATGTACATGTTTTAACCTATGACCTTTATTTGATAAATATACCCCTCAACCCTCAATCCCCAACCCCCAACCCCGACTTGTGCTAACCGATCTTGTTGCGGCGCTGCTAGTTATTAATTCCAAGTTTAGATTGTATATAGAAAAAGAGAGAAGCGATTTTTGCAACTATCCACAACAGAGAACAACTAACCTAGTTATTTATGCTAAATATAATTCGATTACATTAACGATAACGATAACGTTAACGATAACAACTAATAGAGCGTTTGTTTTTAGTGTTGATTTAAATCCAAATACTCATCCTCAACTCTAAGTAAACGAAAGCAACTAATTAATGCCTATGCTAAATGTCGTCTAGCTTAGTGTTATTACGATCGATCATCGTTAATCATTAATCACTATCCAAAGTGTTGCATAACTACTACTACATACTCGTAATATCGAACATACCATATACCATATACCATATAAAGTTTAACTAGCCTAAAGTGTTTATTAATAATTAACTACATATATAGAATATAAAACTATATATTAAAAATCGCCTAAAAACAAAAGCAACAACTGAACGATCAACAGGTAACCAAATCAGCTATCAAATATTGAGATATATATATTTCACATACTATATATACATATATATATTCATATACATATGTATCCAAGATTTACATTTATACGAATGCGCATACGAATAGTTATTATTATATTTGTTCTATCAATTAAAATGTGAAATGAGCATACAAAACCTAAAATCTTTTATTTTCACTTTTAATATTATATATATTAAATATTGGATTGAAATCCACATTAGCTTACCTTATTCTAGGCTCATTTTTGAATTCTTTAATTGGAGCAGCATTTAACAGCACCCAAAACCATCAATCAGAGTCTGTCCAAAAAGGTGCCACAACCATGTTGTAACCATATCAAATTGATATCGATTTGCAAATGCTTGGCTTAGTCTGCAATTTGGCTAATTGTGCATCCAAATGTGTGACAATTTGGAGCAACTGCAACACCTATAAAAACCAACTGCATAAACAAATCGTTGCATATTCAACTCGTGGACTCACTCAGAAGAGCATCAGCAGCAAAATCATTCACTAAATCTCCTCCAAAATGCAGCAAATGGTTTGTAAAATATTTTAAATCGAAAAACTCTTTTAAATTCCTTTTTCTAACTTACATTCTTAGTTCCTTCTTTTATCGCTGGCTTTGGTGGCTTCTGTGGTCGCCCAGGCGGCTGTGTTGCCCGCTCCTGTGCCCTATAGCAATTTTCCTGTGGCGACTCCTTTTGCTGCACCTGCTCCGCTGGCCGTTTCGAGCAGCCAGCGTCTGGATTACTTTAATCAGTTTAATGCCGCCTTTGCACCACCCGCTCGTTTGTTGGCCACCCCAGCGGAGTTGGCCGCATTTTCAGCGATTTTTGGCTTTCCAGCTGCAGCATCTCGTTTTGGGCAGCCAGCCAGAATCATTGCCGCAGCTCCAACTCCAGCTCCATTTATATTTTAACTAATTAGTGGGTGAACTTAAAAGCAAATACATCTTATGTAAAATAAATGAAAAAGTTGGTTAACCAAAAGTCAAAGTCAAAGTTTAAGTAAGCCAACTAAAATTGAAGCTTGGCTTAAGGCCAACAACAAACATGGACAGTGGAATATATAATATGGATTATATATATTTAAACATGGTTATACATGAAACTTAGAATCTAATTGAATATGATTTGTTACTATCACAATAATATTTAATTATAGGTAAGAAAAAAGATATTCATTCCATTACCAGACACTCTTATAGCCATAGCCATAGTTATAGCTGGGATAGTATCCATAGGGGTAGCTGTAGGGATAAGTGTAGGTGGGATACCCACCGCTATATTTGTAGTAGGTATTTGGATAGGCAGACCAGGCTGGCCAAGCTGTGGATGTCGTCGTCGGCACGTAGTAGCCATTGTAGTTGCGGGCCACAAATTGATGGCTTCCAGCGAGTGGCACCAGAGCTGGCACAGGAGCGGTGGCCACTGGAACACCTAATCCAGCGTGGGCAGGTATAATGCTGGCCCGGCACAGTGCAAAAGCCAACAGCAGACAACCGAGGATGAGCTGCAAGTGATGAAATGCATTTCAATTGTTCTGCATAATTATTTATATTGAACTTACACGTTTCATGTTGAGATTGTCTTGAAGGGATTCGCTTGCACCGCTGGCTTGCTGTTCACTGTCCCATTGCTCTATTGCCAGGCTATTTATAAAGCATTCCCATCTGATTGTGGCATTTGCAATGCATTTGCTTTTCAAATGCAGCCGACCGTTTTTGGAGGGATTGCCTTTTTGGGTCGTACAGCTGACCATTTGGGTGCTTGGAAGGCAGTGCAGCTCAAGGGCAGCTGATTTGCCTATTGCTTAAGCTCGATTCGTTGACGCAAGACCCTTCTTCTGGGGTTGACTATATGTATTATGCAAATCAAACAGCAGCTGAGCCAACAAAGCTTCTACAAAGTATTGTTATCTATATCTATATCAAATCAACAGGCGATAAAGCAGCTTTATAAACGTGTGCCTGAATATATATGAATTAAATTAATTTATAAAAAAAATAACCTAACACTTCGCATTTTTCTCGGTAGGGAGTTATTGGCATTCTATATCTTTTTTTCCGGGTTGTTATTTTCAAGAGTACCATTTGCAATCACCAGCGACACAAATTGGGTTCTGCATTGGCTAAATTGCCAAAGCAAAGAATGAGGCATACTTTTAGGAGTACACAGCCGAAGCGGGAAAGGGCTCTAGCTCGGACATATCCTTGTAGATTTTCGATGGATATGGTGCATTAGAATCGCTTTATCGTTAATATTTTTGGAATAATTCAATCAGTATCCAAATACATTTTTATAAAAAAAAGTTTAATAGATCAAAATTAAAACAGCCGTTGTTTAATTTAATCTAATAATCTAAATCTGTTTCCAATGAGGCCAGGTCTTAATCTCATTGTAAAGAGCCGTGCCGGGGCACGTAGTAGTCCTGACCTGACGATGGCCCAACAAAGTGTAGTCATTCTTTAGATGACCACCTTGTTTAGCCAAATCAATCAGATCCTTAGCATTCTGCAGCATCTTTACTGAAGGTGTTCTGTTCTCAAAAGTGCCAAGAAAGGCGATGCCAATACTCCGGCTATTATAGTTGGGTGCATGAGCTCCCTGCACACCAAAACCACGTCCCTCATACACTTTGCCATCGTCGCCAATGAGAAAGTTATAGCCAATATCACTCCAGTGCCGTTGGTTCTTGTGAAACGACTGGATATTCTTGATCATGCGCTGACACTGCTCTGGCGTGCTGCATCCATTGGGATTTTCCGTGTGGTGAATGATAACATGATCGACGGCGCCATTAATCCGTGATGGAGAGCGAGCTCTGAGAGCACTCCAACTGCTGCGAGGTTCAATGGTCAACGCTTGCAAGGTCAGAGGGAGCCCTAAAGTGAGGTAAATAGAGGCAAGTTTTATTAGCCTAAGAATCAGTCGGTTACTTACAGATGGCGAAGACGGCTAAAACAACCGAGAACTTGATTGCAGCTTTGTTCATCGTTGGACGTTTTTACTTTGAGATCTGCTCCGGCAAGCAGCTGCTTAAGTAGCTCGATAAGGTGCTTGAAATACGGCCAGCAGGTTGGGGTATATTAATATACTCAACGATTTTGCAGCTAAGAGTATAAATGATCTCATTCAATACAGATTTATATAACTAAATTTGCATTTTATTTAAAAAATTTAGAATTAAAAGTATAGCAAGTTTTAAAGTATAGTATAAACAAACGCAGCATCCGCTTAAAGAGCAAACACATTTCGTTGTGCTGGGACAGCAGTATTTTTGTTTATGTTTTCGGTGAAGTACCCGTAGGGGAATCACTTGTCCTTATCTGTAATAAGACAACAACTAAGGCATACATATATAATATATTACTATATATACACACATAATATAAGTTTTTATATATTATAGGTACAGTGTCTGACAGCTCAAAGAAACCAGTGTCAAAGAAAAAAAGTAATTGCCTGCCATATGTGTTTCGGATTCAGCTCAGTATTGGATTGTAGCCAAATGCCATAATGTCCATAATTTACATGGTCCAAATTAGCTGAGACCTAAAAATAGGGAACTTTTTTACATACTCCTACCTAGCAGGTGGGGAAACCTCAGTTTATTAGGGTCATATATTAATTTTGCTGGTTAATACCATAGGTCTTTGGAATTTTTGAAAAATAATGTATAATTAGTTTATGGCAGGCAATTACTTTTTTTCTTTGACACTGGTTTCTTTGAGCTGTCAGACACTGTGCATATAGAACATTGCTTTAACGCATTCTCCTTAGGCAGCAGTTGAATTGCTGAATTGACCTAAGACTTCTACATCAGATTTCTTTTAAATATATTTTTATATAAATTTGTATTTTTATTAAATAAATGAAAATTCGAATAGCAGCTTAAGTTAAATTTAATTTGATAAATTAAATCTGTTTCCAGTGCGGCCAGGTCTTAATTTCATTGTAAAGAGCCGTTCCAGGGCAGGCAGTAGCCTTGGTCTGACGATGGCCCAGCAAAGTGTAGTCATTCTTCAGATGACCACCTTGTTTGGCCAAATCAATTAGATCCTTGGCATTCTGGAGCATCTGTGCTGAGGGTGCGCTGCTTTCAAAGTTGCCAATGAAGACGATGCCAATGCTCCGGCGATTATAGTTGGGTGCATGAGATCCCTGCAGTCCAAAGCCACGTCCCTCATACACTTTGCCATCACCGGCAACTATAAAGTTGTAGCCAATATCGCTGAAGCTGCGTCGGCCCTTGTGATCCGACTGGATGGCCTTAATCATGCGCTGGCATTGTTGTGAAGTAGTGCATCCATTTGGATTATCCGAGTGGTGGATGATTACATACTCGACGGAGCCACTGATCCGTGATGGGGATCGAGCACTGGCAGCATTCCAGCTGCTGCGAGGTTGAATTGTCAACGCTTGCGTCGTCGGAGAGAGTGCTAAATTCAAATATAATGACGATGATGAGAAACAAGATTTATTAGTCGATTACTTAGTTGATTACTTACCGATGGCGCAGATCGCAGCAACCGCCAAAAGCTTGATTGCTGCTGTATTCATCGTTGGACTTTTTACTATGAGATCTGTTCTGGCAAGCAAGCTGTTTAAATAGCCAGATAAGGTGCTTGAAATATAGCTAACCGGTTGAGGTATATTGATAAAGTCAACGATTTTGTAACGAGCAGTTTTAAATGTTGTTTCCATGAGAATATGTTCCCCATTCACTGTTCAGCTAGAAGTTCTCAACAATTATACAAGATCTCAAAGAGCAAATCATATTTACAAACTTAGTTGGTCTTATTGGATGCATATTTTTCCTAATACGATATTCATGTTCACATTATAATACAATAGTCAAAAAATTACACTTTATTTAAACAATTCTTAACATTAGAGCAAATTTCAAAGTTGTATAAACAAACACAGCATCCGTTTAAAGAGCATACACAGCTCGATGTGCTGGGACAGCAGTTTTTTTTGTTTATTTTTTCGATGAATTCCCGTAGGGGACTCACTTGGCCTTTCCAGTGATAAGACCAATTCATCAACTGTATGTGTATACATAATATATTACTATGTATATACTATAGGTGTATATTAATCGTTTCTAAGCTCTGGATTCCGCGGGTTCCTTTACTTTTTGATTGGTTTGCGCTTTGGCTTCGCTATTTTTGTGGGCCTTGGCTTGGGTTGTTTTTTTTCATTTTGCGTAGACTCCTCGGGCAGCAGTTGAATTGCAGTCTTGACCTGCAGCTTCTCCATCAGCGTCAACGGTTTGTCGCCAGTCTCCAGCCGCTTGTGTAGAGCCGCCTTACGTGTAATACGCATCTTCTCCACCTTCTTCTCGCTCTTCCGTTTCTCTTGGCGACGGCGCAGCTCCTCCAGGGCAGACTTGTAGATGTTCGCATGCTCCACCTCAAAGTCCGCTGAGACGGTGAGCTCCTCACCCATCGATTTGCCCACCTCATTGAGCATTTTCTTGAATGGCTCCTGATCCTTCTCGGTGAGCAGTGTTATGGCCGTGCCTTTTTGTCCGGCACGCGCTGTTCGGCCCACACGATGAATGTAGGTCTTGATGTGACGCGGCGCCTCGTAGGAGAGTACAACGTCCACATAGGGTACATCAATACCACGCGCCAGTGCATCCGAACAGATCAGCCCGTGAATTTTGCCCCTTGAAAATTCCGCCAAACGACCGGTACGTTCACCCGCCTTCATATTCGCGGATAGCTCCTCCACGAAGGTGGGTGAACCCTTGAACAGATGCTTCAGCACGAAGGTTAGACGATCCGCTGTGTCGGCACTGTTGGTGAAGCAGAGGAAACGCTTCCAGCCATACGTCTGCACCATGGTGAACAGCGTCAGCGGTTTCAGGCGCAACTCTGTCACACAATATTGCTCCGTTAGCTCCGCTGGCGTTGTGTACTTTCCAATAAATTGACTACTCTGCTCGGGCAGCTCGGCGCTCTCCAAACCAGGCTGTAGCACAGGCAATGTGAACACTGTGGTAAAGAGCTTGGGCTGAAATAGACGCAAGTTCTGCAGCTTTTCGGGATCCTGTGAGAGTGTGGCAGAGAAGAGCAGCTTGTGCGGCTGTTTGCCATAGCTGTTGAACAGTTCCTGGCAGCAGAGTGGTGCCTGCACCGCAGTTAATAGCTGATCCGCTGTGGTACGCACATGCGAGTCCAAATGATAGACCCAGTTCTGGAAGACTGCATCCATTATGCGATCCGCCTCGTCGATCACCAGAAATTGCAGGTATTTCAAGCAGAAGCCCTCCGTGGAATGCAAATGATCCACAAGACGACCTGTGAGATAAAATATGTTATCCATTGCATTCATTTATGACAGAGACATGATCTTACCTGGCGTGGTGACCACAATGTCCACCTTGGAGTAGTAGACACCTTTATATTGCTCGAGTAGCTTCGTCTGCTCATTCTCGAGACTATGCTGCTTCGACAGCAAACACACCTCCAGCTCCGTCTTGCTGCACAGCACGGTGAACACCTTGTACACCTGGAGCGCCAGTTCGGCGACCGGCAGCACAACCAGAGCACGCACTTTGCAGTCCACGCGATTGGCCAGCAACTGGACAATGGGTATGGCAAAGGCTAAGGTCTTACCACTGCCCGTCGGTGCCGAGACGCAAATGTCGCGCGGTCGAAAGGGTGGCGGCTTGGCTTGTGCCTCCAAAAGCCATGGTATAACCGCGCGCTGAACGGGAAACAGGCGCTCGATCTTCATTTGCTTAAGCGCACTGCACGTGTGCTTCTCCAGATATGCCAGCTGTTTGATGGACGTCTCATCGGTCTCCGCATCGTTGGTATCAGTGGGTAACAGGCTGCCACCTTCGATAATGGTGGGATGCGCCAGCCAAGCGGGTAAAACCATTTCCACTTTTGGGCGCTTGGCTAATGCATCTGCGCCAAGCACTTGAAAATCATTTGCAGGCTCCGTTTCCTGGGGCTCCTCTTCTTTATCTGAATGTGATGGTGCTGCTGCATTCTCATTCTGTGCATCTTCCACTTCATTTTGCTCTTCAACTGCAGCATCTGTTTTGATTGGTTTTTCTTTCTCACTGATTTTGTGTTTTCTTTTGCGCTTTTCCGCCTTCTGCAACAGTTTTTGCAATATTTCATTTTCGTTTGCATCGTCGCCGCTGCATTTAGTGGATTTGTTGTGCTCCTGGGTGTAACTGTGATCGGAAAATATTTATATTATAAGTGCTTTGCATATTGTATGTTTTTATATACCGATTTACTGTGAATAATTCCATTTTTAATCACAATTTTGTAAAAGCCGCGCACGTGTTGCTAGTTGTTGTTTACGTTTTTACAAGACGAAGCATCGATGCTTCTGCCGATATTTGTAGGAAGCGGTCATCGATGTTTTATGTGATATATCGATATATTTCAAATGCGGCGAAAAATAGCGCGAACATTTAAATTTCATGCAAAACAGAGGGAATCTTCCAATCATCAGTTGCGACTGAGGGCTATTAATATTAACATATGACATTTGCATTGTATTTAATAAGTAAATATAATAATTATAACCGATTTGACAACGGAAATACATATGCTAATCCCTGGGGGTTTTTACTTAGCATCATCCCACGGTTGACGTCTTTAATGCGTTGATGCGTGCACAAAAGTGTCGCGACTTTAGGGTCTTTTTGCAAAGTTATGATTCATTTAATCTGGCTTCCACGATCAGTTGGCTCCACGTGAGGAAAAAACCGCAAACTTTACGTCTCTAGGTAAACAAATAACAGTTAATTGGGTAAACAGAAAAACCTGTTACTGCGTTTCGCACTGTTGGAGAAGACACAGCGAAACTAATAATCATTTATCGGTGCAGCTGCTTAAAAAATAGAATTCCAATTTTATGTTAATCGGAGAAATTTTATGATTTTTTGATTGTGATAATTTTCTACTTGATGCAATGCGGTTGCTTCTGTTAGTGCTAATCAGACCTAATGATGTTTTAATTAAACAGGTTGCTGTCCCTACATGAACAATCGAAAGACAATCTAAAAATATGAAATGCTGAAATATGTATATTGCGGATGTAAGAAAGCCCTCTTTGCAAGCATAAAGGCCAACCAATATAAAATTCATAAAATCGTGCGTTGAGGTCTTTGGTCTTTTCTTTCGTTTGGACATGCCAAGTTAATTTATTTTGGGAGATGACCAGCCTCAGGCATGTTATTATTTACTAGCAAAGCTCTGCAGAATCAGGATGCATGATTAATGGATTGTCTTTCTTTATTGAATTGCTGTTTTTTGTTTTGGTTGTCTGTTGTAACTGATAAGAAAATTCGCGGGTATTCTGCTATCTCTGCACTGAAGGAAGTCTCTTGATTGAATTGCTTTTCAAAATGTTCTTAATGGGCGTATGCATGTTTTCACTCACTCTCTCTCACTTTCGCTCTCTCATTCTATTTTTCTCTTCTGTGGTCTACATATTTCTTATCTTTGCCACATATTGGTAGCTACACGTGTTTAAACAAAAAATTTGCAATTTGCAATTGTCTCGAATGGGAGTCAAAAAATAATAATAAATGAAAACTGAGTTTCACGTGAAATCGTATTCATTGCGGAAAATTTCATTAGATTATTTATTAATCTGTTGCCTAATGCATATTCAAAATGCATCTAAATATACGACGGGTCATTGAAATAAATTAAAATAAATGAATTATATTTATTATATAACGCGACTGCATGCAAAAAATTAAAAAGAAATAAAAGCCTGATGGTGACCAATATAATTATCTTTCCTATGGCAATAATCGTAACTCGTGAATTGCGTGAATCGTCATAACGGGGAATTTCTCACATCGAACCCCATCCATAAGCCAGACAGTCCAGCAAACTCCAAATGACGTCTCTCGTGATCACTACAATCATATTCATATCAGCCAGAACACTAACAACAGCAACAACGATAACAACAACAACAACAACAATCACAGCTCACCTGTTTGGAAGCTGCTGCTGCTGCTGCTGCTGTTTCTTCTGCTGAGCAGAACTCGTTCGGAGGTGAGTTGTTGTGCTTCGCTTTGCGTTGCTTTGCTTTGCGGTTCTCATTGAGTGCGTTTTGCTTTAAAAACGCTAGGATCCAAAGCGGTAGCGTTCATTTGCCAGCGTTTCGCGACGAGCTCAAAACGCTCGGTTAATACTCGCTAAATCGCAAAACTCGCGAAAAGTGCCAACAATAATCAAGAAGTCAACGAGAATAGTTTTCATCGCTGAAGTTACTTGAAGTTGTGCAAAGTGTCGCCATAAAAAAAGGATTAAGTGCAGTGTGATAAGGGATATTGTGAATATATATATATATATATATATTAGTTTTATTTATTTAACATGTGGCATATGCTATTGAAAATTGCGCTGCTGTCGCTGGCGCTGGAGCAGAGTAGACGCTGTGAAGCTGCCTCGTAAGTGTACTAAATGTCCAAAAATTTGTTCAAGATTTGTTATGGTCGATAGCACCAAATCGAATAAGTTAACCGAGTTGACAAATGCCTTGAGTTGCCAAGATTAGCTATAGCTGGATGATAATGCCAAGGCCTATTAGAATACGTATTTCTTTCAGCCGTTATGGATCAGTTTGACCTTCAATTATCGAAAGCTGCATTTCTGTAAAATCCATATAATTTCATTAAATGCAATTGTATAAAACTAAATTGAATTAAGACTTTTGTCGCACGCTATTTATTTTTGATTTGTATACAAGACATATTGCATCACAACTGGCTTTCGGCTATTTTCAAATTTTAAACAATTAGGACCAACTTTTAACACTTGACGCAATTTGAACTTTATTTTTGACATTTTTATTGATTTTTGTTTTCCCTTCACACACAGCACCTATAACAATCCGACGAGCAATGCACGTAATTTTCCCAGTGACTTCATGTGGGGCGTCGGTTCCTCGTCCTATCAAATTGAGGGGGGCTGGAATGCGGATGATAAGGGCGAGTCCATTTGGGACTTTCTCACACACAAAAATCCCGAAAAGATTGCCGATCAATCCAATGGCGATATATCAGCAGATAGCTATCATCAGGTAAGCAATTAATACTATTATTTGTAATGAGACCGGATCTCCAGTTGTCCAGTTCCATTGTTGTCGCACACACGCGCCCACTTAAATTTCTTTGGAACAAAATATAGACGCTGAACTAATCATTAATTATTTGCATACAGTCCATTAATCACCGTCATAGATATTTATTTAATAATGTGCTGAAAACAGATCTCTCCTCAAACATGATAGTAGCAACAGGTGTTTCTTTGGGTCTTCGATTCAGAATTTATTCGTTTTTCCAATAGCTAAAATAGAGGCAGAGAAACAAATGCTAAAAAAAACTAAACTATGCAAATAATAACTGTCGCTAAGTCTTGACTGATGGCCTGCACTTGTGTCAATTTTGTCAGCTGTGTTTTTGAGCCAAGTGTGTGCTACTTGTCGTATGTACTTACTTGTCAAATTACCATTAACAACTTTGGCTAATGATTTCGAACTGTGTTGCTACCATGATTTTACGACTATTGACTGTGAATAATTGTTGCGTCTAACAGATTACACATCTCAATTGAGTAATCAATTGGTTTTATTATGAATAAGACAAGCAAATCATAATAAACATTAATAAAAAAATTGCTTTAAATTTTAGTGACTTTTAAGCAAAATCATAAAAACTATGAGAAGGTTATTGAAAGGATTTTATAGATCAGGCCTAGAACTAAAAGTAATTTTCACAGTATATTACTCCGAAATCTTGATAATATCTTTAAAATGAGAAGAAAGAAAGGAATTCAACGATATAAGTCATTTATTCGATTTCAGAACAACGTTTTTTTTTTTTAATAAATAAACACACTTTTATTTAAAAAACTATTTCAATAATATACTAAAGATAAACAACTAAATAACTAACAAAGTATAATGCTTCAAACTAGTCTCTCAAGTTGTCAACAACCCACTTGGTTAACCCATGACACCCACTGAAATCCATAGAATATTGTCAGAAAGCAAAATCCTTGAGAGCCCCAAGTTTTTGAGGTTATTTTTCGTGAACAGGTCAAAAGAACTTGCAACATTGTAACATTTTAAAGTTATTTAACAAAAAAATACATAAAACTGCCACGCAAATTGCTGCACCAAATTGCTATACCAACTAACAGGTAGTATTTATAATAATATAGAGCTCGCTCAATTATATCCCAAAGTGTAATTTGATGCCAATTGATTAATGACCAATTAATTGTAGGCAACAATGTCACTGGCTATGTTATCGCATAGTTGTTTGTTGATTAATTCACTTAGCATAAAATATTCTTAGAATATCGTATTTACGTAATTCGCTAATAAATCGACTACAAGACAACTGCATCAAAATTTAGATACATATTGATCTGTCCGCAGGTGTTTAGCTAATGGATCTAAGCTAGTGGACGCCCCCATATCGAAGGCACACTTAGTGTCGGCATCGATCAGATTCGTAGGCCAACAACTATAGCGTGTCGGATTAACCATTTGAAATGATTCTAAAAAAAAACAAACAAACAAACAAGCCCCTGTCTTGACACTGGCCGATGTGTGTGGAGTTATTGAATTTGAGGGCAACTGGTTGTTAGCAAATACTTTACATTCTTTTGTCGCATATCTGATGTTGAATTGTGTTTTATTGATTTTTGCAGTGGCGACGCGATGTCCAAATGGTTAGGGAACTGCATGTGACTTCGTATCGTTTCTCGATGTCCTGGTCTAGGATCATGCCCGGTGGCTATATGAATCATGTGAGCACCGCTGGCATCAAGTACTACAGCAATCTGATTGATGAGCTTCTCAAGTATAATATCACGCCAATGGTTACCATGTATCATTGGGATATACCGCAGCGGCTGCAGGAGCTGGGCGGTTGGACAAATCCAGAGATAATACCACTGTTCAAGGATTATGCACGCCTAGTGCTGGAGATGTATGGCGATCGTGTCAAACTGTGGACCACAATCAACGAACCGTGGCATGTGTGCGAGCATGGTTATGGTGTCGATTATATGGCACCCTCTTATAACTTCCCAGGCATCCCGGCCTATCTGTGTGGTCACAATCTGCTCAAGGCGCACGCGGAGGTGGTGCACATGTATCGGGAACAGTTCCAGCAGCGACAGGGTGGTCGCATTGGCATCACAGTGGACACCTCGTGGCCGGAGCCAAAGAATCCCAATAGCGCCGAGGATCGTGAGGCATCCGAGCGGGCAATGCAGTTCTATATTGGCTGGTTTGCACATCCCATCTTCTCGAAGCATGGCAACTATCCTAAGGTGATGATCGAACGCATCAGGAACTTGAGCAAGCAACAGGGCTTTGGATCACGTTCACGTCTGCCCGAGTTCACAACGGAGGAGATTCGTCGCATTAAAGGCACCTCCGATTTCTTTGGCATCAACTCATACACCAGCAATCTAGTGACTCCAAATGGACATAATAACACTGGCAAGTTTCCGATACCGTCGTTCAATCACGACATGGGCGTCGTCGAAAGCCAAGCTGACGTGGACTGGCCCGGCTCGGGTTCAGTGTGGCTAAAGGTAAGTCATATTTATATTATACAATCCAGAATTAATTGTTGGAACAGTCACGAGCGAACTCGCTAATTAACTGGGATGAGCTAATACTCCAGCTAGGGCTTGGGGGACTTATGGGATTGAGAGGGGTACAAACCGCAATTCGATTTATGTCGGAAGCTTTGGCAGTAAGTGAATAATGACGAGCTGTTTTACTGTTATCAAACGTGAGAGGGTGGCACAAACTACTTAGCCAAGATTAAACCGACAGAAGTCACTTTTTTGGGGATGACGCAGCTTAAATGCTCTTTGTTTAAAGAAAAAATACTTAATCGAAATCATGACATGCTGAAAGGGGCTGGGTTAAGATATTAACAGAAACAAAAAGTTTATGTTTAGCACAAATCAATTTTACCCCATAATCGTGCTTTAGATTATAAATATATCCTTCAAATTGTTGCACATTTCTTAAGAAAACTATGAAACCCTCAGAAAGGGTATACAAATGGGGGTGACTCAGCCACAAAAGGGGGCTGAGCGTAATTGGCTTTACACTGAGGGTTGTGCTGGGCAGGTGTTAGTTCAATGAACCCCCAAAGCAGTTTTCCCTTGTTGCTCAATTCTCAACTGGCTTGTTCCCTTTGCAGGTGTATCCCAAGGGCATGTACAATTTGCTGATGTGGATTCATCGCGAGTATAACGGACCCGAGATAATTATCACGGAGAACGGTGTTAGTGATCGTGGCGGTTTGGAGGATTACGCTCGTGTGGACTACCTTAATTTATACTTGTCGGCCGTGCTGGATGCAATGGAGGATGGTGCCAATGTGAAGGGCTATATTACCTGGAGCTTAATGGATAGCTTTGAGTGGAAGGCTGGCTACACGGAGAAATTTGGTCTCTACCATGTTGACTTCAGTTCACCAGAGCGCACACGTACGCCCAAGGTCTCGGCAAGAGTGTTTGCCAACATCTGCAAGACGAATACCATCGACTGGAGCTTTCGTCCCAAACTGGACGAGGAGCAGCTCGTCGCCTCAGCTCGCCTGCCCGCGGAGGAGGCGGCGGAGAATGGAGGAGCAAGACTAAAGTGGAGTCTGGCACTGCTACTGAGCGTTGTGCTGGCGTGGCATTGCTAGAGAATCATCTCTGCCATATGCACACAAATCGCTCTTTCTACATATTGTTGCAAAGTATTCTTTACTCATAGTCCCTAAGATTGCCTTATTGAAATTATTGTGTACATATTTTGTAAAACGTATTTAAGAAACATGATAAAAATAACAAATCAAAATGAATAAAAACAAATGTTGTGATATTTGCGATGTAATGAATTCTAATGATGATTTGATTTCATTTTTTTGACTAAACTGGAAAGAAGGGGGAAGAGAATCGACGCGGAATAAGATAACAAAATGAAATTAAGATCAAAAATAACGGAATTTCTATAAATGATTGCGGTCTATTTAATCCCCTGAGACACATTAATTCTTATTTAATGTAATATTGACAAGGAGACCTTTCATATCAAGCCTAATGTTTGAATTACTTAAAGAGTGCTAAGAACTTTGGCGCATTCAAGGACAAACAGACGACTTCTCCTCCGTATTGACTATAAATAAATTCGTAAACCCGTTCACAGGTACGTTTGTGGTCAAGTGATTGTTGACAAGTTAAAAGCAAGTTATTTGCTAGGAGCGGAAACATAATCCGATTAACTTTTCCATATCAAAAGTCAAAGACATTAACACTTGGCTCATTAAGCAGTTAGCAGTTAGAATCGAGAGTGTCTCAAAAATGTTTCCGCAACTGAATCAAAATCAGAGTCAAAATGTAAATTGGCCAGCCTTTTGTCTGGATGTCGAACAAAAGACACTTGTGCTCGAAGCGTTTGAGCATTAACTATTATCCACAGCACAATGAGCCCGGATCATTGCTTATGTAATGCCATAGATAGCCCAGCTGCTTCACGGATCGCAACAATTTAATTGTAGGGGCGGCAAGAACTTATGTCATGAACCTGAATAATAAAACACATTTTAGCAATTGATTAAATCATTGTTGGCGTGCTTACTTATGCATATGAAGGCATATTGTCGAAATGCTCACTGATCCCGAGATCGAGTTCTGGGTTAGTTCTCCTCTACAATACAATACATACATACATATATATATATATATATATATATATAAATAAATATATATGTATGCATATCTACGAATGTCAGATCCGCTTCCAGCAGTCGACAGATCAAACAGAATTCAAATATGAGACTGTTTGTTTTGTTTGGTATTTGTTGCTTTTTACTTTCAAAAGCGTTTTCAAGTAACCAGAAGTAGAACAAATGTTTGAGGCGGAACCACAACCAGTTGCCTTTCATTTGGGACAATGCCCACAGTATTTAGCTTCTTCTATTCTTTTTATTTTATTTATATTCATTCTAATATACATTTACGTGTTTCGGTGCTTGAAATTACACGAAAAACTGGGCATAAAATAAAATCCAATGCCTTTTGATCAACTACAACTAAGTTAAATAGGAAAACCATTGACAATGCCAGACGTCAACATTTCTTAGCCAGAGGGGTTGGCGTTGGGTGGGGCGGTGCTGGAGGGTGGGGAAATCAAAAGGTCTACCCCAGTCTCGGCCTCCAGGTGGTGGCGTGCGCTGCTTGCTGCTGTTGCACCTGTTGTCGAGCGAGAGTCACGAGCGGGCGAGCGAGCGAGCGAAAGGCGCCTGCCATTTACAAATCTAACTACAATTCATTGTAAATGATATATACGTTCGTTTGTTTCGAGTCTGGAGCATTGTGTGTCTGAAGTGTTTACCGCTGCTACAGCTGAGTCGGTGCATGGGCGTCTTTAACCAAAGGGGGTTAACACAACTTGCGGTTGCATTGGGGATTCCAATTTGCAAATCAAAACCTGCTTTCTGGGTAAAGTTTATTATATACTAATAATAGAATACTAAATGGATAGAAAAGTTAAGTTTTGTGAATCTCAATTACTAGTGTCATGTACAACTTTTCACATTTCTATATATTCAAGCAAGTTCAATAAACAAAAATTACGTTCTGCATTTCAAATTACAATACTGATTTCCTAATGACTCAATTGTTTGTTTTTTCCCTCATTATTTATACTTGAATGAATTTAGCTTAACTATAAATTTAAAAATCACTTATTAGAAGCGGTGTTTAACCCATCAAAAATTCCATATTTCAAACTGAAATTAGCAAATAAATAAAGTTTGTATTGACTTTATTGCCTGTAGATAATATACACTAATTAAGATAAATTATAGACCAATGAGTGCAATATTTCAACTTATTTGTTATTCTTAGCAGCAAAGTCAAATAATATATATCTATATATATATATATATGTATAAATAGGCGACACGCAAAGATAACGATTTACAACCAATGCCAAATTGTCAGAATCTCATTAAACTTATCTCTTATCAGCTACCGAAAAGACATTTACCCAACAGTTTTCCGACATTGTTTTTTCGTCTTACACAATGTGGTACTTCAGAACATCCCCCGCTGAGGGACGGCTGTGTGTTGTTTGCAACAGCAGTTGCTTCAAGTCTGCCGCCCAGTTGCAAATAATTCCAGCAACCCCCGAACTGAATTGCGGCACTAAAGTTTATTAAAACAAATGCATATAAAAACACAACACAAACACAACACACTTGATGGGGGACACACAGCAAACAACAGCGAGCGACAACAGGATGAGCCGAGTTGGAAGTTTGCAAACTTTGAATTCTGATGCAATTTAACAATATGCATTACATCAGCCTCCACTTACAGCACGAACTTCTCGCAAAATATATGGAAGTATGTGGCTTACAACAAACGTGGAATAACTAGGAATAAGAATTTCGTCTAGCTCCACTACATAGTTTATTCTGTATTTAATGGGCTTTTTTTTTGTTGTACAAAGTTTGTTTCTAGATTATTTACACAAAAAGACAAATGCTGCGGGCATCAAAAATGTTGTTGTTGATTTTAAACTTTGCCGTTAAGGCGCTGTTATGCTTAACATAGGCGCTACCTATAAAAGTATGCAGCAAAAAGCTTACATTTTATTTGCTTTCTCGACTGAGCCTAAAACTATGCTACATGAAATGATGAAAACTTTGCAAGGAGTTGGGCTCATAGAGATCTGAAAGTAGTACGCCAAATCTGCTGTATTTAATTTTTTTTTGGGTCGTTAACTGCGCAGCTTCACCAGCAGCTGTTTTCTGGGAACGGGATTTTCATATTCACGATGCTGCCTGTCAGGTCACGTGCCTGTTGTTGCCTTGTGGGTGATTGCAGCAGCAGCCATTTATCAAACATTTATAGACTCCATTGCACTTATTGAAAATTAATACGGATTAAATGCCACAATAGTGCAAAAATCAGCACACATGCTGCATGCGACAACAAGAACAACTTTCCCTCTACAACCCGCTGTACAACCCACATCAATGGTTAATGCTAATCCAGCGAACAAGGCATTTTGAGCGCTAGTCAAACATCTGGCCAGCTGGAACGTGCTGTGAACTGAATAACTAGTGGCACTAAAAAAGGATTAAATAACAATAAAATTATCAACTACCGGCTTGCGAATTGCAATAAAAACAACTCACAGAAGGGGGGAAGTGCAGCAGGAAAATAGAAACTGCTGTCCCACAATTTTCTTTCAATAAAGAAAAATGGTTTTTCAATCGCAACAAATACGAAAAATAATAATTGTGTACATTGATTACTATTGTGACTAATTTGATTTAACACCCGAAATGCAATCACAGCAGTTCAACGAATTTTCCATGCGGGTGAAAAACATTCGATTATTATGTGTGTACATATACATAGATATATGTATATATATATAAGATATGACCAGTCGTATTGATTAACCCTTTCTCAATAGCCAATCAAAGATTTAATTGCACAATTTTCAACACTGAAATCGAATAAAGCACTTCCAGCTGTGAATACTCGCCGCTGATTGAAGTATTCTTTCTGTGCAGACGAGACGACTCCAAGCCACTTCGGAAGTGTTGCCCTCATATGACCGTCAATTGTGTCCCCCGCTGCTCCCCCATTCCTCCTTCCACCGACACAGGCAGTGTATTACATTAAAGCACTTAGCGGTAGACGTACCCGTAGCAGCACCCTCCGTAGATACATTTTGGCGATAAGTAGCCCATAAAGTATCTTTCGGCTGCATTTATTGAGTTGTGCTTTTGTCGACTCGTTAAATATTATCCATGTAAATGGAGTTCTCTCTCTCTCTCCCTCTCTGAATCTGAATCGGAATCAGAAGCTGTGTCCCGCAGCAAGTGACGTTTAGTAATTGGCGTGGACAACAAAGCTTGCACTGTTCAACGGATGACATTAGGAAGCCCTGACTTTACGAGCTCTCCCATAAGAGATATCAATGTTCTTAGCATATAAATTGGTTTTGTCATAAATCTTTTGCGAAGTCGGAAAACGAGTATGGGAAATGTTGTAATACACATACGTATGTGAAGCAGATTGCTTGTTGAAAACTAAACTGGATATCAGATCCTTGGACCCGCTGCGCAGGAAAAACTTATTGCAGACAGAATGAGAAACCGGAAATTTTCAATGGAACAATGGGCGGCCTCAATCGTCAGCTGTATTTTGATCGACGCAAAAGCAAGGCCATAAATTAAAATTCAGGCATTCGTTTGGATCTTTGAAAAACAGAAAAAGGTGCCAAGGGTGGCTCACAACAGGATCAAGAACGTGCCAAGATCGAAGGGCAGCTGAAACGTAAAATAACAAGGAGTTCAATGCACCCTGTAAAGAATTTCAATCACAGCAGAGCAGAGTTTGTGTTTGAAATTGTTTACAAAAATATTTACGAAAACGTCGTCAGTGGAGATGGAAGCAGAACAGACCATAGTTTGTTTATTGAGTTTTAAATTGTTTCGAACAATTTTCGTAAGTTAAAATTCAATTTTAGCTCTTCTTCTTACAATTCTTACATTACAAAAGCTCCTGAAAAGAAATATCAATTTAATATAATGAGCGATAGTGGAACTATGTCAAAGATTAACTCTACAGCAAAAATAGAGCAGCTAAACCAGTTCACTTATTTTAAGCTGCACTCACATCCACGAAGAGCGTAATGGAAACCAATTAGCAATTCACAAGACGTGCAACGAGTTGATGGCCAGTTGGCTGCTTTTAATGGCCACTGTCAGAACAAAGATTGCGCAACAAATTGCACAAACGAGCTGTCGTCACCCCTTTTCTGGGCAACACCAACAACAGTTAGAAACGCTGATGAGCAGTGCTACTGCAACTGTACCAAAGTGGAAGCAAACCGAAAAATAGGCAAAGAACAAAAGAGAGAAAAGCAAAAAAAGAAAAACAACCACCAATAGAAGCTGTCGCTGTCTGATGACGACTGTGGCGCCTGCGCAGCTGTTCCAGATCTGTGCTTGCCTGCGAGGAGGCCCCATTTAGGTAACGTCGCGCGCCGCTTTGTCTAAAAATTTCACGCAATGCTCATGTGTGTGTGCCAGTGTGTGTGAGTGTGTTTGTGTGTGTGTGTGTAACTGCTTATTGATCGATCGTCTCGATATCGCCTAGTATATTTTTATTTTTGTTGTTTGTCACTGCCTGAAATGTGCCACCATTGTATTCCTACCCCGCCGGTTGAGGGGGAAGAGCCCGTCGTTCTGCTTAAGGGTTGTTGAATGTTGTTGTTGTTGCATGCACTGCATGCAGTTGCAGTTTTTGGCCCATTGTCGAGGGTAGCTTTCTGTTTTGCAACCCTTAGTTTTGGTAGCGCTGGGAATTCGTCGCTCTGGGTTCGAATTTCGGGGTTTATTAACTGCACATCTTGTCACAAAATTTCCATTATTTGTATATTTTGATGGCAAGAGAAATTCAAGTTCATTGATTTTAGCATGTTTCACTTTTGTTTTTATAGCTTAACTGGCATTTGTTGTCGCAGACTCCGATTAGGCTCAGTGCGCATTAAAAGTGAGTCTTATTTAAGGGTCGATGATTACGAGATGCGATTTGTAAACGATAAACAGTTAGTCTATATAGGCAATATAGGAAATATGAATGGTAGAACATTAAGAGAATGTTTTGATTGTAGTTTAAAGGAAGTTTTAAATTAAAATTTACTTAAATATTTATATAGAATCTTATAAAACCAATATGTACCTTTGATATTCATTGTGCATTGTGCATTAAGAACCGCAATTATAATTAGTTTAATTTCTAATTAGCAAACGAACAGTTAATCGTTAACAGTGATATACCATTTTTAGTCAAACCCACTTAATTGTCTGTTAAGCTAATCTTAAATCTCTTGCAGCAGATTGTTGTTTAATTTCCTTTTTTGTTCGTATTAGCACGCACCTACCACTGTGATTAACGATCGCTAATTTGTCTGACTACCATTTCAGGGCCCATTATCATTCTTGGGCGATCTCACGCACTGCCACTGAACGTTTGAGCCTCCCAGTTGCCGACTCTCTCTCTCTGGCACATTCTCGCATCTGCGAAACATGCAACGGTTAATTGTTTTTCATTTGTAGTTGTTGGTATGGGTCATTTATGGCCCAGTCACCGCCCACTGAGCGGCAGACTGCAGACTCTGGTGTTAATTTATGGCGCTGTTTTAGTTGGCCAAGGTAGAGAAGTGCCCCCTGTCCCTATATCAAAATGATATATGTGCATATATTGCTAGAACGGGCAGACATATCACACTTGCCAGCTGACAACAGATCGGATCGGAGGCGAGTTCAAGTCGAGCTTTGTTGTGTCGGCGAGCAGACCAACCCATTGTCGTCATTATCGTCATTGTAGTCACATTATTAGATGCGCATCGTTGACCAAATTAATTGTCGCAACTCACTCGTTTGGCTCATTGAACACACGGCTACGTTGCCGCCAAAGCGGGGGCGACACCGATGAATGCAGCCGGGGGCAAATGCAGCATGCATTACACATTACGACTGCTGTGCCTCATAATGATCGGTTACGTGGTCATTAATGAGAGCTGCTCGAGGCGATGTCTATCGCGCAGTTTGCTTGTCTTTTATTTCGGGCGTGTTCTATGGGTTTGTTTGACACTTACATAAAACTACAGTGGTTACAGTAGTCACTCACAAGTGAGAACCTTTTGACACAAAAATAGCAAAATGGCCTTTTGTGTTTAGTTGGAAGTAAATAGAAATGTTGTCAAAAATAATACTACTTTTAAAAATATTACTCAGTTGCAAATCATTTAAACTTGGCCTATTAGACGCAACCAATTTGGTAGTCAGTTTGAATCAATAATAATAATTAAAAGTATCTCAATGAAGAAGTTAATGATTATTATATTATAATTTTATAAATAGCATTTTGATTATCTTGGTCTCAGAGAGTTTATAAAATTACCATTATCTAGAATATAAATATCAAAAATATAAGTTTTAAATTTCAAAATTGTTATGCTAATATTAAAAGCTTTTTGTACTGTTTCTATTCGAAACATTTTTGAAAATGGATTGAATTATATATTTTAAGTCCACTGATTCCAGTTTCTGAAAGATCACTGTACAGTGTTCTAATCGCAGACAAGCTGACAGACAGAGTGACAGACTGACAAAGATTGGACAGTCTGACATGGTTCTGGGCTAACGCGTTTCTACTGTTCTAAATTTTCTTTATGGGCTATAGTACTTTATAGCCGGAAACTCTAATTGTTGCTGTTGAGGTTTTTCTTTTAGGTTTTTTTGTTTCTTTTTTTTTTTGTGGTGGGGTTAAAGTGGTTTATGTTTCCAAGCATGTGAGTCACATAAATTTATTTGTGGCTTACCTGCATGTGCAGCAAATGTGCAATTATGAGAGAAAATGGCAGCAGAGCGTGCGCTGTCTCTCACTCTCTTCCACACAAACTTTCGCGTGAGAGTGTGAGAGACTCTCTCTATCTGTGTTGACTGGAAGCCGGCTGCATGTCCAGGCCACTACAAACAAAAACATTCCAACAAGGATCGACAACCTGCAGCGGGCGCATGCTATTTATTTTCTTCTTTTTTTTTGGGGTGGCATTCGTATCGATTTTCTAGTGCTGTGCAGCAACAGAGAAGGAGGATGGGAAGGAGTCGCCCCTTCGGCCACTGAGCCATTGGGGTAGTCTCAAGTTCGTCTGCCAATTATTTGCCGCTTATTAGTGCAGTTCAACTCTAGCTCTGTTCTTGCTCTGCTTTTGGGTGGTGTTGGCAGCACGTGACTTCTTGCGTCTGTCGCCCGAGCGGCGGTCGCTTTGTTTGTATTTGCATAAGTGGATGGGGTGGTGATGGTGGTGATTCGTCCTGCTGCCTGCCTGACTTTGACATGCGGCGCACAGGAACTCAAGTGTCGCCCCCTAATGCTTGGCCATTACAGTGAAGTGCGGACGCAACTGCATTCAATATTCTCCCTCTCTCTCTCTCCATCTCTGTCTCTCTGTGAAATTGTAGACGTGGCCACCCCCTTAAGTAAATCACAGCCAGTCACACACACAGTGGGTGGTTGCCAACTGACCACCAGCATGCGATTTAAGCTCTTTTGTGGCACAAACCAAAAAAACCGGTTTCTAATCCTTTCAGCATGCAAATGCAAAATGCGAATGTTTTTCGCCCCTTATTATTCGCTTGGTCAGCATAAATTCTGCGAATGGGGTTGAAAAAAAGCAGGCGAAAATGGTCAGAGTGGTTCTTGTTGTTGCTGCTGCGAGAACTTTTCAATTAAATTGTTAAAAAACAAATTGTAAATTGTATTATTTTTGCAGCGAACCAAGACAGACACGATCAAGAAGAGCTAAAAACGATTTGCATGCCAATAAAAAAAATACACTCGCTCTCTCTCTCTCTTTCGCTCCCTTTTTTGTTTTGCCTGTGTGGTGTGTATTATTTTGTATGTTGGCTTTATTCGTTTTGTGTTTGGCATCGTTGCAAGTTCTGTTTATTTCGCGTTGCGGGACAAGTGCACAATTGAATTGTTTTACATTTGTATTTGGTTTAACTAAATGCGTGTTTAAAAAATTGCCAAGAGAAGTGCTGTTGTTATAGACAACCAAAGCGAACGGAAATTAATAGAAATAAAAATTTGCAGTTTGTAGTAAAGCGGCATGTGAGTGTGCGTGTGTGTATGTGTGTGTCAAAAGGAGAATAGGAAGAGAGCGAGCGAGCGAGCATCAGCGTTGAGCAGCACAGGTTAGTAAACCAAATTCCAATTAGATTCCAGTTGCTATTATCGATATTAGGCATTGTGGTATCGATACATTTCATTTAGCTTAGATCAGGCAACAGTGGTTATAATTCCCACTTAACGCTGTAAATCAATCGTATCAGCTGCAATTACATAAATACAATACTGCTGCTGCATGAATGGAAATGGCACCAACAAAGAGGGCTGCTTACTAGCGATACCCCATATCAGTGCTGACTACCCCACACAGGGGGAGAACAACAAACACAATTGCGCACACCCCAGTTGAGAGCTTCTGTCTTACTTCACGCTTCCATGGAAACAGCAGCAACTTCAACAGCAGCAGTAAAAGCCAGAAATCAATGCATTATCCTCAGCAACAAAAGCAAACATTTCGCGCTTTGTTCCAGCCAAGAATGAAGAAAAAAAGAAAAGGCCACAATTTGCTTGGGGGCCACAACATGTGTAGAGCTGCTCATCGGGGCCGGGCAATTTTGGGCGCCGGCTGCTCCCACGGGGATGCAATGACAATGCCGCTGACAACGACAATAACAACTCAATGCAATGTCTAAAAACAAAAAGCAAAAAGCATAAAGTTGGCAGTGAAAAATGTCTGTCAAAATCAAATTTACAAGTTGTAATAAAGCGTCCCTCGTTTTATTATTATCGAATATTTGAATGTTATTGCACTCTAATGGCTTGCATATATTTTTTTGTTAATGTTCTGTCAAACTCCCCAAAGTGCCGTTAGTTGGCCTAGTGGGCGGTCTGGCAGCGTTAGATCTTTTTTTCTTATTTGGTTTTTGTTTTTTGTAACCTATGGCAACCCTGCAAGTATGTAACGTTTGTTTGTAATTTAATGAAGTTAGCTACAGCATATAGCAGGCAGTAAATTTCATTACCTGGCAACTTTCTTGGTAAGCAACAAATGAACTCTTCCGAGAATCAAATTTCATGTGCACTTTGCTAACCCCCCACTGGAGTTTCAACGTGGAGCGGTACAAGCGAAAACATCAACAGACCTGGAAAATGGACAGGCAGACAGACAGTCAGACAGATACACAGTCCGACAGACGTCCAACTCATTGTTGTACAATATTTTATTGTGTTTTCTGTACGTTTCTGTTGTTGCTTCTAGTTTTTTGTTTCCCATTTTTTTTATATTTTTTTTTATAGTTGTTGCTGACTCTATCATTGCAATTCATTGCAGTTGCTGGAGGCACTCAAGCGGCGCTGTTGGTAAGCCCCTCTCCAACCCCCCTGCCCACTTCTCTCTCTGGCCAAGTTTTTTTTTTAGGGGGCAACATCTTTCTATCTGTGGCCTCATATCAAGTTAATTGTTAACTGCAGTTGGTAACTGTTTTTAAGTGCGTGTAGAATACGAGCTTAATGAAGTTTTATGCGTTTCTAATGTGCGGCCAATTTGTTATTCTTGATATTTCAATTGTGATACTCTTTTTATCACAATACCTAAAAACAAACTGCAATTGCAATGAACGCTAAGAAATGAAAACTACGAATTGAAAATCGTTATTTTCAATTGTCTCTGAAATTTAAGCTTTCATGTTTTGTTTACTTTTCAATACAGAACACATGAGTCAGACTCAGCTCTAAAATTGAGTTCAAATCTGCTCGCTGCCTTTCTTATTGCTTACTGAGAAATGGTTAATTCTTGAACCCGATGTGATCCTTAAAGTGTCATCTACATCTAGCCAGAATTACTAGTCTGAACTTTTTGTTAGGCAGCATGCAGCAGGCTAATCTAATTATGCGGCCAATTGGACTGGATGTCAAGTGCATGCCACTCAATTTACCATCCAGTCATCATAAAAATGTCGCATACTACTATTACACACAATTTAAAGACTACTACTACTATCCATGTAGCGATCCATTTAGATAGATGCGTGTCGTGTCTTCGCCCCTCTCCTTCCCTCTATGTAGATATACCCTGTATACCCTGCGGCTATTGCTGCATAAATTGACCGGCGGAGTTCGCGTGTCAGTTTGTCAAGTTGTCGCTGGCAGCGCGAAACTTAACATTATTTAATTACAAGAGCAACAAATGCGGCGACAACAATGCCAACAAAATAAACGCGGCAAGAAGTCTCCGTGTCATAAAAAATTATTTTACGCGCGAGCTGCTGAAATAGGGAGTGGAAAATCGGGGGGAAATGTATGTTTGTCGCTGCAACTCCAACTGGTTTTTGTTGTTGTTGTTGTTGTTGTTGCTCTTGTTGGTTCTCGTCGTTGAGCTCCAATTTGCAGCATTATAATTTCGCTTTGAATTACACGCACACGCTATACACATACACACACGACAGCTGAAACAAGAACAGTTCATTGAACTCGCACAAGCAAATGCAACTAGATACAACAACAACAACACCAAAAAGAACAACAACAAGAACAACAACTACAATAGGGATAAGTACAATCATTAGGAGCTTGCATAAAGCGAGCGATTATTTCTTCACTTATTAAATTTTAGCACACTGGCAGCAGCGGTAAAGTACATCATAATCATCATCATCAACGCTGCCCAAGTAGATCGCTAAATCGAACGGCAGCTGCTTTTCTTCTTAGCCAACACTCGATTCACACTTGAGATAGACTGGCAGAGGTGAGCAATTTGGGAGTCATAGGATGAGCAGATTTGGGATTAGCTGCTGTAGTTGAGCTATCTTTACTATGCTATGTTCTTTAGATTAGAATTTTTATAAAGTCAGTTCATTTTAAACAAATTAATGGTTCTGAGAAGTTTCTACTTTTCCTAACATCTACTTGATAGAATCAGAGTTGGGGCATTTTTTCACTGTATTGATCACGGTTACAAATCACGGATCGATTGCTCATCTCTGTGCAGCGCCTGCAGCACTGTCAATACGACCAGCTGCCCATACGTCCATTTGTCCATCCGTCGATCCGTTCGCTAGTCCGGCTGGCTGTGCCGGGCAGCTATTTTACACGCCATTGAGTAACAAATGGGCGCTCCTATGTTTGGATGTTGGAGGCTGGATGCTGGCTGCTGGCTGCTACTTTGTGGCACATGTGTTGAAATGCTGCTGCTGCATACTCACCCCGCCCCCCGCTGCCGTTGCTTGCCCAATGATGTGCATCATCTGCTGCACCACACGTCTCTATCAATTTCGATCGCAAATCTGCAGCTTTCTTGGCGTATTATTTGCGCTCCGTTGAGCGTTGAGCGTTGTTGTTGCTTTCCTTCCTTCTTCTATTGATTGCGGATTAACAGACGCGACGCAGCACAGTTCCTGTTGCCTGCTGCAAGTTGCCAGTTGCCTGGTTGCCTGGTTGTCTGTTTGTTGTACCATGTTGTCTATTGTGGCTCGTTTCCTGCTGCCGCTTTGTTTGGGCCCTGTGGCTCCCTGTTTGTTCGTTTGTGTATGTGTCTGGCCTGTCGTTGTGGCCTCGTTTTGCGCTTCTGCGCTTCCTTTCACAGGGAGACCTGGCAACATCATCATTACCTGTGGGCCAGACCAACAACAACAACAACAACACACAGCGAAAAAAAAGTAAACCATTTTTTTCAGCAGCTGGAAACTTCAACTCTCTTGGAACCGAGAGAGTTCATTCAACTGGCGCCGCCTGTTGAGATTTGTTGCCTCTTTTTGGTTCTTTTTAGCTTGTTGCAAGTTTTGCTTTTGCTTCCTAGTTGAAAGTTTTGTTGACAACTGCGAGACCAAAGTAAGGGCGCTCCAGTTGATGGATGCAGTTATTGTTGTTGTTGTTGCCGTTGCTGTTTACTGTGGATAATTCTGAATTAAAAAGTTGCCTAGCGGGTTATTCTTAATCCCCCCGACCAAAGTACTCCCCCGCCTTGGGGTGAAAATCGTGAGTTTGCTGCTACACTGAAAATGTGCCACGTTGCACTTGTTTTCAGCTGAGGGAATTGCTAAAAAGGAGGTGCAGAGAGAGAGATTGCTTAAAAGTGCTGGCGTTTACCGTTGTCTGCAGATAATTTACTTTTTGCAAGCCGACCAAATGGCAAACTGTGAAAATGGCCCCGAAGTGGCATAAACAAGAGTTCGCTGCCGCTTCGACGACTCTCTTTGAGTTGGTGGGGGGGGGGGGAGGCGGGGGCAAAGCGATGTACAGAGAGCACAGCTGCCTGAGCTGCCCGATGATGTTGCTTATGGTTTATGTAATGGGCCCCAACTAGAAACGTGCACGGCCTGCAACATTAAAGCGTGGAAATGCGGCACACAGACTCGTTGTTATTTGCTGCTGCTGCTGCTGATGTTGCAGTTCGTTGTGGAAAATGCAATTAAATAGCTCGTTGCGGCTGAACGTGGTATAAATATTATCAGCACCTCGGCCATCTCAACTGCTCAGCTACAGATTCAGTTGCAGCTCCAGTCAATCAATTAGGTATATCGCAGCGAATGCTTGTAATTGAAATACCAAATGCCAGATGCCAGATGCTAGACGTCAGACTCGAGGCACTCATTTCATTTTGCCCCTGACCAACTTAAGTGTTTTAATCGTGCTGCGCCTATTTCCAGTTTACGAAGACACAGACTAATCCTAACTTGTACTCAACTCCGGTTGGTTGTGTTAAATCTCCAAGCATTTCTTTATCAATTGTCGTGGGATTTGGCTGGCAGCACTTCTACTTCTTTCATCACTTGCTAATATTTGTGTTGTCAAATTTTCTACCATTTCCCTCCGCCCACGGCTTGAAGAGTTCCCCCCGGTTCCCTCTCTAGTTGCAGACCGCTTGCCATTCATAATTCATATTCCGCCAAGCTCTCATTTAATATGCGGGTTCAGAGCTCTTCTTTTTGCTCATGTTTCGCATGAACGCACCATATAACAAAAATTCTATGCAAATCTTTTTAAATTTTGCAATGCTGTGCTATAAAATACCCTTTACTTGAATATTTGTAGTACTTTTAGAAGCCTATAAGCTGCCAATTTCTAAATCAACAATAGGAGTACTTTCTTTGGGTTCCATTTTCAGCTTCTACTTTTCACTTTTCAAGCTCATTAAACACACGTGAGAATTGAAGCAACGTTGCCCAGCTTGATTAGAGGGTATGTCATAAAAAGACAACAAATCAGCGCACGCAATAAATTTATTTACAATTCATGTGCCCGGCGAATCCTGCCCCCATATTTCATGATGCTTTTCCATACTCTGACTCTAATTTGCATATTCATGAAATCTGACACCCTCTCATGGCCGGGTTGGTCGTCTGCTTGGCCGCCGGCAAGCGGAGGAAGCACTAAGAAAAATTTGAATTTAAATTTGAATTTTTATTTATGTTTCTGTTTAGTGGTGCGCGCGGGCACCAGTCAAAGCTGCCACTTGCCACGCTTACCACTTGGTCTGTTGCCTGTTGGCCTAGGCTTTCGATTAGAGCACGTGCTGTGCTGTGCTCATAATGACGTCATTAGTGCGGAGCTACCTAACTGAAGCACAATAATCCTCGGGCACCGCACGATCATTAATCTGCCACAGAGTCGCCAGCATCCACACTCCTCTCCTTCAATCTACGCTTCCCACTCCTCTGCCCGTCTGCGATGCGATCTTTGACATTTTTATACATTGCACATTTTCCATGTGGCAATTTTGCCAGCAATTTATCCTAATGGAAAGTCCCGAGCCCGATCAGATTTCGCCCCTGAACATGACCGTCGGTTATTGGTGGGTGAATTATGAGCAGCTCGAGCAACTGGCAGCCAAAAGCATTAGCCACAGCCAGAGCCACAAGATGCCACACGATTAGTCTAGCTAGCAAAAAAATTGTTAATGGCCGATGTGGTACGGGCAAATAAATTTGTTCCACTTGCAGGCGAGAGCGGGAGCGCGGATCCATTTTCAGCTACAAGAAAAAGTCGTGAATTTGGCTAGCTGGGTAATTGCTGATAATGCAAGGATCGAGGCAAATTGACTTCCACAACTGACCCACAATCTCTGAACTTGAAGATTGCCTCCACAATGTAGGCTAAATGCCCAGCTGAGATTACTTTGGCAGCGGGAAGTCTTCCCAGTTAACTCCCGCAGCAGCGTTGGCAATTAACAATCATTAAAAACATGGCCAAGGCGTTCTCAAGTGGAACCTGTGTGTGGGGGGGGGGGGGAGGGACGTAGGTAGGTGGAGAGCTCCAACAGCGTGTGACAAAATGCCAGCATTAGGAACAGAAGCGGAATGGAGTTGGCTGAAGTGGGTCGGCTTCAGTCGGCGTCGCTTGACATGCCTCTTGACATTTTCGGGTGCTAATGATGACGTTGAGCCGCGCTTTCAAGCTGGAAATTAACATTCATTTCAAAAATTTGTCATAATTGACCATTTCATTGCTCAGAAATATTTTTGTATTCTGTTTGCTTTTTCCCAGCACTTGAACACTTGACAGTCTTCGTCGGGCGAATTAAATGACGTTTCGGCCAGTTGTCATCGTCATATCATAACCTGTGTCCCAGTCTCAATACATTCCCATACCATCATACCATTCCCATTCCCATTCCCAGATTTCTCTGTGTGTGTGTATGTGTTTTCTTCTTCGACTTTCCGGCTGCCAATTAATGTGGAACTTTTGCTCCTTTGTGTTTGTGTTGCACTGAATTGTGCTGAATATCAACATCCTCACACTTGTGCTCAGCTTTCGTTTTGTTTTCATTTCAATTCCATGGAATTCCTTTGTGGGGGGACGAATCAACAAAAAATTTAATGTTATTTTTAGTCAGCGCAAAATTCTTCACGTGTTGTGTTGGGTTGTGTTGTGCTTGCGTTTTGGTAGCATCAACATCCACATCACCAGCAGCATCTCCATCAACATCAGCAGCACCATCAATCCGGTTGGTCTTCTGCATGATGTCTCTGGGATCTAGGTTCTGATTAGGTAGAAAATTAATTTATGACTTGGATAATGGGATGATGGCAACAAGACCGAAACAATGTGAGACGAAGATTTATGTGTCATAAAATCTATCTTGTCTAGAAACTGTGATCAAATCAGTATCGGAATTGAAAATCGCATTAGTTTGCTCAAATAATGGATTTTTGAAGTTTTGGTAAGGCCTTTCTAGCTTTCCGTCATGTTTTTCTTTTACAGCGAATTCGATAAATGTAGCCACATAAAATTTAAATTTAGAACTAATATAAAGAATTGTGAAGTCATTTTTAGAGGCTTGTCAAAATTGTTCTGATTATTTTTAACAGAAAATAATATATATAATATAAATATAATAAAAGTAGATTTGAAACCTATTAAACTGCTATTTCTGATTCTCCACAGTTGTAGCTTCTGCAACTTCTAATTTCCAAACGATTAGTGTAGTATTTGTTAGATTTTGGACACGCCCCAGCATTTGTAGCTTTCGTGACGTGCTCAACTGTCGCCCACTTCGTGACCAGCCAGCAACAGGTACAGATGCAAAGAGAGAAAAAGACTGACAGTCAGACAGACAGATAGGGGGCTCATCATAAATCGCGTGTGGCTCCTGCGGCTCTTGTTTTTTTATTGTTATTTTTTTTGATTTTTTGCTTGTCGTTGTGACTGCATGACCCGACATGCAGTTCCTGTACTACTCCTCTTTAAACGGTAGCCGCAGACACAACTATTACGATGAATTCGAATGCGAGTACTCGAACTCGACTGCTGCAATATCTTGACTATTTCAGTGATTGATTGATTGCTAGCAGCGTCACTCAGACTGGGATTCGAATGCGGAGCCACTGCTGCCGGTCTCTGTCTGTTGGTTGCTGCTTCTGCTTGCTGCTCCTCCTTCTGGCTTTCAGATCAATCGCAGAAACTGCGCAATTTCAATAATTCACAAAAGGCAACGTCAACGGCAGACCCCAAAGAGTTATAGTCCCCGACATTCAAAATGCAGCGACCCCAAAAGCCTTGCAACAGCAGCAGAAGTCGCAGCAGCTGTTCCTGTTGTTGTTGCCCACTTTTCGCCTTTGATTTTCAGTGCGCGATTAAAATGCGCCTTGGCCAAAAAAGGCAATGATAATTTTTAGCAAGGGGAACGAAACTGAAACGTACACTCCGAAAAAAATCTCAATAAATAAAGTTTTTTCCAAAAATTATAGTTTGCATTTCTTTTTAAAAACGAATTTCTTAAGAATGGAAAATATTTCTAATAAAAATAAAAACAAAAACATCTTTTGTTTGGGATGATCAATTTAGGACAAGACTTTATAATTTTTATATATATTTTATTTTATATAGAAAGTGTTTCCAAGAACATTGAAAACTTTCTAGCTTTCAAAGGGATTTTTTTTTGAGTGTATCGAAGCTGAACCTGAACGCGCTTCCTTCTTCCCATAGAGCACCCCCAATAAAAACAGCAGGCTCTCCTGCTACTCCTCCCTCTCCCCTTGGTTGTCCCTTGGTTTTTAATAAACGCATCGCTGCGCATTCGCACACACCAAACAAATGCCACAGAACAATGAGAAATGTCTAAAAATTGCAATGTATTGCATCCGCTGCTGCATGCCCCAAACTCCCTTTCCTCGAGTTGGGCTGCTGCTTGTTGCACTGCTCCCATTTAAGGCGCAATGATGCGCCGCTCATGCGCATCACGCACATGCCTCGACTTGCAACGACCCGCTCCCCCCTTCCCTTGTCGTTACTGTTTTGTCATCCTTTCTAATCGTCACTGGCAACTCGCGCCAGTCAGTGACAGTGCAACTTGTGCAACTCGCAACCATCCGTTGGGCCAATTGGTGGGCACATTATCAGAGAGTCATCAAAGTAACGTCACGATCCGCCAAAGTCGAAGCACCTTGGGCGGTGCCTAAATGGGACTATGACTGCACTATGTTGCACTACTCCCCATTGTTTTGGGCTCTTCCATTTTCGTAGCACTGCTATCTGCGATGGAAGTTTGTGGCACACATTACTTACTCGCAAAAGTGACTCACTTTAATTCAACTACAATTTTTTTTCTTTTCAGTTACAGCAATACTTTATTATCTGATAACTATTAAGATAAGTCTTGAACCCAGTTTGTCAAATTGAAACAAATTTAGGTTTCGATTTCGATGCTAAAATATAATGTATATAAATTCCGGTAATGCTTTCGATATTCTTTCAATCGGTAATCGATTACGTATTGTTACCTTCATTTTTACGGTAGGTAATGGTCCAACTTACTGTGGAATACTCTGAAAAACTCACAAATTTAAAATCATAGCTCTCGTTTTTGGTTCCGATACTGATTTTCGGGACACATTATATCATATTCTTAAAAAATGTATAAATGCAATTTAGTGTTTCCGATTTTCCGATGCCAGGTCCTATGCTTGAAACTAAATAATTATTTATTTTTAACTTTCGTAAGATTTGCTATGGTCATTTCATCAACAGAATTAACCTGTTTCTCTTAACAGCTTTAAGTGTTCACAAGACGAGCCATAAAAAGATACGTTACAATTTTTTAAGTAATGACAATTATTACACCGTTTCTCAGAACTTGTTAAGAGCACATGTCTGCGGCTTTTAGCTTGAAAAACTTTATGCTCTACAAAGAAAATTTAACACATCTTCGCTTAGCGATAAAGAACTCAATTATTTTACAGTTTGTATATTCATAACTTTAATTAACTAATTCTCTTCTCTCTTCATATAGTCATCATATTATAGGGCATTCACTATATCAACCTGGCCCAAAGAAATCCAGTTGTTTACTTGTGCCTCCCGCTTGTTAGGCACATTTTGCAGTCATGATGGGATTGCTTTTTATTTGGTTGCTGATTTTTTTTTCTGTTTTTTTTTTTATGTTTTTTAGTTCATTCGCTTTCTGCATCATTGCCACATTGATGCAGTTGTTGTTCTTGTTGCTGCTGCTGCTGGTGACATGCAGCTATTTTTAAACGTCGTTGTTGCATCTGCGATTTCAAAAATTGCATGTTGTTGGCCCATTTGTTGTTGTTATTGCACAGTTCTGCTTCTTCTTCTGCTGCTGCGCTTGTTAATTTTGGACAGCTTTGCGCTTGAATTGCCTCTGAACTTGATTTGCTATATATGCAGCTGCACTTCATCCACATTCGATTTGTGTGGGAGTCGCCGAGAGGCAAGCGAGGCAATCAATTCCGCCAAGACACGCCAATTCTGGCAGGCAGCGAGAGAGGGACACAAACACAGAGAGAGCGAGAGAGAGAGAGAAGGAGGCCTTTTAATATTAGCTGTTGCTTTGTCTTTAACTCAGGTGTTGCTTGGCAGTCGGCACATGTGTTGTAACTTGGCTGAACAACGTTTCCGGTCATCAAGCGTCCACTTACGGATGTGTATATATATTCCCTTCAATTCCAAAGGTTGCAACAACAACAGTAACAACAACATCAACAACAGAAACATTTTGTTAGTTTTTTTCTCGCACGCTTCAGCAGTGACAACTTTCAGCTTGCGACTCCAAAAACAGACAGCGAGGCGACAACCCGCTAATGACATTCAACACTTGAGCCCCTGGGAACTGGTCAACTGATATTGTTGCACGTGTTGTGTGTGTGTGTGTGCGTTTCCCTACAAAATTTGCATTTAAATGGGCTCATTGGGCGCTTATTGGAACGGTTCTTTTTGGCCATTAAGACTGATAAGGCGAAGCTGCACATCCGTTCGCAAGTTTCATTGTGGCAACTTCAGCTTTGCAGCCTTCGCACAGCCTCATCCCAACTGCCACAGTCTGAGGCAGGCTTTGCTAAAAAAAAGAGGAAAAAAAAAAACACCCACGCAGAAGTTCATTTGGCAATTTAATTAAATGAGACCACCCGGACAGAGCAGAGTTCTGCTCCACAAGCCGCGCTCCCAAGCAGCATCTGCAGTAATGTGACCCATAATTTCAATTCTTTTTTGCTCCGCAACGCCCACACATCAAAAAATAAGATACATTTGTATCTGCACGCAGCTGGCTGCAATACAAAATCAATTTCCGGCACATTGTCAAGTGCAAATCGTGAAAACGCTGCAGCCAGATACAATAGTATCTGACTGACACTATGCTCAAGTATCTGACGGATGCAAAAAAAAAGTATCTCTGCTGGCAAAGTTCAATAGCACGCGTTGTGCCTTGAGTCGGTTTTTTTTTCATTTTGCTGCTTTTTCGTAATTATTTATCGCTTTTACGGCTGTCCCTCTTGCTCAGCTGTCGGCTCAACGACAATCCGTCAGATACTTTTGTCTGCCCGCGTGGCTCTTAATTTTACGCTGCATCATCAACTGCAACTGCAACTGCCACAGTACAACTGACGTTGCGGCAACTTGATTAGAGCTGCATCATCGTATCTTTGTATCGGATAATGATGATGGAAAACCAATTGTTTCTAGCCGACGTTCATCAACAAATTGGGAAAAGCGCTTAATTATGTCAGACAACTGCTCAGTAACTTGTAACTCAATTGTATCTTAAAGATACTTTGCGCATTGCTGCACTGGCCCGCACACGCTAAGCGGATAATTGTCGTTGCCCCGATGTCATGTTGCAAAATAAAGCAAACAAAACTTTGAAGGGCTTCCTTGAAAATGAAAATGCCGCCCACACACACGCACACACACAGACACAGTTACACTCAAAGTAACACAGATACACAAAGTATCTGCAAGTCAGAGTAGCGCTTTAAGTGCAGCAGCAGCAGCAACAAAAATCGATAAATTGGCATCTAACCGAAAGTATCTAGAGCTATTGTTGTATCTATAGCTCTGCATATGTATCTGTTGTGTGTTTGTGTCTGTTTTGTTCCCATGGTCATGGATATATAGCTAAAGATACACACGCACATCAGCTTGTTAATCAAATCAGCGCAGATTTCGAGATTCGAGCGTATGCATAATGAAACCTGAATAGGACGCGCTTTGTGCATCAATTATGTCGCATTAAAGCCAACCTTTTTTGGGCTGCGCATCATTCGTGGCACAAATTGTAGGAAGTTTCACATTATTTATAAACCAAAAAGAGAGAATAAGGGAGAGAGAGAGACAGATAGCTAAAATGATGCTTTTGTGGCGACAATGTGCTGCTTGCCGCCCACACGCAAAATTGTATGCAACTGGGAGACATTGACTGGAGTTCGCCTGCTGCTTGCTGCATGTCAATGTCAGGCCAAACCCCTGCAGCAGCCGCAACAGGAACAGCAACATCAACTGCAACAGAAAGCAGTAAGTATCTTTCAGACTGCAACTTGCCTCAATTTTCAGTGTGTGTTAATCTGGCGCTGCCTCAATTGAAGCATCGCCCTCCAATCGCACAGCGCACAAAGTGGAGTTGAACTCGTGTCGTGCTTTGGCTCTCGTGACACGAACATAAAAAATTAAATCTGAGGCGAAGCAAGTTGCAGCGAATGTTTCTAAGATTCAATTTAATTAAATTTATTTCACTTTTTTAAGTGACACTTAAGTGTCATTCTTTGGCTCTCATGACTCGAACACACACATAAAACGATAGTTAAAAATCCTAAGAATGATTGCCAAGTCAACTTGCTATGTTTTCATAAGCTTTACATTAAGTTAAACACATTTTACATTAAGTTAAAGATTATTAATATTTATATATTATATATTTATATAAAGATTATTCCTATTTATATAAATAAATTAATGTTATTATGTTGTAAAGTAAAGACTCAGCACGCGATCATCTCTAAGGCCAAGTACAGTTTGCCCCATGGCTCCAAGTGGGTGTTTGCAACACTTTAAAAACGTTGCAGCGACAGTGTTGCATCTGCCACAGCCCCAACGGCATCATCATCATCATCCGCATCAGCATCAGCATGATCATCAGCATGTCCAGAGCTGCAGCTGCAGCTGAATTGTCAATTATTAACCGTTGTCAAGTTGCTTTCGCACTTTGGAGGCGACTCCAGTCTTCAGTCAGTCTGTCTGTCGTTGTAGGTAACTGCCAAAGCAGCAGTTGTTGTTTGTTGTTGTTCTTCTATTGTCTGTCTTTCTCTCTGTGATTCTTTCCACTCACTTGAGTGTGCGCGCACACACTCACATATATGTGTGTGTGTGTGTGTGTGTGTGGACAATTGTTATACAATTTTAAGTAAGTTTTAATGGTCTTTGTCGCGCCTGTTGTTTGTCTCTTTGCACACAGATCACAGCGAGAGCCATTCACGAACATCATTTTCATCGCTTTTCCCTGCGAGAGCCTCTTAAGGCAACTCTCCTCTACTGCTCACCCCCTCTCCTGACTCTTGAGACTCTTGGTCTTTTGTTGCAAGTACTTGCAGCTGTAAGTTGCTCGATCTTTGCCCAGACATTGAACCGATAAACAATGCTGCCTGTTTTGATTGCAGCCATTTGGCCACACATTGACCCCTATGCGGCTGTAGAAAGCGCAACTCTGCTACACTTAGAAAAAAGTCGCTTTAAATCGTTGTAAATCGGCATACTTTTGGTGCTGAGGGTTTTCTAAAAAGAGGATTTTCATTTCAACAAATATTTTTCTTGATAATATAAAATATTTATAAAAAGAAAAACGTCGCATTTTTAGAATTGTTATTTCAAAAATAAAAAAAAATTGTTTTTAGGTGTATTTTTTTTAGAGTGTAGGGAAAGTCTAGAAAACTACTACTTGTGCATGCTTGGTAAGTGGACATTAAGTTATCATTTAACAATTGTTTTTTGCATGTATAGATAATTGTACTCAATTTCACCCTTTTGCCGTGTGCTGTTTTTGCAGGCGGTGCTTAACCTCAGTTCCAAGGAACACTTAAGCTTCTGGTCTCATGTTTGATGTGGCAAGCAAGCAGGCAACATGAAACTCCAAGCAACCACAAAATGTGTCCACATTCTGTCCATGTCCTTTGGCTCAGTAAATAAAACAGTTACTTTTATGTGTGTGGCCAGCCACAACTGGGCGAGTGGTAGAGTGGGTGTATGTATGGTAGGTGTACCCTACTATTATGCTGTACATAAAAACTACCGCAGGACATTTTGTATAAAGGTTTTATGATGTGGAAATGCTTGCCAAAAAGTTTTTATGCTTTGAAGTTTACGCTGATTTTTGTAGTTGCGCTTTTTTATGGCCTACTTTAAGGCGCTTAAGCCAGGAATCACTTACGGCTGCAACAAAGAGACAAAAACACACCCAAAAAAGAAAAAAGAAGAAAAGCCATATAATTGAGCTTGAACATTAAGCGGCTTTCGGTTTTTATTTATTTTTTGTTAACAGCAATGCTCTCTAGAAAAAGGGGGCAGAATTTGTAGATTGAATTACGAGAGAGGAGAGAGGGGCGTAGAGGGGAGGACTCAACTCAAAGTGACTCAATGGCAATAAGAATACCTATAAGAACGGCAATTTTAATGCACTTCCTGTTACCCACGCGAGTCTGATCCAAATTTAAATTAAACATGAACTTGTTAATTACCAAACACAACCCACATCCTGACAACAACAGCAACATGCCATGCCACATGTGCCTCACCTTCGCTTCCTTGCCGCTGGGCACGCCCCCGTTGCGGCATTTGGCGGGTTTCCTCGATCCTCTCGATCTGTATGCCCAAAAATTACGTGACAGGCATACGTCATTTTGTCGAACTCTGCGTAACTCGATACGCATTTCATGTCACGTTCACCTTTATCGAGCAACATTTGTGGCACATAGCGGTGCATTCTGTGTGCTGCAGCTGCCACAAACAATTTTCAAATTAAATGCTTCAGTAGCCACTAACTGTCGACTATTTTAAGCACTTGGATAGGGAAAACCCCTATTTGCTGACGAGCTAAACTAGGCGTGGATCTTGTCAACATGTGGGCTAATAGGGCAGGGATGGGGGGTGGTAGGAGCTGACTGGATTTGTAATGGTTAGTAAAGAAATTAAAAACTTTAATTACGGAACAAATCAAAATTTATGCGTTAATCTGACACTTTTTGATGGATTCGAGGAGTTGACTTTAAGCTGAAATCTGCATTAATCAAGCTAAACCGCTTACAATTCCCAAACAGTTAAAGCGACTGCTTACTACTTCAGGCTGTCGATGCTGTATCCCCTCTCCTTACTTTTCCTCTCTTTCTCTCTCTCTCTCTCTCTCTCATCACTTTCGCCACGCATCACAAGTTGACATGAAAAATGGCAAGGCAACAACAATCACAAAGTAATAACAAATAAAAAGTTATATTTGCTCTCAGGGGTAGGCAATAGACACAAGAAAGGGGTTAAAAGAAGGAAGTGGGGACGGGGGGTTGGTTAAGTTATTATGACGCATCAATTGCGTGATTTACATAGGCAGACAGATGTTTAGCTTGGGCCTCAGCATCCTCAGCGTCAACACTTGTGCCATTTTCGAGGTGAATTTCCAAACGGAATCCCAATGAACTGTCAGCCAAGCAACAAAATAACCGCTTGCCCCGCAACCATTTACTGTACTGCGTACAATGTATTTTGCATTTACTGTACAACAAAAAAACAAAAATGAATAAAATGAAAACAAAAAAAGAAAACCTCAACGAAGCCGTCGCCATGTGCCACATGTTCTTGTTGTTGTGTTTGCCATGCACAATCCCTGCTGCAGGGCGCGAGACAAATAGAAAAAAAAAGCGAGAGACCGGGAAAGACAAATGCAGAGTGGAGAGAGAGCGAGCGAGAAGGAGAGAGAGAGACGAGTGCGATGAGCGCCCGGCTGCTTTCATGCGATGGGCAACCCCTATGCTGGCGGCAGTTTTCAGTTTCTGTTGTGCATTGCCTGCCTGTCTTTCCAGTGAGCGAGCGCCAAGCGGGAGAGAGAGCGCACAAAAGAGAGCCCAGAGCAGAGCGCACACTTCCAGTTGTTTGCTAAAGATTTTCATTTGGTGCTGTGCATGGAAGCGAATGCTGCTGGTCGCCAGTTTGAGCCACGCTCTGCTAGACGCCGCACGCTTTCGGTTCCTCTGCTTCAGTTGACGCGCACGCGACGAGCACTTTTCCAGCTCTCCACTCAATATCCCTTCTCATCAAACACACAAGCAAGCAAACAAAAAAATAAACTACAACCGGCCTTGTGTAGAATATCTTTTTCTATTCCCATTTGCCAGGATAAGTGTCAAAATAAATGTGAAAAAGAAAATCAAAAACAAAGGCAAATAATTGTGTGCAAATTGGTTACATTTTGTTTTTGCTGTTCTGTACTGAGCCAGCAATCTGTGCATGTTATACACACCCAAGTGTCCTGCAGGACTCGCCATCGGATTTTGTGCATTTATCACATATGCTTTATGCTGCACACTCGGATTATCCACATTTGCCATATTTTGCCATAGATTTGTCTAACCTGAAACAAGTAAGCAACTCTAAATTCATTTATTTTCACAGCAAAAGTCTTGTTTTAAGATTAAATAATTTTTTAAAAAAATATCATGATAAACATAAACAGATTTCTGTTAAACATTGAGGTCAAGCAAGTTAAATATTTAATTTGCAATGTGAGTTTTTTGCGTAGTTGGATTATTAAAATTTTTCATATTGTATATCAATTTAAAATTGAAAATTAATTAATTTACCTAGCACCTCCTTCCTGCCCTACTTGCTTATAGCCATCTTAAAATAATTGAGAAAATCTTTTATAGAAGTTAAGGTGGAGGAAGTTAATTTAAATATTTCAATTGGAAAGTGAAGTTTTTGCGCATTTAGATTATTCGAATTTTCAACAATTCATTTCAGCTTAAACGTTTCTTCGCACCTCTCCCCCTTTCCCCTTATAATACCCTAAGCATCTTCAAACTAATAGCTCGTGTCATTGCTTCCCCCACAATAATTTCTCCCTTCGCACATACAAAGTGAAATCCCTTAATTTTCCGGCTGGTTTCGAGAACATTTCCATTAGCAGCGTATTAATCACAGTTGTGAGTGTGTGGAGAGAAAATGCATACGAAATCCTTTTGAAAATTTCATAAATATATTGCGCGTTAAACCCACTAAATGTCATTAAATATTTGAATCTATCTATCAGGCATCAGATCCCCTCGATAAAAATAAGCTCATATTTCTTATTGCCCCTTTTTTTTGTGCTGGTGGCATTGGCCAAAAATAGCTGTGTAGGCCTCATTAATATGCAAGCCAGCAAAATATATTCCGAATGGAAATGGAGATGGTAAACAAAATTGGAATTTGGACCCAAAGCCTCCAGCTCGACAATAATTCAATAATAAATTAATAGGCGCTGTGGTAATTAAGAAAGCGAGGCAGTTTCCAGGCAGCTGCGCAGCAAAGAAAACAATGAAAATGACTTCCGGGAATCATCAGAGAGAAAACACACAATCAACAACAAAAAGAAGAAAAAAACAACAAAAATCAAAGCAAAGTTCGTGAAAATTACATAAAGAAGACTTGACAGCTTTGGGGGGAAAAACTGAAAGCGGCAACATTTGCATTCAAGATTTATTGGTCCGCGACTGTTCCAGTGTGGAGCATCTTTATTCCCCCAACTCCGCCCCCAACTATTACCTATCAGCACCCACCCCGCTTTGGCCCAATTGTTTTGCCAGCTTTCAAAGACAAAAGCCGCTTTCAGTTTTTCATTGCCTAGTTTTTTTTCTTCTTCATGTTTTTCCATTTTCACTGCGTAATCAAAAGTTGCTTTAAATTCAATTGAAATTTCTTATGTAATGGGCGGTTGCTAGGTGGAAGGGGCGTAGCAGAGGGTCCCCCATATTTGTTGGGGCGGCACGGCTGCTTTCACCACACAACTGTAAACAACAATTAGAGACTTTAATTTTCCACGGCTGGCAAAAGGTTTTGATGTCACTCATTTTGGGGGGTAAAAACCTAAACAACATATTTTCAACACTTTTCACTCCAAGATAAACAAACGTGCCACACTGCCTGCCCCATTCCCCCCTCCCTATTCAACATACTGCTTTTCATGGGATCACGGTCAAATGTTTAATTTCAATTGACTTTTCCTGCTCGGTAAATCCATCATCGATCTACAATGTTGCGCAGATCGCAATCACCTCCACCTCCCCCCTTCCTCCCTCTCCAAACACCCCACTCGTCGACTCCTCTATTGACACTGACTAATGAGGCAAGCATTGGAAAACAACTCATAAATTTCAGTGTCCCAACTGTTGACATACAAAGTAAACAGTAAAAAGGAAATACGTAAAAAATAACAAAACAAAACTGGCTCCTAACTCAAAAACCAAACCAGCACACACACGCACAACACACACCCGCACAAACTACACTCAGAAACTTCCATTTTGAATGTCCTGTGGTGCCGTTCAATTCGAGTTTTCCCTTTGTGCTACTCGCTTATCTGGTTGAGGCAATCTTTGCCTTATCGTTGGCTCATAAAAAAAAACCCAACTAACGCATCCTTGACAATTATAGAGTGTGTGTGTGAGTGCGAGCGAGATTGAGCGATGCTTAGAAATCTGAAACGATATCTTTTGTTTGCTTGAAATGCGCAATAAAAACTTACATTGATCCGTTATATATGTATGTACATGTGTGTAGATAAGCGAAGCGAAACACTTACTTTATGTTGAAACTGAAACTGAAGAGAGTTCGACTACAAAATACCCTACAATTGATATTGCTTAGTATTACTGGTTATTATTATTAGCAATTATTCAATTTATTAAATCATAATCAATAATATTGATATTTTCTAGTCTCGAATATGAAATAATGGTATGCTTATATTTGGTTAAAGATTCTGTATTCTGATAAACTTGAAATCGAATATTTAAAATGACAGTTATTCGCTAAACTTCTGTGATCGGGTTATGTACAGGGTATTTCAAAGCAAAACTAGGTCCTTTTTTATAGCCACACGAGCGCAATTTGTAAATCATAAAAAATTTGTGAGTGGTCTCAAATCCCTAGGCGAAATGGCGCCCCTGTTGTTGTTTAGTTTATTCCACTGGATATTTCACCCCTTGATGTGTATGTGTTTGTTTTTGTAGCTTCAAGATAGTCATCTCTGCGGAAAGCAAGTCGAAGTTGTTTGCACGTGCACAGAGCAGAGGCAGAGTTAACCACAGTTGCTCTCCTCTTGTGGTTGCGTTTCTCGTTTCCCAAACTTGGGTTTATTTTGATTCCAAATTTCCTGCTGGGCTGCTCCTGTTCCTGCTCCTATGTTACTCTTCCTTTTTTTTTTGGCCAGGTGCACACATGCAAATGAACTTCAATTCAAGCGCAATCGGCAAATGGCGCAAGTTCATTAACAGCTCGGCTCATAACTCTTCTCCGTCCCCTTCCCCTTCTGCTACATGTGCTGTGGATAAATTGCCATGAAATTAACAATAACAAGGAGAACCACAAGCAGAGCCAAGGCTATTAAAAGTTAATTTCGAGCGGGCGGACCGCTTAATAAATGGCTATCTTTCAGTTACACAAAAGCACCTCGAGGCATTTGTACTTGAACTCATCGACGGCAGCAGCAGCAGCTTGTTAGCCAAAATCGAGTGTCTGCTAGCCATGTTTGTCGGTTGTCGGCTTGTAGATTGTCGGCCCTTCATTGGATCCGCCTGGTTTGTCGGTGTCTGGGATGACAAATTGACTTCGTTAGAGGCCTCGATTCAAATATGAGAGATAGATAGACACAGCTAGAGAGAGACAGATAGAGACAGAGAGAGTTTGATATAAATTGAAAAATGCTTATGCCGCAGGTTTATTGAATAGGCCACTGATTGCTGTTGCAATATTTCAGACCTAGCCAATTGGCGCCTTCAAAATTGCCACCTGACAGATTTCTTTTTCACCCACACCTGGTGCCGAGTGTTAATTGCATTTGTTGTGTGTGCGCCTGCCACCACCAGCATGCACCCATTTGTGTTTATCTGCCTCTGTTATCGCTGTCTAGACTTGCATTTCCTCGAATATAATCATAACTTGGCGTCTGCTTAAGCGTTTGTCTGAAATTTGATCACAATCACGATTTTTAATGGCAGTCCTGCCGCCGTTTTTCTAATATCCTGGCTTAATTGTCTCCCCCTTCCCACATGCTGACGCCTCTGGTTTGGGAAACCAGCTCCCCCAATTGGGTTTTGGACTTTACTGAGTGTCAACACGCACGCCATCTGGCGGCAGGAGTTGGCAACAGCGGCAATTCTTCAATTTAGTTTTGCGTGAGTTAGTCAACAACACTAATAATAACAATAACAACGGGACGCATTGCTTTCAATCAAACTGACTGCTGTTTAAACCCCTGTTGCCTGTTTGCTGTCATTTCCTTCTTGAATTTCATTTCATGCTTGGCTGACTTTTGGAGGTAAAGCACCAAGGGTTCAACATTTATTGATTGCGCTTGTGCTGGCAGTTAGAACAAATAACAACTAAACAAAAACCTTTCAATGGCAGTTGTGTGTTTTCCCACACCCAAGTAACACACACTCTCTGGGTGTGCACAACAATTGCATTTTTATGCGTTTCAAAGTGTTTTTGGGCATGTTAAAGATATTCCAAATTTATTAGCTGATTAAGGGTCGAGTCTTAGACGCTTTTACGCTGTGGCTAATGCTTGCCTAGTTGTTGCTTATTTTTATTGTTTTCTGTTTTTTCTTTTTCTGGCTAGGGGTGAGATTAGTTTTTATGTGTGGTTTAGCTTTAATGTTGTATGCAACTTAGTGCACTACAGTGGGCTGAAACGTTAGGAAACGTATAATATTAATATTATTTTAGCCAAAAAGCGATAAAATATGTGTACATTTATAGATGTTTGAGCTTGTACATTTGTTTTTATATTTACACCCATATTGAATTAAGACCAAATTGGGAATAATCTACTCTCTATCTCCCTCTCTCTCTCTCTCTCTCAATTGCTTATGTTGAAGTACATAAAAACCTTTGTCTCTACCTTTCACGTCATAAATAGGCTGTTTTTGCTGTACACTGCTTGGATTTGCACTGCTTGCCATCGCTCTGAAAATGATTTGCCGTTATTTTCTTGTTTTCTTTTCTTTAACTTTATTCGTTTTGAGCTCAGCTGCTGCCAGTGATTTAAACATTTTTAAACACATCATAATTCAATGCAAGCGAATTCTGAACAAAATAATGGTTCACACAGCAGTTAGAATATTTGTATATACGATTAATAAGCGCATTCAAGAGGACTTTAGCACACTTTAGCTTTTTCAAGTCAGATTACTTTAGCGAACAGAGTGACCATTTATCGAAAATGGCGGCTTTTATTGAAGTTCGAAATCGATTTTGATCGATACTATTAGAACGGTGTTGCTATCGATACTATATTCCCAAGCACGAACAATCGGAAATGGCTAGATCGATTTGACTTAAAAACATCTGTTTTCTTAAAAAAATTTCACAAAAAAAAGTGCCTCACACCACTGTGCACACCCTAAGAAAAGAAATGGTTGCCGCATTTGTCGACACCAAACATTAATGTTTTAACGGCAATTTTGGTTATGCGCCACTAAAAAAAACAAAATGAGAATGGGACAAATAAAAAAAACAGTACAGGAAAATAGAATCGCATGTCAAACGCAAGTTTCGAATTTGATTTAATTTATGAGGCAAGACAAATTGGAGACCAACTGGCCACATATGCCACATGCTATGTACATACCAATATATAGTAGTCAGATATCCGCGGTGGCGACATGCGTGACGATGGGCGCGTCAACTTTGGCCCCCTGTCTGCCACGATGATCATGATGATGATGATGGTCAAAGACTTTCAACACATTGCTCAGCTAATTAACAATGATGACTATTTAAAAGTCTATGAACGAATTCGCTTTTTGTTTCTCATTTTCCTGCAGCGTTTAGCAATTGCAATAAAGATGCCGCACACAGATACAAATACAGATACAACTGCAGTTGCAGTTGCAATTGCAGCTACAGATACTTCAACTACACATGTATTAGTAGCTTACTTGGAGCGCGCTATAATTACTTTGACCTGCTTCCGTTAACGAGTCTGTAACGGCCAAACTACCAGACAGAGTCGTCTCCGTCTACTCCTCCTCCGCCTCCACCTCTGTTCCCACTTCTAATCGGCTTCAATTGGATTTCCATTCTCGTTGCAAGTGCCACTTTTTTCACTTTCGATACGCAACAACATGCGTTCATTCTTCATTCCATTTCTTGTTGGTGTTGTTGTGTTCCATTTTGTTTTTAGTTTTCCCTCTCGCGGTTTCCATCACACTGCACAATTTCGATGCAGTTGAGCACACATCGCCCTGCGCACCATGTGATAATGATAACGATAATGTCCACAGATTATGGCACGCAACGATTTGAACTCGTAAGTTCACATTTTAATGGAATTTCGTTTGATTTACATGCGCCGAGGTCGCGACATGGCATCGTTTTTACATTTCCATTCTCCCCCTTTGATGCGTAGGGCTCTACAAATACAATATACATATAAATGTACATAGATACATGCTGAGGATTGTTCGGGATTTGTTGGGGCTTCTTCTGGCTGGTAAAATAGAGTGCGTGTGTCATAAGAAGATAACGACACTGACATTACTTTCCAGCTTGTTCATTCGGATTGAAACAAATCTGAAACGTTATCAGCTACTAAGATGCTGATCCATATTCGTTGCATCACGACAAAAATAATGAACTAATAAAAAGTTCACAGATTTGACTTTAAATTCGTACAGTTATAGTTAATAGAAACCGCTAGAATCCAGATATACTTTTGCAATAAATCTACAGTCGACTCTTTAATACATTTATCGCATTGTTCCTAGTAGTTCCTAGCAGCACATGCCGAATGTTAGGTAGACCATAAACAGGCTAAGAAAGCACGACAATATTCTAATTGTACTTTTGCAATAGACCCATAAATCTGAACTGCCATGTTATTTATTAACTGAATATAAATAACCGTTTACTTAGATTGGCTAATATCTTTTTAACGAGCTCATCAGGGAACCTTCCTGAGTCCTGTTTCTTGTTGTTTTCTTGTTTTCTAATGCAATACAAATGTTCGTTCATTAAAAAAGCAAACTGCGTAAGGTTAATTTTTTGAAATGACTTTCTCATGACTTCTGTCGCCCATCTCCTGTCGCTGTGGTCAATTAGCCAAACTCAAATCTCTCTCGAACGTGCTACTGTCGCAATAATGGCTGGCACTTTGTTTCTTTTTTTGACTAGCCAGCGGCGTCAGGCTTAATGATTGAGGGCAATCTGGCCTATGTCCTTGGGTTTCTTGGGCCGTAAACGTTGAGCTCGAAGTTTTCCGGTAATTAAAAGGCGACTGTAGTTTTGCTTAGGGAAATGTGTGAAATGCTTCAAAGCGCACGTAGCAGGGACAGAGGCAAGGTTAGGGTGCAGGCAGTAAGGCAGAGAGAGAGGGAGGGCGAGAGCGCGCAGCTGGCTGTTTAACAAAATTTGCGGTCTTCCCTCCCCGAAAAGGAAAAAGAAAAATGCCATGCGGCAGCAAGGGGACAATGCAAGCGAATTTTCACGCATACCTGAGATGCTGCCTCAGGTAGACAAAGTAAGGCAAGGCGGGGCACGTACCTCATTCTCAGGTAGCAGCAACAAATCGCGCCAGCAAGCGCATTGCAGCCGGCATTGACAATTTTCCCGGCAATTTTCCTTGATTGCATATAAAAGTCAAGCGTTGCAGACAGTGGCAGCTAGAAGCAAATCAGCCAGCGATCGTGATAGATCATAGATCCTTAGCTGCCTAGCAACTACACAAAAATATATAAATAAAAAATATAAACAAACTGATGCCAAAGTTTAACATAGTTAACAAAAATAAATAAAACAAACTAAGTCCAGGTTAGCAGCTGGAACAAATTGATATAACTGGAGGCATAGCAAAATCTAATTTTGATTACTCACTTTCAGAATTCACACAGAGTTCTCTAAAGTAATCCCAGAAAACCGAAGCGACTCGTTTTAAACACACACAGACTGCAAGATGGGCGAACTAGAGGAGAAGGAAACGCCACAGACTGAAACGACAACGGCACAGGAGTCGACGTTGGATGAGCCCAAGGAGACGGACAAAATGCTCGATGCCAAGAAGGAGAAGACACCGAGTCCACAGACTTCCAAGCCGGGTACACCGAATGCCGGCAAGAAGTCATCAGAAGTACCACTGCAGGTGGTGTCCAAAAATGTGGTCGAAAAACCGCTGAACAATGGCGAGGAGATCATCGATATACCCACGGAGAATGGCAACAAACCAAGCGTGGTCATCGACGTCGCCGATGAGAAAAAGATCAGCAAGGAGGAGCGCGAGGTGAAGCCGAAGAAGATACCGATTGGTGGACTCAAGTTGCCAGGTTTCTTCATGAAGAACAAACCAAAGGGGGAGGGTGACGGTGCCGAGGGTGAGCTGCTCGAGAAGGACAACGAGCAGGAGCAGGAGGAGAAGGAGGCCAATGGAGGTGATGCTACAGCACCAGCCAACAAGGATGAGCAGAAGCCACGCACCAATCTCGGCCAGCGTCTGCGCAGCTTCTTTGTGCGCAAACCCGCCGCGGACAAGGAGCAGCAAAAGAAGCAACTCAACAATGGCGATGCGGATGCCAAGTCGGGTAAGTTTGGAGAAAACAAACGGAAAACTGATGCACTTGCTAATCTCGAATCCCAAACAGAAGCCACCGCTGAAGCTGCCGCTGTCGAGGATGCTGAACCACCGCCAAAACGTGGTCTACTCAATGCCATTAAGCTGCCCATTGCCAATATGATGCCACGCAAGAAAGCCGGTGACGATGTTGAAATGGGTCTGGGCAAAGCTGGTCTCGCTTCCATGGAGACGCTGGATGACTCACTAAAGGATCAGGATACCGTTGATCGTGCACCACTTAAAACCAACGGCGCCGATGAGCTCAAAAGCGAACTAAAGGATGATAAATTAGCCGCTGAGCAAAAGTTAGCCGCCGAGGAGGAGGAGCGAGATCGTCCCATCTCTCTCTGGTGCCGCCTGCGCGGCTACAAGTGCAGCGTGGACGATGCACTGATTGTGTTTGGCATATTGCTATTTATGCTGCTGCTCGCCGTCATCGGCTACGTGCTGACCCACGAGACGCTAACATCGCCACCGTTGCGCGAAGGACGCTACATCTCAGCGGTGACAAGCTGCGGCATGGTCGAGGGCGTCAAAGAGGATGGCGCCTTTGCCTTCCGTGGCATACCATTTGCCAAGGCACCCGTTGACGATTTGCGCTGGCGTCCCGCCCAGCTGATTGAGAAGATCGACGATTGCTGGAATGGCACGTTGCAGACGCACAATGAGAGCACGGTGTGCACGCAGAGATTGGGCAATGGCACAACAATTGGCGATGAGGACTGCTTGTATTTGGATGTGGTCACACCACATGTTCGCTATACGAATCCACTGCCCGTGGTGGTGCTCATCGGTGCTGAATCGCTGACTGGTCCGTCGCCGGGAATTCTGCGTCCATCGGCTCGGTATTCACGCTCCCACGATGTGATCTTTGTGCGTCCTAATTTTCGATTGGGTGTCTTTGGTTTCCTTGCGCTGGATGCACTCACGAAGGAGTCGCATCCACGCACATCGGGCAACTACGCGCTGACGGACATCGTTGCCGCACTCAAGTGGATACAGCGGAACATTATGCACTTTGGCGGTGATCCTAAGTCGGTGACACTGTTGGGTCATCGTGCCGGAGCCACCTTGGTATCGACACTGGTCAGCTCGGCCAAATTGGAGGAATACTATACACGCGCCTGGGCGTCCTCCGGATCGGCCATCTTTCCGGGCAAACCGCTGCACGAATCGGAGCGTTCGAATCAACAGCTAATGACCACGCTAGAGTGCCATGATGCGGCCTGCCTGCGTGAGACATCCACCGAAAAACTGTGGGCAGCCACACCGGACACCTGGTTCCAGTTCCCGACCACATCGCCCCATGAACTCGAACTGAGCAATGCCAATCGTCACGAGTGGCTGGTGCTCGATGGCGACATACTGCAACAGCATCCATCCGAATCCTGGAAGCAGGTGTCCACCGCCAGTCAGTTGCTGCACCCACGCTACGTGATGGGCGCCACCGCCCACGAGGCCCACACGTTGAAGCTGCGCGAACGGCACGTCAATTGGACTGGGGATGAGGTGCGTTCCTATCTGCAGGCCTCCAAGCTGGGCGAACTTGGCCTAACTGATGAGATTATTCAGCGTTATAATGCCACCAATTATGCGGCACTGGTGGCCATCATAACGGATATTCAAACGATTTGCCCGCTGCTGACAAATGCCCGCCTTCAGCCAAGTGTGCCCTTCTATGTGGTCACCCAGGGCGAGGGCGATGATCAGTTAGCGACCGTCGATGCCGATGTCCAGGCCATACTGGGACGCTACGAGCCACATACTGTGGAGCAGCGACGCTTTGTCTCGGCGATGCAGCAGCTCTTCTACTATTATGTCTCCCATGGCACGGTTCAGACATTTGAGTCGCGACGCCGGGTCATCATTGTCGGGCAGGATGCGCAGTCGCAGGAGGATCTGGAGCACTGCAACTACTGGATTAGCAAGGATATTGTGCCGCGCTATGCGCGCGTCGATTAAGCCACGATCAAAAACCAATCCCAATCTAAACTCCCTCTATAAATCACAAAACAGCTATGACAAAGTTTGGCGAATTTCTTTACAGCCTTGCAAGAGTTTCGTTTCTCCCCCTTTCGCTTTTAAGATCCCACAAAAAAAAAATTTTAATTTCATTTCGAGTTTAGTTTAGCCTAAGTGAAACTAGTGTTTATATACGAATTACATAACTGTACATTTAGTTCTTCGACAATTATTTAAGTTGTAAGTTCTCGTCTATATACATATATGTAGTAGTATAACGCGTAACTCCACAGCAGCATCTTCATCTAAGTATATGTATGTCTCGACTAAAGCATAAACATAAACATAAACAAATATATACATATATCTATGATAATGTATTCTTTAATCTTAACACACACCCAAAACACACAAACACACACACACGCAAATAAAACAGAAACAAAATATATACTTGAAAAGTATTGACAAAATTCGGCGTCTTTCAACTATCCAACTATCCACATAACACATACACACACATAAACATTCTTCAACTCTACATATTCATTATATATATACACATATATAGTATATATAAACCATATAGCTGAGCGGTTTAACGAGCAAGTTAAAAACCTTTGACCAACGATCTTTTTTGATACAATTTTACATAGTAACCGGGGGACTACTCCAAAAGACTCAACATAACAACAATAATAATAACAAAATCAAACAACTAGTTTTAGTAAACAAGAGAACGCATCAAAAAAACAAAAACAATTTAAACGTGTGTTTAACTTTTGAGACTGTCCCAATGGGCTACAATTAAAATACAAAGTCGGACATTGCGATTTGTATTTATTTTGGTTTAAAATTCACTTAGAATCTATGCCAGCGCAATACAATTTTTCTATAGCTTTATACGTATATTAATAATAACATTTGTCAACCTATGCCAACACACTACGTTTTTTTCCATACATGTTTATTATTATGATCATTTTCATCACAAACAAGAAAAAAGAAGAAACTATAATCAAATTGAAAATGTTAGAAATGTTTAGACAAGGTCCGCGCAAAATGAAACGAAAACCAAAATTGAAACATTCGAATCAAAAAACGGTCTTTAAACACATCTTGTGTGTAAAGTGATACAGTAAACAAAAACATTATAGCATATACATATATATTTGATGTTTGTGTGTGTGAAGCAACAGCATGAGAAAGTTTAAATAAAATGTCACAATGGAAACATAATGCAACTCTTTTAACTACCAACTAACTAAACTAAACTAGACTAAACTGTTTAACTAATTGGTGGAAAAACAGTCGATTAGACCACAGCCTTTGCACAGCAAAAGAATTGTCAGATTTTTTCAGTTTTGGCTGCTGTTCACATTGTAGATGCGACACTTGCGCTCGTTGAGAGCGGCCAGGTACGAGCCGGTCGAGTTGAGCAACGGACAGATGTCGTAGACGACATCGTTGACGGGCACCGTTTGGATGCGTTCCTCGCGAAGCACATCGTACATCATTAGCTGCTTGCTGTCCTGCAGATAGCCCACAATTAGCGTGTTATCTTCCATGAACAGCTGTGTGGGCCGTGTTAAGTACGGATTTCCGGATGAGCCAAAAACAGTAGCCCTAATCTTGAGCACTGGCACACCATCCACTTTTAGCAGCTTGCCGAGTATGAAACGCGATTGTTCATACTGCGCATTGCTGCGTGTCGAGATTAGCACCGAATCCTGCACAGCATCGTACTGCATGGAGATGAATGGACCCATCACATTCAGACGCGTGGGCACCGCCGTATCATGCTCATACTCATAGAATGTCAATATGCCCAGCTGACAGACGAGAAAGCCACCATAAGGGAATGTATCGCCAGGTGGCACCGCAGCTATTTTGATCACCGGACTTAAGTGATCTGTGCACAAGATGGATAAACGTCTGAATATGGCAATAGATGTGTCCAAATATGCTTACCCGATGACTGAAACTCGTTGACAATTATCTCCGGATAGCGAACATCATAGATGTAGACGCCGCCGCGCAAATCGCCAGCGTACAGGATATGCTCACGTGCGCCGCGATCCACGGCACAGGACCAGAGAATCTTACTGTTGGCAGAGACGGAGCTGCAGCAGGTACGCATCCGAGTGTCGAATGCCTTGACGCGCGACTCCCGACTGGCCACCGCCAACATTTGCTGGGTCTCGTTGAATGCTAAGTCGCGCACCGCAAAGACCGAGGTGTGCAGGAAATTCAACAGTTTGAAGGTGGACGGATCGATGAAGCGCAAACCGTAGCCCGCGAAAATCGCACGTGGATTGCACTGCGAGGCCACAAACATTTTGTGCTGCGCCGAATAAAGCATAACCCGGCAGCCAGGTTCGGGGCTAATTTCAAAGTTCTTCTCCATATACAGGCGATGTCGGGGAAGCAGATTAAGAGCCTTGACGCCCACTTCACTGTCAATTGCCCCCCGATTGCAGCCGGCACGCACCAGCGAACTTAACCGATCGCATTCCAGCTTCACAGCCTTCAATTTACTAGCGGTCACCGAATGTTCCATCTTTACAGTGGCCAGCTCCGTGACTAGATTCTGGGCGCGACGACGCTCAGCATCCAGATCGCGTCTCATCTCATACTCCTCGGTGCGATCGATGGCACGCAAACGCTTTGCATAGAGGCAACGGATATCACGTGTGGTGGCCTTCGTCTTGCACTGCGGACACACCTTGACGGATGACTGCCGTTGGCTCTCGATGAGCCAGCGTCGAATGCAGACGTCGCCGAATAAGTGGCCACAACGCAGCGAGACCAAACGATGATCACCGCTCATCTCCCACGACTCAAGACAGATGGGACATGTCATGCCATCGTCCACCTCCTCATCATTTGGCTTGGCCACTGGTGTGCCCATATTACCACTGGTCACATCCGATGGACGCTTCCTTTTTTTTGGTGGCGATTGCGAATCGAGAATGATTAAGGGTTCATTTGGCGGTTGCTGGTGCTGTTCAGGCTGTGCTCGTTCAGATGTTGATGGTTGACCATCATTGTGATCATCACCATCATCTGCAGCGACGGGAATTGCACCATCTTGCCTAACAGGTGGCTCCTCCTCATCAGCGGATTGTTCACGCGATGCAGCTGGATCACTGACCGATTCCTCAGTCAATCTGCGTTGCGGCAGCGGCATTGGTCGCTCTACTTCACCCTCATCCAACACGAGCAACAAATTCAAACCGGCCGCAAACAATTGTGGCATGATACGCTCCTGATCTCGAGTGGGTCTCGTGCGCCACATGCGCCGCATGCGCTGCGCGTTTACAGTCAACTGGGCCGGAGTGTCCTGACTCTCGCTGCTCTCTTCATATGTATCCATGTCGCTGTCGCTGTCGCTCATCTCTTAACTCCCTTTTTCGATATGCTTGCAGTTCAATTGGTAACAATGTTGATACAATAAAAATACAGTAATAGCCTATTGGCTTAGCGTCCTAATAATTTAGTTTTGTTTCAAGACAGGCAGTAAAATTAGTAAATAGTGCGCGTCGATGTTTAAGTATCGACATCGGACAGCGCTGCTCATCTGGCAGCACTGCCCGTAACAAAAAATAATCGAGTACATAGTGTGTGGTATCGAAGTATCGGTGCTCTACAAACCTTTTTGTCGCCTCCGACGCCATTCATTTTTGATTTTGGAACGAAAAAGAACCGATTTAAATTGCTTATTAAGCACATGAATTGCGCGAAAACTACGCCAAAATAGTTGCAGAGTTTATTGTGAGCATCAAGCTAAACATAAATTGTAAAATTGTTGCGCGCTTTTCGATATTAGCCAATTGCCGGCACACTGCTATTGCTTAGTTTGCCAACCAAATTGCATCAGTATTAGTTAACTGGATATAAATTACAAAGAATTGAAATACGAGAGACTTTACATTTTGGGTGAAAGTGCGTTCATTTAATAATCACTGCCGATTTAGGTAAGCGACATTTGAAACACATTTTATGTGTGTGTTGAGCGATTTGCTGCTGACTAACAGTTGTGGCCTTGAACTCAACATTCCGCATTTGACAGACTTGGCTGCTGTCCACATAGAGTGTGCCAGAGCGTTATTGTGTCAGTGTGTAAAACGATAAACAAAAACATAATACTTCTAACACTTACATCACCCGCTTGCCGCTAACAGGAAACAACGGCAGCAATGGCCGAGCCAAAAACACCCGAAAAGATGCTGTCCGCCAAGCCGCCAATTTACCATCAAAATAGCCATAGTCCAAACGCTTCGCTGCAGCTGCCGAGCCCAATAATCACGCGACGCACACGCACGGCCTCGACGTAAGTCCTCCCCTCCCCACCCCCTTAACAGCCCACTCTTTACTTGTTCGTTCTCATCTGGCATTGATTTAATTGTCTGCTTCTCCTCCTTGCTCCACAATTTTGCTTACAAAAACAAAAAACACGCGCGCGCGCACAACAACAACAACAGTTCGGCTCGCGCTATGGAAAATCCAGTTGATTACGGTGTTGTAAAATCCTTTAGCCGCACCAAAGGACATGGCTTCATAACGCCCTTTGGCGGCGGCGAGGACGTTTTCTGCCATGTTTCTGAGTGAGTCCTTTAAACATGCACCTTGAAATTTTTTCTATTTACTCATAATTTTTCGTTTTTTGTGTATTTCTCTTGGAAAACGCAGCATTGAAGGCGAATATGTGCCCATGGAGGGTGATGAGGTCAAGTACCGGTTGTGCGCCATTCCGCCCAAGTTCGAGAAACATCAGGCCGTGCACGTGCAGATTAGCAATCTGACGCCCGAGGTGCACCACAAGTGGGAGGAGTCCGTTTTCTGTGGCTCCCCGGCTAAATAAGAAGCAGAGTCATCATTTGCAGCAACCTTCCACAGTTTAATTAACTAGAGCACGCCATGCGAGCGCAGAGTGAATGAAAAAAAAAACACTAAAAAACAAAAAACCAAAAAAAAAAAAAAATTGAACAGTAAAAACCATAAGAGTAAATGAAAGCGAACATGCAGAAAAGCTACTTTATCAATCGTACACACACAACATAAACAACCACACACACAGCCAAGCCAGCCAGTCTCAATTAAAAATCTTTATTATATAAGCTAAGCAAAAAGTTACTCAGTCACAAATGTGCTAGACCTTTTTTTTTAAAAAAAGCAGATTGAAATCTGTTTTAAAAATATTATGAATTTGTATTAAAAATGGAATCTGTTAATCGTGATTTCGATTTGGAGCCTGTAAAAGCATATGAATACTTACGTTTTTATTGTAATTTAATTATACCAATATGTATTCGAAAACATAAATGTATGAGCAAAGAAAAAGCCCGAGTCACATTAAATAACATGGTGTGTTTTCATGCGGGTAATAAATAAATGTGTTTGCCCTATCGGCCGCTACAAATGGGTAAATTAAATACACTCAGAAATGGATATTTTTAGTTACCCGTTGTGCATTGCAACATTCGAATTGGCTTATCCGAACAGCCGTTATGTCGTGCATTTTGAATGTGCTATCGATGTACCTATCGATACTGGGCAGCAGCTTTCGATGCGTTGATGAGGGTCAATAGAATCGGTGAATCGTCGCACTAAATATGAAAAGTACTTGCATTCAGCGACACGCAAACGTCAACAAACAGTCGCCACATCGTCACGTTGTAAATCCAACCACATCTGTCTTCATTTGTTAAACATTGATGGACAATATAGGCGCATTGGTTGCAATTATATAAATAGAAAAACTACAAACATATTTTGAGTGGATTGTAAAACCCTTGCGGACTTTAACTGACGTGGACCTTCTGCTGGTTCTTGTTGGGTAAGGTGAAATTAATCGTTTAAAAAAAACAAACACACATTGCACATTTCACGTTGGCAGGCATCAAGATGTCCGCACGTCGTCGGGGTCAAACGAAAGATGGCCATGAGCTTGTCGAGACGGCGTCGGAGTCAGGGCATAAGGAAGAGAAGCCAGATTTACGAGGCGATAGACGCAACATTGCCATCCTTCTGTTCCTCTACGTACTGCAGGGCATACCCATTGGCCTTATCGCCGCTGTTCCCATGCTGCTGCAGAATCGGGGCGCCAGCTACAAACAGCAAGCGGAATTCTCCTTTGCCTATTGGCCATTTAGCATCAAGTTGCTGTGGGCGCCAATTGTGGACTCGCTGTATGTGCGACGCTTTGGACGACGCAAATCGTGGCTGGTGCCGGTGCAGTATCTGTTGGGCGCCTTTATGCTGCTGCTGTCGGCTCATGTGGATCGCTGGCTGGGCGGCGATGGTTTGGATCCGAATGTGCCGCTGCTGACGCTGCTCTTCTTTCTGCTTAACTTTCTAGCCGCCACACAGGACATAGCCGTCGATGGCTGGGCCCTGACGATGCTGAAGCGTTGCAACGTCGGCTACGCTTCCACATGCAACAGTGTGGGCCAAACGGCTGGGTACTTCTTTGGCTATGTGGTGTTCATTGCACTCGAGTCAAAGGACTTTTGCAACTCCTATTTACGCAGCGTGCCCGAGGATGTGGGCATGATAACGTTGCCACGTTTCCTCTGGTTCTGGGGCATTGTGTTCATCGTGGCCACAACATTAGTGGCAATCTTCAAGCGTGAGAATGACATTGAGGATGCGCACACGGAGGCCCGCTACCAGGTGGAACACGAGCTGAACATCCATGAGAGCTACAAGGTGCTGTGGGACATGGTGCGCAAGCGACCCGTGCAGATCCTTGCCGGCATTCTGCTCACAGTGAAAGTCACATTTGCCGCCTCTGACGCGGTCACTTCGTTGAAGCTCATCGATGCTGGCGTACCCAAGGAGAAACTGGCCTTGCTCGCAATTCCCATCATTCCCCTGCAGCTCATATTGCCCATTCTTGTGGGCAAATACACAAATGGACCGCGACCCATGGATGTCTATTTGAAGGCGATACCCTACCGTATTGCGCTAGCTTCAATCGGCACAATTATCGCCTATACGACGCCATATATAATCTCTGGCGGCGAGGTGCCTTTGTATTACTATGTGATGCTCATAATCAGCTATGGCTGCTATCAAGTATTCCTCTATTCCATGTTTGTGGCCGCCATGGCATTCTTTGCCAAGATATCGGATCCCGCTGTCGGTGGCACCTACATGACATTCCTTAACACACTGTGCAATCTCGGTGGGAATTGGCCCAACACGGTGGTGCTCTGGCTGGTGGATGTGCTAACGCTGAAGCAGTGCACCACACAGCCGGACAATCTCTGCGTCGACAAGGAAGGACAACAGGCAAGTCTCCCGTCTGCCATCAGTTCCACTTGAATAGTTTGATTAATTTCGGTTATCTTCTGCAGGCATGTTTGTCTGCTTCTGGCAAGTGTGAGATCACCTTTGATGGCTACTACATGGAGGCGCTGGTGTGCGTCGTTTATGGCATCATTTGGCTGCTGGTCGTCCGCAAATGGATCGTCCATTTGCAGAATTTGCCAACGCGTGCCTGGATGGTGGTTAAGCCATCGGCGACAAAGGATAAATTGCGGTAGCAATTAATCGTATGATCTTCTCCGTTCCGGCGCTAGGCGCACAGTCATTGGTACAATTTACAGATCTACATCTACTACTAACAGCTAGGAAATAGACTAGGAAACTTATTCATGTATAGGCTAGAGAAATTGGAATGTCAAAAGTCAAATAGTCGCGGTCCGAATCCACTAACCCAATTGTTTTGTAACTTATTATATTCCATGTGGAAATAAAATCAATATGTTGAGTGTAAAAAGTGCTGAGTAATGCCCACATGGCTATGTATATATGAAGAAGAGAAGCGTATGGAAAGGGTATTCAGGCTGCGAATAGAGATGTTGTTTTATTCGCGCCATGTGACGATTGCAAGCAGGCATTGCCTACCACGGTTCGAATACAGAAAATAATGGTTTATCTAATGCTTAATAGTACTTCCAGGAGTCGGCCGATTCTTGATTCTTTTGTTTGCTCTTGCGCTCAATAAGACCGGCCAAATGCTCCGAGCGCATCGACAGCGAGTCAATCTTCTCAACCAGCTGCTGATAGGGACTCAGCGGCTGTGTGCCCATCACCACATGGCCCAGCTTCGAATCGATCTTGGCATTGAGACGTGCATTACGAATCAAATTGACGATCCAGCATTCAGCCTCGTTGGGCTTCATGTTCAGCTTGTCAGCCAACATGCTAATGGTGATGCACTGATGAATACGACAGAATGTCTCGAAGATCATCAGACGGGCATCCTCCACAAACTCATTGAGGCAGGCGACAATGAAGAAATCGTTCAAAATAACCGTTTGGCACTCGTGCAACTTCAACCGAGCACCCTCGAAATCAAAGTTCACATAGAGACACTCGAGGAATTCGGTGATGGGATCCCGATACGTGTACGACTCCTGCTGTATGACCTTTATCAAGTCCTTGAGCGCATTGCGACGCGTACGATTGATGACGACAGCGGTGGCCAGATAACGCATAATATGCGGACACATCGTCTGTATGGCGTTCAGATAGAGTGGCTTGTACAGGAACATCTCAATGATGAGATCGCGTCCCTTTGGATGATTGAAGAAGACCAGCACGGACCAGTGGATTAGCCAGGTGCGTTGCTGCAGCGCCTGAATGGTCGAGAAATTGGCACTATCAATGTAGTCACGCAGACGCGTCAAATCCTCCAGGGCGGTATTCCAATTGAGGGTCAGAATCTCAGCAGCCAACTTGCCCCACAGCACATTCAGATAGTTCTGCAAGGGAAACGGTTGAGAAAACAATCCCCAAATAATAAAAAAAAATGGGTCTCACCTTATCATTGGGCGACATGACAATGAGGCAGAAATACAAATACGAAGTGGACTCCTGATAGTTGCCGCACTCGTACAAATATTTGGCCAACTTGTAGGCGCTCTCCAGATGCTCCACCTTGAAGTTGTAGTCCTTTTGCAGGGCATTCACAAAGGTCTTCGAATCCTTCATGCTCTCGCCGTTCTTCAGGATATCGGTAGCCTTCATGATAGGCGCCACCTCATTCTGCAGCTGCTTCAATGTTGCCAGTACATCGGATTTGCGTTGGACCAACTCATCCGGCATATCCTGGCTAAGATTGAGACGCTTGCGCGTGTCCATGGTGTAATCGATCATGTTCGTTTTGTTCACTGTGTCCAGAATGTAGTCCAGCAGCTCCTGCTGGTTGTAGATCTGCAAGAATACATGCACAAAACAAAGACCGATTAGCAATTTTAGTGATGACGGCGACACGAAGCTGCGATTTTTTTCTAACCTCCTTGCCGCACAAAAACTCCAGAAGTGGAAAAGTCAAATGTCTGTCCAAATATTGACAATTAATGCGTGTTAGGTCGAACTGCGCCATGATTGCAGTTGGTTTTCAACTATTTTCACAACAGAAGACTATAAATTTCCACACGAAACCTGCACAAAAAAACGCGTGCAAAAGACGCACAGTGCTGCCCTTTGGCGAAAAGAAATGTTATTTTTTTATGTGTTTCACATGTACACACTGACAAGCGACACATATCGTTTAAAACAATCGATAGTATGCCAGTAGAACGATGCGTTGATATATATCGGCTAGTTCTGTAGCACTGAACTTTTCGTCGGCCAACACATTCGCGCAAAAGTAGAAGGCATTTTGATTTTTTGCTAGTAACACTTTATTATATTGAATACTTCACCATTTGATTTCACATATAAGTTTGTATATATATATATATATATTTGTAAATATATATCGAAGGTATATAGTATAATTCAGATTAAGCTTGTTAAACGTATACGTATATAGAATGGTAGCTTGCCAAAGGGACATTTATGTAACACGTGGCTTTAAAAATACCAATAGTAATATTATAATACATATTGTAAATAGTATGTAGGTACTTTGCACTTAACGATCAGTTGTAGCTCAAAAAACAAACAACGTCTACAAATGCAATTCGATATACTTGCTTGTTTAGGCTGGGTTGGTTACATATTTTATGTTGTTCAGTGCGGTTATTAATAATATTAATATTTGGGAATTCAGCATACCAATTTTTCTTTTTTCAAAAACAGCTCTAGAAACGTAAATCAAATAAGTACAATATCAATGTTAGAACAGAATAATGCATATATCGATTATGTAATATTATAGCTTTTTTTACGTAACGCTTAAACGGTTAATTTCTAGTTATTGTCCTTGAAATTTGGATATTGGTGTAAGACCCCTCAATTTTTAGGGTTTAATTATTTTGTTTGCCAAACATTCGTTTTGCACTCGTAATTGACTCAATCTCTCATTGCAACATTTTGATCATCGTTTTTGGAGGGCATCGCCAACAGCTAGCATGGCCAGCAACGCCTTGTGGGCGTGGCATCGTCGCATTATCAAATAAAACCAAAAGCGAAAATCGTGTTTAATAGTGTAAAAAAAACTCAAGTCTTTTTTGTTTTTGTTTTGTGTAGTGTGTAAACTAAACTAAAATCGCGAAAATAAAAATCACAAATTGCAAATTGGTTTTCGAGGTGAAAACCCACGAATTTTTCTAAGCTAAAGACGATGCACGCACACAGACAAACTCCCCGCATCCACATCAACATCCTCATCCATATCGACATCCACAACATCATCGTTATCAGGTACTTAGGACCTGGGTACAGTGGGATCAATGACGCCGCCGGGACCAGGTAACCCGCTTGGTTGGCCCGTGAGGTATGAGTCCACTTGGCGCGCTGCCTGACGACCCTCCGTAATGGCCCACACCACCAAGGATTGACCACGCCGGCAATCTGAAATAGAGAGCAATCTTAAGAGATGCTGTTCCAGTCAACTCAACTAAGCTGATCGACTTACCCCCCGCTGCAAAGACTTTGGGATTGGAGGTGCCATACTGTCCATTGGTGGCCTTGATGTTACCGCGCGGATCCAGTTCCAAACCCAGCTCACTGGGCACCGATTTCTCCGGCCCGAGGAAGCCCATGGCCAACAGTATTAGATCGGCGGCAAAGTATTTCTCCGATCCGGCCACTTCTTGCATGCGCCACTGGCCCGTCTCCGACTTGGTCCACTCGACCTCGACGGTGTTGACGCCCTTGATGTGACCATTCTCGCCCACAAACTCTTTGGTCGTGGTGCAGTACTGACGTGGATCCTTTCCCCACTTGAGACGCACCTCCTCGTGACCGTAGTCCACACGGAATACCTTCGGCCACTGTGGCCAGGGATTATCCTCGGCACGCTTTGCCGGCGGCTCTGGCAATATCTCAAACGATGTAATGCTCTTTGCGCCCTGACGCAATGAGGTTGCAATGCAATCGCATCCAGTGTCGCCGCCACCAATGATGATGACATTCTTGCCCTCGGCCGAAATGATCTCCTTCTTGCCGCCCAGCTGCTTTTTCTGCTGCGCCTCGAGGAACTCCATGGCAAAGTGAATGCCCTGCAGATCTCGATTGGCCAGCGGCAGATCCCTTGGCCAGGTGGAGCCAGTGGTTAGAAGCACAGCATCATAGCTATTTGGCATTGGGATTACACTTAGACAAATTTATACTTTATATCTCGAAAATAACTCACCCGTGAACCAACTTCTCCGCGCTGGTGTCCTTGCCAATGTGAACATTGGTACGGAATTCGATGCCCTCGTCGGCCATGAGATCGACTCGTCGCTTGACCACCTCCTTGGATAGCTTCATCGTTGGAATGCCGTACTGCAACAGTCCGCCGACGCGATCATTGCGCTCAAAGACCGTCACAAAGTGTCCAGCACGGTTCAGCTGCTGGGCAGCTGCCAGGCCGGAGGGACCGGAACCCACAACGGCCACCCGTTTGCCGGTGCGTGTCTCAGGGATCTCAGGCTTAATCCAGCCCTGCTCAAAGGCATGATCAATGATGGCACATTCGATATTCTTGATGGTCACCGCCGGCTCCGAGATGCCGAGGACACATGAGCCCTCGCACGGTGCCGGACAGACGCGACCCGTAAACTCGGGGAAATTATTGGTCTGCAACAGTTGACGCAGTGCCTCCTGCCATTCGCCATGGAAAACGAGATCATTCCACTTGGGTATGATGTTGCCCAAAGGACAACCCGTCGAATTGGACTGACAGAATGGGACACCGCACTCCATGCAACGGGCCGCCTGCATCTTGAGGTTCTTACGCACATGCGGAAAGTTGTAGACCTCGTTCCAGTCCTGCTGACGAGCGCCTGCGTCGCGATACGGGGCCGCTTCCCGCTTGTATTTGACGAAGCCATGTAGCTTGTCCAGGACACGATCGGCACGCTTCTGCTCCAGGGCCACATCCTGAATGGCCTCCTCGATGTCCTTGATGTGCGGCTCATGCTTGCCATTACCATTCTCAATGGCCGAAACCTTGACCGGCTGCTCCACGGCCGCCTGCTCGGCCATATCCTTGAGAGCCTTCTGATACTCATAGGGGAAGACCTTAACAAACTTGGACTGTTCGTGCTCCCAATTATGGAGCAGCTCTTGCGCCACCTTCGAGTTCGTCTTGGCTATGAAGTCAGTGAGTAGCTGCTTTACCAGCGCCACATCCTCGGCCAGTTGCAGTGGCAACAGCTCCACGGACTCCGGATTAACCTTGGGCTTGAAGGAGCCATCAATATCATAGACATAGGCAATGCCACCGGACATGCCGGCGGCAAAGTTGCGTCCCGTCAATCCAAGGATGACAACTAATCCACCGGTCATATACTCGCAACCGTGATCACCAACACCCTCGACGACGGCCGTCACGCCGGAATTGCGCACACAAAAGCGCTCGGCGGCAATGCCCCGGAAATAGGCGTTGCCCTCGGTGGCGCCATAGAGACACACATTGCCCACAATCACATTGAGATGCGACTCGAAGGGTGCGGTGTCTGGTGGACTGATGACTATGTTGCCACCACACAAACCCTTGCCCACATAATCGTTGGCATCGCCCTTGAGGGTGACGTTAACGCCACGCGCCAAGAAGGCGCAGAAACTCTGGCCAGCCGATCCCTCCAGGAAGATATCGATGGTCTTGCCACTGGGCAGACCAGCCTCGCCATACTTGCAGGCAATGTGATAGCTCAGCGTGGAGCCAAACGCACGCTCCTCATTGTGTATGCCCATCTTGATGGTGATATTATCTTCGGCACCGTTGAAGATCTGCTGAGCGCGGGCAATCAACTGATTATCGGCACGATTCTCCAGTTGGAAATCCTGCTTAACAGAGCCACCCACAATATTGGTGCCCGGACGCAGCTCCAGCGCCGGCTTCAAAAGCAAGCTGAGATCAAGATTGCTAGCCTTGTTATCGCGTTGTCTGGCAACACGCAACAGATCGGTGCGTCCAATTAGATCCTGGAACTTGCGTATGCCCAAATTGGCCATGATTTGACGAATCTATAAGATAGAGATTGAGATGTGTGGAATTAGTAGCTTAGCTTGAATATGTATCATTTAACTAAAAAATAAACAGATAACCTACATCCTCAGCGAGCATGAAGAAGAAGTTAATCACATGCTCCGGTTTGCCCGTAAACTTCTTGCGCAGCACCGGATCCTGTGTGGCAATGCCTACGGGACAGGTGTTCAAATGACACTTGCGCATCATGGTGCAGCCTGCAGAAGAAGAGATTAATCAACTTGAGCACAGGGCCTAAAGTTCATGTATTCCATGCTTACCCATGACAATCAGGGGGGCTGTGCTGAAACCAAACTCATCGGCGCCAAGCAGAGCAGCGACGACGACATCGAAGCCCGTGCGCAGTTGCCCATCCGCCTGAACGACCACTCTGATTGATGCCAACGATCCCAGGGTTGAGGTGGAGGAGTAGGAAGATATGACATAGAAAGGAATGCAATGTTAACCAAGGATTCAGCAAGCAGGTCAAAGTAATGAGAAGAAATTACGAATGGAGCACAGCGCGGCGCGACGATCGTGCGAGCGAGCGAGCAAGTGAGCGAGGATGTACACCGATCGGTTCAAAGCGGTTCAATTCGGTTGGTTTTGCAATAATTTGTGTAAGCAATCAGGCTATATATATGTATATGAATATATCTCAATTCAGCAATCTCGAAACACAGCAGCGATATCGACACCATCGAGTCTTGTGTGTTTTGTGTGTAGGAATTATGATCACTTTCCTTTATCCATTGCAATACTGATCTGTTGATCTGTTGATCGGTGGTCCGCAACTCAATCAGATAATCAACGAGTTAATCTCAATAATCTCGTCCAACGCTGTCATCTGGGATAACCAGGCGCTCTTCAGTAATATGTTTCTTTCATGATTAGTAACAAGTGGGGGGATTGGAGTGTGTTTTTTTGGGGTCATGTTTTGGGCTCTGCTGGTCGGAAACTTACCTTGATCGTAGATTATTCAAAACAAGTACTTGATGCGTTTCAGCAATGCCCAATTCCCATGGCAGACCAGCGTTCTTAATGCCAGTCCAGGAGCTGGCGCCGGTGCCGCCGTCATGTCCAGAGATGACAATATGCTCGGCTTTGCCCTGTAAGGCAAAGGATAAGAGTATTTCAGTAGAGGAACAGCACATCTTCAATTGAAGAACCCACCTTGGCAACGCCAGAGGCTACAACGCCCACTCCCACCTCGGAGACCAGTTTTACACTGATGCGTGCATTGGGATTGGAGCACTTGAGATCGTAGATCAACTCGGCCAGATCCTCAATGGAGTAGATATCGTGATGTGGTGGTGGCGATATTAAACCCACACCCGGCACAGATTTCCGGGTCTTTGCAATGTCCTTCGTCACCTTGTAGCCGGGCAGCTCGCCACCCTCGCCGGGCTTAGCACCCTGAGCCATTTTGATCTGCAAATCATCCGCATTGGCCAGATACGAAGCGGTCACACCAAAGCGACCCGAAGCCACCTGCTTGATGGCCGAACGACGACTGTCATTTGGATCTTGATCTGCAAAGGGGATGAACTTTTATTATATACATCCCAAATACAAATCCTCGCTCCTGGACTTACTCAGATAGCGATCAGAGTCCTCGCCGCCTTCGCCAGTGTTGCTCTTGCCGCCAATGCGATTCATGGTTATGGAGAGCGTCTGATGCGCCTCCAGCGAGATGCTGCCAAAGCTCATGGCACCAGTAGCGAATCTGAGCAGGGAATAAATAGTAATAAGTTAAAGATCAGTTGTAAACGTTAAAACCATCCCACATACCGTTTAACAATCTCGCTAGCTGGCTCCACTTCGTCAATGTTGATCTTCTGGCGATCATCAACAAACTCTAGTTGACCACGAAGGGCGCATTGTTTGACGCTCTCCAGGGTGGTCTTCTTGAAGGCCTCGAAGGCGTTCTGGTTGTTGTTGACGGCCGCCTCCTGGAGACTGCCAATGGAGCTGGGCTCATTGATGTGGGCCTCGCCGCCATGGCGCCAGTGATACTGTCCGGGATTACGCAGAATGCGCGTATCTGGCGACACCTTGCCATAGGTGAGCTGGAAACGTTCGAGGCCCTCCTTGGCGAGTATCTCCAGAGTGACGCCACCAATGCGACTCTGTGTGCCGCGGAAGCACTTGTCAATTAGCTCTTTGCCCAAGCCAACTGCCTCGAAGATCTGGGCGCTCTTGTACGACTGCAGCGTGCTGATGCCCATCTTGGCCATCACCTTGGCAATGCCCGTATCTATGGCCTGAGCGTAGGCGGCATAGATCTGCTTATTTGTTGTGTCCGGTGCAATGACGCCATCATCTCGCAGCGCCTCGGCCAACTCGAAAGCCAAGTAGGGGCAAATGACATCGGCGCCATAGCCCAGGAGGACGCACACATGATGGACTTCGCGTGCCTCGGCCGTCTCCACAATGATGCCGACCTTCATGCGTTGCAGCGTCTCGATCAGATGGTGATGCAGTGCACCCAGTGCGAGTAAAGCGGAAACCGCCACATGCTCATTGACGCCAGCTTCTCGATCCGAGATCACGAGCAGTTGATAGCCCGCCTGGGCGGCATTGAAGCCCTCGCGGCAGATGCGATCGATGCAATCGAGATAACCCTGATAGCCATCACTGTACGGGAATGTAATGTCCAGGACCTTGGTCTTCCAGCCGCGATGCGTATTGCGTTTCAGGAGCTGGGTATCTGGAATGCTCAGTATGGGATTGGGCAGCCAAATGCGATGCACTTGCTGTGCCGATGGCTGCAACAGATTCGCCTCCGGCCCAACGGGACACTGCATGGACATGACGACCTTCTCGCGGAATGGATCAATCGGTGGATTGGTCACCTGGGCGAACAGCTGCTTAAAGTATTCATACGGAATGGGCTGAAAGCCCGACAAACAAGCTAACGGTGCATCATTGCCCATGGACCCAAGGGCCTCCTTTCTGTAAGGGGAGAGAGGAAGGAGATGGTCAAAATAATATCTCCTCGCTGAGTTCTCTCTTTTACTTACTTGTTCTTGAACATGGGAATCAGCAGCATGTTGACCGTCTCCGTGGTGTAGCCAAAGAGCGAGAGTCGTGGATCAAAGATGCCGCGCTGCGAAGCTGGCGGCTTGGCTGGCTCCTCGCTGGGCGTGTTCAGCACATTAGCATTGCGAATCTCATCCAGCGTGATCTGGGCGAAGGAAAAAGGTGGCAAAAGTGATTAAAGCAACCGTTCTGAGGCAGTTCTGGAACTAAGACACATGCGAAGCAACTCAAACGTAAAGCTAACACGACTATAACAACTCGGTGAGAGAGAGAGAAAGCGGAGAGAAAGAGAAAGAGACCCGTCAACTCACCATCTGGATTGGTCCACAGGGGAACGATTATCGCATTGTAAGCATGGCAGAGAGAAATGGACAAATTGAGAGCAATAACAATTACAGAGCGATACAAATATAAATATGTATTCAGTTGTTGTTGCTGTTGTGCTCAAAAGTGTCTCTTGTGGAGTATATATAATTAAATAGATACCTAAAGAATCCTTCTAAACCCACTCACCTTCTGCTGCAGCCAGTCCGAATGGGGTCGCGACTTGGCAATGCGTGCCTTCAGCTCAATGTCCTGGATGAGCTTCTGCTCCTTGGTGTCTACGAGCAGCATGCGACCGGGCTTCAAGCGACTCTTAAGCGCCACTTGAGATGGATCCACATCGTAGACACCCACCTCGGAGGCCATGACCAGCACATTCTCCTTGGTCACATAGAAGCGTGACGGACGCAATCCATTCCTATCCAGTACAGCCCCAATATAGCGACCATCCGTGAAACTAATGAGTGCCGGACCATCCCAGGGCTCCATTACACAGGCGGCCCATTGATAGAAGTCACGCTTCTCCTGCGGCATTGTGCGATCATTTTGCCATGCCTCCGGCACCATGGTCATCACAGATTCCGGCAGCGAACGATCGCTGGCCATTGTAATGAACTCCAGCACACAATCGAAGGAGCCCGAATCGGACAGATTTGGCTCAACGACGGGATACAGTTTCTTGAGCTGCTCGCCAAAAAGATCGGACTGCATAACACCTTCGCGGGCCTTCATCAAATTGACATTGCCACGCAGCGTATTGATCTCCCCGTTGTGGGCAAGGACACGCAACGGATGGGCACGCTCCCAGCTGGGGAAGGTGTTGGTGGAGAAGCGCGTGTGCACCAGCGCCATATACGTCTCGAACTCGGGATCCTTGAGATCAGTATAGTAATCCCACAGCTGATCCGAGGTGAACAAACCCTTGTAGACGACAGTGCGATCCGACAGCGAACAGATATAGAAGCGTCTGCCTGGCTTGCCCAGCTCATGAGACGCCCGCTTCCTCAGCACGAACACCTGACGCTCAAACGACTTCTCATCGCTGCCAGCGGGACGAGCGACGAAAACCTGACGGGATAACGGCTCCGATTTGCGGGCAACGGTGCCGATGGCCTGCTGATTGGCCGGAACTGTGCGCCAGGCGAGCACCGACAAACCGAGACTCTTGGCCAGCTCATTGAACTCCGACTCGGCGGCGGCATGCTGCGCCTCATCCAAATAGAAAATGCCCGTGGCATAGTTGCCCAGCTCCGGCAAGCTTACGCCCTGCGCAGCTCTGTGTGAAAGAACAGTTTAAAATACAATTAAATAAAATATAAGAAATCATGCTTAAATTAATATATATGTATATATGTATAATTCCATGTATTCCATATTATATGCTCAAGTTCAGTTTACTTTTATTATACTTTCAATCATTAAAATCTAATAAATTTCAAATTATATTTTATTTAATTGAACTCAATGGTTTCAAGCTGTTTAAATTAAGTTTTGTTTCGTTGATTTTGTAGAGAGTTAAATTCGAAATATATTATATTACAATATTTGATCATGCTGAGCGTGGAATTCGAATTTTGAAGTCAAACGTTTTTAACTTTAAATGTAATATTAATCTGGAGGTCAAACCATGATCCAAAAGCCATGGTTCTCAAAAATCAGATTAGTTTTACGAAAGTTATGGCAAATCTTGACCTATTTCAAAAATTAGTTTTTGGTTTCTAACATTGAAAGCAATACTTTTCTAGAATTCAAAAAGACCTGCTTTTTGAAAATCGGTTAAGATTTGTCAAAGATATGGCAGTGGAAAGTTTTCGACCTTTACCTGCATTTTTATAGAGTCGAATTTAAGCTTCCCATTCATATTCTTGGGTATTGAGTGTAGTAAACTAGAAACGAACATCTCAAATCTTTATTGCATATTACAATCAACGCAAAGCTATTAAAATGCGCGGGGTTTGAATTTTCCAATTAAATTAAATGCATTGCTTTTCGTTTCGAGTCATTTATTATTCATTTATCGCCACTCATCATCGTGAATGCGATGCGGATTCGATTGCGTCAAAAGTGACGAATGTGAGGAAACAGCAGCTTATCAGCATCGCCTGTTTGTCCGCTTGTCATTCAAAATGTGAGTTATAGTATAGCGCGGAGAAGTGTGTCTGGGCTGGGCTGTAGTTGTTTTTTTTGTTTCCCCTATTACGTCGCATTTTTAATGCCGCCCCCAATGGTGAGTTGGTGGAATATATACCCGCTTATTACATGCTACTGTCTGCCCCCAAGGCGTTTTTCTTGAACTTGACATTACAACAAGGCAACCTGTTGCTCCACACAACAACAGCTGGTCTTCTACCAGTCAGAGACCCCGTCGAAATCACCCAGCACGTGCGTGTCAAGTGTGAATTTCAACTCGCTTTTTTCTTTTTTTTTTTTGAGTCCATTCCACTAATGTTCATTAAGTTTTGACACGAGTCCAAAAGTTTATTTTGGGATATATCAATTAGACCTATTGTCGTCGTCTAGGCGTTAATTAAACAAGATTTATAGCTTTTGATGACAGGCCGTTTTCTGTATAGATATAGTTATTAACTACACTATTTTGACCAGCTATAAATGGTCTCGCTGTATATTTGTAAAATCATTCATACTCATAGTATATTCAACAGAGAGTATAATTTGTGCAATTATTAAAATTACACTCTTGTCTAGGTTAACGAACCCAAATCGGTGCAGTTTTAATATAATCACAAAATGTTCAAGTCATCTTGGGAGAATTTTGTAGAGAAGCCAACAATGTTCTATAAATAATTATATCTATAGCATAAACTAACTAAGTAATCGGAATGACTTTCGCTTCTGAGATTATTATTTTGGATTGTTTTTATATCTCATCCTTAAAGTCTGTTTTAGTCGGTGGCATGACTTTTAAAACCCAATGTAAATATATAACTGTATATCTGTACTCACTGTAAAAAATCACATTAAAAGTGGTGTAAAAAAGAATAAAACAAAGCCTTTTATTATTCATGTGTCAAATGTGTCAATGTATTCTTTCACTTCGAGTGCTTCTGCTAAAGAATTTAATGGCATAATTTGTACAAAAGTAATTTCCTACAAATTATATACATTAACCCCCTACCCCTGCCACAACCGCTTTTCTATCAGTTTGCCCAGATTTAGAACAAATCGTGGCAAATATCAAATCAGCAATGTGTCAATAAAAAAACAAAATTCCAATTGAAAAAAACAACAAGTGAGTGCAGAGAGGAATTCTAGAATTTGGTTCTAGGTGCATTTGAGAGTATATAGTTTTATATATACATACATCTATACATACATACTTATTCAATGGGTTATGTATGTGCCGCCTCATGCTAGAAAACTATTTTTGACGTGCGCTCGCCCGATGTGCGTGATGTGTTAATTTTTTATTTTTATTTTCATTTTTCATTTTTTTATTTTTATTTTCATGTCGGAGCGGAGCCAATGAAGCAAACAACGTTGGCGAATATAAATACATATGCAAATGAAAACATAATATGAAAAGTTGATGTTCGTTGGAATGCCGTATTCTTAATGCCCTTAAATGTAAGCAAAATGTGGGAAATATAAAAAATAAAGAAAACATTTCCAATTCTAATTATAAATATAAATTTAATTTTCACATAGAGCAACGGAAATCCTTTAGTCTTTTCTATGATATTTTCACATCATTTCTCTGTCATTTTATTTTTAATCTATATTAAATTAGATAATTTTATTTTTTTAGTTTTAATCTATATTAAATTAGATAATATTCCATATCTCTTGATACTTTATATGTTATTAGCTTTATCACAATGTTGTTTACATTTGGTTCACTTGAATGAAATTTAGATTAGATAAGCTGATCACACAGAAACACAGACTGACCTTTAGATAGCCCAGGTGTTTGCTACATGGCTGTAATAGTCGTAATACCCACTAGCCAACTGACAGGGCAGGGCATTTACGACTGATACGAAAGCTTTCAACTATTTGTGTATTTCGCGCACGAGATCGCGGCGATCTCAGACAACACACACAACACTTATCAATGGCAGCCGGCTGAAATGCTGTAACGCTGCCAAGTGCAAATGAACCCCAAATAGATATATTTATATAATATATAATATTCATCATATATATAGATATATACATATTTATGAGTAGTTGTAAACTTACAGAGCCTTGGCATAGAGTCGGTGCGGAATGGAGGCCAATACACCAGCGCCATCGCCGGTATCATTGTCGCAGGCACAGGCGCCCCTATGATTCATCCGTTCTGACAGGGTCTGGGCATCACGTAGAATCTGTGCAAATTGAAAGAATTTTCGTTTTTTCTATAACCGAAACAGTAAACTATTTAAGAGTTTAATATACCTTGTGAGAGCGTTTGCCATCGATGGCCACAATGAAGCCAACGCCGCATGCCTCGTGCTCGTTCTGCGGATCGTAGAGACCCTGTTTGCCAGGTGCCTCCCAGGGCATCTGCTGCTGCTGCTGCTCCACCTCCTGCTCGACATGATCACCTTCCACTTGCACCTGATTCAAATCCAGTTCATTCGACTGTTCGTTCGTACGCGACGCGTTCACGCTATCGTTATCGATAGCGTTTTCAAAATTAGTATTGTTATTGATGCTGCTATCAACACTTGTTGCACATTCAAATTCGCAATTGTCAGTGGTTATTGGTGCCATTATACGTTGTTACCGTTGCACTTGCTTAAATATTTTTCGCTTTGCCTTGCTCTTTCTTTAAATATTTACTTATTTTGTTTAGTCTTTATTTGCTTTTATTTGTTTTTTTTTTTTCACTTCAACTGTTTGTGCTTAATATTGTTAACAGTTTTATTAGCACAGAAACCAAAATTATATTTGCTGTAAAAAGAAAAAAATAAATTAAATTAGCCATTTGAAAGCATGTTCAAATTGATTTAAAAACAACTTTTGCACTGCAAGTTATTAATTTGCACTATTTTTGCGTATTACAATTATACAGACACAACACACACACACACACAGAAGCATGTAAATTATGCAGTTACGGTTTTTGCGCTTGCCTCAACTTATTTATTTATTGCTCACGAACGCTTGCTGGGGCACACGCGACACTGACGGCTGCTCACAAGCGAATGAGCTCCAACTGTGAAGCGCTCAACAGTTTCTAACCGAACACAGTCAGCACATGCGAGCTGAGAGCAGAGGCGCCAGGAGCAGAGCAGAACCAGCAATGATCTATCGATTAGCGGGTATCAAAGCAATTGTTTTTCTTTGCTCCTCTGTCACCCTTTGCAGCAGTTTCTGCATGCTGTGAGAGGCATTTCTATCTGATTCCTATTGATATTCCTCCCTCCCTTTGCAATGAATGAAGAGAGCGGCCTTTCGACTCGATTCTTATTGCATTTGCAATCGCTCTTTCTTTCACACCCTTTGCAATAGTTCTTGCATGCTGATACGATTCTCATTGCGTTTGCTTTTGATTTGCTGTCTATCGAAAAAATGGTTTATCGTCATTGCTACTGCGTAGAATAAATGTGCACTTGCTTCAAGTGTTTCCCATATTGACTCAATTATTTGACAAATACGAGATAGTTTTGAACAACCCACACTAATAAATATAGCCAAGAGCCATTCACATAAGGGGTGCATTATTATTTTTATTTTTATCAAAGTAGGAACCCGAGTTTGTTCACCGCACTCGAAATGGTGAAAAACTTGTAATTTATAAATAATTTATAATTTTTATTATACATATTTATTGTTCTGCTGGAGCAAATGCCTTTTATATGCGCAACGGGTTCATTTACGCTTCAGGTATACAAATAAGTACAGCTCAAAACGAGAAATGGCAAAATATACAAACAACAACAAACAATTCCAAATACGTAGGTTTAACTGAACCGCAATAAGCAACAACGTAAATGATTAACTTAACGTTGAGAAAAAAGTTGAAATAAATTAGAAAATAAAAATCACGAGATACATAAAAAAAACAAGCAAGCAAAAATATAAAATAATAAATATTTTATTTATTTCTGTAAGCTTAAGTGCTTTTTGGAGCAAAAGAATTTATATTTTAATATTAAAAACAAGCAAATCACGCATAATATTATATATTAATATATCTATTTTGTTGACTGTCAAACAATTTGTATTTTGATGGGTTTGTCAACCTCAGCTCCTAAATATATATTAGCTAAGCATTGCATTTCAATTTTAATTTGAATTTTCTTCTCACACACACACATATATGGGGATAATTTAAGATCATCTATTTATAAATGAAATGCAAATTTGTTTCTGACAAAGTCGAAGTCGAACAGCAACAGAATTTCGCAACGATAAAATAGCACACAAAATTTTCCATGCCACGCGCTCCCCATCAGAACAGAGAGAAATACAATCGCAATAATGGGGCAGAAATTGTGGCCTACGGGCTAGTTTAGATAACAATCTATCCATTTATCTGTGTATGTGTGTGTGTAGACATTTATGCTAATGAAAACTGCCCAAATGAATCAATCAATGCTGGGCCCCAAACGTGATAAGCGTCCAAGTTCAGCGAGCCGATGAAACACGCGTGAAATCGCTTCCAGTGGCTCAGTGTTGTACTACTATCAACTGAATCTGTTTTTGTTTCTACAAAACAGACAGACAGACAGAAAAAAACACTCATATATATATTTATGCATACATATGAATGTATTCATGAGTTATTCGCACATTTTATACCCTATACCGATTGATGGGCAAAAAGGCTCTAATAAAGTTGTGCGATATGTTTGTAACATGCGGACGGCAGCAACTGCGACCTTTGGAAGTATATATATTCTTGATCGGGGTCAACAGATGAATTGATCTCTGAAAACTTCAGTCTGTTTATATGAGGTAGAGATTTAGAATGTATGATCTCGTATACTATTTGCAGACAAAGTTTATTAAATTGAAACCCTTCAAATTTGAAAAATAATTTGTCGTATATTTGTCATGTATATTTGATTATATCCATAACTGCCTACCTCTTCCACAATATCGATAAGAATCGATTATCGTTCGCAATACTCAGTTATAAAGATATATCTTTCTAATCATCTGTTAAGCTTTTAATAAGATTTTCCATGTCTATCACTTATGTATAGCAAAAGCCTAAAATTCAGGGTATTGCCTAGTTGGGCACCCTCTTGACTACAGCGGGCAAAGTCCCTCGCAGCCGGCCGGCAAGAGATACGCACAAACTTATCTGTCCTCTGGTGGACTACGTCACTCTGTGCAAAGGCAAAAGCAAAGGCGGAGACGCAAGACGGTGACACATTCGTGAAATACAGATAGTCGCAATATTCTCTACTGACTCAAACTGGTTTTTTGGCAGCAGTCGTGAAAAAAGCAATTCTTAAGCGATAATATTCGTGTGTTTGTTGTTATTGTTGTTATCAGGTGACTAACATGTGCTTAGCGAGTGTCTGCAACTGAGGCGGAGTCAGGGGTGAGGCTCTTTACCAAAATACCCAACATCAAGACAAGCGAAAGGTATCTCCTCTTTATACACTAAGCTAAAAACGAATCTAAATATTTGGTTTATATTGAGCAATAGAATTTATTAGCTAAAAACGCACCTAAACATTTGGTTTATATTGAGCAATATAATTTATATTGATCAATATAAACCAAATATTTAGGTTCGTTTTTAGCTTAATCTTTTTGTATCTCAAACTATATATATAGTATCTGAAAGTCGGGCTGCAGAGCTTAAAAGGTTTGCTTTCTTTAATTATGAATAGTCTTCGTCAGACCCTTGCCTCTGATTCTTCCATTTGAAAGATAAGACCCCCTATCTGAACACGGGTTCGTGCACTTTTTTGGCACACTGAACTTTTGCCTAACGAATTGCGCAATAATCTATAGAGAAATGCTAGTAAAGATTAATTGTTCAGTCCAGTCCAGTCAATCACTGATTGTACCGATCAATTGGCAATATTATATTCACGATTTTCTAGCGTGATAGCGAAGCAAGCGGTGAGTCTGTATTTATTACCTACAAATAAATGTTAAATATAAAAATTTTATGAATGGGAGAGAAATGCTCAGTTTGATAACACTTTTTTTTAGTACACGCGAGTTTGATGTAGGTCGGGCCATGTACCGAGAGTCCATATCGAAGTACAGTGGAAAAGTTTTTGACGATTTTTTATGTGACAGAGATTTATAGGTGACCGCATCCGTTTAATGCGTGAGAGTCACACACTAGTTGAATGAGCCAAAATAGAGAGCTGATACTCGTGGCAGGTATATATGATAAACACAAATCTGTGGTGAAATACAAATCATTTGAGAATATATAATATTTTATACATATATATGAATATTTGGGCAATCTAAAAATTTATTTAGAAGATTTTGGTAATTGTCAATCATATAATAAGTGCGCAATCTAAATAAATGTGTAAAATATTTTACTATTTATATTTAGAAAATATTTGTTATTGTCAACAAAAAAAAAGCATATAGCCATCTGAAGCTTCAAGTAAACATCAACAAATTATACAAACACCAATCCAACGAGAGGAAAGGCAGACAAACAAAAATTCGCAGAGAAAGGAATAGATAGAAGATACTGATAAATACCCGTGAGAAGAGTGTATGGCAGAGAATGGAGAGGAGAGGAATGGCACACTTCCAGAGCGTCGGTTCAAAGTCCGAGGCAAGAACGCCTATATAGTCTATATTTATGCGACTCATACACATTCACATGTGGCCTATAACATACACATTTAATATGTAAACAAACGGCGCCATTACGTTGAATGCAACAAGTTTCAATAACCTCCCAGCGAATTAATGTTAAACAATCACAATATCAATTTGCGGTAAACAAAAACCAAAGACAAAAACAAAAAAACAGAAAATAACCGTAGATTCTACATAAAAGTTGCGTGTCCATTTACAAGTTGCGTGTTGGCCAAGTTTAAAAATAGACGCCAAGCAGAAGAGTTGGGCAAATGGAAAATACATTTTCATGGTGCCATTAATAAATCTAATGTTTGCCTAAGACTGATTTGACTGCTTTTAACTATTTACGCGACACGAACTAATAAAAGTGCGCTACTGGCCTTTGTCTTATCAGAGTTTGTGTACTTCAGGTAGACGCTAAATTTTATTTGAGTTTTAATTTAGATAAAGCAATTATTATGAGGGCCGCTTGTCCACTTTGGCAGGTGGGGGGGGGGGGGAAATAGTTAAAAATAGTAACAATTTGTTTTCATTAGCGAGAAATTAAGGTGCCGCAGCCCGTGCCCCTTTTAATTAGCGACAAACGTTGCAGTTTTATAGAGAAAGCTGCCTTTCAGTTCTACTTGGTTTTTATTGCGTTTTAGAATTACCTTGAATGGGTTACGATTATTTAGAATGCAACTGGATATATCGTTATCGTCTGGTATGCCTGGTATTGTATTATATTACATAGCCAATACACTTTGCATTCCAGATTTAATGAACTTTCCGATGGACATGTGCAAAAATACTTGTTTCTTTTCAAATTTTTTTGTTTTGCATATATTTATATATTTGTGAGTAGCTTGTGAGGATAAGGCTGGAAGCACGATATATAGAATTTAGATGTATAAATAAACTACAGCATGCGACGTTTATAAAAAAAGAGTCACGCAAAATTATTAGAGCTAACAAAATCGCACAAAATTAGCTGAACCAATTTGAAATGTATGATTATTGTAGAGTATAAGCCACAAGCAGACAATACAATGCATAAGTATTGTGGTATAAGCCATGAACAAAATTGTTTGATCGATGAAGTTTTCACAAAGTTATGAGCACTAGAAGTTATTGAAGGGCATTTCTAACATTATGTTAAGCACTCTAAACAAAAAATAGGGAAAACAATATTAAATGTACGATAACATAGAATTAACATTAATCAGAATTATTTCTATATAGAAAATCGATGAACTTTTATGGGAGCTTATTTTTATAAATTTCAAATTCTTTCAGTGTACAGATGTTAATGGAGGGCTTTCAGTTGCACCCACATCGCATCACATGTGTCCATAGTAATATATATATATATATATATATATATATATATATATATATATATATCATGTTTGTGTCTATTTATAGTTTCTCTGCTTTGAGAGTAAGGTGTGGCTGCTCTCCGGACCCGCTGCGACCGTCAATTAGACAATGGAAAACTGCACTTGGCAGTCAATAAACAAATGTCGCAGTTTTTTTCTCGCTATCATGGCTAAGGCGGCTACCGCTGAGGCATCATCAATTATGTATCTTTGGGCTGGGTTTCACCACTGTCCCTTCATTGTGTAAGTGGAGCACGTCAAATTAAGAAAAACTTGAACGCTTGAATGTCGTCACATGTCCACAATTCTCATTGCCTGCAGTCGGAGGAGTTGACGGCATGTTGAGCTTATCAGTGAGGAAATCGAACAGGCGTTCCATTGTTATACAATATGGAATATCAGGCCAGGCACTCTGACGCATTATACACCATTATGTATACATAAATCATAGGGCATTAAATGCACCAAAAATGATAAAGGAAATTGGCGTCAGCAAATGCAACTCAATCAGCAGCAAAAACAATAAATTGTTATCTGAAGTATATGCTTTTATTATTGTAGGAATTTCAGTTACTTTGGAATTGCAAGCTTGAGCAGATTCCCCTGGCTACGACGCAATTGAATCAAAAAATCAGTGAGCCATGAAACCGCATGGAATTGCGGTGACTTTGGCGCCTGTCGCCTAACCTATAAAAAGTATCCAATTTCAGTCTCAATTCCTCATCAAGCAATCAAGACTTGTTTATTCGTAATTGAAATAGAAATTGAAATTGTTTATATTATGCATATATATACGTAATCCATGATATATATACGGTGTCTTCTGAATTTTAGCTGGCGTGTGGTATGAGGAAGGTTTATATCTAATCAATAAGGTAGGGTATATAACCCTATAAGAGAACTTGTTGTGCCCCCATAAAAAATCAACTGCCCTGTTAAAACCATTTAAGGCATTCGCTGAAGCGCCAAGATAAACTCGCTTTTAAACGGCTTTTATGTCGTTGGTTAACAATGGCAACATTGTTATCCTTTCAATTCAAGTGCACTTAGAATATCCTTTGACAGCGTGAAACGAACTCGAGAAAAATGCGACAAAAGACTTTGGCAGCTGATTATGTAAGCTTAGCTAAAAAGAGAGAGCAAGCGCTGAAAAGAGCGAGAGATGCTGCGCATATACGCACAGAGAGAGAAAGTAGACAGAGAGGGAGAGATACACACAGAGGTAATTCCATATATGGCAACATAAATGCCAAAGTGCAAACGACACCAGCAGTGACGTAGAAAGAAATTTGCAAAAGCTTTTTCGCACGCCCCCACACATAAACAAACAAACAAACCAACGCACACACACAGGGGACATTTTGATGCTACGTCACATCCGCAGCGGGAGGCTGGCTGGCATATCAAGAAAAACAAATTAAATTGACATAGGAAATGTCAAAATATTTGACGAAGGATGCCCGCACACACAAAGACAAACATGCGTGTGTACATGCCCAGTTAATGATTGCGGGGCCAGCCTGTTTGGTGTCGAAATAAAAGAAGAACAACAACGAGAAGGAGAAGAATAAGCACAACCACATGCACATTGACAGCAGCGACCAACGCACAGCGTTCAAAATCACTGCCATGGCCGTTGCCTCTGGCTCTGCGCGTCGCAATTACTGAGCTAACCTTACACTGACCTTGAAACGGAGCAGGCTGCTGGCTGGATGCCTCTACTCTATTATACGCTGCTCTACTCTACTCTATTCTACTCTACTCTACGCTACGCTGCTCAGTTCTGTTCTGGAACGGCTTTGGCGCGCACATGGCAAGATAGCGAACAAAGCTGTATTTATTATCGTCGTCGCGTGCAAAGAATTCAAGAAAGCAGAATAAATAAAGTAAAAAAAAACATAGTCATGCGAAGCGACTTGAGAAATGGGGTTGGAGCACTCTCTTCAACATTGTCAAATGCATATAAAACAAAGAAACGCACACAGAACACACACACACAGATAGAGAAAAAATTTCGGTTAGCCAACGCCATGGGCGGAAGAAATGCTGCAGGACAGAAGCAGATGGCAGATGGCAGAGGGGAGGGAGCGCTTACACAGCGCCGTTCATAAATGCAGAATCATTAAGTTATCATTGTAAATCAAACAAATTATGTACACACTCTGAAAGGCAAGAGTTATTTATAACCTTCAGTGCTCAGAAGCATTGACAGAGTCTCTCTAATTGTATGCACAACACTGTAAGCAGACGCTGCTGCTTCTCTCCCAATTTCCCCATGCTTTCCGCTTCCACTTGTGTACATATTTATTATGCAAGTGTGTGTGTATGCGCTGTGTAAAATGTATCGATTTTTGCAAACTCAAAACTCCTCTGGGAGTAGTGGAAACAATTATGAGGGTGTCAGAATTTTAAAGCACAATATTTATTTTGACGCATTCCATTCACTTTTGCTATTTTTACATTACTTTTCGTTTTTGTTGTTGTCTCAGTTAAACTGTTTTCACATTAAGCACAAAATAAATATTTGTTCAGTATAACCGTTTGCTTTAAGCACTTCGATTTGGTTTATTTTGCCAACGTCCGGTGGATTCAGAATGCGACTGATTCCTTCAAGAGACCGAATGAGAATGAGCGAATGAGCCTAGGACGAAACTCATGTGATGAACAGAGAGAGACGTGAGGCGAGAGAGTAAGAAGAGTGAGCAGCTGAAAGAGCTTTTATGCAAAAGCAGATGTTTGCGTACAAATACACAAAAGCAATTCTCATACAACATTAAGCGGCGTTTTGTATAGCTGAATACCCGCTGCCTAAAAGCATATCTCCAAAATTTTCTTCACTCAAACGATACGAAGAAATCCCAAATTTCGCCTAACGTTATGCAACACATTTTATTTTACAAAAACGTTACTGTACGTTGCGCTGTGTCAAAGACTGATTGATATGTCCAAATATCGTCAGAAGCAAAATTATCGATATCATAGCGCTTTTGAGTAAATGTCATTATTGTGCAGTGTCGATTCGGTCACACTTTCAGTCACCGGCAGAGAAGTCAATTCAGAATTAGGATTGTGTTTGGAAATTTCCAGAAAACAATCAAATAGAATAGTTTAAATCAAACGCTATTTGTTTTCAATACAAATACAATGTCCGCCGACGAAGCACAGTTCGATAACATTTTGTTGGCTTTGGCCGAGAAGCATAAAGGCGGCGTACCCGAAGTGAGCACTTCCCCAAAAAAAAAAACAAAAAGCATGCTTAAGAAATATATAAAACATGCTGACGATAATTTGTGAAAACAAAGGAATATTGCATTCATGCTGAAAAGTGTGCTCTCTGTTCTTTATTCCTTTGTCATGCCACAATTCTTGATCTACAAATTTTAAAAACACGTTGCTTGCACGTTTCTTGTTTCAGTTTCTGCATACATTGGCAAGTTTTTTGCGCCGCAAAACCGATTTTTATACGGGCGCCAAACAGTCCGAGTGGGAGAAAATGCTGCTCGATGTGTTTCGCAAGGAGTCCAAACTGGCCATGGCTGACCACGATGAGAAGGTCAAGGCACGCAACGCTGCGCAGCGTGTGAAGGAAGAGAAGGAGCGTGCGGAGCGAGAGGCGCGCCAAAAGGAAATGGATGACAATAAAATTTGTGATATTAGCGACGAGGAGGCAGCTGCCATCATCAAGGAGCAGGAGGACAAGTTCGTCATGCCCCGAAAGTAATCATCAAAAGCAAAACCAACTAAATATTTCTGTTCTTTCATTGCTCTAGAAAACGACAGGAGCTGCTGGCTGGCGCTGGAGGCGACTCGGCCAAGTTGAGTGCCACCAATGAGGAGCTGTCCAAGCCCATCGAAAAGGTGGATGATGAGAGCGAAAAGTCTGAAGTCGGCAAACTGCAACCCAATGCTGGCAATGGCTGCACCCTCGACAAATATATATGGACTCAAACGCTGCAGGAGCTGGAGGTGAGTGGGGATCGTTTAATGTTTGAAGTTTAAAATTTGTTGTTTGCCCCACTTGGAAACACTTGTGATGTTGTCAAGGAGTTCATTTTTGTTGTTGCCAGGGAGTTTATGCATATCTAAAGTGATGTCAGTCTCAGCAGAAACAACTTCCATGGAAGTTTCATATATGTTTCTCATTAAGTGTGTGATTCATTGAAGGAACCCTAGAAGTTAACCATACTAATAGATGTTATCAGCTTCGGTCTTTTATATCCTTTAGTTTCCATAGAAACCTTCTGTCAAACATTACCAGCCTTTTCTAGGCAAACTTACCAATTACTAATGTTAACATTCTGCTAATATTTCCACAAAGTTCTCTCCACAATGGAATTCTATATCATAAACGTTGCATAGGAACAACCGGTTGAATTATTTTATATTTTTCCATTAATTCTTAAAAAATAAATCAATTCTGAAAACCAAAGCACAAAAGGATACATCTGCGGTCCCTTAAAGTATATATATATATTCTTGATCAGGTGCAATATAACTACACTGACAGTCGTAAAACAGAAAACAATGAAATTTATATTTTGTTAAAACCTACAAAACGTAATATTTTGAACTTTGAACAAAAGTTTTTATGTCTGCAGCTGAGCTCCGTTCTACTGCCGTGACTAAGATAGCTTTTCCTGCTTATGAGTCATGCTTTGGCACCTACATCCAATACCACATTTTAATTTATAAAAAACACAATAGCTTCTTCAGAAATTCTCCCATTTTTGCTAAGATTAAATGCGTCATATGTGAAGTGTTGTGGGCAGAGATGTTTTTACTCATGTCGTCAGCAGGGTTATTGAACCCAAGCATCAAGAGCATTCAGCATCCGTCTAGTTGATGATGATGCATCGCGTGTTTATAGTTAATTTAACATTTAATTGTTTATAATTTGCATACACATTTTAATTCTGTTTATTTGACATATCACAGGGCTAAATAACTTAATTCTTTAACAGAAAAATACATTTCGCTGCTTCTCAATTTTTTCATACACAGATTAATAATTATTTCGATAAGTGGATATATATATATATATATTTCTATATATTGTGTATATATTCATTAAATTGCATTCACTTCAGTTGCAATCATTGTCTGGGAATTTGTTGATTGGTTTCCATTAATTAACCGCTAATTAGATGTACTATTTCGCTTAATACTAGTATGACATGGCCGGCCATACGAAAATTTCGCTTCTCAAACATTTGTTTTCATAATAAATAACTTAAACGATGACGAACGACGACACATAACAATAATAATAATTGACGACGGCAAATCCATACAATAAATAATAAACTAAGAAGCCAAAAAAAATGGGAAGGATCCCGCCCACAATATACGTGTTAGCTTTTGGGCATGTCACGAGCACGCACTGCAAAGAGAGCGAAAGAGGGAGAGAGAGAATGTATTAGAGAGAGTGCGAGAGATATGTTAGAGTTGAGAAATACTTACTCTCCAGTGCGTAGACCATGCCCATGATGAGCAGCAGAAAGATGGTGCTCATGCTGACAATCAACACGGTCACCTGGCGACCACGATCGCAGAGTCCACGTTTGGGTTTCTTGGCGCCGCCTGGCTCGCCATTTACCATGGTGAAGTGCATGGAGCTGGCTATGGACACGGTGTCCAGATCTTTGGTTCGTACGTACTGCAGATTGGGATCAGCATCGATGGGTATAACGGCATCCTTGTTGTCGTTGCCGTTGTTGTTGCCCAATGTCAGATTGGCGTTGTAGTTGGCCGAGCTGGTGCTATTCCCATGCACACTGGGCAGCTGCTCCGTTAGCATCATTTTGTGCTGATGCTCCTGTTTCTTATGGATCTCCGCAAAGCGTTCCAGATTCGCTGCCGTCAGCAGCAGTGAACCAGAAGCGGCGCTCTGTGATTGCCCAAGAAATTGATTTAGTTACAGTTCCCGTTTTAGTTTCACTTTGATTGACTTACCCTTGTGCTATTGTTGCTATCGCTGGAGCCCTGGGAGGAGCGTGATCCTCGCTTGGCAGCTGCCAGCACTGCTGCCGCCGCAGCAGCTGTAACTGCCGCACTTGTGGCATTCGAATTGGCTGAAACAATGCTGCGCTGCGCCAGCGTTGGTGGATTTGAGTTCGATTTGTTCGAGGATTTCGATGAGCTCGCCGAACTCATTGCCGAGCTGCTGGAGGAGACGAGCGAAGCGCGTGGTATATGCCAATAATCCTGCATCTGCAAATACAATAGATAATAGATTAATCATTTGTCATATCCTATATAATATATATTATTATTATTGAACGGTATTTGTTTGACCATCTTCCATTTTTGGTTTTAAATCGTATATCTGAGTTTTGCCCTTTTTATCATATTCGAATGTAACTTTCTTATATTATAATCGGTTTACAAGTTTTCATCTTTCACGTTTTTGGGTTTTTCTGATGTACTCAATTTCTGCAAACCTTTTTGTATATTTTTTTAACTTTAACTTTTTCATATATAAAGAACTTTAGCTCTTACATAATGACTTTTCCCATATTTAAAACTTGTTAATAATAATTTTACTTTATCTCTTATATAATCATTTTATAATGTGTAAATCGTCTCCTATGTCTGGTTTAATTTGCTCTCCACTTTTTACTATTATAATTCTTAATTAGCCTTTCCTCTTTTCCCGCTCACTACTCTAATATATTTCTAATTGTAATTTGGCCATCATTTTTTGCCCTTTTAATGCCCTAAATGCCATTGTTGTACAGCAACATTTGCTCCAAGTTGCCCCAAGTTGTCAAATCCGTCCTCGACTTAAGTCTTTTTGGTAAAGTTTTTTTTCTTTCTTCGCTTTAATTTATTTTTGAGCTTTTGGTTTGGTTATAAAAAGTGAACTTTCGAGTCTTCTGGCAACCCGTTTGATATTTATGGACTGATATTCGCCTGGCTCTGTATTTTAAAAGGCAGATTTGTATTCTATTATTTATTCAGCTAGTTTTGTTGTTATTGTTATTAATGGGACTCCTCTTGTTGTTTGCTTCTTCTTTTTTTTAAGTTTTATGTTGGTTTTTTTGCCTTTCTCATTTTATTGGTACCACTTTTGGCCAGTCCAAATGCAAATGACAATTTTTGCCATGTTGTTGTATTGTTTTAATTGTTGTTTAATTGCAATTAATTCTAAATTGGTTGCATGCACACACACACACACTCTAGCAACACACATATACCGACACACACACACACACATGGCGACACACGCACACAATACTTGTCAAGTTCGTTGCCTAAGTCTTTTGTTTTCGTGCACAGAAAATTTGTTGAGCTGTTTTATTTTTTCTCGCTTTGTTATTTATTATATTTAAGCATATATTGTGTAAATATCATTTTTTTTTAAGTATGCGGAAGTCTTATCAGCATCTCAAGCCCCGGCACTCGACGAATTTTCGTTTTATATTTTTTTGTGGTTGTTTTTTTAATTTCTTAACTTGCTTAGCCAGTTTGCCCAATGTAATTTTTACTTACTTGTTATGAATGTGTTGTATATTTTTGGCAGAATTAACTTAGTTTAAATATCACACACAATTAACTAAATTTGTAATATCACAATTGATGTATATATTCAATTTGCCAGTTTTTCAGTCTTAAAATTTGATCTTAATCTTTTTTCTTCTTTTTTTTTTGGGCGGGCACAAAACACTCAACTGAATGGGGCAGTTGCTGTTTTGGTTCCTAATTTGTCAGTTTAGCTCGCTGGATTTTCTTTTGTTGGCTTTTCTGTATCAATGCCAGCGGATTTGTAGCCCGTACAAAGTCTTCTTCTTGACTGTATTTTAACTTTTGTTTTAGCACGCGCCAAAAACAGAACCGATCTAAACGGCGTCAAGAATCAAACTGAAGCAAACGGCGCGCGCCGTTCAATCTAACTGCCCACAGCAACCTCTGCTGCTGTCGCTGCCGCTGCTGACGGCGCTGCTGCTGTCGACGTCGCTGCCAGCGCTGTTTGTGACGTTGGAATTGACGTGAACGCTGTCGGCAGGTTGTTTGCTTCGCTGCGCAAACTTTTTTGCTGCTGCTGTTGCGGTTGCTGCTGCTGCTGCTTTTTGTGTTCTCTGGCAACTTTCTTGCCGGATTTTGCATGTCATAATCGATAGGCTGCTGTTGCTGTCTCACTCATTGTGCTATATTTGTACAAACCTTCTCTGAGCAATTGCCGGTAAGCGTGGGCAGGATGTATAGCACTACTCCCCGCTACACCTCCAATCCTCCCGTCGCTTATCGTTCTATTTGCGGCGCTGTCACACTTTGATGTTCTCGACAACTTTCGTTTTGAATCTCTCAGGCTTTATAAATCTCTATAAATAGACGGACAGCTCGTCTCTGCTCAATTTGGTTGCCCTTTATTAATTGTTTTATTTTTTGCTGTGTTTGCCCCCAGGCCTCCAACTTATTGGTTGGCAAATTGAGCTGCAACTTTGTCTTAATCGGTTTTTCGAGCTTTGAGCAACGAATCCCAAAAAACACAACCTAGCAACACCAACAACAACATACATGTTGAAGGGCACTCGGTGGGGGAGTCTTGTTGTTGTTGCGGTTTTTCTAAATCCGGCTCCTCAAAAAAAAAAGCCATAACATTAATAACACAAGATTATTTTGGGACTGCATAACGTACGCCCTTTTGATATTAATGGCTAATTGGCACATTTAGCCAAAACTGTGACTAAGCAAACTGATATATCCATATATCGTAATATCCTGTACATAGATCATTCCAAAAGAACAACTAAAAAAAATGAAACATAACTTGATCGTGGCGTTTATTTAATGATGTACCACAGTGGAACCATTAAGCTCAAATTTCGTAGCTCTTGCTGTTAAAATATTTCCAACTTGTAAATTTATTTGATTAATCAAAGTTTCGTTTGCAGCGTCAGTTTGTTGCATCATAATTCAATATAGATTGTGATAATTAAATAAACATGAGATCATTAAGCAATTAATGCACAAAAAATGAGAATTTGCCAAACATTTGTCACACTGTGCCAATTAATATACCAAGTAATATTGTTACAATTTTATTTATTTAGCTACGGTAGCAACAAAACGACAACAACAACAACAAATTTGTCTCAGCACTTTTTTTTGTTTTTGCTTTTTTTTTTTGTTTTGCTGTGTACCAACTTCAAGCATGTTGTTATCACCTTTTAAGTGAGACAAGTGAGTGGTCCCCAGATGCTGTCGCACTGTGTCTCTATATAGTATATACACATATGTATATATCTATGTATATTTGTGTTTGTGCGTTTTAATCAGCTGAGTTGACAAAGATTTACCTGACACTGCCAGTTACCAGCAGCAACAAGAATCAAAACTGACAACAGACACTTCAGCTAACATTTGGAATTGAGATGAGCTGAAATCGAGTTGAGCTGTGATCCATGGACACTTTACTCACTGCCATACACTTAAGCAGGGGCAGCAACACTTGCTAAACAGCAAACCATCAAAAGAACAGCAGCAACAACAACAACAAGAAAACCAATTCAAAGCAATACGTTAAATCAACAACATTCACCAAACTGTTTAGAGATCGAGTTGTGGCTGGCTGCGCGTTTGTCCAAAACCAAACAATTGTTGTTGCTGCCCGTTCTTGCTGCTGTTATTATTGTTTTTGCATATAATTAAGAATGCAAAAAGCAATTTATTGCCCATCGTGTCTATTGAGGCGGAGTCTGCCGGTAAAACGGGTACGTTTTGTTTGTTATGCCTGGCATTTTATAAACTCATCGTTTAGATTTTGTGGTGACAATAATTTAATCATTTAACGCCATTCGCTGTGCTATCAGCAAAGGGAAAACCCCCACTTTACACACACAATAACACACACATGTCCAAATTGGCTGCCGTGACGGTTGTCACATCATCTCGCGTCGTATTCCCCAAATAAGACAGGCAATCAACACAAAATTTGCTAGCTCAAAATTTGTATACTCTATAGGGGGGCAATCAATTAGATTTTGAATGAATTTGCCGTTAATCATTTGAGGGAACATCCTTAGTGTCAACCATAATAACGCCATCAATAAATTCTACATTGATTTCTTTAGTAATCGATAGCCTCGACTTTAAATACCACACTTTTTGTGTGACCATTGAATTAAACCCAACATTTTGCATATTCAACTTTGATTTTTATTTGCTTCTAAAATAATTCCTTTGTTCTTAATTTCTTAATCAACTGTGGCACAGAAAAACTTGAAATATAATCTCTGTAATCAAAAAAAGAAGACATTTAATAAATTGCCGACTTAACTTTTCTGAAATAACCGTAATTATTATATCCCAAATACATATTTTAAAGTTTTCGTTGGCTCATAACTATATATTTGAGTATTAGCCGATTATCAATCAACAATCGGCTATTTTTCATTTTCTACTTAAGCTTTAAATATAATAATGTAATAATTTATGTAGTTGTTTTTAATAGTTATCAGAGACTAGGTAACAAAAATGGCACTAACAATATTTGATTGACTTCCAAAATCCTCCCTTTAATTGCCCATTTAAGTTTTATGCTATTTTATTGCTAATTAGTCGATTCGTAAACACTCAACCGATCGCAGCATATCTACTATGCATAACAAAGAACAGCACTTTATCATAAAATTCTCAGCTAATTGCTGGCTGCATAACAGCATTTGCCGGAGCTAATTTTGGAGATTAACGCTTTAGAGAAAATTTGCCCACGGGGGTTTCTGGTTGCTAATATTAAAACACACACACAACAAAAAACAGCCTGCAATCGATGATGCTTGAAAGATGCGGCGCGTTTCTGAGCTGAGTCATCTGGTTAAACGGAAATACTATGCTGGTATTCTCAATGACGTCAGGTTGCCTTTATATATATATTTCATGGGTTTTTCTCAAAACCAACAAAATGTTAATAGAAAAATGAAACATACTATACGTTATTACACTCTGAGGCGTCTTTATGGAGATCGTTAAACATCTAGTTATAAAGTAATAAACTAATGTAAACTAAATCCTCAATTTGAGTACAGACGCTGCTGAGTGTCGACAGAAGAACACTAAAAATATTGCTGGAAGATCCTCAACAATGACAAACAATTGCAAGCAGATTGTAAAACCCTATTTTTGTTGCCAAATGGGTAAATGAACTTTTGCGTTTCTATAGTTGGTTTTTTTTTATGCCGGAGATCCGTTTTTAGCGAGAATTTACGTTGGTTCAAAATGAACTTGTTTTTTTTATGTTTTGTGTTTTCAATTTGTTTGATATGCCAGATTTTTATCAAAACTTTTTTTGGGTTCAGCTATCAATCAAAAACAGCTGATCAATGGCGATCGATTATGTTAATTTGTCTCCCAAGTAGGCCACTAAGCTGTCGCACAAGCTATGGGAAACCGTTTATGGGGCTTAAATACTGCTACCGGATCTCTCAGAATGAGATACCCAAGCTTATTGGGGCTTACAATGCTCACAAATATTTCAATTGGCTGAAATACAAAACACTTGAGCTTAAGCTTAAGCTTATGCCGCGTATTATTTTATAGAACTAGTTTCCAGTTGCCATTCTAATCAGATTGAAGCCATTCAATTGATGATTTGCCTGGCCCAAGTGGCGACGACACCAATCTTCTTCAATATATACATATGTTTACTACGACTTTGGGGAGACATCGTTTTCTGTTTCTGTTTCTTTTTCAGTTTCAGGTTTTTTTTTTTCCTCAGTCGAGCTTTTGGTTTTTGGTCTTTCTGATAATGTGTTATCGACGCAGTCACCTAGCCACTCACTCGCCTCGCTATTTTCGAAATGATTTTTTTTCTTTTTTCTGATTTTTTATTTCGTTTTTTTTTTTTTTGCATTTTTGATTGTTTCCACGCTGCTTTGGAGATCGGGGTTTCGTGCCAGGCACCGTGCCGCTTCTATCAGCATAAATTATACGTCACACATACATATTTAAGAAAAATCAAATTGTGTTTTTTGTTGGTGTTATTGTTATTGTTGTTAATTTTTGTTTCGAAATCCGTAGAATTAAGCAAAACAAAACGCGACAACAACAACAGCCAAGCGTTTGTCGAAAACGTCAGCGTCATTTTCCAATTTCTTTTGCCCCTGCAAATTTGCATAGCTAAAATAAGAAATCAAGCGCGTTTTTTTCTTGTAGAACTGGTGCAGAGACACCGAATGATCGATTAGCTGACTATCGATTGATGCAGGCCGACAAATATTTGCATAATCGGCAACTGTCAGACATAGTGTCGGCTACCAAAATGCCTGATAGATTTCTTTGCCCATCTCTCTCTCACTCTCGCGCACTCTCTCTGTTTGTCTCTCATTTGCGCGCTCTTTGCTGCTGCTCATAAGTGTGCCATGTGTGCTAGTATCGATGTTGTTGTTAATTAATTCAAATGCGACACCTTTTCTATCTGCTTCGAACTTTGACAGACGACTAAATAGTTGGGCTTACTTGCTGTTTGTGTTTATCTTTTGTGGGTTGTTGCTTTTGCTGTTGTTGTTGTCGGCAACATTTTTCAATCTCCTCATGTTTGTCGTTGCTTTAGCTTTTGACTTCTTTGCTTTCAGCACGCCCATTTGCATGAACCATTGTTTATCTTTAATTTTGATGCCGTGATTCAATGTGTGTGCTCATTGTGCGATAGATGCGATTTGTGTGAATTTCCGACATGTAAACCCAAATCCAAGCCACAGCACAGCGTTTCGAGTATGGAGAATAGAATTGCCTGTTTGCATAGCCTTGGCAACTCACTGTGAAAGCAAAAATTCCCTTTAAAATCCACACGTTGAAAGGCCATTAACCGATATCGGTAGTCATTTTTTTTTTTCGACTAGTAATTAACACATGCATCTATCGATGAGTGCAGCTATTGACAAGCGTCGAAATACCATTAATAGATATCGATTAGCAATTAACATATATGCATCTATCGATTAATGCGCACAGCTGCTGCTGTTGTCAAGCAGCCATATTGTGTTCCTGCTGTTATTCTTGCTAATTGGGTTCGCCCACGCATTGTTGATTGCCTACATTTACATCCGCGTCGCAATGCTTCAAAAACCCCATTTGCCATCCGCTTCAGTTTCAGTTTTGACACATTTTCCAAAATCCAATATGTCAAAAGTTTGAGCTATGCGTCGGCGACACGACACTGTTGAAGACTCTTTGCCGCTCTTGTTGTTGTTGTTTTTGCTGTCGTTGTTGTTGCAAAGTGCGCTTGAGTGCTCAACAGAAGCTTACGCTAGAGATGCGCGTGTTGGTGGTGGCGTGTAAATTATATTGTTTGGTTGTTTTTTTTATTTTTATTGGAGTGTACGCTTGTAAATATTTACTTAAATATGTGATTGGAATGCTGTTGGTTATCGTTGGAATGGCCCAATCACAGTCATGTTTACCTATATTTTAGTTATATTAACAACTGCAAATATGCTTGCTTATACTGACTGGAATGCGACTGGAATGTTTTTACTTCTTACTGGAATGCCCAAGTCACGCTCATCTCTAGCTGCTGATATGACCGACAACTTGTGTTGTGTTTGCTACTGTTGTTGCTGCTCTTGTGGCACCTTGGCTACCCACACAAACACACACACACACACAGTGAAGAAGCGCACGCACGAATCTTGTCGTGCAGCTTGTTGGAAGCCAAGCAGCTGACTTCTGTTTTTTTTTCTTCTGTCTTGAACGCAAACGTCCTTGAGGCGCATTTGCTTTGTGTGATTTTAATTAAAGAGCCGCCAAATGCTGCATTGTGTTTTTTTGTTTGTTTTTTGTTTATTGCTTTTGCTTTCCACATGCGAGACTGCTGCTGCGGTGACTCTGTGGCAAGTGGGTCGCTGCTCGCTGCTCGTTATTGCCGTTTGCTAATTGATTGCAATGTTCTCAGCTCCGCGAACTGAGTGTCTAATAACTTAGGCATTAATTATGCTGCTGCTGCCACCGTTGCTTATTCTCACACATGTAAAAATCGAGTTATTAATTTTAATTTGTTTTTGGTATAAGATAATAGAATAAAGGTGCTAATATATGTTCATAAGCATGGCCAGTCCATCATTGTAATTGCATTGAACTTGAAATTGGCAAACTTCAACTTCAAGTTGCGTTTGTAGATGAACTCCTCCTCCATAGTGATTCCTGTGCTTGCAGCAACCTGTCGAGCAACATTCCAAGCCCTTTTTTTTTGCCTTGCAACCGGATCTGTATTCGATATCATTAAAAACAACCGCTGTGCGTCCTTGAACTCTCTCTCTCTCTCTCTTTCTCTCTCTCGCTCTCTCACTCTCTGTTTCTGTGTCTTGTCTAAATTCCCGTTGATTGCAGAAAACAACTGGCAACAGGGAGTCCTTGAGCAAGGCGATCTGGTGAAGGGCAGCTCCAGATTGCCAGATTGCAGCTGCCTGATACGAAGACATGCCTCTTGGCCAACAAACTGCTGTATGTGCTTTATTTATAGATCGTTTCTGTATTGTTGTTATTAGCTGCTGCTCCAAGGTTGTCCAAAGCATTGGGCATCAACATCATCAACATCGTCAGCATTATTGTTGCCGTCAATTGTTTACTTTGTTACGTGTGGCCACTAGAACGTCTCGAGATGGAGAGATACCCCTCAGCCTTCTTCTCCCAACCCCCCGGGATCATTAATCACAAAAGCACATTACAACCGGAGACGTTGTTGACTCCGTTACGTGCCTATAATTGTGTTTGCAATTGAAGTTGCTGCTGCTGCGGCTGCTGCTGCAGAGCGATCATCCATCAGCATTATTATTATTATTGTTATTACCATTAACTGGTTATCAACTTCTCTGATCCATTCTAATAATTGCAGCTGAAGATTCCCTTCAATGTTTCGTTCGCTTTGCGTGCTCGCGACATTGTGGTCAGCATTGGCAAGAAGACATTGAAGGTGGGCCTCAAAGGTCAAGAGCCTATCATCGATGGTGAGCTTCATGCCGAGGTCAAGCAGGAGGAATCCGTTTGGGTGCTTCAAGATAGCAAAGTAGTGCTCATCACCTTGGAGAAAATTAATCGCATGAACTGGTGGAGTCGTCTGGTGACCACCGATCCGGAAATATCCACACGTAAAATCAATCCAGAGCCATCGAAGCTATCCGATTTGGATGGCGAAACGCGTGGCGTGGTCGAAAAAATGATGTACGATCAGCGCCAGAAGGAGATGGGTCTGCCCACCAGCGAAGATCGCAAGAAACAAGATATACTCGAGAAGTAAGTGCATCTCCACATCTATAATACACATCTAATAACTATCTCTCGTTTATTGCAGATTCAAGCTGCACCATCCCGAACTGGACTTCAGCAAATGCAAATTTAATTAGAATACGCATTTGCAGCACATTCATATTCTATAAGTTTTCGTTCAACTTCAGTATCTAACACACATTTCGAAATGTATCTACTGCATTTTTCCAACAATTACCGAATAAATTACGTACCACAAATTTGTTAACACTTAAAAAAAAACAATCACAGATTGGGATTTACATATGCTAATCGTAATTGCTGGGTGAGGGAATTAGTGAAAGCGACCACGTTTCTATGACAGATCACAGGTCGCCGCTTTAAATCTCGCATGCGAAAGAAATAAATTTAAAATAAAATCTCGGTTTTGGGTTTCAGTTATCGCTTGATGGGTGCCACAAAGAGAGACACGATCTTAACATCGCGATAAAAGTAATTTTTCATTTTTATTGCTGCTTAAATGCAATTAATTTCGTGCTAATTTGTTTACCCACCACAAAGTTCTCTCAGACAATTTTGTTTCAACTTTTGTTTGTGGCCATGGATCTTTTGCAAAATGGCATAACAAATTCAGAGCAGAGCTAATAAAGTTCTCAGGCTTTTATGTGGAATTTGTTCGAACAAGATTTGGAGCAAGATAGATAGATATATAGTTTGATAGTTGTATGAGAGAGTCGAGCAAGATATATAGTTTGATTGTTGTTGAGGACTTTATCCCACCATTCCAGATCTGCTGCTGTCGACGGCATATTGAGTAGTTCTCTGGGTCATTGCCTCGCTATTTATTCGCGTTGAACCCGTTTTCGGGCTTGTTGTGCATAAATTTCGAACAGCTCTTTGTGTGTTCTGTGTTTTTATAGCTGTAAAGTGCTAAGCAATTTTTTTTGTTAACCGCCTTCTTTTTTTTTTGTTTCGCTATCAACCGCAAATCAAGCGATTCAAACCATTAGTTGCAGTTGCTAAAATTCTGACACGCGCCAGCAAAATCTGAGGCCTCAAGGCAGAGATGAACCTGTGTGCGATGTATCGCTTATAATTAAATATATCCATTAATTATTAATTTTGAAAATGCCAAAAAATACTTTTTATCAACTTTAATTTCAGAGAACTATTAACAAAAACATATATATAAGACACAGGCGTGATTTTTGTGAAACATAATTTACAGAATGGAAAGATTAGTCTATAAAGATATATACTTAAACATAAATAGTAGGTTTACTTTGAGACTGGCGCTTGACCAACCAATTTGTCTTTCGGAGCGTGGCCAAGGCCAATTAAACTACTTAGTAAACTGTTTTCGATTGCCCAGTTTTGTTCCGCTACGATGTTCATCTCTAGATCGCAACCCACAACGAAATTAGATGGACGCCCAGCTACATTGTAGTTTATGTTGTACATACACAAGTAGTTGTTTAATAGCTCATTAATTAAGTAAATTGTTTTAAAATTCAAAACAGTGTTCAACAAGCCGCAAAAAAGAACAAATTGCTCGCTAATTGATAAATTGGTTCTAACTGAGCGATCGAATCAAAAGACTCGTTACTTAAGCGGGAAACATTGGGAGAGCCAAAAAAAAAAGTGCAAATAACTTTCCATTAATAAATTAGTAATTATATTAATTATATGCAGACAAATTTAGCACAGCGGGTGTCTTTCGGTTAGAAAATGAAAAATGTAACAAATTATTAATTGTTGATCAAGAAGTTGCTAAACAAGCAAGTTTTGGGAACCGGGCTTCAACCGGATTTGATGTGCTTTAGAATTGCTTTGTTTTCGTTTCGTTGGTTTTGTTTGTGGTGCTCTACAAACTCGAAAGTACAAGATGCGCTCCTTTTTATTTTTTGGTTTTTTGGGAATGTTGGCAATTAGAAGAGTAGCTTAAATAACCGGTTAGTGATATCGATACCCAGAGAAAGCAATTGAAATCCAATTGAAATGAGTAAAACATGTTTGTTATAAATGATTCATAACTGATTGAAAGCAGCAGGTAAGTGCTTCCATTGTGATAGATGATAAGTAATAAAATGTGTGCCGTTAGTTGACCTTCAATGCGTTGATCTACCGAAAAATGGCATGTTGAGCATGAGAATCGAGCTCAACAATCGGTTGAACTGTTTCAAATGACGCACGTGATGAATTGTGTCTGGGCAGGCAGTCGGGCAGGCAAACCCAATCAAATAATAACTTCTTACCCGCGCCGTATGCCATAAATAACGAATCCGGGTGCTGGCTGAATGACTGTCGTTCTGTCTCTTGAGTGGCTGTCTACAACTCCCCCGCATTAACCCCCACCAACCTCCCCCCCCAGCAAAGTGTTGCCATGTTCTTCTGCTAATAATATTTATTTGTTCAATTTTGGCTATTTCGAGACACATCATCGAAAGATACATGTTCATGTATCATGCGTGTGTGTGTGTGTGTGTATCTGTGGGGCGTACTCGCCGCTGGTCGCGTGGGTTATTTCACAGTTTGTCAGAGTCTGAGTTGCCGTTTCGAGTCCAGTGTCTGGGCTGTCGGTAATTGCTTCTCATTTGTTATTTTTAGCATTAAATCTTGTTAATGCCGTCGCGCGTAGCCACTGCGGCCCATTAACTATAACAGTCGACCGCCAGACTGGGATGTTTATTTTTATGCTCTCGTCATGCTGACAACAGCCGCCGGGCACAACCCGCACAATCCTCACCCCACTTACATCACCAACACCAAGTCCAAACAAAAGACTTAAGCAACAAACTTTGTTTAGAAATATAATTTTCTTTTGTGTTGTCAGCAGCCACCAGTTAATTGGCCTGCGTGTAAAACGGAAACTCGAGCTGACATTTTGAAGGTCAACATTGGCGCATTTGCTGGAAAAGTGACCCAAGCGCACCGTACAATTAACTCAATTTACAAGCCCCTCCCCCAATAGGAAAAAAAAAACCAGCTTGGCCCCACTGCACTAAATGTCTGAATCACTTGAAAACTTGGGCGTGTATTTTTTTATGTCTGCAACTGCGATGGTATTGAGATGTTGGAAATGAAGGTATGTATGTAGGTGTAGCCCGAGCCACACAACGAGAAAAATCTCACAATTCCACAATTTAATGGCTTACTCGGCTTAAAAAGAATAAAGTCGATTTATTGCTTGGCGACCGCTTATCTTATAATATAAATATGTTTTTCGCTGGCTCCAGGTCAAGTTTTATTTGTTACTTTTTTTTATATATACTTCGATATATTTCCAATCACGTCGGAACCTTGACCTGGAGCCAGCTAAAAATGCATATCTAAAGTTGATTTATTTTGATTTATTTATTATTGATTTATGATTTTGATTTTTCAAGAACTTAATTAATCAATTTAAGTAATTAAATATTTGTGCGCTTTTTGAAGCGATTGCGATTATTACTCTTAATAAGAAATTTGTTCTGGATCAAAGGGGGCTTCCACAAAAAATGGGTTAATCTTCAAAAAATTCTGTTTTTCGTTCATTTTGTATTTCGCCTTTTTTCGCGCTGTGTAGTGGACCAGCCCATGTAGAATTATTTAGACAAAAAAATGCCGTTGGAGGCTCGCGAGTTGTGTCTGCGTTGAGAGTCTGCTGGCTGCTGTTGGTTGTCGGTTGTTGGTTGTCTGTTGCCGAGTGTCGCCCTGCTGCCTCTGTTGGTGGGCTTGTCACGGCGCCAATGAACTGTTGAGCTGTCTCAGCTACCGTTGATTGTCACCGTTTTGGCATACAAATGTTGCCAGCCAGTAGTCCATGTCACAGATGCGCTCGAGATTAATGACAGTTTTGTGTGCTTGTCGCTTTTGTCGCTCACAATTTCATCAGACAAATGTTCTACTCACTGATTTGTATGGCAATGCACAGATCCGGCTCCGGCTCGGTCTTTGACTCCAGCTCTAGCTGAGTTCCCGGACCTGCTCATGCAGTCAACCACATATGCATTTATATATATATATTTGTAGTAGATGCCAATCTCTGGCGAATTCCATTCACTTTGCTTGAGTTGATTGCCTACAGGAACTTTTGCAATTAGTTTCGGTTATCGCCTGCTGCATTTGCATTGCTAATGTGCTATAAGTGAAGGCAAATCTCAGCCTAAAAGAGCGGATTGCTAGCATTTATAAAAGCTTAAAAGTCTAAGCACAAACTGTTATATAAACAAGCAGGATGCAAATCAACTAGGCACAAGTTGTGGCAAGTTTATTGGGTGTTTAAAAATCTGTAACAGAATCAGTATAACCGTTGTGATAGCTGTTATACTTTTGTTTTCTTAAGATAAACAATGTTTTTTAACTGCCACACAACTTATTGCGAATAGTTTTGCATGTGGCACTAATTCCAATTCATTGCCTCTTGCTACCTGGCCTACAACTCCTTTTAAGCAGCTGCCCCACAGTTGTGGGCTACTGTGAGATTTATGAATAGATTAGCCATTTTTGGCGTGGCTTTTGTTTAGTGTTATTTTATCTGAACTATGACTAAGCCGAAGGTATTTTGAGTGCTGGCCAAATGTTTATTGTTATGCCTATATTATATCCAAGACAAATGTCTTGTTATTTAGAGAGTTCGTGGGTGGTAGCGTCGATAAATGTATGTATATTGAAGTGTAGATAAATCTCACATTATTAATGGAACAATGAAACAAAAATATCATTTGCAAATTGGATTTGCTGTTCATTTCGGATTGCTTATGTTGGCGCTAATCGTTTGGGAATGTTGTGAAAGGCACTGAATCGATGAGAATGATGCTGATGATGCATCCAATTCGATATGATAGAAATATAAATGCTAATGAAGAAGCGATTACTAATGCTTCCCAGCATAATTCAACAGAACTCACATTCGTATCGAATTCAATGAATAATCAGGCGAATAATTACAGTTATTTGCGGAAGAAATGTTGATTAAACTATTAAATATTATACAACAATCTTGAGTATTTCTCAAGGGGAAGTTATATGAAATATGAAATTTACATAACATGACTATATTGAGAGATGATTAGAAATTTGAAAAGAGTTAGGTTCAAAATTATCCATGAGTAACAATGTTTAACCAGCATTTTGTGATTTTTTGTGGAACCTGTTTAATTAATTGTTTGTTTATCTAAATCTGTCAATCTCAGAGATCGCTTGCTTTGACTCCAATTGTATTGTACGTTATTCAACATACTGTTCTGACCGCTTTTGCTTACCTTTGTTAATACATACGAGCCACCCAATTAGACACTTGATGGCATTACTTAACAAATCCATTGCCTTATAGTAATAGCTACCACTCCCAGTGTAATTAATCAACAAACTCAATTTGCTTTCATAACCAATGTTATCTTATGCCAGTTAAATGCATAAGTGTCCCAAGCACTTAAGTTTAATGAGAAATTCACTTCAACCTAACCCGGGAAATGCCCCCAAGACACAGCAGAGGTGACAACTGGCCACACACAGTCCAGGGACCCAACTCGAAGAGATGTCGCCTAATGCGTGTGCTAACTTAGCGTGTAAATACTGTGGCTGTTCCAGTGGGCAATCGTCTTAGATGTAATGGGCGGGTAAGTTTACTTTGTGATGCTGATTGGCTGGGAGATAAAATATACAAAAAGTTTGTACTCTGACTGATTGAGTTTGGCCAAAGTTCATGTTGAAATTCGACGCTGGAATACCACAGTCAAAATTTGAAATATTGCACTTCAAAAGTGAACCGATTGCTAAATGCAATAACTTTGTCCACATGATTTGGTATCCAGATTAACACTTCATTACCTTATTGCATAACTTATAAATTAAATTATTTGTTCAAATGCATTTTATGCAAAGTTTATTTATTTCGAGTGTATAAGCCAAATCGGTTTGGCAGCATAAGTTTTTCCTTAGCTGTCTGTTTGCTTTACAGCAACAATTTTCTATTTGCTTTGACACCTTTTCTGGCTGTCAGTCCATCAGTTTGGCTGTCAGTTTGCCTCGCTCTCTGTTGCGCTATCACGACATTTGCATAGCAAATATACGTGTGGAAAAGAGCACAACTGAGCATATGCAAAAAACGCTGGCAGAACAGCTGGGAGCAGCGGGCAGAGATAGCGACAGCAGCGGGCAGAGACAGCAGCGACAGAGACTGGCGTCTCCCTCGCCGGCGCTTAGCGTGTTCATGTAAATTTGACCTTGACACAATTTCGTTTCATAACAGAAAAGCAAACAAATGAGGCGGGGGCGACCCCAACCAAATAATTGTGAGTGGGGGGGCTGAGCGGGAAGGCGACGTGAACATGTGTGACGACGACGACGACGAGGGCAGCTAACGAGACAAAGAGAGCGAACAAGCGAGAGAGCAAGCCAGGGAGCTCGAGAGAGGCTCGTGTAATAACTCATTTCGACTCAAGTGCGGGGCCAAACTAAAAAGCGCAGTCGGCGTCAGCGTCGACGTCTCGCTGCTGACGCTGGCAGCGCAACAATTGAGCAAGCAGTGAATCCAAGAATCTCATGCTCTGAACTTTAGCTATGTGCAAACATTAAAATTAAAATGCAAATATGTACACAACTAAATTGCACAACTGGGCAAATATAAATAGAATCAAAAATGCTAATTAAAAAAAGTTGGCTAAAATTAATAAATTCAAATATTGAATCGCAAATGGGAACTATATGGAATGCACAATATGATCCATGTTGATCAAAGTTGCTGTGCCGACATTTTTGACTCATTCAGAATGCCAGACACGATCTCCATTTGAGCCAAGCTGGCTGGCAAATCCATCCATCCAGACAATGGGAACCCTAATTAATTTTCATTTCAATCGTTTCGTTAAATTCCTATTATTAATTGGTTAACACATTGAAAATACAGATGGCATGCGATTGTTTTTATTGGAGGCACGTGGAAAGATTTCATAAATATGCATAGAATAATGCCATTTTCGAGCTCTCTCTATCTTACCGTGGTTTTTTCATTAATTAAAAAAAAAAATAGCGCACTAAAATTGACTATTCATTTGCATATTCATTGAAATGGAATGACATATAAAGCTGGTTTATGGCTAATTAAACGGCTTAAAAGTGTTAGAATGTGATCAGAATTAGGTTCCAAATGCCAAAACTCTTACAAAAATATGTTGTCATTCCGATTAAAACGAAACTGGATAGATAAAATTGCAATGAATCCTTCAGGGATTATGCAATATCATTAGAATAAATTAAAAATGTCTTCCATTAGAATTTGGGCTTGCCACAAGTAAGCTCTCAGTCAAACTTTAATCTAATAGATCTTCTCCTTAGATTACTCCTTTCCTGTTCTACACCACTCCAGTTAATAATATAATTAAAGACTTCCCCTTCAATCAAAAGACTTAAAACACAAACTTGCCCATATTTGCCATGCCCAAAAGAAGAAAAAAAAACGATAATGAAATATTTAATTGGATTTTGAAAGTGAAAAGCGACAGATTCGTATTCCGATGTCAGATCTCAGTATCAACTGCACAAAAAAGGAGCCAGCCAGACTCTTGAAAATGTTTATTTGTGTATCTCTTACAGTTCACTTTTTGTTTCTGTTTCACATCTTAAATTGGATTCTCCGTTGGCTGCCGCATTCTGATTTTAAGCCGCATTTGTCAATGCTGCTTCCCCATTCTCGTTTTTGATGTGCCTCATTTCCACTCGGGACCAAAAAAGTTATTGACCCAGTGGGCGTTGTAAGTGTGTACGTGTGTGTGTCTTGTCGTTGTTGTTGTTGTTGTTGTTCAGTTAGTCAATTGTGAACGTCTGCTTCTGATTGGCAAAGTGAAGGCGAATTCAGACTCAGTTTCAGAATGTCTGGGAATGCGATCAAACTTGGGAGACACGTGTAAAATTCTGTGGGATTGTTATTTTTAATTTTTTTTTTTTTTTGGCTTTCCCAATTGATAAAAATGTCAAAGCAAATTGAGGAACTGGACAATTCATAATTAAAATGTGTGAACAATTGAATTGTGATTTAAAATCAGACAGCAACAACAACTGCACAATTCGAAACGCCAAATAATAAGAAGAAAAAAAATTGCCTATTCGAAATTGCCCAACATTGAACATTTACTTCGGCCACATAATTTTTGTTGTTGTTATTTTTTGGCCTGTGAATTGTGCACAAGGTTATCAAACAACAACAACAACAACAGCAGAATTAAATTGAATGCAATTAAAGTTTGCATTGAAAGCCAAAAGCCTTAAACACTTTTGGTTGCCTTTTGTTTAGCAATTTTAATAACCGAATGCAATTTTGTGAACCAAAGTCATTTTTTCACTTTAAGGCAAATTCGATTTTTGGGCGCGTTTTAATTTACTGAATAGACACACTGCCCAAGCCAAGCTAAGAACATGAATTCTGCGCACCTGTTCTTAAGTGTTTAATAAGATAATTGCATCATAAAAATGGTTTATGCACGATTATAATTTGATTGAAGTAGCTTTTTAACATGCTTAAATGGAAAAAACCCATTCATAGCTTTTAAATTAGTTTCAATGGATTAACAATATATTAAAGAAGAAAAGAAGCTGCAAAGTCACAAAAAGGCAAACTTATCCAAATGATTTATTTTATTTTACTTGAGTACAAATATAATATTTAAATTAGAAAATGAGTTAACAGATTTGAGAAAATCGGTTTTTAATATGTTCAAATTTGCAGTGTAAAGAATATGAATTCAAAAAATCATTAATTATATTACTTCATTGGACATGTACTGCATTTTATGCCCCTGCCAGTCAGCAAAGCTAAAACGGCAAGTGAAGAAGTGGCAACCGCAACAGCAAAGATGTTGTTTACGATGATGTTAATGATGATGTTCAGAGCTGAGCAAAACAAACCAATTGTAAACACGTTTAATGAGCCGAGGGAGGGGAAATGGGCGGGGGGTGAAGCAGGGCGCAACTACAACATAATGTTCAATAACTTGTCACACACTTTTTAATGTCAGCTGTTGCTTGTTGCTTATTGTTGTTGTTATTGTTACTTAGCCTAGTTAAGTTGTCCAACAAAAATGCCAAAACAAACTTTTTTTTGCTACATTATTTTGGAATATTCGTGGAATTTTGTTTTTACCTGTTTTGCAGGCGCATCCATCGTTGAGAAATATGTGTAGGATATATATAGATGTGGGGAGAGATATGGTTAGTTAGGTAGAGTCACTTATTGAACACTTTGCGCGTTTTATGTTTTGTTTTTCAACTATTTTTTTGTGGGTGTGTGTTTATTTTTGAGTTGTGTTTCTTGTAGGTTTTATTGTTAACTTTGTTTTGGGTTTTTTTCGTTGTCGTTGTTGTTGTTGTCGATTGTTTGTAATCTTTAGTTGTAATTTGGTTTTGAAGGGCATACACGAATAGCCACTTTTGCTGTTGCTGTTGTTGTTGTTGTTGTGTTTGTTTTTGTCATTTATGTATGTCACTTGTCGTTACTTTTTATTTGTCGTTCGATTTTTCGTATATTTTGTGGTTTGTTTCCTTTTTTTTTGCAATAAATTGTTGACTGTTTATCGGTCTTTGCGAAACTTGCAGCAGCAGCGTCGAAAAAAACAACTTTGACTTGACTTGCAACTTGTTCTTGTTACCGTTATTATTAGCCTAGCTGTTGCTGTTTGTTTTATTGTTGTTGTTATTCGATGCACTTCAACTTTTAGGCAAGACTTGGACAAATTTTCGCATTCCCAGCCGGATAAATAAACTTGTTGGGATTTTTCGAAAAATTTGCGAGTGCGTTTGCGTTCGAGACTGCCAACCGTGGTTGATAACTGCAACTGACTGACTGACTAACTGACTGGCTGGCTGACTGACTGAATGTTGGCTGCTGCTATGGGTGCTGCTGCTTCGCGTGCACACTCCGTTGCGGCTGTGCTGAGACTAACTGAGACGCCGACGGCCCGACGTCTCAAGTATTAAAAAGCATTAAACATTACCGTGCATTGTTGTTGTGTTTGTTGTGGTTGCTTATTGTGTGTGTATGTGTGTGTGTGTGTGTGTGTGTGCATGTGTTGCCACTAGAGTAGACCCAGACGCAGAGCCAGAGTCCCACACACATAACCAACTGAACAGATCTGAACTTTGCGTTAATGCCAAAAAGCAAACAACAAACGTAGCAAATTTTTCAATATCTTTTTTATTGTGTTTTTTTTTTTGAGTGGTGGAAAAGGAAGTGTCTGTGGCAGTGGGTGGTTGGTTGGTTACACTCAACGCTCAGCAGCAGCCGGCGCATTGCTAGTGGGTGGTGTTGGAGCCCAGCTACAATCACAACAGTCGCAATTGCAACTGATTTTACAGTCTTCAGTCTGCAGAACAATAGCTGCTCGCAAGGTCATCTTGGGCTGGTTTCCGTTTTCGGTTTTTCTTTACGAATGCTCGGCTCTATTTGATTTATGCGCCACAATTGTGTAATGCATTTTTAATTGTCTGAGCAGCTAGCCCCAAGGGGCAGAAGCTTTAGAGATGAGCAATTTTTTGTTCCGTTGTGAAATTTCTCAGCTGTCGCTGAGCACGTACGCAGCGCAGAGGCGTGAAAAGTGAGAGGGAGAGAGCGGAGAGTAGAGCAAAGACGACCTTGACACATTTCCCAGAACGGGGCGTATTCAGTTTCAGTAATGTCAACGACCCAGTTGAAAGCAGTTGCTATGCAAATGCAATTGCACACAAAAGACTCAAGCAACGAACTTGACTGTTGCCGTTGTTAAAAAGACTCAAATTTTTTTATCTGAATAAATATATAAATCACAACAACAGTAATAAGTGAGGTATGAAAAAGATATAAGAGATATACGTTTGAATGAGACCATCCTACTTTAATCGTTTATTTGAGCATTTAATTGGCAAGATGCTGAGAAAAATAAAAAAAAATAGAAAGGAAAAAAGTGAATACATAAAATATGTCTAAATATGTTAAGGACCAACATGTAATATTATTTTGTAGCTTAAGTATTGATAGAAAATGACAAATTACGCCCAAAATGAGTTCAATTTTGCGGTATACACCAAGCAATGAGTTCAACATGCTCTCATTTGGCTAACCCAATTTGAGTTAACTCAACTCTTATTTCGCATATTTGGCAAATACAAACAATACATTAAAACGAGGCAATCGACATAAATATCTCATGGCGGCAATTTCATAATATTAACTGAGAAGCTACAATCCGATAATGCTGCATGGTAAAACCCAGTCAGCTGCCTACTCTGTTCTCCCCAACCCGCCCTTCCTGCCTCCACGCACATTCGTTTTGTCATCTTAACCAAAAAAAAATTTTGTTTATCATTCGGACTGTTCGTTTGTTATTTGTTGCTGATGGTCAGTTTTGTTTTGTTTGCCAATGACACAGCGCATTTTCCAGGGCAAACCTGTCGTTCCGCCCACTTTTGTTCGCCAACTTTTGCGATTTATCTTAACCAAATATTTAGTTGATGCCAGACTCTAAAATATTTAAACGGTTAAGTTCACGTTCAGTTGCAAATTGTTGCTAATTTTTTCACGCAACTTTAAAATATTTGTTAAAATATTTGCGGCACTAAGTGGAGCATCTGCAGCCGCAGCCGACGACGGCCATCAAATTTGCCAAGTGGCCAATGCCAGACAAAAACGCAATCCATGACAAGAGCTACCCGAAGAGCCAGACCCCCCTCCCCCTCAAGAACCTTGAAGCTAACTGCATGTAAATGCAAATTGCAAAAAAATAAATAAAATAATGTTATTTTTCCTTTGGAGCGGCGCATTAATGTCACTCAGGTTGGGTTTCAAGCCGAGCACAGCGCTGGACATGATTACCATTCCCTGGCTCTTGTGAGGCGTTCAAGACGCTTTTCATAAATGCCAATGGCCTTGTTGGCGGCTTAGTGGGTTGAGCCACTAACCAGCTGTGGTTTGCCGTCCGAGACGATGATGGTGCTGGTGCTAGTGCTCGTGTTGGTAGCTTTAATTACAGTTATTCTGGTTAACGTTGTCGCGCCTGTGACTGACATTTGCATAGATCAACAAAAGCGACCAAGTTCGTTGCCTAAGTCTTTTGATTGACTAATGAGCACACCAGGGTGAACAACTGTTATACATACTTGTGTACATACAATCAACTGTGATAATGTATACCTCGTACAGCTATAAAGCTAAAACTATTATACACAGAAGTGTATACTTACCTTAAGCATATTTGCAAATGTCTATTTGGTACAGTTATAAAGGTAAGTGTTGTACTTAAAGGTAGCAAGACTGTTATACGCATAAGAGTTATATTTTGACTTGTCATACTTGGCTTAAGCATACTCGCAATCATAGCTTAACGACATATATTTTAAAATTGCTCACAATTATTAAGTTCTCATTTGGTTTATCCTTCAAGCAGTTCATTACCTCGCTCCCCCTAAATGCCAACAAATTCAGCTTTCCTTAGCCCGCAAGCAATTTTTTTTTTGTCACTGTTGAAGGGCAGCCAATTAAAATCTTGAAAAAATACAGATACATATTCTACGTAAATGCTAACCACAGTTGAAGGTTTTGCGAGCCGAACAATTTGATGCATATCAATATAGATAATTTGGCAACATAATTGTTGTTATTTGTGACCAGCTGGCGTTTTGCTACCGAACATATGAAGCATGCCTCAAATACGCTCCTTCCTTCTTCACCATTACCTTCTAGACACAGCTGCATGTCATGTTGTTCATTTTCATGCATGCCAAGCCAATTTATTTATTATTTATTAATATATTATTTATTAGTTAAGCGAGCGTCGCTAATCGATTTTCCATTTGCAATAAATTCACACGTTCAATAACCGATAAGCAATGCGACATTGATATTGTTATATGCCACAAGCAACCCCCCTCTGTCACTATCCCACCTCTCTCCCCCTCCTATTGGCGCGCTTAATCTTTGCTAATTTCACGATGCTTAATTAACGCTTCAAGCATTTATTCGATATTGCTTTTTTTCGCCTTTTTGGCCATGTTACAATTTGCGGCATTTGAATGAAAAAAAAAATATGTTGCTGTTAAACACCTTAAGCATTTGTTAATAATTTGCAAATTATTGTTCCTGCTTTGTTGTTGCAGAGCCAAGCTAATGCTCAATTTTATTAAGCATTCAAAAAAAGTGCTTCACTGCCCGCTTAATGGTGTTCTTCATTTACGTATACTTAATATTGCTAGCGACCTTCGCGGTTTGTTGTTGGTGTGTAGAAGGAGAGGGGAAGGGATGTTGTTGGTGTTGCGACCAGGGTGCAGGCGCAAGTCTCACTCGGCTGGACACGCACCTAAATGCGGAACTGGAAGCGTCGACTCGTAGCTGCCCTCGATGAGCTTATGTCTTTGTCTTTGCCGGTCTGGGCGTTTTGTTGATTAATTACAATATTCAGTTAGTTAGTTAATGGCGCCTAATGTAATCCACTTCCACTTCTAAGTTTCTAGTTTCCGCTTCCTCGTTTCAATTAGACTTCAATTGTGCAACGAAGCATTCGAAAGCTGTCATCATTAAAATTCATAAAAAAAACATCTGCATTGAGTATTACAAATACAACATTCAAATTGATTCCCACGCCGATTGGGATTTCGAGTATTTGAGCATTCATTTAATTATTGAGGGCTTGCGCTTATCCAATCCAATAAATCCAAATCCCACTTGACGTTGATAGCCAGCCGCATCCAAATCATCTTTCGCCTCAGTTTATAAATAAACATCAGACAGTTTCAAGTTTGTAATTGCTTTACTCGGTTCTATTGTAAACCAATACAGTTCTAAATCATTGCCATTTGTGGAACATCTGTTGTTAGGCAATCAGCCAGGCCAGTCAATCAGTCGGAGTCGGAGAGTCAGTCCGTCAGTAAGACAGTCAGTCAATCAGGCATTAAACACACAGATTGACAATCTTATGCAGCAGCAAAGGAAAAGGGCCACAGCAATGGTTAATTGTGATCTCATGTGATGTGATTGCTATTCAACTACTGCAAATCATTAGAATTACGTGCAGGCCACGGCCACATGAACCCCCCCTCCCCTGCACCCGTTAACTTACACCCCTCATCATCATCCTCGTCACCTATTCGAAAATGCTACAAAATTAGTTGGGTACATGTATTAATTATTCAGTCTCAGAAAGAGACACGGCTAGGGAGACTCTACCATTGCAGTATTCAACAGGTGTTGCGGATTAAACTCTGATTTCAACTGCTGCTGTTGCTAGTTGAGCTAATTTACACTGCGCTGCAAGAACTGGTGTTTAGGGCCAAGAGAAAGTGCAGGCAGAGGAGTTGACAGAATGCAAGTTGTTTTTTAATTGATCTCTTTTTATATGGATGGTGGCTATCATAGGGAAAAGTCCAAGAATCCAGATTCTTATATATAACTAGAGTATATAGACTCCACCTACAATCTAGTACATCTACATAAAGTATATCCCTGATCTGATAAGTTTTGTAGAGCAAGTCTCGTATTGCAAATATTTAATAATGATTAAAGCAAAAATGTGAAATATGTCTGTTTGCAAGCCTTGTTGTTTAGTGTAGTAAATGCAGTGTAATTTGTAACTAATTCGAAATTCAAATATGTGTCATTTGGCCAACGCAACAATTTTGTTGTTTTTATTGGTTTTTGTTGTTGCATCTGTTGAGTTATGAATGCAAATGCGCAATGTGCAACTTAGCTGACAGTTGGCCGTATCTATCGATGTAGTGCATCAGCAACAGATGTGCCCCCATCGACAACAGCAACGACAACAACAAAAACAACAACAACAACAGCAGCAGCACCAGCGACACAGCAAATTAGACACGATTATAGCCAAACACGATTCGAGTCACAAAACTAAATGCAGATCTATGCCGAGCATTACGAGTATAAAAGTTTAGAATATACATGTATATATATATATATATATATATATATAAATATATCTCATATAAGCGATCGCAGATGACGGCGCAAACTTTGAATTCATTAGCGAGAGGAGAGCTGATTGCCATTTGAATGATTTGCATCGGTTACCCTTTTTCTGCTAATTGGCGATAAAAGTGGGAGAGGGGCAATGGTTGCAAAGGGGGAGACGTTTGGCTGGCTTGTCTAGGGCACAGCTGTGCACATTTCAATTGTAGATTTATATTTATTGAGCTGTGAAACAGCTGGCAGCGTTTATCACACACTCTCCCCTCAACAGCTGTCCACCCACCTCCCCCTTGCAACTGCCCCAGGCCCTGTCAAGTTGAACACACAAATTATATATCAATCATTCCACATAAAATCGAGAATTTAACTATGCAGCTTTGCTTTGGCTGCGGCTCAACCTTGAGCTCCAATCGAGTTGTGTAATGAAATTTCAATTGCAAGTGCATACAGCTACCGGACAGACACCCCTCACCCTACCCCTCCCCACCAAACACTCGCACAATCCCTTTCCGCTTCAAGATGTATCTAATTATGTGATGACTCAATAAAATGCAAATTCGCACAAATATTTTAAGACATTTTAAAAGTTGTTTTGTTGTGAAATTCTTGTGCGCATTCTTTGGAAATCTCGCATATCAAACTGGCGCAACTGGCGCCAACGAATAAAACAAATAAAAAAAAACCACACAGCCAAAATTAATTCATCACATCTTATTTAAATACACACTCATCGCAGAGTCTCTTAAGTTCATCATGCGGTTTGATTAAAAATAACTTGTTGGCCATTTTTTATACTTTATAAGAACTTATTCAAGCGCTTAAGGTTTTTGGATGCCTGTGAAAACATCACTTGAGTAAAACTAGATGCTTCAAGTGTATAAGAAATTCGTTGGCTTCAAAGACAAAACTTTAAATTCATTTTATTATGTATGTTTTTAGTATTTGTTGTTAGAGTGGAGCGTGACGTAGTTGTTATTGTTATTGTTGGTCAATGAACGCGTTTGCTTATAACTTCATTTCTAGTTTCGGTATTTCTATTTAGATATCGTAGTGCGCTGCGTTTGCCTGATATTCTTCAAAGTCATCAAAATGTATAATTAAATTGTGAATATTTTTTAATTATATATAAATACGCATAAATTGCTACTAATAGACATAAAGTTCACGACTCAAACATTCAAATTTGACTGTTTTATTTGCTCAAATTATTATTGTTATTTTGATGTTTCTTGTGGGTGCTTTTTATCTGACCACAGTTTTTTTTTTCTTTTGGTTTTACTTGCCTCGTTAGCTGATGGATGCTGTTGTTGTTGTTCTTGTTGTTATTGTTAAACAAAAATACACTTGAAGCGTGTTTTATAGGTTTTGCAATATGTTTTTGGATGATTGCCTCATGCACTTTAAAGAGCGTCACGCCTTCTAAAAGGGTTTTTGTTTCTTTGTTTTAGTTTTTTGTTTTAAATTTTTATGTTTTGCGATTTGGTTATGCGATTTTACAATATTGCGCGAAATTTGATGAGCCGCCGGAGCCGGGCAACGACAATCTACAACTGTCATTCATTCGACGCGTTTAATGGCCAAATAAACGCGACAAAGCTTCGAAATATATTTTTTCTGTATTTGTATTTTGTTTTTATGATTTGACAAACAGCAGCGCAGCTCATCAATTTTTCATTTAATTTACATTTGTACTATGTACTTGTACGTGCGCGAGCTTCTTGATTGCTGCTTAAAGGGAACCGGACAGTCTCAGCGTAGACCCGTAGAGGGACAGCCCAAGAGCGCAACGAATTCTTTTCGCCTTGCATTCCGTGCGCGATGACGTCCACCTGATGACGTGGCGGCGACTGTTTGCCGCACGTACACTCAAAAAATACTCAGTCCACTTTGCATCGATTTACGATTACGTGCCACAACTGTCAATGCGTGTGAGCAACAGTTGGGGAGGCGAGAGGGAGTGCTCCCAAAATAATTCACATGACTATCTGTTGCCAGCTGGGCACAGAGGTCGGCGTTTTGTAAGTAATTATTCGTTTCCAGTCTAGAATCGAGCAGCAAGTTCGCTGCCTAAGTCTTTTGTTATGAAGTGCCTTGAGAGATGGCCTGGATGGATGCACGGAAGTTAATTTACCTTATTTGCTAGATATTTTTACTCTGCAAATATACAACAAAGAATTTTTTTTAAATTTTTTGCAGCTTATAATAATAAATATGGAAACAACAAATATTGCCAAAAATTTGAATGAAACACGTAAATCTTAGTAGAAATCAAGATAATAACCACATTCCATGTGCAAATTAAATGAGTTATGTCTAAAGTCATGTGGCACGAATGATTCAATGAATAGCCTTAACAAATTTAAATTGCTAATTCTTGTTATACTAACACTAGTTAATTTTGGTCATACCAAGTCCCCATAAATGTTTGATACTAATCCGTTATTATTATATAAACCAGCACATGATTAGTCTCTCTCTGTGTGTGTGTGTGTGTGTGAGTGGGTGTGTGTGACTTTGTAATTCCGTGCACGGTATTTATAAATCAATAACGATTGAAAACTGCAAATGATCATTCACAAATTTCAATGTTAATGATCTGTGTGCAGATATCGCACATAAAATCGAAGCTGAAACCGAATTTGTTTCTATAATTAATTGTACTTTTATGCGAATTATTATAAAACAAAAATCAGAGGCCTGAGCATGAAAACAGTAGCACAAAACAAGTTCAATTCTCGACACTGTTAAAAACATTGAGATACTTACTTAGATATTGATAAGCAGGCCATCGCTGATATTAGCCACAACTGTTGACTGAGTTAAGAGCTTGCTCCAAATCGCTTCCTGTGTGGCAACGATGACATTGAACTTCCTCGCGTACACTACGCGCAAACAAATGTAGCGCGAACATTAAAAAAATATGTGTCTCATATTTTTGTTGATGTCGTTGTCATTGGCTTAGTAATTATGCTGAGAATTATTGTTTAGCTAACAACAAATTGCTGCGAGTTCTAGAAGCAACAGCCCAGGCCCAGGCCCAGCTGAAGGTTCCACAGCTCATTACAAATTCCGAAACACTTCAACTAAAAACACAAAATGCGACTCGTCCCCATTGGCATTGTTATAGTCAAAAAAATATATATATAGATATATACTCGTAGCTTATACTCCATTTGCAGGCACCTTGCATAACGAATTATGGAGAATATTTAAAACAACTTCAAAAAAACACACATTTTTCAACTTGGTAATGATGTCTACGTCAAATAGCTAATTTGTTTCACAGTATTATAGGTCAATTTAAAAATAGAGCAAGCTGAACGTTTATTTTATATATTATTTATAGCTCGGATTCTAAACGCTAAAACGATTAGCTATTTCAAATGATGCATTCATTCATTACATAAACTCCAATCAAAAAACATGTGCCTAAATTCATATGCAATTCTAATCTAGATGCCAAACCGTGGCCAAATATGTATTGCTTTACAAAATCGTAAAAGTTTTGACAAAAATATGGGACTTAAATGTCTGGAAATGGGTTTTCTGGAGAGCTGTGAAATTTCCAAATTGTTTTTTAATAATCTAAATGGCGGTGGGTGGTCCCTGCACGTGTGTTAAAGTTGTTCAAAGATGCTACCATCGATCGAACTTCTCGAAGCTGCCATAAATTACTGATTGATAGCAATGCGGAACCAGAGTTTACGGATTACGGCTACCCATAAAGCGAATGTGCCGCCAAAGCAAAAAGAGTACGGCGCCCGGAGCAACAACGCCCCATTGCCGCACGCTCGGTTCGCAATTCTCGCCTTTTTGCATTCCCATTTGATGACAGCAAAATGCCGTCAACAATTAAGGCTAATTCGCTTGGCCTGCTGCCAAAACGTTTAAAAAATAAAAATGAAAAAAAACAATGCAAACAATCATTAATCACATATCTGGCTGAAGGAGCTAAGCTTAAGTATGGATTGGGGAGGGAAGGAAGGAATAGGAAACGAAACGCAACGGAACGGAACCTGACAAAAGCTAAACAAATTATTTGTCAAGTCGCAAGCAAAAAATAAAAAAATAATTAACTAATGAACACCGATCCAAGTTCCAAATTACACGCGACCCGAAGCGGAGAACACTTTGTGCTTTGTGCCGCCCCAAAAAGCCCAAAAGTCACTTGACCCGGAAGTGCGTTTTGTCTGCAGTTACACAAACAGATCCAATTCCATTAGTTAATGGAGCATAAACTACAACCAGATTTATGTTTAATGCTGAGTGCTGAGCAACAACAATAATATTTTGACCAGTTATAAATTACCCTTGGAGAAATATTCGTAAATTGTTTAACTACAATTTTGCTTGTTATATATACATACATACATATATATAATCTGTTCATATAAATGTATTTTGTTAATTGCCTTTTTTAGTTGCACGGCAACAAATCGAGTTTCCAACTGCCTAAAAACTGTAGATTCCAAATAAAAACAAAGTCTAATATTTTTTGTTATATTTTGCTCATAAAGCGTTAAAAATATTTTCAATGATTTTTATTTTTTTTTCCACTTATCTTTCCATTTCTGGCTGCATTTGCCAAATGATGCTGGCAAGTGTTTTTTTTTTTTTTTTCTTTTTTCTTTCATATATTGTCATGGAGCTGCTTTATTTGTTGTTTGTTTGTTGTAGTTTTTGTACGCTTTGTTGCTAATGATATTGTCAGCGGCATCGATACCGCATCATGTATATGTTTATTATTGATTCTGGTTCCTCAAACTTTGCCTATTGTTATTGAGGCTAGAAGTTGAAAAGTTGAGAATTGTGCGCCATACCTTTTGTGTCAGATTCGTTTTGTCTTTAATGGTCAGCCCTAGATAATTAAATAACATTACTACGTTATTTTGATACACATATTTGTGCTTCCGCATACTGTTTTTTCCACAAGATTAACAATTAAAACAGATCACTGCAACGATTCTGTGGAATTTGCTTTTGTGAGGATATAAAACAAAACCAAATTATCCATAAACTTATCTAAAGGAACCGCAGTGAGTAAAATATTTAAATTGCTTTTCAAATTGACTGCTTCATTACAAGTTTAAGGTTCTTCAATTAAATTTAATGCACAGATTTATTAGCGAAATACACATTCAATTTCATTAACTTTATGTGTTCATCAGATAATAATCTTGTGCCTCCTCTTTGCCTTCTTTCTCAATGTGGCATTAGCGTATTTTTAGAAATTCAATATACAGTCAGACTTGGGACGACGAGAAGAATAATGCTATTTTTAAAAATAATAATTCACCACACCGAATTAAGGCTTCTATTTATAAATGTAAGATATGTATAATGGCTAACAATTAGCTTTAACTATAACTTTATGTTGGATCGACACTTCCGCAATTGTGGGAAGTCACAAAATAAGGTTTATGTACTCAAAATGTGCTTGGCTCTTTAGAAGTTAAATTGGAGATACAAAACTTGGCTCCGTTTAGAACTCGAGTCGGAATCGCATATTTAAAGCCTTTAAAATGGGTATTAAATGATTGGGTCAAGTGTGCACACGATTGTGTTGCTTATGCTTAACGACAGGCCATTAATTCTGTAAGTGATTAAGTATATTAATTACACTTATTATGCAAACGCAGCTTTTAATGCCACTGGGCTGCTTAACAATTAATTATATCGCGATTCGATTCGATGTGACATATTCATTTGCCTTGTGGAAATTAGGCGAGAATGTACATATATGTATGTATATATTTATTTTTATATGTTAACTCTTGTTGGTTCTTTTGGATCTTTCGTTATAATTGAATGCTCAAGTATGAGCATTCTAAATGTTTTCCTGAGGCGTTTCCCCCTGTCAAGTTTACAGCTATTGTGAAGTTGACAAGTTGGTCATTGGGTTATTATGATAATGAACTCAATTACTGCATGCAAAGCTCTAAGCCATAGCCGAATGACCGCCAGTTCGCTGTTGTAATTTGCTTGGCCTTGGGCCTTCGGCCAAGCTTTGGCAGATTTCACAGAGCTAGAGAGAAACTCCGTTTCGGTTTCTATATTTCGGTATCTATTCGAGTACTTTGACTATATTCTGCTTTACACAATGACAACCGCAACACAAAGCCCAAGAAGAAGACGGCTAATGCCAACCACAGCTGGCCAGGGCTGGAGGTCAGTCGGCATTGTTAGGGTTAAGTTAAGTTAATTCAAGTTTACATACGGCCTATTCAGGCAATAGGCGTCAGTAGCGAACACACAATTTGCTGATAACAATGGTAAATATTGCCCTAGCTGTTAATTAAGTGTGCCGTGTTTGGGATCATCCTTTCCCAACTGCGCAGCATCTGTTAATTTGTAATACACACAGTTACCTATACGAGAACATAAATTAATTTCTAAAATGAACTTTAAAATTATACGCTTGAGTTCAAGTACAAACTCCATGTTTGAAGGTAAATTAATTGCAGAAAATTCTTGAAAACAATTATGCTGATAAGTACACAAAATTATATTTTTAATTTTTCAATGGTCAATTGTTAGAGCTAATACAATTTGCAAAACTTTAATGCGCTACTTATGTACACAGAGAGAAAAAACAACAATTAATCGAATATAAATGCTAATTTATTTAATTGAATTTCATACGAACGTTTTTCTCTCTCTGTGCTGATGCCATATTTGAGGCAGGTCATATTGCTACTGTAAAGTGGTGGCGCTCACTTATTTATTGATTTCGCATGCCGAGAAATCAATCAACAAAATTGCTGCTGGGTATTAGGAACGAGCATGACACAATATGTGACCTTCATTAAAATCAAATCATTTTTTTTTTGCGAACTTGAGCCATTTGTACGTAATTGCTGTCAAGCGGAATCGGAATCGAAATTCCATGCCAAAAATGCAAATGGAAACAGAGGAACTACCTCGAAAACGTCCATCGACTCTCGCCCCGATGGCCAAATAAGGCGACAATTAGGCTTAACGAGTGGCCAAGCAGCTAACTGGCCCAGAGATAAGCATTTCTGCATGTATTGGCGCGTTTCTATTATGGCTTTTTAATTGAAATCGTAACAAAGTACGACTGCCCCGAGGCGCTGTATACAAGAATGTTTTAACCATGCGATAATTTCAAATTGTCGTTGGTCAGGGGCAGGTTATTGGTATAAGCCGACAGTGTGTTGTTCGTTTCTTGTTGGCGCAGTTTTTAAATAAACCAAACAACCGATTTTCCGGCCTTATCGATATTTGTTAAGCAAAAAGTTCATATATCGGTTACGCAGCCCTGATTAACATAGCAATCGGAATTACATATCGCTTTGAGTTCGAAGTGTGCCCAGATGAAGTCAGCAAGTAGGACTTCATGGAAACGTGCTACGATTTATAACTTTACAATTATTTAAAAAATGGCTACAAAGACTATAAAGCATAAAATCCAGTGTGATTATTGCAAAATCGAAAAAGATGCCACTAACATCTACACGGCAAGAAAGCTATTTGGTGGCTACAAAATCATTGATATTCTACAAATCGTAACAAGTCGCAGCGTAAGTGCAGCCCATAATCAACACAATTTATTCTCAATGTGTACCATGTGAAAATATCAATTTCAGATTCCGGTAACAATACCCATTAAATTGTGCAGCCATTGCGCCTCAACGTTGGTTGTGGCAACTTGCGCCATAACAAAAGCTGAGGAAATTGTCACACAACTGCTCGAGCAGACTGCCAAAAAGCCGAACACCGAAACTAACCATGAGGCAGCAGCCACTGAAAAAGTGGCAGACGCAACCATAGTGGCGACATCTAGTGTTCAAAAAAGTGATAAAAAACAAACAGATGAAATAAATCAATCCTTTGCTAATGGAACTCAAACTGCTGTCAAGAACGACGAGATAGCAAACGTGCCGGAGATAATCACACCTTTGGCAGCTCTATCTTCTCCTAATAGGCTGTCCCAATTTGAAAGTCTGCAGAATGCGGTGAAGCTAACGCCCGTGAAGCATTTGCCAATCCAAAAGAAAGCCTTCATTCGGTTGTTTGGCGCCAACGGCAGCTGTCCGATAGAGACAGATGAGGAGGAGGATGACAGCGATATGGATGAGCATAAAAATGAAACAGTTACGCAGAAGTCAGGCATTAAGAATATAGCAATTAATTTCGAATGCAATCTTTGCGACTATACCAGCATTTACCCGAATCCAATGAAACAGCATATGCGTGTAATGCATGGACAGAAGCGTCCGCGAATCTACAACTGTTTCATATGCGCCAAAAAGTTCGGTCGCATAATTACGCTCAAAACACATCTCTTGGAGCACAATGTGATTGAAAAAGAGGCTGAAGAACCGAAGGCTTCAGCAAATCATGTCAACGATGAAATTAGCTTTCAAATTCCGGTCCCCTTAGCATCCACGCCAAAACCTGCTACGGAGAAACAAACGAAACATACATGCGATAAATGCCACATGGAATTTGAAACGATTAAGCGCATGGTAGAGCACATGAATGTCGTTCATGATGATTTCAAAGCCTTCAAGTGTACGGAGTGTGATTCTACATTTGCACACAAGTCGACCATGGACCGTCACTTCAAAAAGAAGCACGGCCCTGACGCGGTGACCACAAACGGCAAGGCAGCCCAGAAAATTACAATGCGTCGCCAGACAATGTATGTGATTACAAATAATCCAGCAAAAATAACAATGAGACGCAAAACTGTTGCAATTGAGCCAATAGCACAGGTAAAAGAGGACAAGGAGGAGACCATCGATGAAAACTTGGAGGCACTCTTCGCCGAAATCACTGAGCATCCCAAGGAAGAACACACTCAGGTTAAGACACCCTCACCGACGAAGCGCAAACCAAAAGAGGACAGTCAGCTTGCGCAGTCCTTAATTTTTCCCAAAGACAAAGTTATACCCAAGAAGCAAAGGACGCCCAAAGTAATTCAAGAATTATTTAAGGACGGATCGCCAGCTGCGCCAAGCAAGAGTAACTCAATAGAAAATGACAAGGAGGAGACTATCGATGAAAACTTGGACGAACTCATTGAGCATCCCAAGGAAGAACACACTCAGGTTAAGACACCCTCACCGACGAAGCGCAAACCAAAAAAGGACAGTCAGCTTGCGCAGTCTTTCATTTTTCCCAAAGACAAAGTTACACCCAAGAAGCAAAGGACGCCCAAAGGAATTGAAGAATTATTTAAGGACGGATCGCCAGCTGCGCCAAGCAAGAGTAACTCAATAGAAAATGACAAGGAGGAGACTATCGATGAAAACTTGGACGAACTCATTGAGCATCCCAAGGAAGAACACATCCAGGTTAAGACACCCTTACCGACGAAGCGCAAACCAAAAGAGGACAGTCAGCTTGCGCAGTCTTTAATTTTTCCCAAAGACAAAGTTACACCTAAGAAGCAAAATACACCCAAAGGACTTCAAGAATTATTTAAGGTCGAATCGCCAGCTGCGCCAAGCAAAAGGCAGAAGTCTAAGTTGGATACAGAAGTACTGGACTCTCCACAGTCTACAGCAACTTTCACAAATGGGCAGCCAAAGAAGAAGCGCAAACGCAACGCCTCCGATAAGCAGCCGGAGAACTTATCCCTGGAGGATACAGCCAATAAGGAGCAGCTGCTTAGCACACCAGCAAACAAATCAGACGCAGAACCAGAAATCGAGACCATTGACTTAATAAACGAAATCAATAGCAATGTGAAGCCGCACAAGCGTATCAAACTGGATTCGTTCAACGTATCCGTTTCTGAGACGGAGCTGAGCTGCAGCATGTGCAGCAAGGTGGTCGTCTCCAGCAAGCGTCTCGATTCGCACATGCACAAGGTGCATGCCGGACAGCTCAAGTGCCCCAAGTGCAAGACGACCCATACTACCAGCGATGAATACATTAGTCACTTTGCCACCTGCAATCCGAGCGGCGGATTGCCGTGCGGCATTCACAAATGCGTCAAAGTTTTCCTCTCACTCAGTTTTCTAAATACGCACTTGAAAAACAAATGCAAAGCATAATAATATTAATTGGCAAGAGGCAATTAGCATATAAAGCATATAAAAATATAAATATTGTTCATGTATATATGTATATATGTATATATATATATATATATAGTTAATAATAAGGTTCCCATTGGAATTACTAAATGAAAACTAAGCTCTTGCTTGAACACATTTTAAGTTTTTGAAATTCACTAGTTCCAAGTACTCCTAAGCGTTTTGATTTGAGTTTTTAAGTGATAATTTTTTATGAAACTGACTTTTAAAATACAAAACCTTTTTGTATTTTCGAAAAACAATTATAATAATATTCACCATATCACTAAGTGCATACGATATTTGGCCATCACACACGACTTGTCCAACTTTTAAAATTTGTAATCATCTCATGTATTTTACATTATAATAACAAAGCAGAGAATGAAACCGTCTGAAAATAATTGCATCATTTTGTAAACAGTACAAATAACATTTGCATTTGAAAAACACACATTATTATTTTTTAGTTATAATCCATTTAATAACATAAACAATAAACAATTGTAATGTACACGAAAACCAACAACAATTTGAGAGCAGTTCGTCTGGCAGAGTACGTTGTGCCACGAATTATTCTAGTGACAATACAATATGTTTTATGAGTAGACTTAAGATGTTACCCAAAATAATTTTTTTTACGCAGAACCCGCGCGTAATGAAAGCATAAAATAAATGAAGAACACAATTTTTTAGTTACACTTTTCTACTTAATGCGTATGCCTAAATTTGTTTTTAATGATGATGATAATGTCGATTGTTGGTGCTGCTTGTGCGGCTGGTACTGGTAATGTTTCAGGATCCCACCTTGCTGTGAATCTCCGCTTGAGCCACCTTCATCACATCGAGTGCACCCCGCTTGATGAGCTGCTCGGCCAGTGTTTGGCCCAACAGATTGGCCTTAACGTAGATGTCCCGGCTGTGGCAGGCATGCTGATAGAGACCGCAAAACAGGTTGTCCGCATCCTCGATGAGCACGGGCAGCTTGAGCTGCTGTGGCTGCGGTTGCTCCTCATCGGCGTAGTCGAACATTTGCACCGTCTTCTGCAGAAAGGGGCATTTGGCGTGACCCGTCTTCTCCTGTGACACTTCCAGTCCACTGCCCTGATGCATTGCTGCAAATGGACACTTGGAGGACGATGTCGTCGCATTGTCGGGCTCATCGCCGGAGGCGGGTGGCGGCGTTGGTAACGTTGGTAGCGTTGCTGGGTGAGTGATCGGACACTTCCCCGCACTGGCATACGAAATCTTCGCCTCATTGCTAACGAACGGGCACTCGCCCATAACGTCCTGGCCGACCTCCATCTGTAGCGGACAGTGAGCTGGTGCATTTGCATTATCGCCTCCACCTCCAGCATCGCCGCAAGCACCCTGAGCATTATTATTGTCGTGACCAATGACGGGGCACTTGCGTGCCAAATCAATGTGACGCTCGAGCAACTCCTCCATGCTATAACCCGTAACGGCGGCATCTTCGCAAATGACAGGCGGACTGCCCTGCAGCCGTGGACTACTCGAATTGGAATCAGAAGACGGACTTGAACCCGAGCTGGTGCCATTGACATTTCCGGGAGAGCTGTTGCCATTCCTGGCGCGCTTCATTGCAGGCGGTGAATCGCAACTGTTGCTGTTGTCTTGATTGCCATTCGTCAGCTCCTGCTCATGCTCCTGCTTTGGCTGCTCTTGCTGCTCATTTGCGGCACGCTTGCGTCTCTGCGCATCCCCATCGCAATCATTGAGAGCACAATCCAAATGTTCGCGTATTTCAATAGCACCATCCAGACTCCAAACAGCGCCCGTGAGCGATAAGCCAACTTCTTGCTGCTGCTTCTGCAACTGCTGCCGGTTGATGGTGCTTGGTTCACCATTCAGATTGCTCCACACTGCAACTGGCGCCGAACAGCCGCCGCCGAGCGTCTTCAAGAAGCTGCGTTCGGCCAGAATGCGACACGTTGTGTTCAGGCACATCAGTTTCTGCAGCATGGCCAACACCTGGTTATCGTTGGCGCGACACTCCACGGCGAGTGCGCCCTGTCCCACAGCATAGAGCAGATCGGTGGGTTCGAGCACCTGGCTGATGCGCGTCATCCATCCCATGCGCACCAGACCAGCCTGGGCGAGTATAATGCCGGCAAACTTAGAGTCCTTGGCATCCAGTTTGGCCAGACGTGTATTCAGATTGCCACGTATGTCGCACACAATCAAATCGGGATACTGCCGACGAATTTGTGCTGTGCGTCGCAGCGAAGAGGTGCCTAATGAATACATTGGTAATTAGTTTGATATTGGAGCAGCCCAACTGGTGGGTTACTTACCAATAACACTGCCCTTCGGCAGGTTGGCTATCGTGTGACCCTTTAGATTCTCGCGCAGCACCAACGCATCTCGGGCATCCTCACGCTCTAACACCGCACCAACAGCCATGCCCGTGGGCAGCGCCGTTGGCAAATCCTTGAGCGAGTGGACGACAAAATCAACGCCACCATTGCGCAAAGCATCCTCTAGATCTCGGGTGAAAAGACTCTTCTCACCAATCTTTGGCAGTGAAATGTTCAGCACACGATCCCCAAACGTTGACATAGTATCTGCAACAAATTAATTTGCAAATCAATATTTTATCTACGGCAGAGTTCCTCATTCCATTTGATTACGTATCTTATATCCATCAGTGATAAAAATAAAAAGAAAAAACGCGACTGTGCAATCAAGCAAGAAACACGAACGCCAATTAAGTTTTTTTTCCCCCATTCCAAAAATGTTACTGGCGATTTTTTATTTTTTTTTTTATCAGCACGCAATGGAACTATTTAACTTATCAGCTACTTAATTTGCCTACCACTCGGCATAATTTAAATACAGTTAGTATATATATATGCAAATCTACTTTATAGTTGTAGAGGACTGGATTATATAAAGGGGATGTTGCGTGTTGCACAAGGCCAACAGTGGCTTGAATTGATTAACAATTGTGCTGCTGTATAAATAGATTGAAGAAGATTGGTCTTGCTTAGAAGTAGTCGTTTTAATTCAATTATGCTGATAGAAAGTAAGAGAAACATTTTCAAATTTATTACTTGGAATTCCTATCATTTATAATCCATATCTCGAGCATGTCAAGGGAACTGAACTAAAATACTTTGATTATCAACACAAGAGATAAGTAAAAAGTTAATTCGTCAAATTTTAATATTATGTTGGCAGCAGTAATGCATGTTAAAGCACGTTGTTCAAGAAATTATACCATATAATAAAGATAGTGTGTGCTTTTAATCTGTAGAGAATCGTTATAGGTTTATGCGAAATCAAAAAACAGCAATACCAACCGACATTGACATTGAGCAACATTTGGCAAAAGGCACGCGAAAGTGCCTCAAAAAATAAAAGCAACAAAATGGAACAAAAACTCAGTTTATTCGATACGAATCACGCCTCAATTTATATTTAGTGAGTTCTTTAACTATGGGGGCAGGTTTGCCTATAATACTGTTTGAGACACGTATAGGGTGAAATCAAACGCACGGGGTCGACAATTATCGAGTGTATGTCCCATCTCCTCTTACATCTCTTAAATTAGCTTGACCTCATGTATGCCAGTCGCAAGTGCCTAATTTTGAGAGCGCTGCATGAGCCATCTATCAGCATCTCACATGTTCATACTTTAACAAATACACTGCTATGTAATCTAAACATATTTCACGTAATATTTGTCGAATTGATAAGACAATTTAGCTTGGCTAAAACTCGTTGCAGATAACGTTGAATGGTTGGCTTGACAAAATCATGAGTCATGATGAAAAATAATAAAAATTCAAAAATAACTGTAAGTCATGCTTGCAAGAATTTTTAAAAATCTTGTTGTTCATATATAAATAAATCATAAAATGTGTACACGGAAAATATGTGTAGAAACTTTCACTTACGTATCTCGAACTTCTGCTTGGGATAGAGTTTCTGCAATCGGCCAATGACATGTTTAGTTTGAATGAGCGCCAACTGCAACAGAGAGAAACAAGAAGGAGAAAGAGTTTAAAAGAGAGACACAATAAGTAAATGGCCTAAGTGCCTATATTAATGCTATATGTAAATGAACTTTAAGTGAAAAAATAAAGACACTGCGAGAGAGAAAGAGTGATTAACAGCAGTCACCGCTTCCAATTAGAGTTACTTTTGTTATTATTACTGCCTTTGGCATTTCGAATTTCAAATTTTAATAAATGAAACGAGGCAATTAACACGGCAATTTGAAATACTGAAGCAATTGTGGCCTTGATAAAGCCATTCCAGGCCAAACCAATCCGCCCCAAGCACGACTTGAGTGGCGGCTAACAAAAAATAATTTGTGCAAAGTAATCCAAAAAAAAAACAGCTCACAAGTCATCTTCTGCGGTAGAGAGAGAGAGAGAGAGAGGAGAGTGAGAGGCAGTGGGGTGACCAGTGACAGATGGACTGCAGTCTCTTAATGTGAGCAACAAATACGCAGACAGGCAACAGAGTGCGTAAGAGCACTGTGCGAAGGGGTCTGAGCTGCGATTGTATAACATTAACCAACGAAAAAAAAAACAAAAACCAACAGCAGCGCGAGCAGCAGGCAAGCAACAAGTCCACAAGTCTTGCATAAATGTGGGAATGAGCATGTGAGAGAGAGGGGAAATGCGAGAGAGGCACACAGCACGGAGTTGACGTACGACGGAATGTGATTGAAATTCAAATGAAAGTTTAAATAGCATGCACATATTCAAGCACATAAATGCATACATACATATGTAGATAGAATTTGGATACAACTTACCTCGCTTTTGCGTGAACCAACGCGAATAACCTTATCCTTTTCCTGTGTAGACATCTCAAGTTTTTGTCAATATTGCACAATTGTTTCTAAGTGGCGTGTGTGTCTGTGTTGTTTGTAGTGAAAGTGTATGTTCGAGGACAGGCAGGCAGCCAGTACCAGTTTTTTGAGGTCACAACTTTTGCGGAGTATCGCCGAGGAACGATGAATGAAAGCTTAAATTCACTGGCTACTAGGCATACATATTCGTATTATTGTCGCTTTGACTTTGTACTAAAGGATTAAAGATCCAATAAATAAACGACTTAATTGGATTTTTGCTGGGCGATACTACGACCGAGCAAAGTGCAATGCAGCAAGTGAGTGGAAAGACTGATTGGCGGCCTTAGCAATCGATAGCTATTCGGTAAGAGCTACATATGTGATGATCTATCGATGATTAAATACTAGACAACCGATAAATTCTGCAAGAACTAGACACAACAGCTGATGTCCAACAATAAAAAATAAAGCAGTTATCGTCATGTTTTTGGTAAGCTAATAACAATTTATGTGACAACTGGTTAATAAAGTCCACAATTTACTGTTACAGTTTATGAGCCGTCCCGTGGGGACGCTGGGCAATGGTATACGAGCCGTACGCGATCGCCTGGGCGATGATTTCATGGACAAACTGGACGAACTGCATCTAAATGCACTGCGCACTGGCCTGGTATCCATGGGAGATCTGCAGGAGGCGTATCGCAAGGCCCGTGACATGAACAGCAATCAGAACCGGCTAAATTTATTGTGGCTGCTGGGCATCGTCTTCTTTATTATGATTGCGACGCCCGTTTTCTACGAGACCATCTCGTTTCTACTGGGCGTCCGCTGCTTTCTGCCCAACAACCATCTAGTCTGGGAGGCGACGCGGCCCATCAGTGATTGTGAGTTCTGCAAGGATGTTTCGGCGCCCCTAATATTGCCCAATCTGACTCGCGAAGAGTTTGCTCGATTTGCGTACTCTTCGCGGCCAATCATTGTGAAGAAGGGTGTGGCGCACTGGCCAGCGCAGCGATATCTCAACTACTCCTTTATTAAGCAGCTGTATGACAGCGTGCCCGACTCCGTGGAGACAGTGTGCCAGTTTCAGCATTTCAATTCAAATCTCAAGTCTTTGCGCGACGTCTTCAGTATGCCTCCGAGTCGCGCTAATCTGAGCGAGGGTGCGCCCTGGTTTGTCGGCTGGAGCGTCTGCCAGTCCCAGATTCTGGCGGAGCTGCGCAAACTATATCCGCGTCCTCACTTTCTGCCCGTTGATGCCGAAATGCCAAATACCGACTTTGTCCTGATGGGTTACGAGCAGGGCGCCGTTATGCATGTAATTAATTTTTTAGCACTAACGTTAAACTATGAATATTTAAGCGTTTCAATCTCAACTCACAGCTGGATTACATTCCGCGTCTTATGTGGCAGGCGCAGCTACAGGGCAACAAAAGCTGGATCCTATCGCCGGCTCCGGAGTGCGATCATCAGTGTCAATCGTTCTTCTTTTATGTGGAACCAGGCGATGCCGTTCTGGTGGATACGCGCATCTGGTACCATGCCAACACCATGCCCAGGGGTCAATTCTCGCTGTCAGTGCAATCCGAGTACGGCTAGCCCGGATGCTTACTCCAAAAAAAAAAAAAAAAACAAAGTCTGATAGTTGGATTTAAGCGGGCAGTTAATAAACCTTAATATTCCCTATATGCTTTCATCGATAAACGATAGGACGCATTTTGTTATCCATTATCGCTTCCCATCATTCATGACCTGCCCTGCAAAAATGCGAAGAAACCTTTTTAAAGTTCGCGCTTTCGATAACTACACAACGTTGCTCAATTAATCGAATACAATTGTGCCGTCAGAACGCATAGACGCGCGCTTTCTTTGTTTACAAAAAGAATAGAGAAAATTACATTTGAAGGCAAACAAACGAATTAAAATGGACGCTAACGAAACCGGATATAACTTTAATGAATTTTCTGCAAAATGCGATAAATACTTTGCTGAAAATCCTTTAAACTTAAGGGAGCTGTGCGTCACTAAGTCAATTATTAAGCCGGCGGTCTTCTTCAAGAACCTCGAGGAGAATACGATGCCAACGGTGACAATGACTTCGCCAAAAAGAGAACTGGGCACCGTTGAGGAGTATGCAGATCTGTTCAAAGCATTCGACACATATCCCACTAATCTGCAGCCTACGACAAAAAAGCGCGAAATGCAACGCACTAACTCTATTATCCTTAAAGTAAATGATGCCACTCAAGATCAAACCGCGATGAGCAACTCAAGCGTGTCTCTGGCATCGATGGTTAACCGCCTGGAGGAGCAGCCAAAAGCAACTAAAATATTTAACGACTTTCAAAAGTTCCAGCAGAAGCTGCGCCAGCTACAGGATGAGGCGACACCATTGGCCAAAACGCAATCGATGTACTTCAGCAAGATCGCCCAGCTGGAGACCTTCGCCCAGCAGCTAGAGAAACTGATACCATACGAGCGTGAGGTACCCAATGCTTTTACAGCTGATGAAGAGAATACGCTCACCACCATTGTCGAGAACATGAAACAACTGAACTTCTTGCGCGGACACACTCTGCCCCAAGTGGATCCTGCAGCGCCACGCATCGAAATTCTGGTTGATGTACTCAATTATACGCTGATGCAAATAACCTGCTACAATAATGCTTAAAGCACTATGCTATATTATAAATATTGAATTTATTAAATATATGTATTTATTCGCTATATAAATCTTCTTCCTCATCATTGCTCAACTGTTGCTCAACATCGACGCTCTGCTTTAGCTGGGCAACAATATCGCAGAGTCCGACGAGTTTGCGCACACTGCTTCCCAGAAACTCGATTCGCTGGCGACTCGACAGACAGCTATTTAATGCGCTTTGCCCATCTGCATTGCTATCCCCGCCTGCAGTTTGTTTGATGAGCTGCTGGAATTGCAGCAATATTTTCACCACGGATTGTTCACAATTTGCGCTCACATTGTACACATTTTGTGCTGTCGTCGTTGTTGTTGTTGATGGTGACTGCATATTAGTATTTTGTGATTCGATGTGCAATAGAGTGCTATTGGATTTCTCCATAATTTCGCCGATCTTGTCAACTTGCCTTTGCATGGTCTGGCGTGCCGCGGCTACATTTGAAGTGGAGTGAAGAATAAGCTGAGCTCATTGCTATTTTATTAAATAATTACCGAGGCTCGCCAATAACTCGTCAATTGTTTCCGACATTTTGAATCTGTGTTGCATCTGCTTGTCACACAGCTGTCAAAGTTATCGTTATCGCTCGATATGAGCGAATTTTAAGGTGCTATTATCGGACTGCACTTTATCGATTCAAATTTGGTTTAACGTTGTGATTTATTCAAGTTTTGTATATTGTTCAAATCAAATTTGAATCTGTTCATTTAAAATTAGTGTAATCTTTTAATTTTTTTGCATTACATTTATTCATATACATCCTCCTTGTCGGCGACGTATTTAATAATGTCGGCAGGTTTCAGAAGCTTCTCAGCATCGGAGTCTGGAATCTCAAAGCCAAACTCATCCTCCATGGCCATGATGACCTCAACGTGATCCAGTGAGTCCAAGCCCAGATCATTGATGAAGTGGGAGTTCACGTTAAGCTGCAATATAAATATAATTAATATAAAATAGTGAATATACTTTTGGAATTAAGAGTGGTTTTGATTGTTTCTTTTTGAGCAGCACAGAAAGAGAAAAATTCAACTGGCAAAGGCAATTGTGGCAATTGAATCAAACAAGCCTAGGGCTTGGCATGAGCGTGGTCATTACCTTGCTAGGATCGATCTTATCGTACAGCTTCAACACAAGCAAGACGCGCTCGTTGATCAGTTTCAGCGACAATGGCGGTTTCGCCGAATAACTGCGCACCGATTGCGTTTGCCAGCGACATCTGCTCTCCTGGGAATATGTGCGCCCCAAAAAGAAAAGAACAAAACAAAGCCAAGTTAGTTCATGGGATTACCTTATCGGCTGTCACTTTGTCGTAGGCCGAAACCACTTTCAAAACACGGTGCTCAATTTCTTCCATTGTATTCCTTACCGAATAGTTGCGCATTGTGAAGAATTTCTGAAAGATTGTGAGAATTGATATGATTGATGCACTTATTTAACCTTTGTCGCATTTACCGGCGCCTATCTTAATATTTTTGTGCGACCTCGAGTGTTTTCTTTTTCTTTTCATAACAATCATGTTTTAGCAAAAAACATAAGTGACGCAATCTTTTGGGGAAAAATGTTGTAGACTTAAAAAAATCTTTGCAGCTTACATATAAATGCAATCAGTCCGCCGTAAAGTTCGTGACAATGAGGTTAGGGTACAATAAATAACTATTTTAAAATTCCGTCACCTTTTGCAAACGTATAAGCGGTATAGACGTAGACTTACTTGGGTGAGCTGAGTGCCAATGGCAGGCATTGCAATCCTATGTAACATCCTCGACTGCGTTTGAACAGCGACACTGACGATGCGAACTGTGGTCAGTGCAGCCGCAAATCGGCCGCAGCTACGTGCAATTTGTGTTAACGACATCTTTTGGTTTACCTACAATATAAATGAAATAGCATGAGTCCCAAATATATACCTGTGCTCAGTGCACTCGTTTTAAACAAATATTTACACCGAATTTCTGTCGAAACGGGAGCTCAGATTATGTAAAAGTTCTGGAGGAGCAAGGCAGCACAGATGTTGAATAAGCATCGATCCAACCACAACGATAAGTATCGATGATTCTCGTGTAGCCGGGTCGCTCTGAATGCTTATTGCCATGGTTGCCTAACAATATGTATAAATTTTACTAATATGGAAAAAATTCGTTTTCTAAATAAAATAAATGATTATTTTTCCATTCAATAAAAATGTAGAACTACACAGAATTGTAAATGCAGTAAATCGCAATCGACAAGTTGGCAGGCCCGGTTGAAAATTAAAAAATATCACCTAACTGAAAATCACAAGTTTGTTGTTGGCAAACTTTTGTTCGGTGTTGCCACAATTTTGAACAACTTGCAAATGAGCAGCAGAAATATTCATATATTCCAACAGCGTATGAATGAATTACAAGAACAAGAGAAAAATAATCAGGTTAGACAACTTGTTAAAGTAGCTGTCGTTTATAAAAGCAAGAATCAATTAAATACCGTAATGCAATGGAAACATAGATAAGATAGGGCAACCACGTCGGCGGTTACGTAATCGGGCAATAATAATCATAAAAGCGCAATTAGATAAATTCAATATCAGCTCTCATAGATGTATTTACGATTTATATAAACAATAGGTATACGTTTAATTGGGAACATAATAAGTACATATAAAATCAATATTACACGCCTCGTCGTTGCAGTAACAAAATACAAAAATACAGCATAAATTACACGAATAGTATAACAAAACAATTGTCGTTTGATTTAAAGCCATTTGGTGAATATCTTTATTAAATTCCTTATTGACCAGCAATCTGCAACGAATGAAGAAATGATTGATTATTTTTAAATTGTGATTCGATTATTTTTAACTTACAACAACAAGATGGCCGCTCTTATCACGCACAACGCCGGGCTCAGCGCCCGTTTGGAGCTCAATAACACCACCCTTGCCCTTGACCACATTGTGTTCCAAACTGGGGAGTAAAATAATATAATTTATCAAGGAATTTCATTAAATGTAAATCTTGCACTTACGAAGCTCTGTCCACAATGGATACTATTTGGGCGGTGCCCACTGTATCAATGATGTAGGTGCTAAACTCGATGATGTGTGGAATGATTAAAATCAAATCGCCCTTATCCTTTTTCAGCTCGAGCGGTATGCGTATGACCATCAGGTCATCGTTGTGGTTCGTCAGCGTAAAATCAATCTTCTCGAGCGGCAGGCGATGCTTCTGCTTGTAGGTCTTGCCATCCAGCACATAGATGGCCTTGTTGCTCAGCAGGATGAAGCGTTCGCGGGACTTGTAGCCGTGTCTGTCGAATTTGGTGCAGGCAGATTGATATTTGAGTTGCTCGCTGCCAAAGGTGCTGGCCACAAAATCATTGACACGCTGTATATGCTCCTGGGGTATGCGATCGTGCTGGAACCAATCGGGCACACTGCTCGCATAGTTGTTCTTTTTGTTCAGGAAAACCTTCTCGGCGAGAACCTTCAACTCAAACTGTCGCTTACGTTGCGCCGTCAATTTCAGGCGATAGATCCTGGCCAAATGCAAACGGTGCAAACGATGCAGATTTTTGGAGGCCTCCTCGCAGTGTGCCGGCGCTGGGGGCCAACTCTTATCGAGCACCTTGCTGGGCAGCTCCTTGGCCAGTCGCAGCAGCCACATACGCTTTGCATTGGCAATGAATTCCTCATTATAGCCATTGGGCGGATCGTTGCGCGTTATGAATCCCTTGATGAAGGCACGGATTTTAACAGCCGCTTCGCGACGCTGTTGGGTCGCCTGCTGGGCCAAACGGCGGCGACAGTAGCTTTGCAGGACAATTACCTGAGCGCGCAGCTTCAGGTATTTGCGTCGCTGCAGCAGACCCTTCCAGTGCGCCTGAATGATCGAAGCAATATCGTGCTTTTTGGCCTGATACGCATCCTCAGTGTCGAAAAGGGTGCGCGGATAGCGGATGAACAACTTCGTTTCGCCCAGCTTGAAGTGTTCGTTGGTGTAGCCCAAATCCTTGACGAGCAGTTGAACACCGGCCTTGGCACCGCCATTACCCTTATAGTTTGGCCAGGTGGACTTGCTCAGGCACTTGTAGCGCTCCAAGAAAAGTTCATAGGTGCGACGATAGGCAAAACCGGCGCGACGCACACGCAGATTCTCCATTAAACCAAGATACTTGACCTGGTGCAGCACGAGGTCGTCGTTGAAGATGCCCGCCGATTGCAGATCGTTGGGCTTGATGCAGCGTATATAGCTGGGCTCCTTGCACATCAGTATGTCCATCAGGTTGTTCAGCGAGGTTTTGAACTGGGTGATGGCCGTCTCGGGTCGTTTTTTGCTGCGCAACTCCTGTTCGGGGAAGCAGGAGCGAACAATGTTATTGCCGGACTTGCTCAACGTTTCCTTAAGATCGCGGAACAGCAAATCGTTGTTCTTATCGAGGAACCCATTGACGGAGTAGGTCACCTCTCCGGCATAGTGCACCAGACGGAACTCATCGCGTCCCATTATCTTTTGCACCTGAATGGGTGCCTTCTCGTGACACACATAATGATCATGCTTCTCCAGATTTTGGGTTAGCTTTTCGAGGAAGGTGCGATCAGTAGGATCACCGGGACGCAGGCACTCCTCATCCAATATGGATATAATGCCCTTATGCTTCTCCTCAATCAGGTTGCAAATGACCTTATTATCAAAATATTCCACTGGAACCCACTCAATGCCCTCGCGTCTATATTCATCCTGTTCCGACTTCAATGTCAACTCAATAAACAACTGCTGCAGCTTCTCATTGCAGAAATTAATGCAGAACTGCTCAAAGTTGTTCGTCTTGAAGATCTCAAAGCCATAGATATCCAAGATGCCCATCACATTGTTCCTTGCACCGTGCGTGTCCTTTGCCTGCAGCGAGATATTCAAACGCTGCACCAGCCACGAGAACATGCGATCGTAAACAGCCTTCGCCAGAGCATCTCTGGCATAGACAGCCAGTTCTTGATTAAGTGGCGACGTGACCACATCTCCCCGAGCATCGATGGTGCGATGTGTTAGAGCCGCGCCCAGTTCGCTAGCATTAACGCCCAGCAGACGTGAGATGGTGACAACCAGATCACGACTATTCACCTGAGCATTGCCCTCTACCTCGTCGAAGCCCACGTTGCCCAAATGCAATATGCTGCCAATAATGGCAAAGATCTCACGCTGCTCCTCTGCCGCAAAATCGATGACGCCCAATGCCTGCTGCACCTGCTTAAAGTTCTCCGCATCATTGATGCTGCTTACGGTGCCCTTGACCTGAGAGAAGGTTAAACAATTAGTTGAGGACATAACCAAAAATGTTTCGACGCTAACTTACCCCATCGGTCAGATAGCTATAACTATCGAGAGCGCGCTCCAAGTTCAGTTCCTGCAACAAGGTTGCATCGGCACCCGCCAGCAGCTGATAGAAGATGTGGAAATTGCGTTCGCCAGCCATCTGAGCCACCACACGCGACTTCTCCAGCAAATAGTTGAGAATGTTGCCACCAATTGGCACACCTTTGTAATCGAACTGGATGTCCATGTACTTGCCAAAGCGCGAGGAGTTATCATTGCGATTCGTTTTGGCATTGCCAAAGGCCTCCAGCACAGGATTACTCTTCAATAGTTTATCCTTGACGCCCTCAACAGTCGTCTGATGGCCGGAACAGGCGGCAATGTATTGCAGCACCTTCTTGGAGGCCTCCGTCTTGCCAGAGCCACTCTCACCCGAAATGAGCACGCACTGACCGCGATTCTCCTCGATCAGCGAGCGAAATGCATTATCCGTCACAGCAAAACTAAATGGGATGCAGCAATCAATCAGAATTGGGAGTTTCTAAAAAGAATTCCGACTTACACATGGGGCGGCATTTCGTAGAAGTGCTTGTTTCGGTACTCCTTGATGTGGACATCTGAGTAGATGGGCAGCTGCTTGTAGGGATTCACCGAGATCAGCACTTGACCGATGTACGTCTGGAAATGAAAAGTAAAGGATTTAGTAAAATGAGAAACTTTAATATTTTCGATAATTAAATGACTTAGAAGAGCTTACACAGAGCCAACATCCGGTCTAAAAATTGCGTACAATATTTTAGAGGAGTGGATGCGTGTGAAAAGATATAAATAGAGACAGAGACGGAGACGGTTACAAAATAGATAAAAAAGTTACAGAGTGAAAGGCAGCTGAGAAAAAGGGAGTTCCTTACATAGATGAGGTTCTCCTGGAAGCGCTTCTTCAGATTATCAATGAATGCGACCTCGCTCTCGTAGTTCTCGAGCAGCACAAAGTCCTGTACTCCCGCCCGATCGCGTTCGTGCAAACCCGTCTCCATGTTAGGTAAATTCGTTGTACTAGAAGAAACAAAAAAGTTACGTATAATTTTAGGTCTTTGTAATCCATAGAAAGAATTGGCGTGATTCCACTTGAGTTACTATGGCTGAATAGCTGGGCCATCAGTTGCTGGGTACGATTGCCAAAGCCCAACACACAAAACCAAACATACAATAAAAAAAAAATAGATTTGTGCAATTGATAAGATTTTAATGTACAAAATTTATAGCACTCAACTAACAAGTTGCTTGCTAAAGAAAATAAATCTACAGATAATTAGCCGGTTAATGGATATTATAAATATTCACTAACATTTAATGAAAGCATTCCCAAAATAGAACTCAAAGTTGTCTAAGTGCAATTCGCATTCCGGCTTATCAAACCATATTTCATATCTTTAGTTTATTGTGAGCAACAACTCTCGAATTGGTTGTTGTTCCTGCATTTGCAGACTGCGATAATATGAGGTTGGCAAATCCAAATGTGTCGATTACGCAATGAGTTTATTATTTTTATTTTTTTTTCCATGACCGGATTATGTACACATTCTATATCGTTGAGGATATTCGGAGGCGGAAATTGTTGTTGAAGAAGAAGAACTCTTGATATTTGATATTGATAAACACTTTAAATTGACAAATTGAAACTGAAGTGGTTCTTCTTTTAATCAAACACAATCAAACAACACATTAGAGGCCAATTAAAGACCTAGATAGACCTGCAAATTCGGTGGCTCGTTTGATAAATATATACCTGGACATGTTTGGACGTTTATGGGACTATCCTTGTAAGATTCGTGGCACTTTACACTGTGCTCTCGTTTTGGGGTATTGGCTACTGTCAGTTTACGCACGTATTCCGTACGTCAACGACTGCGTTGAAAAACTAACTGGATCTGGAGTTGGCAATAACGTTTTAACCATCAATATTCAATTGCTATAGTTGTCGCTGTCGTCGCTGTCGTTATCAACAACGATTTAGCTACACGGAGAGCACTCCCCAAAGAGCCAAGGAATGGCCCAATCAACAGCCGATTAGATAGTGCGTTTACGTATCTGCAGGCATTCACTCATTAAGTACACATCATATATATAAATATATATTCAAATATACAAGGTATATTAAAACCGATCCGTTAAGAGCAAACTGCTCAAGACGTTTGAAACGCTGCCAGATAACTCAGTGCGAAGACAATCGGGTATCTTTATCAAACCGAAACTAATTAAGTAGTTATAAAGATATCAACTTTATTCATTCACTTGCGAAGTGAATATTGTGGCAATGTGCGAGTATTTTAAATATGATCACGATTCGAGTGCTTCAAGCATATTGTGGAAATTAAAGAACTGCGCCAGTTCTGAGTCATGAATTCTAAGCGCCTTAGGCTGAACAGCAGCTTCAATCAGTCGGTCCACTTAGCACTGCTCTTATCAGTGAACCAAATAATAAGTCATTCAGTGCATACATACATGTGTTCCTTCAATGCAACTTATACTACACAATTGTAAAAAGGTGAAGGGGTATTTACACTTGTCCGATTTATTATCAGTTGTGAACAAACAACGACATGTTTAACTAATTACACAATGTGCTTCTAATATGATGTGCCATTTTCCAATTCCACGTCGATATGACATCCATCCATGGCCATGCCCAACAGAGTGCGATTTTAAATACAATTTGTCACATATTTTGTTTAATGCACGTAATTTGAATAGCGATATTTCAATAGCTCAACTTAGGTGCCATGAATTCCCTAACTTCAACCGGAGCCACAGAGTAAAGCAGCGAGTTATCTGGCCGGACCGGAAATCATGCATACAAAAATTGTGACGAATGTTGAAAATGCAAGTGTGTAAAAATATATAAATTGAGTTTTCGACATTCATAAATAATTCACAAATAAATTTTATACAAGTTTTAAATTAAAATTAAATTTTTGATTTGCTGCAGACATTTGTAACAATATAAGACAATAGAAAAAAAATGCTATTTACTACAAATTGTAAGAATTTTCTACTAAGAAAGCATTGGCTATATTTAGTTGGTAGACATGTAAATAAATATTTATTGTTATTGTTATATAGTTGCAAGCTATCAAACTATGTATATGGACCATATTTATCAACAACATTCAATCACATGCCCGATAAAGATTTATTGCCATTGAAAAAACTTCAAATTTCAGTTGTTTATAGAACTCGTCGCATTAAATAGTTGCTGCCTGAAGTTATGCCGCATTTTTTCCGCCAAATTCTAAGATGTCATTGACACTTGACACAGGTATTGCGTATGCGTGTATTCTGGTTATTGTTGCATGTTGTTGTTGTTGTTGTTGTATGTTGCTTTTTGACTTGGGAACACCTTTATGTGCTTTCAACACCGTAACTCGTGGGTTCCTTTAAATAACGCTGAGCTTAACTTTTGCTTAAGCTCGTATTGACCTCTGGGGCGGCATATAAAACTGGACGGGGGTCAATTACACAAAAAGTGGATAACCAGCTTGTGAAACCAGTCAGTCAGTCAGTCAGTTAACTGAAAGGGTCACAATATGATACACACGCACAGAAATTACGAGATTGGTGGGGGCTATTGAACTTCCTCCACTTTAAGCATAATAATGCTCTGGGCAATCGATCGATCGCTGAGCAAAGATTACTGGAATGCATTCACAGCTCCAAAATTGATGTGGGCGAAAGCAAAGCCCAAAAATATTTATATTTATATGCAAATTGGACACTATTCTGTTCTTGATAGTCACGTCTACTACAAAGAACTAAAAATAGTCGTCTAGCCAAGAGGTGAAAGCAAACGTTGTCAACTTTTGGGCCTCTTTCAAGATTGGGGCAAAGTTGAAAAAATGCATGCATTTCAAATATTATAATGAGAAAAACGTTAGCGCATAAAAATCGATAAAGAAGATGCACTATGCAGCTGCTGAGTGGGTGGGGGATTCAGTTTTGGAGCTGGCTATATAAAGGTTGACTCAGTGCAACACCAGCATATTCCTAAGGCAATCATGGAACATAGAGCATCAGTGCTTTGGATAGGTGAGTGTGCTGTGCAGCTGGTTGTGTCTTAAGGAAACCAAATGGTTGATTTCGAAATCAAATCATATTCGCAGCACTCCTATCCTTGCTGAGCATTGGTTACGCCTTCCAGGAGAAGGGGCCAAAGCAGCCAAGTCTGGTGCAGACACGCAGCGATAGTTTGCACCAGCAGCAACAGCAACAGCAACTGCAGCAGCAGCAGCAGCAGCAGTCACCACAGCTTGGAGGAAATGGAGTTGGCTTAGGGGAGGATTCTGCACGTGGCCTCGACTTTACCAAACATTTTGGGGTCGTCACCAACCAAAAGACTGTAACCAAACCGACAGAACAACATCAGCACCATTACTATTATAATGCAGAAGGCCACGAGAATCCTCGTCAGATGTTCTGGCCGGGAATACCAAACCGTCCACCCTATAGTACCTGGCCATATGGCTGGGGTAATTCGGGTCCTCCTGGCGGAGGCTACCCTGGCGGAGGCTTTCCTGGCGGAGGCTATCCTGGCGGTCCCGGCTTCCCTGGTTATCCTGGCTATCCCGGTTATCCTGGTTATCCCGGTTACCCACGCTATCCCTTCTACCCTGGCTATCCGGGCTATCCTGGCTATCCACCTTATCTATATCCTGGCTACCCTTTCATTCGCTCAGCGGAAAACGAGGAGGGCGAAGATGGAGCGATTCAAACAGAGCTACCACCTCGCACCATTCCTGGCAGCTATCAGGCACGCGTTCTGGCCTCAACAAGCAACCTCATGCCCGGCAAAAGCAGCGGCAATGTATTGCCCCTCTATCAGCTCCTCAATGTGGCTAGACACTAGGCTACACCTGGAGCTGACAACTTCATTACACACTCACCAATTGTCATATTTCATGAAAATAAAAAAAATTTAATCGTATTTTAAGTATATACATTTTTTTACTTCAAATTCCAAGTGATGCACATGAATGTGAAAATTAATGTTCCAATTTTAAAATGTAAAGCAAAAAATGCTTATTTTATGTTTAAATGCAGTATTAACTTAGAGACTAATACATAGTCAAAATTTTGCTGCTGTTGAAAAATGGTTCAGTTTTGATAATGCTTGAACCCGAAGCCGATATTTAAAGTATTCGTTGCCAATACATATATAAATTTATATACCAAAGTTGGCACATAAGTAATACGCATACAAAAAATATGAAACAAGTCACAACAGCAACCGATCCTCAGATATTTCAAAGTGTTGGCATTTTGAGCTATAATAACAAATCGATAACGCCATATGTCGTTCGGTATTTAAGCAAAAAAAAAAAAAAAACCGCGTCAATGGCCGCAAGTCTGTTGGCTCAGATGTTAATGATCGTTAGCTTCTCGACTCTTGAATTAAAAAGCACACACACGCCTTCATTTCATGTGGATGTATGTAAAAAAGGCAAACAAGAAATCGGGGAACAATCTCGGGCTGACTTTGATGACTCATATTTGTCCAGTGGTCCAAGCTGAAGCCACGTCTGACGCATAGCAGGTTTTTTTGATCAACAAATACATACAATGAGCAACTGATTTTCAAAGTCATACGTATTTCGCTGGCTTTTCGTTTGTCTGGTTTGATCGTTGACTGATCTTGTGCGCAACTTTAATTTTGCAATTGCAAAAAGCTGTTTCGAGCCAAATAAAACTGTTTCGCATTTACCTTTTTTTTGTCTTTCTGGGTTTTAATGAGTGAATATGTTCGAGTAATTCGATGTTCAGTTTTTGCTTTCTTTCTTATTGTTCACTTCCACGAAAAGCCCTTAGTTGACAACTTTGCAGAAAACACTTGACGTCGCCGTCGATTCGGTAATCTTAAGCTCCAGTCCACACACGTTCTTGTTCGACCGATTGTCGTTTCAACAATGGATCGCCAAGTTCCATTACTTGATAATGTCAAAGAATAAAAGAAAGTATATCATAAAACTGCATGTAGCTGTACAAAGTATTGAATTATTGCCTTCGTATCGACGTAATCCAAATTTATGATTTGCGACTGATTTTTTACAACTTGCAATAGGTGACCAAATTTTCAGTTGTATTTATTTTTTAATATTTTATTTTATATTTATATTAATTAAGATCAGATGCTGAATAAGGAAACAATTAAAAATAAATCACGTTTTGATATCAAATTCTATTTTTTTTTGTATTTTTTGTAGAGTATACAACATATGTCGCGGCGACCTCGTTGAAGCTCACGTTCATTGTGTCTGTTGTCTGTTGGCAGAGCTTAATGCTTGAGTCATCATATGGACAGTCCCCATATGTATATGATTATTATCTTATCAGAGAAATGTTTGCTTAAAAGAAACCACAAATGTAATAAATGAAATTCCACCAGTGGGAACACCCTATATAAATCGAACCATTAGAGTTCTACAGAAAAATACAATAGAATGGCAACTTCATGTTTATCACCAAAATTTTAGTTGAAGCCGATAATAGATAACGACCCATTGTCAGCGGCGATAACTGAACGCTTAACACTTCATGTGTTCACAAAACAAAAATGTGGCCTGCTCGTAATTAACACAAATTAATGTTTGACAAATCGAATAAATCACCCACTCATATTTTATACATATATATGAATATATATATATATATATATATATATAAAGTGGTGCCCATGATAAAGCCCCTTAATTAAGCCAACTAAAATGCGTGCAATTTTGAGGTCTAAGACTATCTATATATATAGTATAAGTCGGTCTTTTTGTTTATTTTTCTTTGTTGCTCATTGTTTGAGATTTATATGCAAGAATTACATCATTACCATTAGAAGCGCTTGCTTTAAAGTGGTCTTTTTAGCTTGTTTTTTGTTCCAGCTAGTTGAAAAAGAGTCGATGAGGCAATGACATTGAAGGTAACGCTCTGCTGATGGCTGGCGAAGGAGGGGGAGGGGGAGGGGAAGTACGCTCTTTTGCCGATCGGAGCGCAGGCTAAGCGGCTTACCGTTTTACCGACTTGTTGCCACAGATACACAATTGAAAAATGGGTCAAATCAATAGAGCGCAAGCCATTGAAATTGAAATTGAAAAATGAAATTCAATACAAATTGCAATGGGGCGTTGATAACAATAATAAAAAAAAAAAGAGTGAGGCATTAACATTTCCATGCATATGTAATGCTTACAATTTTACTGTAGTAGATAGATTGTAACAAAGTGCGGTTTTAATTTACTATCGGAAACGATGGCTGTTATGTCAAAAGTTGACCCGCTTTGTGTTTTTGTTTGTTCCTGCTGTAAAAACTGTGCAAACAAAATTAACAAACTCAGGAAGAAGTAGAGCAGAGCAGGCATTCGAAAGGAAGTGTCCAGGAAGCGAAGCAGTCGCCTAAAAGCAAATGGAAGATAGCTCGCTGGCTGGAGGTTAAGGTGTCGCTCTTTGATGTGTTGCTTTTGCCACAAACCAAACTAAAGTAAAACCAAACCACCACCAAAGAGGCAGCAAAGAGGCAACCGCCACATATCGTAAATGCCGCTTTATTAGTAGACGTGCGTAGTATAAACATAAACCAGATATGTGCTCGTTGTTGTCTTCGTTTTTTTTTCTGATTATTTTTTTTTATTTTTGTGGTGTCCAAGTTCAAATTGTGCAAAAGGAAAGAAAGTCGCGCTGTCAGCCACAGCCAGCCAGAGCCAGTCAGCAACAGCGGATGGATCACGACATGGGCAAACCGGCAGAACCGCTTTTTAGCGACGATCTTTATAACTCTTCATTTTTATTTTGTTTGCATTTATTTTTTTTGCGTCTTTGGTGTCTTCTTTGCCTTGCCTGCATTTGCCCACTGTCATCTAATAAGGATGCCAAAAAATACAGAGCTCGTTTTTCATATGCAAAAAATTGCCGCACTAATCAGTTTTCATCGTTACATTTGACGACTGCATGTAATGGCTAATTAGCTGTGATCGTCGTCGTGACAAGGAGCTCGAACCCAATAAACAACACAAATAACATACACGTTTAATAAATGAAAGCAAGTACAAATAATTTCACTCACTGTCAGCCGTTGTTTGAATTTCTTTTTTGATTTTGATTGGGGGTACCGTTAGATTGACCCGCCGCTGTCTATGGCAACAGCGACGTCCTACAAAAATATTACGAAAAATCGACACTTGTTGCTTCTATGGCCGCGAACACTTGTTATGTGGTTGTAGTCGTTGTTATTCTGCTTTTAGCTTTGGCACGCGTTCCGCATTCAAATTGTCATGCGCCCAAAAAAACACAAATGTTCTTGAGCTGCCAGCTGCAATAACATTAATATTTGAGAGCAAAGCACCGGCGAGACGACAAACACACCTTGCAAATGTTAAAACCTAACTGAAGTGTAGCGTTACTTTTGCCGCCACATTTCGCATAGCCCACCACAGTGCGCCGCAACAACAACAGCCGCAACAATATCGATGAGTGTGAAAACAGATTAATCGCTTATCGATTGCATGCGCGGTATAATGCGTGCAGGTGGCAACTCCGTTGATCAAAACGACAAGCTTGAAAAACATAACAGCGATTCAACTTTTCAGATTTATTTTTATTGTTGATACACCATTTGATCATTATAACAATATATTAACTATACTTAAGACATTTACTAATGCAACACAATATGTTTTCAGATGATTTGATCGCTGAAAGTAAATTGTGTTTTATATTTTATAATTTCCTTTATTCACTTACAATCCAATGTAAAGTGCAAAATGTGTTTAGAAATGACCCAAATTCAAAATATGTGTACTCTCTTCTTTCAATGATTAGACCAGACTAAAGCCCTGTGTTTGCTGTATGGCTTGCAGTAGTTTATACTTGAGTCGTTCCCTGGTCTTATATCGCGGCAGATCCAACAGATTAAAGCAGGTATGTGCGACGGGCAGGAAGCGTTCATCAGGTGTCGGCTGTATAATAATCTGGCAAGGAAACAATTATATAAACAATTAAATAGAATAACACACTTTCTATATACCTTAATGGCTTTCATGCCCTGAATGGGTATACGATCACTACCCGTCAAATAGAGCAGGAAGCTTTTCTTCTCCGCCTCGGACAGATCGTGAAACACTTCCCAGAACCATTTAACCTATAAAGAATGTAGATTTATAGATATTTCGATTTGTCTTTATATTTATACACATACCGTTTCATCGCCCGACGTATAACCCTTCTTGTACTCGCAATTGTCCTCGAGCGCCTGCCAATCGTACTCCTCGTTGCCGACGACAACAGCCATGAGTTCCTCTGGCTGAAAGATCTCCAGCACACGGCCCGAGCACACCTTCATGAAACCCTCGTGGAAGGCGCGATAATGTACCTCCACCGATTTATTAAATATGAAATCAACATAGAGATTTACAAACTCCTCCCTGGAAGCATCATCTTGATTAGCAATAATGCAAAATACACTCGAATTCTAAGGCAGACCTGTTATCCTTTGTGACAGCAATGTTGTTGCCATTGGGTTTCAATGGCTGAGTCTCGGGCTCCCCGTAAATGTCGCGCGTTATCTCAAACGTCAAATCGAAGGTGTCTTCAAAGTCGTCACCTCCATAGTCGAGCAGTGCCTGCATCGAATTCGCTTCTGTCGGCGACATCTCACGCAGATCAGTCAAATCCACCGGTTTCTTCAGTAATTTCTTGTAGAGAGCCAGTGGAAAGGGCAGATTAATGATGGTAAAATTATATATGGCCAAACCGCAGAGGACGCCAATTAAGAGATACATCTCCTCCAACTCGAAGGTGATGTCGGCGAACCACATGACGCGTGAATCTTCAAACTCCTTAAACATGCCATACTTGGGATCGATGAGATCCTTTAGCAACAGCATAAAGAACTCCTTTCGGACACCGCCCGCATCCTCGGCCTCCTCGTCCTGAAATTTGATTTTCAGCGGCTTCTTGAGATCCATATGAGTATAACGCTCCAGCTCACGCAACGAATCCCGCACCAGATTCTCTCGCGTCACATTCAAAACGATGTACTGCGAAACGCTGCCAAAGTTGAGCAGATTGTAAAATGCCTGCAAACAGTAGATTATATAAATTAAATAAAATTATATATTTAAGAATTATAGATATAGATCGAAACGTACATTGGAGACGGCGTTCGACATGGCTGTGTGTTTTTGGAGCATCTGATCCACTTGGAGCAGAGACGTTTTGGCGGACGCATCGAAAAGGAATGGAAAATTGCAAATGTTAAACTCGGTAGCTGAATCCGACATTAGCCAACTCAAATACTCTTGCTGTACATCCACATAGTCGGATAGATCGGGCCAATAGAAGAGCTGATAGTTGAGACGCTCGTCGCGCTGATCATTGACGTGACACAGATGCGCCAACAGACGCAGCACAGCCTCCAAATCACTGTTGTAGGGCAGAACCTAAGAGAAGTATTACAGATTAGCCCGGTTTGCGGTTTGGTTGCCAAATACTTACTCTTTTCTTGCGCGGCTCATTGCTATTGATCACCTCGATGCCCATCTTGAAGCTAATGATGTGCATCGCAACATGTAGAAAACTGTTCACCATATGCTCAAAATACTCTGAGGGGGTTTGACCCCACCATTTTTCCAGCACCTTGCGCGGGTTCTCAGTCAGCTTGAAGGTGGCATTGGCAAAGGGTACATGCAGTGTCTTGTAGTGCTTAGAATTAACGAACTCATGATAGAGTGGCAGCAATAGATAGAGACGCATACTCTCCACATCCGCCGGCGACGGTACCAGCGAGCCAAGCAGCTCTTTCGTCAGATTATCCCAGATCTAAAATCAACATCAATTTACTTGCAACATTCTACAAATATTTGAATTTATCTTACGACTTGTTTGATGCTCTGGTTCTCCACTTTGCGCAGATTATCAAACGCCAGCTGTGCAGCTTTCAGGTCGAGGCCATAGTTACGCGCGGAACAACCAAAGTGTTTGTCCTGCTGCAGCAGAAAGGAGCCATTGAGGCAGGCCTGACTCTTGAATATCAGCTCCATGGAATTCAATAAGTCCAAATCGCTTCGATCGCCCTCCTTGAACCGGGCACATTGACTAGTCGCCTCCGCCGTAAGCACCAGAATCTGTGATTTGGGTCTGCAAAGCGAAAAGATATGTAAGTAAGAAATATAAGTAGATATACAGCTAGAGTTTGATATATATGCCTGATCTGAGCAGTTTTATCAATTATTGTAAGGACTCCAAATTTAAGCTTTGATTTACTCATAGTAACGGCAGTCGACTGGCGGTTTTTTGTCCAAATAGAGCGATGTGGTCACTACCGATTGATCGCCTCCCGAGAAGATCTGTCGAATGACAACGGCGATCTGTGCATCGCTGGACTGCAGCAGAGATGAACTTTTCGGCGATACCCAAGGCCCGATGACTAACTGTGGCAGATTTAAGCTTTTGGTGTTGCGCGTACCCAGCTGCCCCGAGCTGCCCAGTCCAAAGCCATAGATGCGACCACATGCGGGCACCATGGCGAGTGTATGACGATTGCCACATGCCACCTGCGATATGGTGCTGCCCATCAACTCCATGACCATGCGTGGCAACATCTCATTGCCGCAGAAGCCGTGACCCAACTGTCCATAGGCACCAGCACCGCACGTGAAAACACCGCCCTCGTTGGTCAGGAAAACGGAAAACTCATCGCCGCAGGCCACAAAACGGACGCCAAGTGTACGCAGTGTCTTCAGCTGGGCGGGATAGGCACGATTCGTCTCATCATTCAAGCCCAACTGGCCGCAATTGTTGCGACCCCAGCCAAAGACCGCACTCGACTTGGAGATGAAAAACGAGTGATTGCCGCCACAGGCAATGGCGCTGACTGGTATGCCCAGCAGTGTGGTCAATAGCATGGGCGAGTTGCACTGACACAGCTCACTGGGTGCCTTAACGCCTAGCTGGCCATATATATTGGAGCCCCACGCATACAGCTCGCCACCTGCAAACGTTTTGTAGGATTAGGACGAGTGCCCAACTTTAGTCCGGATTACTTACAGCATGTGAGCGCCAGGCTGTGATTGTTGCCGCAGGCGATTTGCACCACCGTCTTGGAGACAAGAGCGCGTACAATTTTTGGTATCTGGACGACATCCTGATCGCTGGCATGACCCAACTGGCCACACTCATTATCGCCCCAGCTGAGCACCTGGCCCCATTCGGTTAGCGCCATCGAATGGCGACTGCCGCAAGCGATTTGCGTGATCACACAATCCTTTAGCTCTGGTATCTGCACTGCAAACGAACAAGGCAACAAACAATGAATGGCATGAGTCGCACAAAGAGAGCAACAGATTTGACTGGATGCGACTTGTGCGACAATGTGGTGCGAGGGGTGAGGAGAACGACAGTGTACAAACGAGAATGGAATATATGTACGTACGAAATGGCGACATACGTGGCCTTTTTGTGGACAACTCATGTCCCAGCTGGGCATATTCATTGCTCCCGCATGCATACACCTTGCCGCTGGCAGTGAGGAAGAGCGTATGCCGATGTCCGCACGCAATCTGATGAACCGATGAATCTGGCTGCCACGGTATCTTACTGGGCGTCAATATCTATAAGCAAATACAAATTACAATCTCAGTGACCTGTGTACTTTGCTGTTATCTTCCACTTAGTCACCACCTGTTCATCCTCGATGCCGCCAAGACCCAGCTGACCATGCGATGCATTGCCCCAGCAATATAATTCCATAACTATGCTGCTCCACCTCCAGAACTCACTCGCTTGTCGTACGTTTTTTCCGTTGTTGTTTGGCTTGTTTCGCTTCTATTATTATCTTTCAACTTGCTCAATTTTGGATATTTTACAGAATATTCGAGAGGCTTTTGGGTAGAAACATTTCTTGCGAATCTGTCTTCGTGAGTTCTGAGCTGAAGTTCGAATGTTTCTTTTACATTATTTATTTTAAGCAGCGCATTGAGTGTGCTTATAACCGGAATGTTGCTTAGATTTCGACAGAAAATTCTTTTCTATAACAAAAATAACAAATTATAACAAATAAAAACCGCAACAACAACAACTAACGAAACCAATAAATAATAATAGCGCTGCCAATTGATTTGTAAGATTTTGTAGCCTATACACACTACTCGCATTGACATGCTCATGCTATCGATAATTTATCGATAATTGCAGGTGCAGAACGCAAGAGTACAAATTTACTTTTTGGTTTGTAGTAATTTCAAAGTATGCTAGACAATTTTTCCATGCTACGCAATAAAATTAACTAGCCCCATAATTTGTGCAATGTGCACGCAATGTTTGTTTAGTTTTGGGAGAGTGGACAGGGCCGTTAGCCCCGTTAGCGAATTATTGCCGGTAACTAAGACTGATGATTGAACTCTGAACTTTAGTGCGCAATTAAATTGCGAATAGCGGAATAAAGCAATTTACATACACACAAGGCCGATAATACCAGATAAAGCGCGCTATTGAAAATTCAAAATCTGATAAGAGCTTTTAAGCCACAGTTATTGTCAGACAAACAACAAAAAACCAGTTGCTTCAAATTGGACAACTTTTTTCTGTTGTGCTGAGAAAGTGGAAAATTCATTGATTTTTAACCGATTGCTGCCACGCGAGCAGCAGCAGCAGCAGCAACAGCAGTAGAATGCATAAGGCTTTTGTGAATATAAATCGCATACCCACGAACATTATTACGTGGGGCAAGTGGATCGAGGAGTCGTTGACCGATGTCAAGGAACTGGTCATTTGCATAACGGGTAATCCTGGATTGCCTGGTTTCTACACCGAATTCGGTGCTGCATTGCAACAGGAGCTGCCAGACCTGCCCGTCTGGGTGATAGGTGAGTGGTAAATGATTGGCAGTCACCAGCAACTATTATTTATTGCTTTTTGTAGGCCATGCTGGTCATGAGGATCCGCCGGAGGCGAGCATTCGCGAGGTGCCGCAGCTCAGCGGCAACGAGGAGCTATTTAATCTGAACGGTCAGCTGGAGCACAAGTTAGACTTCATCAAGAAGTATGTGCCGAGTCATGTGAAAATCCATCTAATTGGCCATTCGATTGGCGCCTGGATGATACTGCAACTGCTCGAAGACCAGGAGATTCGCAGTCGTGTCAAGAAATGCTACATGCTATTCCCCACCGTAGAGCGCATGATTGAATCACCCAACGGTTGGACATTTACCAAGATCGGAATGCCATTGTATTCCGTCTTTGGTTATGTTTTCTTCAATTTCTTCAATGTGCTGCCCGTTTGGCTACGCATCTTTTTCATTCAAATCTACTTTTTCGTCTTTTCGATTCCAAACCGCTTTATGGACACCGCCCTGCAATACTCGAAGCCATCGGTGGCTGAGAAGGTCATCTTTATGGCCGACGATGAAATGGCCCGCGTTCGCTTCCTGCAGCACAAGCACATCGAGGATCAACTGCCACTGCTAAAGTTCTATTATGGCAAAACCGATGGCTGGGTGCCCATCTCCTATTATGATAATCTCAAACTGGAATTTCCCCAAGTGGATGCACAGCTGGACGACAAGGGAATCGCTCACGCATTTGTGCTCCGGCACTCGAAACCCATGGCAAGCATTGTCAGCAACATGATAAAGGAGAATTTGAACTAGAAATGCTCCGCTTAAGTTTTGCTCGCAGTTAGCCAATTTGTTGCCTGATCTTTAGTTGTTAAGCATGTATTTTACTGGGTACAATGTACGAATTGGAATTGCAGACAAGGTGCAAATAATTAATCGATGCAATGAGGAATGCCGTAGATAATTTTATATTTTAAGTGACTCAGCAAATGTTTTCTATTCTAAATGGGATTCGGAACAGCTCCTGCACAACTTCAATTTATGTAGTTCAAATAAAAGCTTATTGTTGCAACACATTTTATATATTTTGCAGTCACAAGTTACAAATAAAGTTTAAAGTTCAAGTTGATCAACTGCTCAATGTGGAGTGGCTTATAGAATTTAACTTCTAATTGCTGGCCGCTGAACCGGAGCGGGAACGTGAACGGCTGCGTGAGGGTGAACGCGAACCGGAACCGGAGCGGGAACGTGAGCGCGACCTGGACTTGGATTTGGAGTGAGAACGTGAGCGAGAGTGAGAACGGGATCGGGATCGAGATGGTGACTTCGATCTGGACCTGGATTTTGATTTGGAACGGCTGACGGAACGTGAACGTGAACCGGATGCCGACTTGGAGCGCGAACGTGAACCAGACTTGGAACGTGATCTGGAACGTGAACGGGACTTGTCCGATTCGCCGCCAGAATCGATGCGATTCTTGGCGCGCTTGCGTTGAGCTACTTCCGCATCACTGCCGCTGCCGCTGCCACTGCCACTGCCACTGCCGCGGCTGCGCTTGCGTCCACGATCCACGCTACCGCTGCCCGAGCGACTGCCACTGCGACTCCGGCTGCCGCTCCTCTGCCTGCTGCCGGAACGGCTGCGACTGCTGCCGCTAGCGCTGCCAGAGCGACTGCCACTGCCGGATTTGCTCTGCCGCCGACTGCGACTGCGACTTCTGCTGCGACTGCGTTTTCCATCGCTCTCGGATTCGCTCGTGGAGATTGTCTCCTTGGAGACGATTTTGAGGCGCTGCTTCGCGGACAGTTTCTCCTTGGAGTCCTTAGCATTCTTTTGCTGCTGCTTCTTCTTTTTCTGCTTACTTTTGTTGTCCCGATTGCCACCGGCGGATTCCTCATCGCTATCGCTCTCATATTTCTCAGACTTGCGCTTGCGTCCGCTGCCCTTCTTCCGCTCACCCTTGCTCCTCTTTTTCTTGGCCGGGCGTTCGGCACCCTCGCCAGGCGCACCATCACCGCTATCCGTGCCGGAGATATAATCATCCTTGCGTGGTCGGCCGCTGCCCTTTTTGCGCTCGCGTTCGGTGGGCGCATCGGCAATGATGAGCAAATTCTTTGTCTTCTCCACATACTCCTGCCGCTTGGCAAGCAACTGATCGCGAGAAGATTGCGCATCTTCCTCGCGTTTCTTGCGCTGCTCGGCTAGCTTCAGCTTGAACGCTTCGCGCTCCTCCTCCTGGCGGCGGCGCAATGTACGCTCCTCCTCATCGATGCGCCGGGCACGCCCCACATGGTATTGGGCCTGCGAGAGCAGATCCTGGCACGTGCTGGCCTCCACGGCGGCGACCTCAATGTTGAAGCGCGTCTTGTCGCCATGCACGGACAGGTATTGGAAGTATCTACAAAGGGATTGGTTTACATGTTATAGTTGGAATACAATCAAGTTTTCTCTCACTCACTTGTGCGCCAGCTCCAATTCGTGGACCGCCTGCAAGACGATCTCCAGCGTGGACTTCTCATCCTTGAGTATGGCCATGGCCAGGCGGGAGAGCACCACGGCAATGTTGAACAGCAGCACGGTGTCCTGGGGGGCAACACGACGTGCGCGTAGCAGAACCGATTTCGCCTCGACGAGCTTATTGGCACGGAGATAGGCACGGGCGAGGTACTGCATCACTTCGACATTGTTGTGCTTGTAGAACTTCTTCATGCAATTCTCGTACATCTGGATGGCGCTGATGTATTGCTTCTGCTCCACATAGACATGTGCAATGTTTAGCCACACGTCGCTGAAGTCAGCGGTTGCCTCACGCACCTGGGCAAAGATGTCGCGTGCCTCGATCACACAGCCCTTGTGGGCGAGCACGGCGCCAATGCCATTGGTGGCCCAAATATTACGGGGATCAGTGCGCAGAACCTGGAAAAGTGTTTTGAATGAGTAATCTTAATAATAACAATAATAGCTGCCCATTCCCAGTCACCTGCTTGTATATGGCCAGGGCCTTCTCCTGATGCTTGCGCTCCTTCTCCTTGTCGCGACTCGGCTGATGGAGTGTCTGCAGCGAGAAGTTGCCCAGCGCAATCAGTGAATACGAATCAGAACCAGTGGCTGGATTCTTCAGAATAGTCTCAAAATTCTTTTGACCCAAAGCGAACTGCATTTTGGCCAAATGCAGATTGCCCAGCAGTGATCGAGCATCCGGATTGTCGTTGTTGATATTGAGGGCATCCTTGAAGAAATCCGAGGCAACAAAAATCAAACCCTTGTCGCGGGCCATGCAACCCAGACGCAGATAGCAATCAATGTAGTTGGGATGCTCTTTGAGGATCTCCTTGTACAGCTTGTCGGCGACATCAAAGCTGCTCATCGCCTCATTCAAACGGGCCAAATTATATTTCATGGTCACCTGTATGGACTCATAGTACTTCACATCCTTCTCCATCTCGGAGCTGGCATGTTTCAGTGCCGATTCCAGCGTGTTCTTGGCCATTTTCAGATTGCCCAGTCGATAATAGAGCGATGCAACATTATTCTGTATCTCGGCCGGAATCTCATACTTGGCCTTGTCCCGCAATATGCTCGACGCGGTGCCATAAGCATTCAAGGATGCCTGCAAGTCATTCTGCTCCAAGATCTGCGCCAACTCAATCCATGCCTCAATATCCTCAGGGAACTGCTCGGTGACCTTCTTCAGGTGGGTCTTGGCCATGTCCCGCTTGGTCTGCGAATTGGAGTGGGCATACAGTGAGCCCAGGATCTTCATGGTCTCATAGTTGCCCGGCTGAATCTTGAGCACCTTCTCAAAACACTGAGCTGCCTTAAAATTTATAAGCATATTAATAATATTTGAATAAGAGAATAGTCGTAAATCGCATACATTTTCCGTATCGCCGCGATAGATGTACATCTGGCCGAGACCATAATGGGGTAGCACAAAGTTGGCGGGCGCAATCTGTGTGGATTGATAGTAGTACTGGAAGGCCTGATCATAGTCGCTCTGGGCATGGAAACTGCGCGCCAACTGATAGCAACTCTCGGCGCGCATCGCCTCGTTCTCCGTGTTGTGGAAGGCGTGCAGCGCTAGATGATGCACCTTCTGGTAATCCTTCTTGAAGAAGAAATGATTGGCCAAATGATTGAGCACCATTGGATTGGCATTGTCAATGGTATAGGCCTTGGAGAGCATTTGTACGCCCAACTTATTGGATTCCGGCTCCAATTGATTCAGCTTTAGCACAGCGAGGCCAATTAAGGCGCCCACACATTGCTGATCCAGCTGGAGGGCACGCTCAAAGGCCAACTTGGCCTTCTCTGCATTGCCCATCTTGAGGAAACAGTGCGCCATTCCGATCCGAACATTCGCCGGACAATTGGGATTTGTGCGCAACGCCTTCTTGTAGAAGGCCATCGCACCGCGATAATCCTTGCGATTGAAGGCGATGCACGCCTTGCCCAGCAGCGATGGTATATTCGATGGCGACTGATTGAGCACAAAATTGAACTGGGCATCTGCCTGATCCATTTTGTCGCCCTCGAGCAGACAGAAATAGGCACGGCCCAGCAAATGGCTCTGATCGTACATAATGATCTTGTCCGCATTCGTATACAAATTGGTGGCCTTCATGAAGAGCTCTCGCTTCTTATCCTTGGACTTCTCTCGGTACGCCTCCTGTACATAGTGGGCGGCCAGCATGTCCAGGGCACGCATTTGATCCGTCTTAAAGTCACGATAGTCAACGGTGCCCTTCTCCCGAGCAGCCTCCAGCAGCATAATAAAGTCATCAGTCTTCTTCTGCTTGTAGTACGCCAACTGAAGAAGAATATACATAAATTATATATATATTCATATAAACCATGTGGGTATCTGCAAAAATATCACTTACGGCCACATTGACCCAGACATGAAGCGGCGCACGCTCCTGCAGCAGTATGCTAAACACCTCGGAACATTCCGGCAATTGATCCGGGTCCACTTCAATGACCTGTAAGCATTTTATTATTATTTTTCTTGCATACGCGATCATCAAATTTTAAGTTAGAGCTACTCACCTCATCTGTGTCCTGCAGCGGAATTTCGATGCATGTGGACATGATTGCAGCTGGCGTGGCTCGAAGGCCAAACACTTGAGCACTTTACGGCGATTTATAAGACAGAAGTGAACAATTTCCCCTTTAATGCGGTACGCTTGCCAATAAAAAAAACATTGAGACAATCGATAACAACGATGCGCAGAGCTGCGTGAGAAAATATCGCAAGTTCAACATGATGATGGTCGATAGTATCGAGATTGTTGATCGACCAAACGCCACATTCTAGCAGCTGTCAAAGTCATAACTAAAATATATCAACAAAAAGTTTGTTGATCAGACATTTTTGCGATAATAATCATAAATCGTGATACTATCGATTTTAAGGATGTCGCGTCGCAGCCAGGACATACCCATAAGGCCACGGTACGGCTACACAGACGAAGCCGAGGGCGAAGAGTCTGCCGGTGGCCAAAGCAAAGCGCAGCAGCGAAACAATTGTGGAACACCCGCCTCCTACTCTGAGATCCCATTCCTAGCTCAATACGCTGGCCCAGTGCCGGAGCATGTGCTGCAGGATATCACGCCCACAGCTAGCAGACAAGCAGTTCCCCTAGCCAATGAGAGTTACGTGAATCTGGACTCGGGCGAGGACGATAACGATGATGATGACGACGAGGAGGAGGAACAGAGCAATAGCAATTCTAAGGACAGCTCCAGCGAGCTGGGCAAGACAACGGAACGACCCAAGTCACTGCAGTCCAGTGAGTGCTGCATTGGAATTGCTTAAAATTGATTTAATGGCTAAGTTCTTCACTTGGGTATCCTTGCAGATTTTCCGTATGAGCTAGAGGGCGAAGGTGCGACAAGCAGCACGGGTACCATGCATCATTTCGTGGCCCACAATCTGGAGTCGAAGTTGCGTGCCGCCACGGACTGTAATAGCTCGGAGCACACGACGCCATCGCTGTCTACGGCGCCGATCTCGAGATTCCTCCAGTCGCGCAATGTGCCCGAGGTGGATGGCAATGTGCTGAGTGATATTGAGCTTGAGGCACAGTATTTGGCCACCTCCGTGGATAATCTCGTTGAGAATCTGGGCAATCTGCTGCACTCGATCTCATCGATAACCGCCGATAACGTGGAGGTGCACAAGAATGCGGTGAAAAAGCTCACCGATGCCTTGGATGCGAACATTAAGTGCCAGTATCAATTGCTGGCCAAAACCGAGGAGATCTCCAAGTCGATGCGACCCACCGAGCAGCTAAGCCAGCGCATGTGAGTATTAAACATATTCGATAAACTGACATATCGATAACATATGTGAATTGCAGTCGCGAGATAAAGCGGCTTGTGGATATGCTCGATAGCAGCATGTAGGATGAAGCCAGCGTCGGAGGAGTGGAGCTGGCCGCTGCATTTCAGCAGGATATCGATGACTCTCCATGTGCTTTTCTCTGAGTATAGCATTCCATTAGATCGCATTGCTAGTCACTTTTATTATATTCAATATTGTAAATCTGAAATTAGAATTAATAACAAATATATCTATGTAATTTAAATATTCCGCCAAATGCCGATGTCACAAACGACAACCATAAAAAAATACGGTGTGACCAACTCAAATATATACTTCAAATTTGTACCTAATTTTTATCAGGCTGGTATTTATAGTCGCATTCGCATATGTGATATTTTTTAGACATGCTATCATCGGTCACGCTTGTCCATCTAGTCTACTAAAACTCTCTGTATAAAGCGGACGATTGGTCGGTCGTTCTCGGGCTCGTGGAAAAGTGAGCAAAATAAATTTATTGTGATTCATGCTTGCGTGTGCGTGAGTGAGAAAAGAGCGAGCGAGCGAATCATGGCGAGTGTTTTAATAACGAAAATTCAATTACCACACTTTCTATAATTCAATTTTTGTGTTTCAAAACGTAATGCGGCCAAAGTGTTTGCGCGTAGTGTGAATGCTTTATCCCTTATTTTTCTACCGCAGCCCGCCCCATCATCAAAATAATGAAAAGTAAGCACACAAATACAATTGCATTGAGTGCAACTGTGCGTGTGAACGTAGTGTGTCTATATGTGTGTGTGTGGAAATTTGAGTGTGTTTTGTATTTGTACTGTTTGCTTTATTCAAGTGGCAACAAGAAGAACAAGCAGCAGGCAGCACACCGAGAGAAACTCAAAGCGAATTGAAAACGATGAACTCAAAGTAGCTCACGTAGGCAGCTGTATGTGTGTGAGAGCGAATTATGCACGTTTTCAATTGCATTTTTAACTTGTTTTTGTTTTTTGGCTACGAACATTGTTGTGTGTATTCATTGCGTTAAACAAAAACCAAATTTAATAATAATACATGCTGACGCATTGTGTTTTTGTATGTGATTTGAACTCCCTCATATTTAACTATAATTTTCATTTATTTATTTGTATATTTTCGAGTTGCTTTTGCCAGTTTTTTTTTTTTACATATGCGCCTTACAAAAAATTGTCAACGTTGCCATAAGCGGGCAAATGCGGGATTTTGTTCTCTCTTCTTTTCTCTGCTTCGTTATTCCTTTAACTGTTGTTGTTGCTCTTTTTCATTGAAATTTCATACGCAATATTCATTCACTGTTTATCGAGTCCGTTTGTTGTTGTTGCTGCTGTCGTAGGCTACTTCTATGTATGTGTGTTTGTGTTTGCTTCCTTGCTGGTGTTCAGCGCTGCGTCATTATTGACATGAAAGAAACGCCGCCGCCAGCATTGCCGGTCTGCGCCTGAGAGAGAGTGACAATTTTGAGTTTGATTAGAGAGTCGGCGTGTGCGTGTGAGAGAGTGAGAGAGAGAGAGAGAGAGAGAGAGCGCTCGCTCTGTTTGTCATTCATGCGAAGGATACTGAAAACAATTACTGCTGCGTCGACTGCGCTGCCGCTGCTTGCGTCGCTGCTCGCGTCGCTAACTTACACAATTTTTGATGTAAACGATTTAAGCTAAATTCGAGCAAACTTTAATCTGTTAAAAGAGCAAGAGTTGCTGTTGCTCTCCCTCTCTCTTTCTCTTTCTCTTCCTCCAACTTGTCAATTAGTCGTGGAAATGGGAACTTAAGTGAAATTCAAGGAACCGCAGCAAAAACAAGGCGACAGCTGTTCAATAAACTAAAGAATGGAATTGTGGGTGGGTGGGGGATTGAATGGTCAGTCTCCCTACATGCAATGAGCAATCATAATTAAGGTTTTTTCATAAAAATAGCGGTAACATATTGAGTATTTATTTTTAATATGTTTTAGTATTGTTTTTTTTTATTATTAATCAGCAAACTTACAATAACAATAATTGAGATCTTTAATTTTTATTAATAAGTTAATTTTTAGCTTTAATGAAATTTTAAGTTTCTTTTACTTTTTACTAAAATTTCACAAAATTAAAGACTGTTTCAAAGACGCCATGGGAAGTCAACTTGTATTTCCAAAACTGTGAATCACTTCCATCAATTCCAAGCCGATTCCAGTTCCTCAGTTCGTTTCGTTCCAGGCGCTTATGTTTTTACTTAGGAAGAGAAAGCTATCAAAAAAAAAAGTAGCAGGATAAAAATAAAAACAAGTTTAGACAAGCACAATCAAGCCAAACAAAATTATATATACCGTTTGCCACGCCCACATATTAACTGCCTAAAGCTTTTTACAAATTGCGCAGTTTTTGTTTTCCCTTCTTTTTTGCTTATTTGATTCTCATTATGTTGTATTTTAAGTTTCTTAATCCTTTGACTTTTTACCCACGAAAGCTAAATACACATACAAGCATATTGACACACACACACGTGCAAACATATGTTAGCACCCCCAGGCCTGCCTCAACTTAGAAGCTCCTTAAAAATGTGCCATTTTCTGTGCTATAAATACATGTGTATATATTTATTTGCATATGTGTGAGTAGTTATGTATGTGTGTGAAATTAACTTTGCCCACAAACGCAACATTTTGCGTTTTGCCGCCGGCCATAGCAGTCTCCTAACTAAGCCCCCCACTTTCCCCAACCCCTTCGCGTTGATTGTGCAAAAGAAACTATTTCTGACGCGTCCGTAATCCACTCCGCTGAAATGCGAACTACGTAAATCCTTACGTGTCTGCTGAAATAATCAGCCCAGTTCCACCGCACCACACCTCCCAGCCTCACCCAAGGTGGCGCGCCCACGTCAGCAAAAAAAGCGACAATTTCGCGAATCCCCCGGGCAGCAGCAAGAGAGTGAGAAGGAGAGAGAGAGAGAGAGAGAGAGCGTGACGACGACGCCGCTGCTGGCGCTTGCGCAGGCGCCCAACAAACAAACGTAACGGCGAAAGCCAGCGTCGCAGCCTTCAGCAGCAGCAGCAGCTGCCAGGCAGTCAGAGTCAGCATGGTCTCAGAGTCTCAGCAAACGGCGTCTCAAGCAGTCGTTGGACGCGGCAAGCAGCAGCAGCAGCAGCCAACAAAAAATAGTATTATCCATAGAAAAGTTTAAGGACAAGGCTCGTCTGCAGCAGCGGAAGGTGCACAACAGAAAAATATAAGAAATTATACATAAATCTAATAATAGACTGAGAAACGTTTTGCAACATATTTCTGTGAATGTGAGTGTGAGAAACTTAAACAAAAAAATAAATAAATGTCGCAATTTGCAAACGAACTCAATTTATTTATTAATACATACGAGTTTAGATTTGTTGTGGTGGTTGTAGTTATTGCTGTTATTTGCGACTCGCCCAGTATTAACAAAAATCAACTGAGCAAAAAACCACAGCAAAAAAAATTAAACAAAAAAACAAAAACAAAATAAAAAAAAAACACAAAACTCGTTTCGCCGTCGCCGCCTTAAATTCGCTCCTCTGCCGCTCTCTCTCTTTCTCTGGCTTCGGCTCAATTTCGCTGTGTTGACGTCTGCGCCGGTCGATGTGGCGCTGACGTTGGTGCTGCCTGCTGCGAGTGTGTCTGCGTGTGTGTGTGCACACATTTGTTTGTTATGTTTGCCGTTCGCTTTTGGGCAGCTGCAACTTCTCGTCGCTTTTTATTGAGCAGCGACGTCGACGTTAACGTCGACAGCATCTTTGCAAACTTTTTCTCGCCTTTTGAATATGTGTGCGTGTGTGTGCATGTATGCGTGTGTGTGTGTGAGAACCGGCTTTTTGTTTGCTTTAATTTTTGTGTTTTTCTCGCCGCACATATTCATTATTATTTTGGCGTGTTTGCTCCTCCCCCCTCCACTTACCGATCTGCCCAGGCCAACAAGTTGTTAATTTTGCTTTAACCATGCGCAACTTCAAACGAAAGTTGCCAATTTAACAACAACCATTTATGTTCAAAGAACTTTATTTTTTAATTTTCTTTTCTGTTCGCTTGGCTTGCGTGCAAAAAGTGCGTAGAATAATTGTTATCGCGATCTCTGTCGCTCTGCCTGCCTGCCTGCGTGCGTAATCTACAAATTTGTTTTAGCTCTTGTTTGTTGCTATTGTTTTTACGTTGTTTTGCTTTGGCCACAAGTTTTTATAGTTTTTGCGTAGTTTTATATTTCGGCCGACACGCACAAACAGACAGTCACCCAAAAGCGACGCCCCAATATAAAAATGAGGCAGATATGTAAATAAAAACAAAAACCCAAAATTGCCCGTCTGGCAGCAGCGATAATTTTATTGTTGTTGTTTGCACAAAAGATTCTCGAATGGAAAATTTCAACAGCGAAAATTGTTCCGTGCCCAACACTGTGTGGCACAGTGTGCGAATATGCTGGACCCAAAGCTAGAAATTAGTTTGGTTCCGCTCAACGAATGCAAACAATTAATATATAGTTTAAACAACTAATTAGTGTTTAGTGTTTCTTACTTTAAATTGTTGATCGTTGTTGAATTATTTAAAATAGTTTCGGGTTTTGATTTAATTCTAATGAAGTATTATTAAACTAGACTCTTAAAAATGAGCAACAAGTTAGAATGTGCTAGTCGAGAGAGCTCGTATATATAATAACAATATATTCATTTTTACATTTTGTTTTGTTCACAGATGATAAATATAAGGGCAAGGAATACTCAAACCAAATAAAGAAGCTATATCTTTTAAATTGTTTATTTTATTGCTATCATAAATCGATTGTTATCGATATTCACAAAATGAGTGCAGTTGTTGGTAAAATAAACTTAAACTTAAAACAATCCCATTATACCAGTTCCGCCTATTTCTAATGAGTATAGCGCACATTTCCTCTATTTACTTAAACTCTCCACTAATTGTCACATTTTTCTCTATTTGCAGATTCTCTTCTAAATTGACGTCAATTTGTCAATAGTATTTGTAAATAATAATTCTTCAAATATAACAGTCTATACGTAAAAAAAAAACAAAAAAAAGCTGTTGGTCGACATCAACATTTTGGTCACGTCTCAATTTGCAGCCTTAATTTTTGTACAGTAAATTAAATTTGAAAGAAGGCGACAATTCCAATTAATATTGAAGCCTAGGCAACAATAACAACAACAACAACAACAGTAAACACGAAGACGGAAAAGAAGAAGAAAGAGACCAACAACAACAACCAAATCTAATCAAATCCAATTAGAAGCGAATTGAAAAATCAACAATAAAACAAGAAGAAGAAACTGAAGCAGAAGCGCCAAAAAAGAAGAGCAAACGGCAATAAAATAAACCACACGAGCGTAACGAACGAAAGAGAGAGAAAGTAAGAAAAGCAAGAGAGAGAGAGTTAGATGCAGAGAGTGTGAGTGAATGAGATAGAAAGAGAGAGAGCACCAGAGGATCCGTTGAATTAATTCGCATGCGCCAATGAAAACGTTGCATCTTTCGCACGCGTCCGATTTCGTCGTCGACTACGCCGTCGTTGCCGCCGGTTCCGGTTCCGCTACAGCAACCGCAACTTCGGTTTCCGGTTCCGGATTCCACCAACAGCAGCAGCATCATCATCATCAGCCAGCGGCAGCAGCACACTTCTATCAGCCGGGCCGCCGTCAGAGCGATGTGGACATAAAGCCAACCGTCGAACAACAAATCAGAAGCATCCGAGGAGGCATCAGCTGCGATTTGTTGAAGCCCATCATCTACCACCTCGACGCGGACACTCAACATCAACAGCAGCAGCAGCAGCGTCAGCGTAGTGTCATCATCAAGCAGCAGGATCATCATCAACAACAACAACAACAACAGCAGCGAACGTTGTCCAAGTCTGGAGCAGCGGCCAACAGCAAGCGAAAGCGCGAAACAGGTGAGTTCTTTTTAAGTGAAGATATGGAATATATCCTAGATCTAGATCATATACTAATAATATGTATCAAAACGAATCGAAATGCAGCCTAGCAACTATAAAAATCTTTAGTATCAAGAATATATTCAGAGTAAAACCAGTTGAAATGCTGCAGTCGAGAGAGCTCGACTAGGTGTTAAACTGAACCCAGCTCCACATAAATATCTTAACTACTGCTTTTACAGTTGTTTCAGAAGTTAGAATACTCCAGAAAGATTAATTCCAGTCTAAAATGCAGTCTTGCAATAAATATTTTTGAAGGTGAACAAATGCAACAAGTATTTCATTTGGCAAACAGATTCATCTTGGACCCCCATAGAATGTCTGATGCATCTGCTGTGCGCTATTTCATCAGCTCTAATTTATGTATTTATTATTATTATCTTGAGCAATGGGCAAAAGTCATTTGTGCATCGCATTGCTGCACTTTTAATAATCTAATTATTATTAAGACAATTGCAATTGTAAAAGTGAACTGAGAACATTTTTCTATTTACATTTCGATTGTTCTTATGATAAATTATTTAAATATTGACACCAACATATGTTTCAATAGGAATTTCATTCCGATAACTTGAATATGTGCGATGCGATTGGTAACTCTGATTATCGTCTATCGTTATCGTTTTATCGAGCACACAAATATGGCGTCTGGCGACAAACAAGACTTGCGCTGATTATATTTCATATATGATTATTTTGGGTTGTTTCTTTTTCTTCTGCCTATGTTTCTTCTTCTTCATCACTTGAGGCTTATCAAGTGGGGAAGGAAACGCGTTTGCCCCCCGCTCCCCCTTTGTCAAGTACTCAGGCTCTATTGATAATCAAACAATAAACGCCACGAGAAACCATGCGAAATTGTGTTGATATTTTATTGTTGTTTTTGTCACTTGGCTTCAATTGAATGCGTTGCAAATGGCGAAAGACAGCAACAAAAAATCACCACACAACCCTCCCTTCTTGCTTGAGCGTGTTTGTGTGTGTGTAAAACCCAGACGCCTATCTTTCTTTCTGTCTTTTATACCTCTCCCCCTCTGCTCCTTCTCTACTCTTTTTCTATGTCTTCATTTTGTTCAGCCATTCTAGATGTTTGTCTCTGATTACTTTGCAAGTTCAGACATGTTTGCTGTCTTGAGTTTGTTGATGGTTTTATTGCATGCCCCCACTTGTTTTTTTCTTTTTTGCTATCTATTAAAGTTTTTTTGTTTCATTCGCTTTAGTTTATTATTTGTTTTGCTGTTTTCGCTTTTATTTTTTCATGAGCTAATGTTATTATTGCATATCATACACACACACACACATATATACTTAAACTTAAACTATCGTAAAAGCTGTCGGGCGAAGGTGAAAATTCATTGAAATACGAGACTTTTAAAAGTTTATATTTCAGCGCCACTTTTCCAATTCTAATTGAAAAGAAGCTTAATCAAAACTTGTTGACTTCATTGCTTGTTCTTTTTGTTTACAAAAGTTTTACCTTCGATGAGATAAACAAATAAGATTGCTCGACTAGCAGATGCCCTAATACACTTCAGAGAGATGAACTTGACTAAAACGAGTCGGCTTTTAATGTTGATCAAGAATATATGTGATAATATATTCCTTTTTACTAATTTTAAATGGGTACAGTTAATCTAAATTGTTAGTTTTTATTTGCTGTATTCGCGCTTATTGCGACTTATAAATTGTTTGTATTTCTCCATTTGCTGTTATTATCGTCATCAGCGTCGCTGGTATTTTTTTCCTTTTTATTTATTTATGCTTTTTGTTTTTTCAAGTTTTTGTCTGTTTTGTTCTTATTGTTTGCTTTTTATCGGGATAATACGTTTAAATACTGTGCTTTTAGTGTTCTTTTCTATTGGTGTGCATGAAAAAAACTCGATAAGAGAAACCGCAAATAGCGCTAGTTTTGTTTATTTCATTTTCTTTTTTAGGTGCTGTCCATGATGTTTACCACTCGAAATAACACTTTAATATCCATTAGTCATTTTTATATCGCCTTGCGTGTATGCACTAATAAAAAAAAAACGATTTTATTCTTATAGCAACTGGCGAATTTTCCCGACAACCTTTCTCATAACCTGTTTTTTTTTTCTGACATCTTTTATTACTGCAACTAAACGGAAAGTACAATATCCAGATGTGAAAGATAATTTGTATATGATTAAGCTTACAAATTAGATATCAATTAAACAAAAAAATACCCTTAATGGAAATTGCCTGGAAATTAATTTTGCACTGTAGCCAAAACTGTTCCTTGCAGTATTAAACCCCAATCTCTCCCTCTCTTTTTGGCTCATTTTATTAAGAAGTGAGAACTACAGTTCTAGAAAGTTGAAAAATCTGTTCTTTTCATCAGAATGACATACTTTTGTACTCACCTTTTTTTTTTTTGCCTTCACTTACAGCTCTCAGTATTTTTTGTTGTTTATTTTTATTTTTTTTGCCTTTTTCAATTCTGAAGCTTCCTGTTGCTATTGTTGCTGCAGTACTTTCTCCCATAAATCTTTGTACAACAAATTGCCAAGAGATCACAATTTGTGATCACACATTGTTTGGTGCTGCTGCTGCTGCTGCTCGTGCTACTTGCCCTATTATTCAGGCTTGTTTAGTGAGTGGGTGAAAGGAGTTAGACGGCAATCCGGCAAACTTGCAGTTTAGTTTTGTTGCAATTTCACTCAAGTTGGTATCTATCTCTCTCTCTCTCTCACTAGCACACAAGCAGAGACAGGTATAACTGGTGCTTGCAGCTCCACTCTTTTTCTCCTAAAACCAGAATCTGCAGTTGTTGCTTTTACTTCGGCTTCTTATTCGTATCTCACCTCGCTCCTTTATCTCTTTGCCTTTGAGTCAAAGTTAATATCAAAGACATTCCACCCACGCACGCACACAAAACAAACTTTTTGTAAAGATAGAGGGAGAGAGAGAGAGAGAGAGAAAGAAAAAGCGTGAGAGAGTAGAGCAGAGCGCCTCAAGGCAGAAAAGCTCATATGCCAATCAAAGGTGCTGCGTAGTTGTCTCTGTATGTGTGTGTGTTGTTTTTTTTTTTTTTTTGGCTGTCAACAAAGTTCGATTTAGTTTTTGTATTTACTCGACGCACTTCCAATGTTAAAGTTATTTTTGTTGCCCATATTTATGTACATATTTATGTGCAAGATAGAGAGAGAGAGATAGAGAACATGTAAAAACAAGACGAAATGTAAATGTGTAAATATTCATGGAAGACATCACGTAGCTTTAAAGCGCACACGACTGCGAAATTCCACGACAGTCAAATGTTAATTTCGTTGTAAACAAAGAGAGCAGAAGTGTTAACGACCGACCCCATTGTACTATATATGTATGTACGTGTATATGTGCATGTATATGTGACATTTAGGCCTAGGCGATGCGTTAATTGCCAACAAATTAATGCACCGAGTGAAATTTAAAAGCACAAAGCGTGATCGATTCCACTGGAAGTGAAAGGTGTGGAAGGCGCTATTAGCAATCGATAAATGCAATACAAAAATGAAAAAAAAATAACATCGCTCGCTTCATTACTACAACTGTGCTGCGAACCTTGTGGCTAAAAGAGAAACATCGACAGTTACTGTTGAGCTGAGCTCAAGCTAAGGTTAAGGGAAGGCCGAGTGCGAAAGGTAACTGCATAAAACATGCATACACACATGCATATAAACATATGTACATAACTTATATGTATACATCTCGTATAACTCTATGCAAATGTTGCTAAACATGTTGTGTGAGATAGAGCAGCTGCTCGTTGGTCTGTACTAATACAAGTGCATGTGTGTGTGTGTGTAAATCATTTCAATGAACCAACACAAACAGATCTTTTCAACATATAACATAAAAAAATAAGTTTAAGTTGCATTTTTTATATCTGTTGTAAACCAAAATATACAAATAACTACAAATTTACTGGGTATATACACGTAGAGCAGCACTTTTATGCTTTTATATTTCAATTCCCTAATGCATTTTGTTTTTGACATTTTGCTGTTCTAGCGAAATTCAATTGAGCGATTTACCCGACGGCCTTTTCTGTCAGTTTCACTTTTATTTGGGCCTAGAACAGTCTCGACTATTACATAAATACATATGTATTATACATATATAGATATATATAAATATTGTACAAGTAAGATGGATGGGAATAAAACATGAATCATTTGAATCATTAATGTCCGACTTAACAGCTGCAATTTGTATAAATTGTAAACCATGTATTTTCCTTTGTTCTTCTTACAGGTAAGCAAATGTGTCTCTCATTCAACAACTCGGCAAAAATGTACTCTGTGAGTTGAAAGCTTAAATAGTAATAAGTCCCTGTATTCAATATTGATATTTGAGGCGGGGGCTGTGTGAATCTTACTCAACTTACTCTTAGTTTTTATTATTAATGGTAGAATTGTTTCGTCTCATGGCTGATTACTTTTCAAAAAATAAAATATATATATATATCGACAACTGTCACCCTGCATTCCCCTCCCCACAAACTCATTGAATTGATTTCAAAATGTTCGCTGGACCAGTTTCTTTTTTCGTTTGAGAACTCGTTTCTCTGTTTTTGTGTATTTGTATTTGTATTTTTTTTTGTACACACTTGCACAATTCATCGCAATTCAACTGTCTGTGTTGCTATGAGCTATGCTTTTTTGGAGCTATTTTTTTTTTTAATTGAGCTGCGGGCACACCGGCCTCCAACAACCGGCCTGCTGCAACAACTCCAACTTCAGCTTCAACTGTTCGACCCTCAGGGCGGCGGCGACGTCGACGGCGACGAATGGAGGTCAGATCCAAAAAAGTTAAAGTCACAACAACAAGAGAAACGCACCAAGAAGCAGCACAGCTGAAGAGAAAATTTGCCAAATCTGGCGCTGATCAACAACAGGGGGCGCTCAAAAAGTATGTGCTTTTTGAGCTACCTCTCTCTCTTTGCCTCTGTCGCTTGCCTTGAAGCTATTATTGCGTCTGCTGTTTGCTTTGTTAAAGGCAGCGACGTCGACGTTTGCGTCACTTATTTTTTTTATTATCGTTCTTGCTGCAGCACGTAACTATTATCTCTGCATGTGTGTGTGTGTGTGTGTGTGTGTGCTTTGAGTGACAATGCAGGGCATTGCTAGTTGTTTGTGAGTCGTTCAACGTTCCATGCCTCACATACACAAACAAACACACACACATACACACACGACGTGCGACCATCTATGGAAATTGAATCTAAATTGGGTTAACAAGTGTTAATGGACAATTCCCAAGCCCAGTGAATGCAACGCGGCCACTGAGCAAAGCAAAGCGAAGCGAACAAAAGCAAAGTACAGTAAACACATAGTCCCGATATTGCTGCTAATATGTATATAAAAAAAAAATGTCTGTGTAAAAGTATCTCTAAAAGGCAACCCAATATGCATAAGGCTGGCATTCTTCTTGCAACTTTGCAACAATTCGCTGTAGATAATATAAATAATATTATATATAAATAAAACAAATGAAGATAGTTCACACAAGTTAAAACAATAGCCTTAGAAAAAGCTTCTTAACTTCTTCCATTCCACTAATCATTTTACATATTAAGTTTCCCGCGTTCCCCTTTTCGTCTTGTTTGTCGCTTTCTTCCATCAATTTGAGATTAATCTTTATAATATCATCACCGGCTGCTGTTGTGTAGCGCCACCTGACGACCTGTTTTGCATAGATTACGCAAATCATGCAAATGGGAAAAAAGGTGCAAAATACAAACGAAAAAAAAATCAAATTAAATAATATCAAAGCTGCTTAAGTTCGTTGGGACTTGAAAAGGGCACGAATGAGAATAAGGGTGGGGTGGGGGGAAATCTTTTGTGAAAATGAAAAGCGAAATGTGCCATAAAAAAGACGCCAGAGACAGACACACACACTCAAACACACACAGAAAACTGAACAAAAATAGAATTACATACCAAGTTGCACAACACGAACGTGGCATGTAGTACTGGGAGGGGGAGAGGCAAGGTGGGATGGGTTATGGGGTAGGGTAATTGCGAGTGCGGTTCCGTCACAACACATTAAACGCAATTATAGAAAGTCAATTGAGAAACAAGCAGCAACAACAACAACAGCAGCAATGAGCAAATTGCGCGGGAGTTGAAAAAAAAAACCGCCGACGTCCACGTCAAAGTCGCTTGCGCCTAATGACGGGTTGTACCCTTCCCCCTCCGCCCTCTTAAGCGTTTGACTACGCTTCAAAGCGTGTGGGCGACAAACAACAACAAAATCCGCTTCTCCCTTCCCTCATTTCTAATTTCTTTTCGCATGCGCTTCAAACTACCAAAACCCACTGCAAATTAATCCTTTTTGCCATTAAGCAGCTTTTTCACCCACACACACACACACACACTGAAGGAGAGCTGCTGCTGCTTTTTGTTCCGTTATCGGCTCTGGCTTTTCAGCAGCTTAGTGCTCCTAAAGCTTCTCACAACTGTCAACTCTAATCCGCAGATTCTCTCTTTGCATGCTTTGTTGCTCTCCCTCTCCTTGCTCTTCTCTCTCTCTCTCGCAGCCTGCTGAGCTTGAAATTATTATTTTCTTATTATGGACTGTATGCTGTGAGTTTTATTGTTTGTTTGCGCTTTGCTTTGCTTTCTACAGGTGTGCACGCTGTCGCAGTCGACGTCGCTGCAGCAGCGATGACTAATAGTTATTTTTTGTTGTTTGTTGTGGTTGCTTGTGTTGCTATTGCTATTATTACTGTGTGTGCAAAAAACAAACAAGTTTTAACTGACGTTTCTAAGGCTTTGTTGTTGTTGTTGTTGTTGTTTTTAGTTACTGCCCTGCTCAAATTGGCTTCAATATATCTAATTTGGTCATTTCCATGCGTTATATTCCAAGTTTATTTGCGCAAGTTCTTCGCCCAGTTTTTTTTTTTTAAGTTTGTCTTTTGTATGGTTCGTTTTTTTTTTGTATTTAGGCAACAATCAAAATGCGGATATTTATCTGTAGAGTTTTGTGTAAATACGATTTTCGTTTTCTATAACTGAAGGCCACAAATCGTATATGAATATTTTTAAAAGTTATTTTGTGGAATTTCCGCTTCATTATCAAAAACTAAAAATAAACAAAATACCCACGTTATTTATCAAACTATTTGAAAAGTCGAGCATTTAAATTATCTTGCCTGCTTATTTAAATTAAATATGTACTTATTTATATGCGACGAACGATACATGATAAATTTCTATATTTAATCGACCATTACACAAATTATTGTCGCCAGCTGAAGACTATAATTTGAATGCATTAATTTACATAAATGGTTGCCTCAGCAACTAGAACAAGTGATGTTATGTATAAATTAAATACTCTTTATTTAAAGGCGTCGTTGTGCCTTTGAAAGATATGAATATTACTTTTCCAGGGTATATCTTTGTCAATCGCTTTGTATCCTCATACTTTTGCATATGTTTGTCTCATTTATTTATAAATATTTTGTATATAGGGCATCTTTAAGTTTATCAGGCTGCAGCAACTGCAACTGTTGCCTGTTGTCTGCTTTAATTTTCAAAACCTGAATAATATTAAAATAAAAGCAACACGGCTAAGTTATGCGACACAAATGTTGCTGGCACTGATTGGACGGACGGACACGGACCTCAAGCAGCAGCCATACTCTTTACTCTTTTCTTTTCCCCCATCTCTCTTTCTGTCTGCAATTTTATGTAAAATTCTCGTGTTGGAACTCGTCCATAAAATGCGATGCGCAAAATTGCATTAAGCAACTTTGTCGCTGATGGTGTTTTTTTATATTTATTTTTAAGTTTGTTTGTAGCGTTGCTTTCTATTCGCTTTTCTATTGAAAATATTCTTGGCTTATTACAGCATTTCTTCCGTTAAGTGTGTCGTTTATTTAAAAATGCTGTCGAAACACACACCCATCCACCCCTGCGCCAGCCCACCACTCCATATTCACCTCCATCTCTTCTTTACTTCACCTCTCTGTTCTCACTGAGCAGCAGCAACAAAAGTTAAAGTTGCTTTTCTAGTTGTGTTGTGTATTTTCTGTTCTTGTAGCTGGCAACTTCCGCGTGTAGCTTCTGTTGTTGTTGTAGCTGTTAGCATATAATCGTAATTAAGCTGAAAATATTCATTCGTTTGCTTCTTCTCTTCTCATGGCTTCTTTCTGTATTTATTTGTGTGTGCGACAGAGGCGCCAGCGTCGCTGCCTGTTGTTGACCGCTGAGTAGGGCATTTCATATTGTTACTGTTGTTCTTGTTGTTGTTTGTCGACGCATATGGATATGTAAATGGCTTCGTTGCACGCGGCTGTTTTGTGTTCTTTGCCTGAATAGAACATTTTGCGTAGAATTCTATTTTGAAACATAGCTCTTTTTCCTAACGTTTGTATTCCTTCCAGCATTGGAACTGCTGGCAAGAAAAACTCTCAATTGGAATTATGATCAACGTTCTCAATTCCAGATTTGAGTAGCTTTCTTTCACACATGTATGTGAATTTCATTGTGCTAAATCTAATGAAAGACTTCTGTTAAGTTAAAAAAAAAGTGTTTGATCATTTAGCTTAAATTTCTATTTAACACAAATTTACTTATTAAGGTCATCTCAGCTGGGTTTTTAAATATTCGTGAAACAAAAAACCCTTTTAATTTTCCAACAAATTTGGGTTTTACATTTCACTTTGAAATTTCGTGCGGAAAACTCATTAAATGTATTAATGTAAATAAATCGGGCTTCATTCCAGAAATATAATCTATGGCAACAGCAGCAACTTATTAATTATGTGTAATATCATTAAAAGCTCAACATTAATTAAAACATGATGTATCACTTATGCCATATTAATTGATAATATTTAATGAGCAGCAGCATTTGCTTGTTAACTGGATTATATGAAAAGCTTAACGCCCCCTTCCAGCCTCGTTGTTGTTGTAGGCTGCTTTTCGACTTGGTAAAGATTTGGCAAAGAGCTGCACTCAAGCGACGGCGACGTTGACGCCAGCAGCGCCCGGCAAGTGTCACAACCCAAATTGAATAGTTGTCGACGCTGCCAACTCCTCTTCACAGCTGTCAGCAGCGTGGCTGTCCCCTCGACGATATTCAACCTCTCTTCCGCACTCTCTTCCTCTCACCACTCATTATAGCGTCTGGCTTTTGTTCCATTCCCTCCGTTCACCCCAACCCAACCCATTTCTCTCCTTGAGCTTCCGCTTAAAGCACTTTGCTAAGCTGCTCTGCTCTCTTTTCATCATCATTATCATCTGCTTTTCTTCTTCTTCTACCTCTGCTTCTGACTCATCTTGTTTTTGTTTGGTTTGTTATACGCTTCTTGTTGTTTGTTTGTTTCTCGCTGTCGACGCTGCCCACTTCAAATGCTGCTGCAGCTTTTTTTTTATATTTTGCGCTCAGTTTGTTTTACATTTATAGTTGCGATTAGTCATTGGCAAAATGCTGCCTCCTACTTACCCCTACCTCCCTTCCACGATGACGTCGTCGTCTAACTGTTTAGCCTTTAACATTTATTAGCTGCTCTTTAAGCAGTCATGCTGCAAATTTGGTTAAGCTGCGGAAATAACGTCGCTATTCTTTTTTTACAACAACCTAATTCAATTTAGGCAATCGATTTTGATTCAATCTCTAATCTGGGGTATATAAACATGTTTACCCTCCCTATCTCTCTCTCCCTCTCTTTCCAGCTTTTTATGTCCTTGACAGCTTTTCAATGCTTTGTTTTGACTAGCTTTTGTGTGGTCAGCAGCCAAACTTTTGTGTTTTGGTTTTGCTTTTTTAATATTCTGCCCACAACTACATCCTTGCTGCTGCTGCTGATTCTTCTCCATTTCTTCGTGTTCTCTCTCTTTCCTCTTAGCTCTTTAAGAGCGAGCGAAAGAGAGAGAGAACCATTCATAAAGTTTTTGGCCCGCAACTCGTGTTGTGTGCTAGTTAAACATTTTTTTTTTATTTTTTATTTTTATTAAATTTATGAGCAATTTTACCACTTCTTTTTCTCTGCTTCTTCCTTTTATAGCTGGCCACTCGATAAGCCACAGAAGTTGCTAGTTACCACTATTTACCCATCCTCTTGCAGTCCTTTATTCAGTGCTTACATTCATTCATTCTTATTTCGTGCTAGTTGCAAATATATTCATACCAATTTCGTAAGTTTCCTCTTACTACCCTTACACTGAAGGTGTTTTCAATTGGTTATAAAGCTTGTGATTTATACAGGGTATATTGAGGGTATATTCAGGTTTATAGAAAGCCTATATTTAAAAAAAGCTCTTGTACCTGTTTTGTTAACATTTATTTGCTTCTTAGGGTATTTGGCGTTCGTCGAAGTTATTTAATTTCACTTTTTTCTCATATTTTTTTTTTGCCACAAGCTCGGAAACTTGCAGCTTTCATTTCCGTTGAACTATTTTACCCATTTATGACCACCCTACCCACTGACAGGATGCGAGGCACAGGTGGGGCTGCTCCAAACAACTCTTCCCTTCCATCCGTCCCACAACCTACCCACTTGGAAACTTTTAGAACTTTTCCTTGGGGGTCAGTGAACTTGTTGGCGTTTTTGCGGCTCATAAAATGTAATGTGTTGTTTTTGTTGCTGTTGATTTTATTGTTGCTGTTACGAATTTAATTCCTGTAGCTGTTGTTGACTGAAATGAAACACACTGTTTTATGTTTATTGTTCGTTTATTAACGCATTTCGGTTTCATTGTGCAAAAGTCGCGCCATGAAAACTAATCAAAAAAACCCAAGAAAAGAAATTAGTATTAGTTGGCTAAATTAGCTGAATGAGAATATTGTCAAATGGGTCGCATTTGAATATTCTGCACTTATAAATTTATAAGGCGAACCAGCCACGCCCATAACCAGTCGAGGCAGACAACACACGCCTCAATTGTATCGATCCATATTTATTAAAGAGGCAGCAACAAACTGAATAATACAACAGCAGCAGCAGCAGCAAGCGAGTTGCAACTGTGCCGCACAGTGTGGCAAATTCTACATTCTACAAATCGTACGAGTGCTCCATATATTTATATATGGCTTGATAGATTATTACAGCCTCATTAACCTCTTTAATAGCTAGCAGATACTGTTATTGCCTGATAATGTCGTACGAAAACAGATGCTGTCACGCCTCCTACCCATATACACTGTTACTCTGCCCCTCCAGAATCTTATCAATACTCGTTGCTCGTTGGGCATTGCAATTTTAATTGACAGCTGTGTCAGCTTTTAGAGTTACTGCTGCTTATCAACGCACTCAGACAACAACATCAAATAGTGATAGTAATTAAAAGAAGAAGACGAAGATTTAATACACTATTTTTATACTTTCCAATTATTTTGCATGCTTGCAAAGTGAAATTCTACAAAATACCTTCTAAGTTCATGCCGAAATTCAGCTAGTTTTGCATGCCTACTTTCGTGCTTACTTCTCTATTTCGATTCTTCTTCATTTCGAATCTTGCACATTTGTTGTGCAAACTAATATACCCAACCAAGCTATAAATTACCCTTCAATTGCAAAAATATTGTGTTGATTTCTATGAATTAAATTTCATCATGCATTCACATTTTTTTTTTTACATTTTTCTTATCGCCAGACAGCAAAGCAATCCCTTCCCTTTTTTTGCCTACCCTTTTTCCACACCTTTCGTCCCTCCTGCCCCTCCCACTCTTCTTCTGCGCTAAGCACTTTAAATGTTAAGCCGAAAATTGCATTTATGCATTTCAAATATTTGCGGCCAACCGAAATGGCAAAAGCCAGCCAAAAAAAAAAAGAAACGGTAAAGTGTATTGCAAAATTTACAAAGTGTGTGCAACACTCGAATATACCTTGTACATGAGCGCAACTAAACTGGATTTGTTCGATTCGTACTCTTGGTATATGTATTTCTTAATAAAGCTTAAATCAAATTCTAATGTCTCAAAGTCAAAGCTTAGCACTTGGGCAGCATACCCGTTATACGTTTGTTTTGCAGGGTATTGAAACCTCACCGCAGTCATGCAAAATGCAACGTTGTCTTAGTTTGTTGTTGGTGTTGTTTTTTTGTTGCCTGCTTTTGCTTGTTGGTTTGTTATTGTTGTTGTTGTTATTGTAAAAAGCACTCTACACGACACAAATTTCGTTCATTTACACAGTGGGAACCAAAGCGATGAGTGTGCTTAGACACGGCTGCCTGCAGCAGAAGGGGGGATTTGGCTGGAGGGTGAGCGAAGAAGAGTGAAGAGTGAAGAGCGAAGAGGGGAGGCAGACGACGCTAATGTCGTTGCACTCACACAGTCAGTCAGTCAGTTGGGGCACAAATAAACAAACGGACACGGGCAACCAACACCACACACAATACAACAGCAGGACATGCATAACTGATAAGGATCTTCAAATGATTTCATTTCAGGCCACAGAAATTTCCAGACATGGCATGGAAAGATTTTGTATAATGGGTTTTTCCAGTGCAACCATTAATAAAGAAAAGAAAGCCAGACTTAGTTGAGTTATTGTTTAACTCTTAAATATAAACTTAAAATAAGTACAAAATCGCTGTTAATTTTTCTTTTGTATATTAAAAAAGATTTAAATTATAATTTAAAACATAATAATAAATAAATAAAAAGAGTAAATAAAATGAATAATAAAATTACAATTTAAAAATAAGTAAAATAAACTATTTAAAATACTACGGTGGGCTATTATTCTTTAATTTATTCTTTATTTAATGGGTTCGGAGTCGCTTTGGCGCACAACTCACGATACCATTTTCCAGCATTTTCAATAATAAATGCAAAGCATGATAAATATCTGATGTGTTTTCATGCAGCTCAAACAAATTGCGTCGTTTCGCATCAAAATTCATCAAATTGAGTTATGAACATGTTGCCAGCTCTGCACTATCATATGGGATGGAAGGTGGCTGGAGGGGCTGGTTTGCAAAGTCCAATTCGCCTTGTTAGGTCATTTTTCAATTGCAACAAGATAGACAGCAACAACAACAACAACAACAACGAAAACAGACAGCAGCAAATCAATGGAATGCGAATCAATAATCTTAAAAAAATCATGTTTTCTTGTTGTTTTTGTTGCTACTATTATTTTTATTATTATTGCTATTATTGTTTTGTTGCAGCTTTTTTCCCACTCTTTTTTTTTTTGTTTAACGCTTGAAATGCAATTTGAGATTTAATTTCAGTCCTCAACTCTTTCTCTGCCTCTCGCTAATCCTCTTTCTGCTGCTCCTCCTTTCTTTCTGTTTGCTGCTTGCGCTTTTCATTTCTCAGTTTTAGTGCCCTGCATTTTGGCCAATCAAATTGACACGCTTTCCCCCACACCTCTCGCTCCCCGCTCCCCCGCATCCTTGCCTTTGCTTATTGCCCTGTGTTAGCTACCCGCTACACCGCTCCTCCCTGCCTTCCATCCGCTCACAAGCTTCGCTTTCCATTTTGCCTTTGATACGTTTTATTTGCATTTAAATTACGTTGGAAACTCGCCTCGAATCATTCACTAATCGAGCTGTTGTTGTTGTTGTTATTCTTCTTGTTGTTGCTAGTGTAGCTATTTCCATTGGGTTTTTCCATGGGATTTTGTTTTTCTAGTTCCTTCGCTTTGTTTGGGTCTGTAGGGAATGTTGTTGATTATGCGTGCGTGTATGTGTGTGTTAAATGAACTATCTATGCTTAAAGAGCAAGAAAGGTTATAATCAACGAATTCTCAGTAGATAAGAAGCAAGAGCAAGATTAAAGATAGTTATATGTATGAAGAGAGAGCAATGAAGAAGGATAGAGAGAACGAAAGAAACTAAACAAAAAACTGTTCTGTTATACAAAAGCTTTTCACATCGTACTCAGATAACTGAACCGATAAGCAAGTTGTTTACCATTATGAGCAAGATCGTTGCAATTTATCGATAGTTTTTTTTGACCAATAAGAAAATTAACGCAATTACAACTGTAATTTTGTTGACTTAAGTGTTGCAAAGTTCTGAAAGTGTATTTAAGTCGCAACAAACTGTAGATCATTTATACAGTTGTTTTTATTCTTTTTTGCTCTCGATGTGCGTCAGAATGTTGTTGTTCTTATTGATGTTGCTCTGGTTGTTCCAGTTGTGGACTGACTTGTTAAACTTGTCGCACTGCCTGCTGCCCATTCCCCCCCTTTCCAGTGCCTGTTGAGTGACGACTTCCAGCTGCTGCCGCTGCTGCTACTATCTGTTTGCGACTTGGACGGTTGGACAGTCACTACACCCCCTGCTACTCTCCCTGGTGCCAGTCTGGGACGTTCGCAAAGTGTTGACCTCAATTGAAGTTGCTTGCTCGCCTGCAAGAACAACAACAACAACAAAAACAAAAACAAAAGCAAAATAGAGATGTCAGTTATAAAAATATCATGCATGCAACGATTTTTGGCTTATACAGGAGTTGCAGCTGTAAAAAGGGAGTGGGGAGTGGGAGACAGGGGATGGCAAGTGAGTGCTGTCAAGTCGAATATGTTGCATATGCTTCATTCTAGATATATCTATGTGTTGTACCCTTTAGAAATGGGCTTCAGGAATATTGTTATCAGTAAGAAGGGAATAATTCTTGGGCACGAATATAAATTTATTTACTGGGTAACTTTAAGTCGAGCACTGTTTGTCTCGCTCTTGTTGCCATTGTTATATATATATTTGTTTGTTTGCGCCTCTCCCTCTCTCTGCGCTCTCTCTGCTCATCTTTTACGTCATATTGGTTATGTTTTGACGGTTTTAGTTTTTAGCTTTTTATGCAGCTGCCAAACTGCTGCGCCGTCAACTGACACGCCATATGCCACGCCCACACTCAAAATGCATACATCAAGCACACATACTCACACGCATACACACATACATAAATGCATACATATGTTTGTACTTATCCATATGCATAAAAATACATACGCAGAAGCCACTCGCCCATTTCCGTTGCTCTTTGCCGGTTCTGTGACTCTCCACGCCTCGCTATTGCTCGCCTCGCCCCGTCTCTTCGCTCCACTCCTCCACTCCTCTGCTCTTCGCCTCGTCGTGTGCATTGTGCAATACTCGCCGCGTTCGCCTTCCCATTGGTGGGTTACTTTAGGTCATTTCAGCTGACGTCGCCGCCGTCACTTCTAACGCTCGCTTGAAGGACGTCGTCTAAAGTGCCGCCGTCGCCGTCGTCGCTGCTGCGGCTGCTATTGTTATTGTTGTTCTCGTTCTCAACGTCACCATCAATAGTGTTGCCCCCACTTTTAAATAACCAAGAAAAAAACAAGTTAGTTTTAGACGTGGGGTACAAGTGAAAACCATTAAATGAGTTGAAGGCGAAAGCTTCAGCTAAAATAATATGGCATCTGTTTTTATGTTTTAAGATATGTTAATACTAGCCACCGCTGCTTACATTGGTATAAATTGTACACATTAAAGTAGACAAGAAATGGTCATTGCAAGCAAGGCTAGAATTAAGGGAACAAAAATAGCTTCATTAGCAACACTGACTTCCAATGCTAAGTTTGCTTTGTGCTGCGGGCAACACTGGCAGATTCTAACAACAGCTAGTTATGCTAGCTGAGCAGACTGAGCTGAACGTCCGTGGACCGTTAGCGTCGACCTCCAAGCGGGCAGCGCTGCTGACGTCGTACGTCAACATTTGTTGTTCACTTGAGAATCGAATCGCAAATGTTTAAACTTTAAAATAGACAAGAAATAATTAAACATATGTTTGTGCATATATTGAATAATTATTCGGCCTATAGTCATTAGTTTAAAAAATATTTTGTTAGATATATGATATATGTTTGTAAATAAATATATATATATAAATAAAAACTTTCACCAAGCATTAGCGAAAAATCTGCAATGCAAGTTGATAAATTTCCCTTCATGTTTATTTTTTTGTGTCTGTCACACTGTCGTCTTGTCAACTGCATGCAACATTTAAACGAAAAAGAAAAAATCCACCGAAAAAGAAAACAAGATCAAAAATAAATGAGCGCGTCGCAGCGACGTTAGACAAGCAGCGGCAAAAGCAGCAGCAGCGACGGCGACGGCGCATCAAAAGCCAGCGATTGTCGGCGGAGCTTTCACATACATACAATCATACATGGACCACAAGCAGAAGACGGCGAAGAAGAAGAAGAAATATGTCGTTTGAAAAACCTCCCACATTTCTTGCATGCGTTCCACATGTTCAAGTGTCTGTGTGTGTTGTGTATGTGGCTCTGTATTGGTGTGTGCTTTTACCTCATTTACGTTTTATTGCAGCGCTGCCTTTGTTGCTTGCTACTTGTCGAAACTGTTTAAAAACCATGCTGGCGTAAATCCGCGCAAATTTAAATTTAAATTGCATTTGTATTTCTTTTGCTGTATAAGTGAAAATTCGTTTCGCCAAAAAAAATCAATCGATAAATCAACAAAAAAGCTGCAACAGTAGCTATTGAAAAAAAGATTTTTCTTGATGGCTGCTTGTTTCGGCTGTTTTGTGCTGTTTCTCGATTATTCGTTCGTTTTGCATTTAATTTGTAATTGATTCTGTTATTTTGTTGTCGTCGCAGCACAGCTGCTGTTAATGCGCTCCTCACACACAATCACAATCTCAACAATGTATGAACAATATAAGAATTTAATCACCACAACTTAAAAAAAAAAAAGAGTGAGAGTAAGATAGCGAGAGGGAGAGAGTGTTGTTGTTGCTGCTGCTGTTGTTGCCATGCATAAGTTTATTGGCGTCATTTGTAGTCGTTGGCGCTGCGTGCAATCAAGTGTGCAATGCAATTACACAAATGAACACAACAACAACAATAGCCACATTATATACTATTATAAAAGAAAACAAAATTAGATGCATTTTCAGCATTTCGCCTTTTTTTTATTTTTATGTACACATTGTATTTTCCCATCCGGCTAAGTGTGCAAAATGCGTAAAGTTAATTTCCGATTGCAATACAATAAAAAACCAAATATGCAAATGTTGTTCAGCAACATGTTGCCAAAAGCGTGAGCGATCTCTCTCGCTACATGTTTGATTTTGGTTATCGATATCGATAAAATGCCGATACTGCTGCTGCAGTCCCTCTCCTTGCAGCTTTTATTTGGCTTCCACTCTGTTGCTGACTTGTTGTGGTTGTTAATTGTTGTTGTCATTTAATCGCCTTTTTGATTTTTCAAGTTTGAGCTGGTTTTCATTTATTTGGTTGTTCGTATTTATTTATTTTTTTTGCTGTTGTGAAAGTACATAAAAGGCATTTTACTTGGTCTTTTTTTTTTAGAAAGGCAATTGGCGACATTTTTGCAACGTCTACATGTTGCTGCGGCTGCGTGTTGCCAGGCTGCCATTTTGTATGTGTGCCAGTTTTAACTTTGTTTTTTGTTTGCAATATTTTGTTCAGCTAAATGTTCTGCTCGCTGGAGTGTGCAGCGAACAAAGCATGAGTTATTGCCGCTGTTTCTGATATTTTGTGTTATGTAAATGATGCTGCGCTTGCGTCCAGTGTTAAATATGCAGCTTAAATATTCATTTGCCTCTCTCACACACACACAGACACTGAAAATAAGAAGAGCACAGTGCATAATTTCGCCCAAAGCACAGTCAGCAATAACTTGAATTCGCCCAATAATTGCTGTCTGGCTACAGCAGCGTTGCCAGCAAATTCGCTTAACTTTCTCCCGTTGTTCTTCTGCCATTTTGGGAGAACGACGGCGGCTGGCACGCTCTCATTTACTTTGTATGCACTGGCAACAAAAGCACACAGATATGTAGCAACATTGATGCGCTCTCTCTCACACACTGGAACTTGTTGTGTTGTTGTTGTTGTCAGGTGCGTGGAGTCAAGTGGAAAATGCTTTTGCGTGCATTGCTCTCATTGTGTAGCGACAAATATTTGCACAACTCCAACAGGCAACATACACCGTACTCGCCTCCTCCCCCCACCCCTCTCTGATCTGTCTTGGCAACATTCCTTGTACGTGGTTTTGCCCCCGTTTTTTTTCGCTCCCTTGCCTTGTTTTATTGTTTGCGCCTATTAATCAGTCGCTAGTCTTCGCGGCGTTCAAATTATCTACATCTACCATATACATTTAACCTGTTGCTTCTTTGCTGTATATTATATTGTCTTTATTTTTGTTGTTTTGTTGTTTTGTTATAATTTCTGATTTTGTTGCGCGTATCTCTTGAAGCGTCTCCATAATCTTTCCGCTTCCGTTTAGCGACTTGCGTTTTAAATAATCATTTATCGCGTTTCTTTAAGGCAGCATGCAGCACTCTTTTGTACACTTTAGTGCACTTCCCGCACACTTCCGCTGCCGTTTTCACCAAACGCTGCTACATGCAACACATATTTTGTTTGGAAAGTTGTGCGCCAACTTTCTCCACATAAACTAAACGATTCTAGTGCAGCCTAATCTAATAATTCACTTTATATAATTAATAGCAAAATTAACCCCCTTTATCAATGTTTTATAACCGAAGTGGCGCGTGGCGACTGTTGCCACATGCGTTCCATAAATAGAATTGCTTTTAATACTGATATAAAAATGCAGCTTTTGTCATTCGAGCTGCTATCTAATTGTGTACTTTTGCTGTTGCAATGTGATTGTGAACTCAGTTCGCAGTATTGAGATATTGAATGTGGCCCTGAACAAACATTAACCGACAACATTAACCGATAATGCCCAAGGCCATGATAAAACGAACTCTCCCATTTGTGGTCATGTTCTGGAATAAAAGAATTCAAGTTGCACTGCATTGAATGATGCATAAAAGATGTGGCTTGTGGTGAGATATGGCATGGGTTGACAAATATTTACGTCTTTCTTTGAAGGACAGTTCGTGGTAGTTCTAGGAATTTGGAGGAACTTGCTATTACAGACCATATTGAAGACTTATCAGACAACCATATATCATTAGCTTTGTAAAACTTGATAGTTGAGAGTGTGTTCTATATAAAATATAATCAACATCGGTCTTCTATGTCTTACAGCTGTCAGCAGCACTTTTCTTCCATATTTTAAAACTTCCATTAGAAGTGGGGGAAAAAAAGTTTCTTGTTTTTTTTTTAATATAAATTGTTTGGTTTGTGATTTATTTATTCGCAAGAAATTGTCAACCTTGGTTGAAAACCCATAAGTAACTGTTGCTTGTACAGTTGGAAAAGTTCCAATAACACGTGGCATAACCATGGCCATTTAGTTGCCCCCAAGGCAACGCATTTCTTCATTTCCCCGTTAGTCATTTCTTTTTCTTTTGCGTCAGCAGTAGTTACAGTTACTTTTGTTCGCATATTTGTAGGAAGTTGCCACCACTCAACCCTCCCCAAACAATCGCATATTGCCTCCACTTCCATCCACACACAACTATTCTGTTTGCACCTTTACAGTTGGTTGGCTCGCCTTTTATGCAACAAGCAGCCGTGGGTGAGTGGGGCAAACGCAACAAAACAAACAAAAAAAAGCTTCAATTCGTTTTGCCAAACTGCGTCACGTTGCAAGTTTGGCGTTGAATGCGAGAGACTGTTGCTGCTGCTGCTGCGGCTGCTGCTGCTGAGATTTGCGTAAGCGAATTCGTTTTTGGATTGTGCAACGTAGCAAACAAATAAATAGTAGATGTATGTAAATGGCTGTCGAACCGTTACATCTCGTAACTTGTTGCAACAAACCAATTTGTATGTGGCATGTGGTGGTGCGTTGCAAGTGCCACGTGATGGCGCCACGTGAATGTGTTATGGAAATGTCCTTGCCATTGCCAAACTCGTTGTTGTTGCCACTGACTTGCCCCTGAGGCAGGTGGTGGCAGTTAACGCACTAACGACGAGTCCATAAGGTAAGCAGCTGGATGAGTGGGTGGCTGGTGTGTGCGTGTGTGTGTGTGCGTTTGTGTGGGTGTGTTTGTGTGGGTGTGTTTGTGTGGGTGTTTTTGGTGACTCAATTTCAACGATTGTCCGACGTTTGACCTTGGTAGCTAATTCGGTTTGTCTTCTTATATGTATGCTTTATCCTAAAGAGGAGTATTGTTGCTAGATGCAGCTTGTAACGGAAAGAAGAAGACAATAGTCGGAAATTTGAAGGATATATATCTATATATATCTAAAACTGGAGACTCCAACTTTTTCAAGGCAGCTGCAGTTTGATTATGATTTTCGATTAGTAAATCTACAAGAACGATCATATATATATTTATACATTTTTGATAACTATCGATAAATATCGATTGATATCTATCCAAGTATTTATATTCAAGCACAGTGCAGGGTATCAATTAGTCGTGCTTCTGCTGGTTGCTGAATTTGCCAACTGTTCAATTTCTTTTTCAATTTGACTTTTCGATTTGTGCGTTTTTTCTCATCGGGTTTTTGCATAATTTATTGCATTCAGTTTTCATTCAGCGCTGCCATAAATTTTCCTACACACAAAAACCAAATGTTGGCTACACCCCCCTAACCCCTCCCCCTCCCCACACCCCACGTCTCCTATTCCGGAATAAAGCGTCCCCCGAGCGACGGACATTGGCGTCGCGTGTGTCCTTAAATTCAGTTTTGATTACAGTCGAGCAGCGATTCAACCGAACCAAGAGTTGCTGTCCAGCTAACGCGGCTCCTCCCACCCTCTACCCGCTCCTGCCCCCCACCGAAGTGACCTTCAGTTGCCGTTGCCATACAATTTCCAGGAGCGCGCTTGGGTTTTTCCCCTGCCTCTTGACTACTATTTTATTATTATTTTCCCTTTTTCTCTTTTCCATTTTTCTCTTTTTATTATTTTCCGTGTTTTCCTACATTTATTGTGTGTGTGTGGCATCCGGCTTCCTCTTTAGCTATTTTAGTAGTGCCTGGCAATAGGCTATTACGACTTGGTCCTTATGTTTGTGAACCATCTGAGTAGACTTTTTCGATCTTTGAAGAGTATATATTCTGGATAAGCGTCCTTATACAAGTTCATCTGGCTATATACTGAAATTGGGAAAGGAACAATCGGTCGAAATGATGACAAAAATATCTTAAAAAACAGTTATGCTTATGCCTCATTTGGACATTGAATCATCTATATCCTATAGCACCCATGGGAAATTTCATATTAAGTGAGTTGTGAAAGGGTATTTTATAGTCGTTATGCCATTGAAAGTCGTTGTTTTCCTGTTATGTCAATTCGTATCGAATGTCCTCTGACGCAAATTAATTAAATAATATAATAGGTTTGCGTGTGGGCGTGGCAGCGTCCGGATTGGAGGCATGTGCTGGGGCAGTGTCCACTTAACCAGTTCTAAATTTAGTTGCAGATTACAATGTGAACTTTGCTGCGACAATTATGGCGAATGAAATAGAGGCGAATGCAAATGAAATGCCACAACTGGGTTACAGTGTGTGTGTGTGTTTAGTCCTTTTTTACCGTTGGGTCTTCTTTTTCTTGGAAATTTGGCAATTTCTAGGCAATGTCCTTTGTCCATTAGATACTTAAATTGTTTGAGTGGGATTTTTATTAGTGGAATTCATTCAGGCATGCCGTGTAAAAATGAAATCATAAAAGAAATGCTAAATTCACCAGAATAATGAAAGGGTGGATTCCAACTAAATGCCCCAAGGCGCAGCCCGCCTAAGGATATTATGTACAAGGATGTCACTTGGGTAACAATTCGATATTGTATAACTTGACTCTTGAAAGTAGACTGTCGCTATTCATTCCGTAATAGGAATTTTTCTAAAGAATATTTGCAGTTTTCTTATGCTTTAACTAAAATATAGAAGTTCAACTTTTTAGCCTTTGTGTTGATTTTGAAGATCTGGAATCTGGAAACTAAATCCAAGCAGTCCAAAATTTTCGATAAATGAATACTGAAAACTTTGTGCATACACCAAACAAAGCTGGCGTTTTTCATATTTCCATTTTTATATATATATCTGTATATATATATGTATATCTGATGTATACATTGAAAGATATTTAACGATTCGTACCTGAAGCAAGCCCCAAGATGACTTTTGTATACCTGCAACAATGGTGCTACATCTTTCGAGGTAATGATTGTTGTTCGCAGTGCTTCCTTCCTTATGGCAATTGTATTCTTCTTTGTTTGTTGTTGTTGCTGCCGTTGTTGTTGTTGTCGTAATATTTGTTTTATAATTGTACAAATATTGCCATTTGCTGTGCGCTGTTGTGTTTGAGTTGGCCAAAATGCGACTTGCCACTTTTGTCGCCACTTTCTTTGTCAGCGTGATGACAAGTTCAATGCTGAGTGTAGATATCTATATATATATACGTCTATATATGTATTTTTATATGCAGCTATATCAGACTTTGTCCGATTGCAACGCAAACTGTGCGTTCAGCACTCGCATTGTAAAATTGCTTGTTGAGCTGTGCTGAGCACAGTTGGCCGCAGGAGAATTTTATTTACAAATACAAATATATTTCTATATATATATATCGTCTTGATTAGTCAGCAAATGATATCCTTAGTAATTAGGCGCTTACTCAGGCGACGAGGTAAAAGGTTTTTTTTTATTGACTCACAAAATTTTACTATTCTTATTTTGTGCAGATTGCGATTGCGGCTGCGTGGACACGTACAACGGCAGCAGCGGAGGCGGCGGCAGCAGCAGCAGCGGCGTTGAGGTGCGGCACGGCCAGGCGCAGGAAGTGGCAGCCATCCAAAACGTAGTGAACAGCAGCAGCCTCAAGACGGCGCACGCAAAGGTCGCCACATCTGGGGGGCATGCAAATACGCAACCCCCCAGCAAACGTTCCAGCAGCGGCGCCGATGGTGACTACCAGTTGGTCCAGCACGAGGTGCTCTATTCCCTTTCGGCTGAATATGAGGCAAGTGTATTCATCAGAATTACATACTTTTTTTTTGGTCTGGATTAATCTAATTGGCTTCGTCTTGGTCTTGTTTAGGTTCTGGAGTTTTTGGGTCGCGGCACCTTTGGCCAGGTGGTCAAGTGTTGGAAGCGCGGCACCTCCGAAATTGTTGCCATTAAGATACTAAAGAATCATCCATCGTATGCGCGACAGGGTCAGATCGAGGTGTCCATATTGTCGCGCCTGAGTCAGGAGAATGCGGACGAGTTTAATTTTGTGCGTGCATTCGAATGCTTCCAGCACAAGAATCACACCTGCCTCGTCTTTGAGATGCTCGAACAGAATCTCTACGATTTTCTCAAGCAGAACAAATTTTCACCGCTGCCGCTTAAATATATACGTCCCATTCTGGAGCAGGTATAGAAATCAGCTGAGAGATTGAATCTCCAGAAAAATCTCTAATTCCTTATTACACCTTGCAGGTGCTGACTGCCCTGTTGAAGCTGAAGCAACTGGGCCTGATTCACGCCGATTTGAAGCCGGAGAACATAATGCTGGTCGATCCGGTGCGTCAGCCGTATCGGGTTAAGGTCATCGATTTTGGCAGCGCCTCACATGTGAGCAAAACCGTTTGCAATACGTATCTGCAATCGCGATATTATCGCGCACCCGAAATCATCTTGGGTCTGCCGTTCTGTGAGGCCATCGATATGTGGTCGCTGGGCTGTGTGGTCGCCGAACTGTTTCTCGGCTGGCCTTTGTATCCGGGCAGCTCGGAGTTCGATCAGATACGGTATATATCGCAAACACAGGGTCTGCCCACGGAGCATATGTTGAATAGCGCATCGAAGACGTCCAAGTTCTTTTATCGTGATGTGGATTCCACGTATCCGTTCTGGCGTCTGAAGACCACCGAAGAGCACGAGGCGGAGACGAACACCAAGAGCAAGGAGGCGCGCAAATACATCTTCAACTGTCTGGACGACATTGGGCAAGTGAATGTGCCAACGGATCTGGAGGGTGGTCAACTGCTGGCCGAGAAGACGGATCGGCGTGAATTCATTGATCTGCTCAAGCGTATGCTCACCATTGATCAGGAGCGACGCTTAACCCCAACGGAGGCACTGAATCACAGCTTCACGAGGCTCACCCATCTGGTCGATTATGTCTATTGCAACAATGTCAAGGCCTCTGTCCAAATGATGGAAGTATGTCGTCGCGGCGACTTCCACACGTGAGTTGATCAATATATATATTTTATATTTAATGCATAATAATGACTTTTGTTTTTTGCAGTGTACAACCAGCACCGACGCTGGTAACCAACTTTGTGCCGAGCAGCACCGAGAACATGACCTTCACCATCAACAATCAGCTTACCAGTCAGGTGCAGCGCTTGGTGCGCGATGGTCGCCCCCTCGCCTACGAGGGTCTCTACCAGATCTACGGGGGTCGCAATGTGGCCCGGCAATATCCGCAGGCGCGCACCGATACGTTCCAGCATCAGCTGGTGTCGAACATACTCTGTCCGCCATCGTATCAGGCGATGCCCAGTCCCACCAAGCATGTTGTTGTGGGCAGTGCCACAATGCAGCCGCCGATGCAGGTGCCGCCGCAGCAGTATGTTAATGTGCCTGTGCCCGTTTCGGTGGTGGAGCCCAGTTCGGGTCAGCGCATGTTGCTCACCAATCGTGTGCAGGCCAGTGGCGTTGCCTGGCCCCAAACCGGACGGCAAATGGCCCTGGTGCCATCGTGGCCACAACAGGCACCGGCACATTCGCTAATTGTCGACTCAACGCCGCTGTTCAATGTGGAGGAGATCTATCCCAAGCATCATCTCAACTTGCCGCGCAACGATCTCAAGAAGGAGTCGCCGGCTCATCATTTAGCGTGCGTATTCCACAAAGTAATCTTTTATTGGCGGTTAGTTTAATCAATTATTTGCATGCCTAACAATGTAGCAAGGGCAACTCGTATCGTGTGCCGCGTCACGAGAAGAAAGAACACCAGCAGCTGTCGCCGGTGAAGAAGCGCGTCAAGGAGAGCTCGCCGCCGCATCAGCAGCGCTATCAGCGTGCCGCTCATGTTTCGCCACAGTATCATGCCCATCACAATTGCAACTATGGTGGTGGCTATGGCGCCGTCAATGCTGGTGCCGTTGTGGCCAGCTCGGCCTCCTCAGCCAGCAGTGAGTTGATCCCGGCCAGCTGTCCAATTCTAATAGCTATGATAGTAATCCTCCTATTCTCTTCTCTTAGATATTATCAATGCAAGTGGCAGCAGCTCATCGAGCTCGCATCATAATCACGCGCCCGTGGCACATGCCCCACACGGAGGCAGCAGCAGCAGCAGCAGTGGCGGTCCATACAACATTGTTGGCCATCACATTGTGGTCAACAATTGCCTCGGCAATGGCTCCGCAGTGGGTTATCATGCCAGCAGCCAGCCGCCGTTGCATGCACACCAGCAGCCGCATGTGAAGCAGCCGACGATCACCATTCATGACACGCCCTCGCCGACGGCAGTTGTGGGCGATGTCATTACCATATCGGACAGCGAGGACGAAGGCGCCGATGGACCACCGGCAACAATCACTGCGGCAACAACAACAGCAGCAGCAGTGGCAGCAACTGCTGTGGCGCCGGTCAAACAGCGTGCCCATGCTCATGCCCAGTCGCAGACAAGCAGCAGCCTGATGCAACAGCATCAACATCAACAGCAGCAGCAGCAGCAGCAACAACAGCAACAACAACATCAACAACAACATCCACAGCAGCAGCAACAACAACAGCAACATCATCATCCGCCGCAGCAACACTCGAGCAGCAATTCATCCAGTTCGTTGCATTGTCGCAGCAGTGCACAACCGTTGCATGTGTCGCACACTCAGCAACAGCAGCAGCAGCAGCAGCAGCAACAGCAGCAGCAGCAGCAGCAGCAGGCGGTTAATTATGGTAATGCTCACATTTCCATGTCCATCAGCTCCTCCTCCGCCAATGCCAGCAGCGGCAGCAGTAATCGTTTGGCCAGCAAATGTAGCAGCCAGCTGGGCGGCAGCGGAGCTAGTCATCATAGCCATCATAGTCACCATAGTCACCATAGTCACCACCACCACCACAACCACAACCACAGCCAACAACAACAGCAAAATCAGCACCATCATGGCAGCAGCAGCAGCAGCAGCAACAACAGCAGCAGCAGCAGCAGCAACGGCAACAGCAACAGTAGCAGTAATAATAACAGTAACAGTAACAATAACAGTAACATTAACAGTAACAGTAGCAGTCAGCAGTTGCCGCCGCCGCCGCCGCCGCCAAACCACAGTAGCAGTAGCAGTAGCAGTAACAGTAGCAATAATCATCATCATCATCATACAGCGTCTTTATCGTCGTCGTCGTCGATGGGCGGAAGCGGAAGTGGAAATGGATTTGGTGCTGCTGTCGTCCTCGACAACAACAACTGCTCGCTACAGCCACAACAGCAGCAGCAACAACAGCAACAACAGCAGCAACAGCAACAGCAATGCTTTCAGCCAAGCAACAACAACAACAACAGTCATCACAACACCAATTCCAATTCTACTTCCACTTCCAACCAACAACAACAACAACTACAGCCACCACATCACCATAACCATCATAGTCTTCAGCTTAACAACGCCCCCCATTCCATATCCAGCACAACAAGCACACAATTTAGCACACCCATCTCCCTCTCATCCTCATCCGCCTGTCTCACTCAGCCACCTGTCTCTCTGCCCGTCCCTGTCCCCGTCCCCGTCTCTGCCCCAGCGCCCCTGCCCTTGCCCTTACCCCTACCACTGCCCTTGCCACCCCCATCCACATCTCAGTCGCATCTCAGTCGTCATAAGCCAACGCAACAACACGTCCATCTAGTAATTCCATGCGTTACCGTAGGTGATCACGATCCGGAGGATGCAAGACGACGCCATCATGCCGCCGCCGCGGCCGCCCTCTCTGTCGTCTCCAGCGGTGGCAGTCCCAAGCATCATCATCATCATCCACATGCTCATCATCAGGTGCAGCCGGCACAGCAGACGCCGCACTATCAGCCACAGCCACAGCCACAACCCCAGCCGCAGCTCCAACAACAACAACAACAACAGCAGCAACAACAACAGCAGCAGCCGCAGCCGAATATTAAATATGAACCGGGTCAATCGCAAAAGAAGCGCATTTTGGCCATGGCCCAAAGCGAGTGCAACTATCAGCCGCAGCCACAGCAGGTGCAGATACAAGTGCAGCAGCAGCAACAACAACAGCAACAACAACAGCATCAGCAACAACAGCATCAGCAACAGCAGCAGCAGCAGCCACCACCACCGCCCGTCGTCAGTTTGCCGCATATACCCACTAAGCAGGAACCACCCGAGTTCTATCCGGAATACGCACAGCAGCCGCCGCCGCCGCAGCAACAACAACAACAGCAGCAGCAGCAACAGCTACAATTGGAAACGAAGCGCAGCTCGTGGGCAGCCAGTTCGGTTAGTGCATCGGCAATGCCACTGGCACATCCCAAGCGGGAGGCACCCTCTGTGGCGCCCGTTAGCTATGTGGCACCGGCTGTGGCGCCACCGCTCGCCCACTCAAAGAGCGGCTCGAGCTCCTCATCGTCATCGATTAGTGCTGCGGCCGCTGCAGCGGCAGCTGCTGCTGCTGCCGCCAGTGTGGGTCCACCGTCGTGGGGTCCACCGCAAGTGTATCGCCAGCCATCGCAGCCGCCACCAGCGACGATTGCAGCTGTGGCACCATCAGCGGTTGCACCGCCGCCGCATCATCATCACAGCAGCCACAGCCACAGTCATCATCATCATCATCAGGCCGGCACGCCGCTGGGCGGCTCGCCCTCATCGACAGCGGCTGCGGCAATGTTGCAAACGGATATCTACGCCCAGGGTGACATGTATCGTCGTCCCACTGTCTACGTGTCCCAGGCGGCGCCGACGTACGCCTACGCGAACCGAGCAGTGGTTGCACCGCCGCCAGCGCACAACAGCTCCAGTCGCCAGGTGGGTGCTAGGCACTACTTCCGTTTGATTTTCAATTATGTTGTTTAGCTGCTTTTAATTACAATTATATTTCCTATTCAATTACCAAATTGCTAATTACTTTGGTAATTACAAGTAATTAAATGTATTTACTGAAGTAATTTTATTTGTATTTATGAATTTTTAAACATTGATACAAAATATAAACGATCCTTTGTCTAATTTGATAGGTGATACCATCGCATCCGCTGCCGGCACACATACAGATACCGACGCAGTATAGCCAATTTGGGCCGCTGAGTCCCGCCCAGGTAGCTGCCAGCAAGCATGCGGCGCACTTTGCGCCCGCCAATATATGGTATGGTGCTGAGTAGCTTGCAGAGGGTTGAACGAGGGTTGGACGAGGATTGCCAGAGGCCAACAACTGACAACCACCACCACCACCATCACTGACTAATACAGCAACAACACCACAGCCCCACCATATTATAACCACCACCAATCACCACTTTCTCTCCGTACATCCTCGAACTTGATTGATTGATGATTGATTGATGCTCGAGTGAGTCGATAATGCCAGATTGATGGCCTAAAAGCTAATTGCAAAAGGCGCCAATTTGAAAACTGATTTATTCTACAGCTAAAGAACATATTTACTAATAAAAATCCCTTTTGCTTGCCACCCAATTTAGATCTTTAATGGCCTCGGCTGATGGCGGCGATACTCCAAACAGCAACAGCAACAATAACAACGGCAACAGCAGGAGCAACAACAGCAACAACAATGCAGAGGATCAGGAATTGCAGCAGTTGCAGCTAACGCATTGCTGGTGGTTTATGATGCTCATGCAACAAAGCATTATACAGCGCAACAGCAGCATGTTGCACGATTCAACAACAACAGCAGCCACAACAACAGAACCAACAACAACAACAAACACAAATGTGAAATGCAGCAACAACACTAAAAGGCGCCGCAAACGTTGATAACTCGTCCGCCCCCTTGTCCCCACCCACAAACTGCAATTTTTTAATAACGTCAATCCTCGATGAGGAGATTGTCGATTGTTTCATAATTCACTTAACTGAATTATGAATTTTGTTTGTTTTTTTTTTGTTTTAAGAAAAATGTAAAGCATTTTCTACACGCAGCTTGAAGTGTAAAGTGCTTAATTTTACATACACATAAGTAATGAACACACACATACACTTACAAACACAGACTTTGCTAAGATAAAACAACAACAACAACAACAAAATAGGCGCAACACTTTCTATATACAAATTTTGAAGTTTACTCAAAAACTAAAGCGTTTCATTAAATGTGTGTTGTATATTTTTTATTAGAACTTCTAAGTACATACGTATATATATCAATATATATATATACAGTTACACACATAACTATGATAAATATGTATTCTATATTACGATACGCCTAAGTACTACATGCATAATACATACATATGTAAAACTAAACTAAACTAACTCTAATACTATGAATACTACTATTATTATACATACAACAAACAAACAAACAAACAAAATAATGCAAAATTACAAAGTTAATGCAACATGTTATTGTACACAACAACAGCAGCAACAACACCAACAACAAAAGCAGCAGCAACAGCAAAAACGTAGTGCAAAAGTTATAGCAACTTTTTTTTAGACTCTTTTTAGCAAGTACCTCAAGAGAAAAAAGTAAAAAAAAAAAATCGAAAAAAAAACAAAATATGCAACAACAAAAACACCACGAAGCAGCCACAGCAGCAGCAACAAAACAAACAAAATAATGTTATGCAAAATTGCCTTTTACAAACAACAAAATAAATAAATAACAAAAAAAAAAAAAAATCGAAAATAAAATAGTGTATACACAAAAAGAAAAAAGAAAATAAAATTAGTGAGATAATCATAAACTACAAAATGATATATAATACCGCAAAAACCTTACTAGCAAACAAAGCAGAACATATATTAACAATACTGTAGGAAACCCTAGCGATATCTGAATATAACTGATAACTGAACATGCGATATATTATAGCTAATAAACATAGACTTATACAGATTTTTTTTGTTTTTAACAACAACAATATATACACAACATATATACAAACATAAAAAAAAGCCCACTCTCATAGAACCTACAGAATAAGTTGACCCACAAAACGGAGTAATTATAATACTTCTGGGGATTTGTACAAAAGAATATAACAAAAATTAGATGCATTGTATTTAGCGATAACTAACTATTAATAATGGATTTTAAAATCAAGATTAGATATCAGGTCAGTTGTAGTATATATAAGACACCAACAAGCAAATTATATATACATATATATATATATACATATATATGTATATTGCGACATATACTTATTAACATCGCTTCGATTTTAGTCCGTGTAGCATGTTCATTATTTACTCCTCTAAAACGATAAGATTCATTGTATTTGTGTTTAGTTCCCTGCCATGGATAACATGGTTAACTCTGCGTTTAAGTCCTTGTCTTGTTTACTGAGGGTTTCAACTGAATTTTCAAAAGATATTGAGTAGAAAATCTGAGAGAGAAACGAAAAAAAAAACAACTTGAGGGAATGTTCACAAAAGTACAAAAAGGCAAGCAATCTAGCAATAGTTGAAAAGAGTTATAGGCTTTTAACACATTTCTGATTTCTAACTTCTAATTTCTGATTAAGCTGTATTTTTATTTGTATATTTATGCTGTGTGTGCACGTATTTAATCCATATTTTTCCCCCCCTTTTTTTTTTTCTTTGTAATTAAACGCAGAGATTTTCGTTCTTCGATACTTTTCTATGTATTGTACTATAAAATGGATGGTTTTTGGAATTGTATGAAACCGTTGCTATAAACTATATGCTATAAACCTTATGCTACATACATACTATCTACACATATGATACATGATATATATATACTACTATCTACCTATATACATATTGAATAATGTTCTTGTTAATTAGGTTTCTTAACGTATTTTGTAGTTAGCCGTAACTTTGTCGCTATTTCTTTATATTTTCCTTTTTTTGTGAGCAATATTTTTGTAGTGTTTAGAAATGTGGGCACTTCCTATAATGATACCACACAAAAAAATACATACAACAATCCCAACCCACACAACACACACACTCACACACACATACACGTTTTGATGTACCAGTTTAAATGGTGAACAGAAAATTCGTCTTATTATTATTATTATTATCATCATTATTGTAATTATTGATAGAAGTAAAAAATCAAAACTTATGATTCGAACATAACGCATGAATATATGATAATTAATCAGCTGTGCACTAAATAATTGTAACAAACAACAAACAAATTATACATACATACATATATATACACACACATATATATATATATGTATACATATATACATATATATTTATATATTGCAACAACAAATGCAACAAGATCTATTTGAAAGTCTAGCATATAATTATTGTGATGTAGTTTTTAAAAATCGATGCAAAATACAAATTTGAAATTTTCGTCGGAATTTTTGTCCTTGTCGTAATTTAGCCAGTAACGAAATTAACAAAACGCAAACAAATTACAAATTACAAATTACTAATTAATTCTATGTTTAATCAATACCGTTTAGCAATGCGGCTTATGAATACAACTATTAATAACAATAATAATATTAATATTAAATATTATATATGTTAACTATTTAGTACGCAAAACAAACAAATGACTAAGCAAAAAGGCAAAATAAGAAAGAAAATATTTAATTTTTATTCAATACGATTTTCATTTCTTGAAATATCAACATTTTTGTAGTAGACTAGTAAACTAATGGAACGTTTAATTAGCAGCTTTAGGCGTGAATTAAGGAACATTAGTGTTGTGACTATAACGATTAATCGTACATACTTTCAAACAAACAAACAAACAAACATACAAACAAACAAACAAACATATATACGCGATAAGGGATGCGTAGACCAGAGATCTAGCTATGTAGGTGATCACGATGGGTATGGATTGATGGCTGATGGTTGATGACATATTTATATATGTATATATAATGTGTATTTAATCAACAACAACAGGTACAAGAACAGCTAACAGCTAACTGTTGTTGTCTGGCAACTGAATTCAAGCCAAAAGCGAAATTTCGCTGGCCTTTTGTGTTTTTCATTTTTGTTGTTGGTTTTCCTCTTCTTAGAGATCAAAGTCGAGTAATTAAGCTTAACGGCATTAAATAAATTTTATAGAAATTTTATGGACCATTAATAAAGGAAACTACAACAACAACAACAACCGCAAGAAGAAGAAGAAGAATAACAATTCGTTGTATCAAAGCGATAAACAAAGAAAACAAGTCTTTAATCTAAGCGTTTGATGTTTGTGCTTGCAACTTGTTTATTTAATTGTTTTCCTTTTTTTACATATATACATACATGTATATATATAAGCGTACATAAAGTATATATGTATATATATATATATATATATATATATTAGTAATAAACTATTATATATTATTAAAACTGAACAAGTTAAAAGATAATAAACTTTTCAATTTCTACTCAATGTTTTTAGAGAAGCAACCAGATAAATCAAGAACGCTTTAAATGTAACAAAAACGAAACGTTAATAGACTTAAACAACAACAAAAACAAAACATGAAAAAACATATATATATATATATATATATATATATTAATAACACTCACTAACTAACACAGACACACACACACACACACACACAGAATCAGACATAGATATATACATATATATATGCATAAATCGTTTTGTATTGTAAGAGAACATTTTAAAATAACAATGTTTTAACTGTGTAGCCTTGAAATTAATTTACAAATACTATGTATGTACTATATATATATATATATATATATATAATATAGATATCTATATCTATATCTATACTTAAAATATATGATCGATCGGTGTTTATTACGTACAATATTTCAATGTACTTCAATGATTAATAATATAGTTGATTTGTCCTTATTTTCTTATCATATTATAAATTTGTTTAACTTTTACTTTGTCACTTTTGAATTGTATTTTACACACTGATACACACACACACACACACGCATAATTTTTTATATTGTATACCATTTAAACATAGCCACAACAACAACAACAACAACAACAACAACATGCATATACCTACATAACTTACTATTATCATAAATGATTATAATATTTACTTATGTCCTAAATGCAAACCATACAAATACATATATATATATATATTATTATCGGAAGCATAGCTGCTTGTGTTCTTTACTTTTTATTTTATCGATTTTTATTTCCTCTTTTTTTCTTAGCAACTAGTTGAAATGAAGAAGCTAATCAAAATAAAACGTTTTAACAAAATCAAGAAGAACAACAACAACAACAAATACAACATATATCCCACCAAATTAATTTTAAATAATTAAATAGCTATACACAAAATAAAGGGACAAAAACAACAACAATTAAATAATAGCTACTTACGTATGTCTGAATTTATCAGTAATATTTTGCAATCGATGTATATATATAGATATATATATATATATATATGATAATTAGCATTACCTTTTGAGTTTATGTGTTAGCTCATCAGCAACTGATGGATCGCAAAACTTGTTTAGGGATAGAGTTTACTTTTGACCTATTGAGGCCCTCTGGCTGCAGCTAAAAAAAAAAAACCTTACACTTAATGTTTAGTTTAATGGGTAATCAGGTTTCTGTAGTTGCCAATAGATTGTTAATTATTTCAAAAATCGAAAGAAAAAAAAACACTTCTATCCCAGAACTATAGTATATACGGCACGTATATATGTATTTTGGATCTAAGTTGGTTGACCAAATTCTCGAAGACGAACAATTAATGAGCTTTTATAAATAATTTGTCGCTTTGGAATGTGTTTCATACGCAAGTTATGTGCATTTATCAGGCAGAAGATAACCACAACAACAACAACAAAAACAAATATCAATAATTATTTATTAAGAATATATATAGTACATGCCACGTATTAATAATAATAATATTAATGATAGTACGATTAGGTAGTGTTTTAAAACCAACAACAGACAGTTTTGAAAAACAAAAACAAAAAAAAAAACCAACCGAACCAGATTTGGAACCAGGAATTGGATGGTCGTATTATTAAAGAAAATTGATTGAATGGATCGAAAGCGATTAGAAAATTTGACAAACGCTGACACACAAGATTGATAAGAACCCGTCCATAATTAGATTTCGTTCTTTTAAGAAACAAACAAACAAACAAACAAACAACAACAACAACATATGAGAAATCGAATTCGATTCGGAATTTGGCTATACATATAAATAGTGACACACATAGTATATATACACATACATATATATATACATATAATAGTAATTGTCGGCGGAATAAACTCTATTAGATTATATCATAGTTATATACACACACTCTCTTCGTGTTTCTTTGACTTGAATCAATATTTGTATGAATAGAATAAATTTCAATTTCATTCAAACTAGCAGAAAAAAACAAAAAACAAAAAAACCAAAACCCAAAAACACATTCAAATTGATATTAGGTGTTTTAAAATAATTGACTAAAACTAAGTACGATATATTTACATATATACCTACACACACACATACACATACACACACACACACAATGCAAAATACAAATACATATTAAAACTAAACCCAAAAAAAAAGAAGAAAATTTAAATTTAAAAACATATATACACTATATTTTATTAAATACAAAATATTTCGAAAGAATAAACATAACCAAAAGAAAAAAATGTTGATGTGTGAAATTTATAAGACTAGTATATTTCCTACCTAAAAACCAAAACAAAAACAACAAAAAATGAATGAAACGATATCGATAACGATAACGATAACGAAAAACAAACCATACACGTTATAACGAGATATATATATGGTAATTAACTAGCAGCTAGAGCTGAAATCATACGCATTCTCACGAGTCTAACTAAGATACAGATATTGAACCGATATTGAATTTAAAAAGCGTCTAACAAATTGAATCGTACCTTTTTGCTGATTTAAATGGGAAACTAGTTTAACAACTAAAAACTAAAGTATATTAAATATATAGTATATACACATATATATGCATTAAAATCTCTTGTATATTTAGTGTGATGGGTGATGCGAACCGTAATCGAAACAATATGTTTTAAATATATATACATATATATATATATATATATATATATATTTAATAGCCAGTAACAAATGCAAATAGATGATGGCACTTTAATGGGATTTGCTTTTTATATGTATGTATACAGTATGTACTAGATATGTACTAGAGATAAATCACACAAATACATATATATACATATATGCATATACATATGCGTATGTATATTTATATGTGTGTGTGTATGGGTGTATTTTTAGCATTAGTATCATATTGCGCCGTTTCAAAATGAAGAATTTAAATATTTTTATATGCAAACTAAAATCGATAACAAATAGCCAATAGAGACCGTAGTTAAGGATATATGCTGATATCCTCTAGAAGGCATATTATATGTATTACAACAAACAAGAAAAACAACAAGTTTAAACCAAAGAACGATAATCAAAGAGCGCACATAAGTATATACAATATATATATATAGTATATATATACATAGGATTAGAGGAAACGATTTTTCTTTATGGGCACCAGGTTTAATTCATACTCGATAAATATACATATATATAAATACATATATATGTGTATGGTATTTACAAAGAACTTCTCCTTTTGATAGCATGTACCTCAGAGATTATTAAGTGTGCGATTAAAAATGTAAACTAGAGACGGAGTGAGGAGATTTTTTAGATTAGATAAGTGCATGGGTTAGACAACGAATTGCCGGGCAAATCGGGATTTAAGAAAAAAAAAAATGAAAATATTGAACCTGTACATTCCCTGGGCCTTTCCCCCCCGCGTAAGCCAATTGCAAAGTTAAATTTATATATATAATTATTTCGATCACCAACGATGCGGATGTGGATCCTTTTACTAATTTGTTGGATCGCCCGCCTGCTAATCTATAACATATATTGGATAAGCCAATTAAAGCGATCTAGTTTTTGTGTGCCGACTCACCTAAAAAAACAAAAACCAAAAAAAAAATCTTAAAACTAACACTTTTTTGTAACTATCGATGTGTACTGAATGTTTTTACTTGGTGTCCTTTTTGTAAGCAAATGAGAGTCTTAATGTAAGCGTTCAAACGGAAATACTTATATCAAAAACCAAGCACACCGATACATTTAGCATGAATATGGAATATGAATATATATATATGTGTATATGATAAGCAAAATCTGAAAATTATTCAACAAACATATATATAAATTAACTAACGAGTTATATTCATATATATATATATACATATATATAGATTATCCAGATTTGCGTACCTTTTTAGGCAACTAATTCAATGTTATTTGCAAAGTCAGCATCAAATTGTGAATCGAATATAGTATACACTACAACAAAGATGCCCTCCCCTTATCTCTTAGACGAGCATATTGGAAGGGGTGAGGGTTATACGTATGTACACCGTCTCAAGACCAAATCAATTGTAACACAATGAGCCGCAAATTTGTATTTATATCTATAATTCCCAGAAGTAAAAACCTATAACAATCGAGTTCCGATTTCAAAGTAAAATAAAGAACACACACACACACACACACGTTACATGCAACTTCTAGAAGTATAGAAGATAAGAAGGCATTACATAAATGATAAAACCTAAACGCGTTTAGATAATTGATAATATTGATTAAGAACTTTTGACTTTTATGGCTGTTTAGAGATTTTATAATACATATACTAACGATATACATACATACTACTTACGATATAAACCGTACACTTTTCGTAAATTATTTACATAGATACATGTACTCAACACACACACACACACACTCACTTACACACTCACTTACACATGACGTATTGCCCATAGAAACTCCATATTTTGTAGTCCGTAGAATGTGGAAAGTGGATACTCTGGAAACAAAGAGTCCTGTGGAACAGACCCTAACTTAAACTCGATTTCTCTTAATATCTTTCTCTATGTGTGTCCCTATCTTAATCTCAATCTCTTACTCCGGTTTTCGATAAACTCTGGCATGATGAAACCCTCCGCTCCAATCGGCACTCTGCTAGCAAGCCGGGAGTGATTTTTGTAGCGTATAGAGAGCAGCAACAACAACAACAAAAGAAAAAAAACCAAAAAACCAAAACACAAAAAGCAAAACAACAAAAACAAACGAAAATTGTGAAATTTAGTGTCTTTACACTTTAAAGAGTATATACAAGAAAAAACTTAACTAAGTATAATTGAATGTAGTTGGCTATGGCGCCAATATTCGTATAAGCATCACTCACACACACACACACACACACATACACACACATGTGGCAACAGATACATATACACACACACAGATACACAGTTACGGATACGGATATAAATACGTTTACATACAAATTATGATACATACTCGTACATATGCCTAAAAGGATAAACGTGTAGTAATCTACGTCAAGTAAACATTACAAAATAAATGTCTATATATATATTATGTATATGGAAAATATGAAATACAAAGATTAAAAAACCAAAACAAAAAACAAAAATCCATAAAAACAAAAACCAAATACAAAAAAAAAACAAAAATTATCAAATGATAAATTAAGTGTTTTCCTTCTACAACAAACCGACGGCTTTCCTTGGGGAAAATTTTATCTGCCATAACTCTGTGAGAAGTGATCTGATTTTCAAAAATCAGCCCTTCCTGCACAGGTTTTGACTTACAGATTAATACTACATTCAAAGTTGGAAACGCGATTCTGACTCGATTTTCATGTTGAAATTATGCCTCCAAAAAGTGTTGGTGCGGATGTTGCAAGATTTTCCAAACTAATAACTTTGTCAAAAGTGATCCGATTTTCAAAAACCAGAGTTTATTTTTTTTGATCATCTTTAACCTATAAATTAAAACTTGGAAACACCAGTCGAGCTCGATATTTATGTTCTCAATTTCAAACTGCAATAATTTCGACAAACTGAACCAAAAGAAAAATAGTTTTAATTTTGAACAGTAGTTTTTGGGCTTTACTGACACATTATTATTAATGGTTTTTAAAAAAAAATATATCAAAACAAATATTTTGGAAAGTTTTACGGAAATCTATAGTAATAGTAGCCAATGTTAGTTCAGTCTGCAAAATTCAAAAACAATTTTAGTTGCCGATCGAAACGGCAAATAAACATTATCTTAATAAATATACAAATATCTTGTTATATAATCCCGGTGCGTGAACTAAAAGAAGCTGATGATGGGGCAAAACTTGTCGAAACCGGTGACCACCAAGGACACATCATGTTCTATGAATGAGTCGTACCTCGTGGGTAGTAGCTGCATGCAGGGCTGGCGCATCGATATGGAGGATGCACACACTCATATTCTATCGCTGCCCGATGATCGAGGCACCGCCTTCTTTGGGGTCTATGATGGACACGGTGGTTCATCGGTGGCAAAGTTTGCTGGCAGGCATTTGCACAAGTTCATCACGAAGCGGCCGGAATACTTTAGCGGTTGCGTGGAGCTGGCCATGAAACGGGCCTTCCTCGAAATCGATGACGAGATGCTGCACAACGACAGCTGGGACGATACGATGCCTGGCTCCACGGCCATTGTTGTCCTGATCAAGGGGCAGCAACTCTTCTGCGCCAATGCGGGAGACTCTCGAGCCATTGCCAGCGTTGGGGGCATGGTACGAGCTCTCTCCTTTGACCATAAGCCCACTAATGAATCTGAGTTGCGACGCATTATTGCTGCTGGTGGTTTTGTGGAGAACCATCGCGTCAATGGCAATCTGGCACTGTCACGTGCCCTTGGCGATTTCATGTATAAGCGCAACGGGAGCAAGAAGCCGGAGGATCAAATTGTTACCGCCGATCCGGATATTCAGGTCTTTGATATCACTGAGAATTGGGAGTTTGTGGTGCTGGCCTGCGATGGCATTTGGGATGTGATGAGCAGCAGCCAGGTGATGGAGTTTGTGCGCGAACGCATCGCAGCCGGTTTACAACCGGATCAGATCTGTGAGCATCTGATGACCTACTGCCTGGCGCCCGAGTGCTACAACTACCTTGGCTGCGACAATATGACCGTCATAGTCGTCTGCCTGCTGCACAATAAACCCTATGAAGATCTCATCGTACGCTGTGGCGGCTCCAAGAAATCATCCCTTGGATGGGGTGTGGGCGATGTTGGCCAAAATTGTAAGGTATGTATCTGGTTACCTTTAATTTGTATCTAAGGATGTTCATTTTAATCTCATTGCCTGTGCATCCTGTATCCACAGTATCAGTATCAACTGCCGAAGGACGCCTGAAGGCCGAAACTTGGTTCCTTGGTATTCGTTTCGATTTATTTTTCCATTTCTGGATTTGTGGCTTAGTTTTGTAAAAATATTCAATTAGAAATTAAATGATCTGCTTTTACTCAAAGCCAAAATTAATATTATAAATATACAAAATACATTTTCAAACCATATAAAGTAAGTTCTTCAAATATATATATATCAAAATATCTACCTTGTTCAAAATACTTGCTGTATATATAGAAGTAATTTAATTGAACTTAAATGCCTCCATCAAGATGCTGAAATGGAATAAAGAAGAACACAAATCCCAAAATTGGCATTTCTTAATTTCAGGGATCGTTGGATCACTCGTTTAATTTGAATAAATGTGCGTTTCTATAATACATAATGTACTCGCTATAAATATATGTATACAATATACAATATTCAATATCTTTGGTCTGTTTAGCTGTAGGTTCTGTTGATTATACAAAATGCAGTGAGTTTCTACAACAACGCAAAATGAAACAGAAAGAAATAAAATCGAAATCGAAATCAAAATCAAAACAATATTGAAATCAGAAAAGTAATAATTTAAATAGCTAATATAAGAGAAATACATAATAGATGTATGGACTACACAAAAATGTACAAAAATAATAGAAAATTATAGCAAATATATAATATATATATATATATATATATAAGTTTCTGTGTGTGTGTAGATGCTAATTAGTGAAATAGTTATGTCAATTATTATTGCACGACGTGCGGCCGTAAAGTGCCTAAAATAACGCGACACATGTGCGGGAAAACGCCTCACCAACCGCGACCAACCGCCCACCCCCCCCTCTATGTGTGGGTGGCAGGGGTGGGGTAGGGAGTGAAGCGACCTGACATGCTGCATTTTAAAGATACAAGACTAGAGATTCGCTCGTTGGACTTCCGTGCAGATGCAGGAAATCGCAATGCCTTAAAACAAAAGAATTTTAAATCGTATTTAACGTAATTGGTAAGTAAGTATATGGCAAAATAATAAATGTATATGTATATGTATATGTGTATGTATATGTATATGTATATGTATATGTATATGTATATGTATGTATATGTATATGTGTGTAAATTCTAAAATCAGTGAAGGTCATCGTTGCCAAAATTCACAATTAACATTTATGTAAATCATATGGTGTATATAAATCGTATCCGTATGTGGCACATACACACATATATATAGATATATATATATATATATATATAAATATATCGTATGTTTGCATGCATGTATATAATGTGGTTAAAGTAGTGCTAAGAAAATACTGGTTACATGTTTTTGCAAGTCTCTAAATCCTCGTTACAACTAAAATGAAGATCGATTATATGTATGTATTTATGTATGTATGTATGTATGTATGTGTGTGCATGTAGGTGTGAGTAATATATGTAATTAAGTTCTGTGTTAACGCTTTTTGATCATTTGCATATTTGGAATCGACTACTCTCTAACGGTACTTTTGCTCTTTTTCATATTTATCACATATTTGTTTACTACAGTAAGCTCCTAAAATCGAATGCAAAATGGGTTTTCTTTTTTCTCCTTTGTTTTTGTTTCTTTCTTTTTTTGGATTCGTTTTGTTGTGGTTTTTGGCATCTCAAATTCGAAATCTGTCTCTCAGTTGTCTTTTACAGTCAGACTGGGCGTCTGCCTAGGGGGCGTGGCTAGGCGACCATTGTTGCATAATTGCCAGTCAGCTCGAACGGACTCGTCTTGGCCGAGTGCGTAAAATTGTTCTTTGGCGAAAAGTCCACGGGTTGCTCTTGATCCTGTTGCTGCTGCTGCGGATAGGCCATGGGCAGGGGCAGTGGCAGCGGCAGCGGTAGCGGCAGCGGCAGCATATGCTCCTGATACAGTGCACTGGGATGCTGCAGCACAGTGGGCTGAATAATGCCATTGCGCTTGTAGCTATCATAATGATCCAGATTGCCAAGCCGGGATGCATGTCCAGCATGCCCGGGATAGCCATAAGCCAGAGCAGCCTGTGCCTGGGCCTGAGCTACAGCCTGCGCCTGCCTGCGATCCTTCTCCTTCTGCAGCAACTTGTGCGCCAGCGTTGACTTGGCTGAGTCTGGCAAGGATTGACCAGCTGATGGTGTTGTTGGTGCAGTCGTTGCTTCCAGTTCTGGTTGCTGCTGCTGCTGCTGCACTGATGCTGCTTCGTTGCTACTGCTGCTGCTGCTGCTGCTGTTGTTGCGATTCTTCATGCATGAGGACTCCTCATGCTTGTACAGATACGACTTGAGGGCAAAGGCCTTGCCACAGCGGGCACACGTGTGCGGCTTCGTGTTCGAGTGCGTCTGAATGTGGGCTCGAAGATTGGACTTGTCGGCGAAGGCTTTGTTGCAGACGCTGCACTTGAACGGCTTCTCGCCGGTATGGGTGCGTATATGGCCCTGGAGCAGCCAGGGACGCGAGAAGCACTTGCCACAGAACTTGCACTCGCAGCCCTGGTTGTGCGTACGCACATGCATCGAGAATGCTGGCATCGAGACGTACACCTTCTCACAATACGGACAGTGACGCGCCTTTTTGTCCATAATTGACCTACAAAATGGAACGAGGGTAAGAACACTAACAGTAAATAATATTGGCTTAAATTTATATTTAGCTATCATTGTATTTTTCATATGGTGAGAATCTCACCTGTGGGTTTGTCTATGGCGTGCCAGATTTGAGGAGGTGGAATACTTCTTGCCGCACTCGGGACAAATGTGCTCATCGTCCAGCATTGTTAGGCCACTGTTATCCTGGGCATGAGGTGATTGCTCGCTGGAGTGGCGACTGCTGCTGCTGTTGCTGGTTGTGCTGCTGGCACAGGAATTTGAGTCGGAAATGGTGCAGCGACGCAGTTTCCTGCGATCGAACACCTTGTGGCTGTACGAGTTGTAAGTGGAGTCATCATCCGATGAGGCGTAGAACATGTTGTTGCTGTTGTTGTTGTTGTTGGTGGCAGACATGGGACTAGGCTTGGCTGGTGTGGTGAGCGGTCCTGCCGCCAGTGTCACATTCGCCAGCTGGGTGAGATTGTACAGCTCCTCGGGTATGGGCGTCACCTGCTGATCCTTCGTCATGTCGTCTGCAAATAAGTAAGAATCAAGCATTTAGCGACATCAACAATGAGATTCTCTATGTGTGACGTATGGGAAAGTATGATGAGGCAACCTGCTAAATGTGCACCGAATGCGTCATTGTTACCAACGATGACAGACCACAAAAACCAGCCAAGAAACAGAAATCGGAATTAATTCAAAATTCAACATAATAAATATATTTATTGTGGATTTTTTTTTTGCCATGCCGCAGACAAAACTAATACATTCTTTGATGAGCTATGGGTGCTATAATTCATTGGGTATATTCGGTCCATCACTGGGGCTGAATAACACGAAAACGGTTAGAGCATTTGGCGTTCGTTGTGCCATTGGCGTAATTCATATTTATTTATGTGAATATTCATCAATTTATAATTAAGGACGAGCCAAGAGGCCAGGCAAAGCAGAGCCAAAGTCGTCTGCATCATTGTCGTCACCTTGTCGCTTGTGTTTGAGGTTGCCTGCAACTCGGTTGCTGCCACACCGGGCGTATGATTAACGTCAGCAAGCACCGCACCGGCATTCGCATTTGCAATTTGCAATCGAAATCGCAATCGCAATCGCACTTGTTGGCTGCTGCTGCTCATTCGCGATTCAAAGAAATAAATTCACGTCGGGCTGCGCATAATTTGTGCATGTTGTCTTGGCATTGATTAATATCGCACGTAATTGCCACCCCTGACAAACACAATCCGCCCCATCTATATACACAACGGTAGACAATCAGACAGGCAGGCAGACGGGCAAGCAGGTGTCTCGTCATATAACGCTCCTCATTTTACCTATATCTTAAATATATATTTATTTATTTTTTATTCCATCTACCAAAGATCGACCAAATTATGTTTCCATATCTCTTTCTTTGCTTGTCTACATAATAACTAAATATTTTGTGATTGTCAAATAAATATCCAATTTTTAGATCCTTGCCAATACCTATGACAAAATTAGCACCTCTCAAAATTTTTATTAGTTCTGCTTGGGTGTCAATTCTTAAGAAAATACTCAAAATTTCTGTTTCTCAGTAATGTTCTTCTATTTTTTCTATTTAAGAGGAATATGAAATGTTTTTCAATTTGAAAGACCATTTCAAACTAATTTAAACTTTTAATTAATACTTGCTAAGCCATTTAAACATTAGATTTGGGAAAATATTTCTTTTTTTTCAACAATATTTGCAGATGAGCTATTAAATTTTTCCAGGCAATAAAATAACTGAACGTTACTGAACGTTTTCCCATTATTCTTAGTAATTTCTCTAAACAATCGATTTATTTTTATTGCCACAACATCAGCCGCAATGTGTGGGGCGGGTGGGTGGTAGGGGAGGCGGGAGAGAGATGGATTTAAGGGTGCTCGTGGGGAATGTTCGCGTTGAGGAGGTCATGTGCGCGATGGCTTTGTTTATTTTCATTTTCTTGTAGTGCGGCTGCCGTTTTTCCGTTTGTTTGGTCTGCTGAGGCCTGAGATCAGCACCGCCATGCGTGGGCTGTAGCAACAACTGCCTGCCTCTGCCCACTCTGGCCCCCCTCCACCGCTTGCTCAGCCCATATAAATTTCGGCAAAAAAGAATATTGCAACCTGTTGCGCCTTCGTGGCGGCAAAATTCTCGTATTTGTTGTTATTTTCTAGTTGTGCAAACGATCAAAACGAATTCAATTCGAAGAGTACATCAAAATGTTTGTGGTCATAAAATTTGTTGTTGTTTTTGTAGCTGGATGCGAGCAACGGGCAGGTGGCAAAAATTGTTTTTGTGTGTGAGGCGCCCCCGATGAGAAATTATTTATATAGGTATGCGCAAGTATTTCGAACTATGGCAAAATTGGCCCATAGATATTGCCAGACATCCAGATGTATATACAGTATTTGTGACTTAAGTATTTATTTATAAGTATTCAACAAATGGAGCACCTCTCAACCACATATCCCCCTCAACCACCTGGTTGGCATGGTCTGTGTGTTAATTTTTCCCATTTCAACATTCAACCTGTTCCACAGAAAATCAGCCAAAAAAAATTATTTATAATTTAACCAAGATGTTCGGCTGAAACTTTGTTGCTCATTCTTTAATATTTTCCCAAGAAGCAAAACGCACACACACACACAGACACACACACACTCGCGCAAAATACACATTTTGTAACAGGTGACATATGGGAAACATTGTGGGTAAAGCGAGGGACAAGTCTGTGCAATATTTGGGATGTCAAAAGACCAGAGAAAAGTCCGAAAATCGCATGTTTCTGTGACAGGCCGTTAATTAATTATTTGTTGGCCCGTGCAGATTGTTGGCCATCGCAGATTGCAGATAGCAGATCGGTAATGATCGCATATGACATCTCTCAAAGAGCAGGAAAATGCACTGCAAACGCTAATTGGTGCAGCCCCTACATGAGAGAAACAGGAGCAAAAGAGGGGAGCGTGGAGTGGGAGGACTTTTAACATGTGGCACATGTTGCTTCATTCCAATCGAATTGGGCTCAGCCAATTTAAAGATAATTATAAACGAATTAAAGTGTCATTTGCTTTAAGATACGGCATAAATAAAGCAAAGCTCATCAAATTAACTTTTGGCATAAAAAAAAACCACAAAAGAATTAAAAAAGACAACTAAAATCGAATGCAAATGTGAAACTAAAGCAAACGCAGCTAATCAAACGTTTACGAACAATGCGCAAAGAGGCACTCAAAATGTCTCTTGGCAGAGTAAAATGTATGTGCTTATGTGCTTATGTATGTATGTACTATTACGTATATATTGGCAAAAGGTATTCGTTTGGGCTACTTGTCAGCTTTCAAAGCGAGCGACATGATGTCTACCATTGATTTTAATTTATTATACCAAATAAATCAGCTCCTAGTTCTAATGGTGCGGCAAATTAATAAATACATATGTATGCATATACCACATTCTGGCTTGCATTAGCTCTGGGTATACGAAATCGAGTGACCCTCCCCAAAGTGCAACGCACAATGGACACGAAAACACTCTTTGTATATACATACATACATATGTACATATATTGACGGGTAGAAATCTGCGCAAAATGCGTTCGCTGCTGGCCCGAAGAAAGTTCAAAGTCCTGTTAATGTACACAAAGCAAAGAAATGTTAATGGCTGATGCCAGCGAGGAAGGAGATGGCAGAGGTGAGGCTGGTGGTGGCGTTGCTGGTGATTGTGTTGGTGTTGGTGATGGTGGTGGTGGTGGTGGTGGTGGAGGTGTCGGTGTCGGTGGAAGTGGAGGCGTTTGGCTGGCGTCGACGTGGCCAGTGGCTGTGAGAGATTGGTTGGACTATTTTTAAAACGCAGCCAGTGCAGGAGAAACGCGCGCATAGTTTACATTTTAGTTCAAACTTGAAAAATGCACAAATGCACAATAAACAAATCGTTCGGACGGACGGAGAGACGCAACGACAGTGGCGGAGTCGAGGAAACGGGGGCGCCTACTGTGCGGGTCAAGTGTCAATGCCACGCAACGTTAACCAACAAGACAGGACTTCCTCAATTCCTAGCCGCTGCGTCTCTTTCCCCCCTTTCTTGCTTTCTTAATAGCTGATGATCTTTTTGTTGTTGTTTTTGTTTTAGTTAAATTGTTTACATCAGAAAGCTGCCCTGCTCAATCAACGCTGGTCTCATTTGGGAACTGTTTACGCTACCAAATTGTTTAAACAATGTCAGTACAGGCAACAAAGGGGACACAAAGGATCAGTGGCGAGAATGGGTTGTTCTTGCTTCTGTTTCTGCCACACCTCTGCCCATAGCCCAATTAGTCGCAGGCAGAGATTAATCACACCTACAGATTATACTATTATAATGTATACACTATTAAAGATATGTAATTTTATAAATTTGCTTATTCTACGCAGTGTTTTGTTTTTGCATGACTATGAGAAATTATTAGCTATAGTACATATGAACATATATTTATCATCATATTCCAACTATTTACGCAACGAACTATACAGAGACACTAAGAGTGACAGAGACATAAAGAAAGACATATATATATATATACATATATATATATGTATATATACATATTGCAGGGCATTCATATGGTGGCATCCATCTGTTTGGCCGATCATTGCCAATGAAAACACATTTCTCACGTAAATGTCAAAATATCAAAGAAATCATAATATTAATTTAACAAGTGTGGTTCCTACGCGAGATCTCTCTTTGTGGGTCGTTGTCGGCGATAAAAATTTGCTCATCTCTAAGATTTTTGCATTTACGTGATTTTTTTTTTCGATATATACTATAGATAGAAGAAGATACTAGAAATATTTCGCATTTGGAGCAATTGTGTAATTCGTATAGTCGGCTTAACTAATTATATCAAATGTAATGATTACTTACCCTGGCCGAAGCGATTGCTGGGTGAATCAGGAAAGAAATCCGTCAAACCTGCCCCCTTCTTGGGGGTGGATTAACCAAAGCGTGTCCGATGGAAACGGAATCTGTTGCCTTGTGGGTCTCTCACTGTGTGTGAATGTGTTGTGTAGATGACTCAGCTGCGAATGTTGGATGTCGATGCGAAATCAATAATATATCACTACGCACCACGCTCCGCCCCACCCCGAGCAACCCTATAGGATGATGTGTTCGCAAGCGATTTTCACGAATTTCATCAGAAGCGACGAAGACGAAATCAATAACAAGAAATGTGTACCCGATAAAGTGATACAAAGATTCAATTCGAGATACCGCGTAATGCACAAGTGTTTTGGGCCCGATCCTCACTAGTACGGATCAGGCAGGCAATGTCGAGATACAAAACGGGGGCGACGATCGCGTTCGTTCTCTCTCTAATTCTTTTTGGCTCTTCTTTTGGTTTTATAGTAAACGAACGCAGCGAGATCTCAGGAAGAACTGAACTTTCTTTGGCATGCCACTTACAGTTTTTACATCGTTGCTGCCGTTGAGGAGGTGACGCGTCGTTGGGCCGACAGCTAGCAGCTGTTTTCCGAGGATCGCCCGAGTGCGTCTCTCGGAGGCCAGAGACCAGAGACAAGAGACAAGAGAGCAGAGAGCAGAGCGTGCTCGCCCCATTTGGAACAAGTGTGTGCTGTTTAAAAATAAATCGAAAATAATGTTTTTATTGCTCTCTTCCTCTCTCTCTCACTCTCTCGCTGACGCCGCAACTTTGGGTCGCGCACATTTTCCACACACATATAGAAAAGGGAAAACATATTTTCGCTGCTGCTGGCGGGACAAGGACCACTGCGCAGCATATTCTAACGCGGCAGCAGCATCAACGTCAAGTTGGCAGCCAGAACGCCAGCCAGTGTCAAAAACCTCACAGATCGCTGCTGCTGCTGCTGCCCCATGCCGCTTCGAACCCTATCCTAAGAGATAGAGAAAGAGAGCTGCTCGCGAGAGTGAGAAAGAGAGAGAGAGAGAGAAAGAGAGACAGAGAGGGCATCGCCGTGGTTGGCAGCTTTGCCGGTTGGATTCGGATTCGGATTCGAATACTGGGGGCTAATGCAGTGACGCAGTCGGGCAATATGGCATTTTGCCGTTTGTACTTTACGCCGTACATTATTCAAAATAGAATCTCTCACCTGCTGCCGCCGCCTCCCCTCCACAAACCGCTCGCCCACCACCCTTCGTGACTGGCCCCATCCCTATTGCAAGCGAACGGATTTATCACAGGTGTTGTTGTCGCTGCAGCTCTCAACATTTGACTTTTTCAAGCGTAATGAACTTAATGTCGCTCTGTCAGGTGTTGCTCGGTCTCCGCTCCGGCTTGATGGATGAGGGATGAGCAGAGGGTGCTCTCCCCGACTTTATGTGTGTTGAACATGGGCTCTTACGTATAATCATTTAGCGCATTTTTATAGCATAAATGCTATATTTGATTTATGTCTCGAGTAGATTTGTTGTTGCCGTCGCCTTGATTTTGTTTCTCGTTCTAAGTGGATTTTGTTGTTGTCGTTGCAGTTGCACGCATCAAACATTTCATCAAAATGCTTAAACAAACACATAAAGTAATTCACCAAAAATAGAAAAACTACTAAAATTCAAGAACTTTATTGACGATAAGTATATGCATTCGGTAATAAGAAAGTTAACTACTAGCCGTGAAAGTTTTAATACAATTTATTCCATTTATTGGTTTGATATTCGGAGGTCAACAAGGTCTAGTGAGTGATAAATTCCGGGATATTCGAATATACATATGGAATGTAGGTCGAGAAATTTATGTTATTTTTTTGACTGAACCATTAAAATTTTATTTGCAATCAATCTGAAAAATAGGTGCAAATGCAATTTTATATATTCAAAAATTGAATTTCATGATGTACGGCAAATAGAACAGATTTAAATACAGTATACTTATTATTTGTTAAGAGACTATTTTCATGTATATATATATATATATACATATATACAAATGCAGAATGGCTGATGGCCATTTTCACACTTTTGTGTCCTCGACCCACGCAATACGGGCAACAAAGAAATCCGAATGGATTAAGATGAAATATATATATATGTATATACATATGTAAGTTGTCTGGCGTCAACATGGAAATGCAATTTGAATGGTAGGGTCAAGTTGGGCCAGTGCCATGCATCACAGCAAGAGCAGTTGAGTTTTTGGCGACAAAGCGCCTACGTAGGGTGGCCCAGTGGTTGGTTGGGGATGTGCTCTTTATAGAGAGGGAGAGGGGGAGAGGGGAGCTAAAGAACAATGTGACATGTGCTAAAGACATTTGTGGCAGCCACGTCGACTTTAATCACGGCAATTAATAAAAGAGAGTAGCTCCAAGTCTGGCCATGGATTTTAGCAGGCACACCAGGCACAAAGGAGGCGCAACAGTAAGGGTTGGAGACGGAGGAGAAGCTCAATCAGCTAGCGCATCACCCAGAGCGCTGCGATTCTTGAAACTGAAACTGAAACCGACGCGACTTGCAGGCCATAAATCTATTTTGGTCCTGGTTGCGCTGCATTCTCCAGCCAATCTCCCAATCCGGGGAACTGCGGGTGTCGGGGGTCTGCATGCTGCGCAATTGTTGCAAGTGCAGAGATGATTCTTTTTCTCCTTTTTTTTTTGTTATTTTTTATTTTTAACTGCTGGGCTGAACAACGGTTCTTTGCGTAGGTAACAAACAGTGCAGCTGAGCGGCAGAGCAGCAGCAGAGATGCGGCCATAAATTCCACACAGCTTTTCCATTTATTTACAAGCAGATAAATAAGCGAAATTGCCTTAATGTGAAATTCAACAGGCAGTGAATTAAAAAAAAAATAAACCACAACACCAAAAAGAAATATTTTCGCATTTCTCTCTTTTGTGTAAATTGTTTTTATAATCGATTTCAAATGAAAGCCTGGCGGCCTGAGGCTCCACATTAATTATCTGTTAATCTTTATTGAATTGCTCAGAGTTCGTTTGCACCACGATCGCAGTGGCAGCTCTATAATTGCCCTTTTCCCGGAATCAGGCGTCCCGCCCGCTCCGAATCGCATCTTTGGATAAATTAATTCGATAATTATTTGCTCAGTTCTGAGCTCTTTTCGACTACTTTTTTAGTCCGTCACCTAATAAAACAAAAATACAGCGTCCTGTTTACAGGATGGCATTGGATTGTTTGTGTTACGGACTCATTACTCAAAACATTGAAAAGTGAAGTGGTCGCTCTCCAGAGCCTCCAGCTCCGGGCCGGATATGCTTGTAATTCCAGCGCCAAGTCAAAAGTCGGGGTCGTCTTTTCAAAGAAGCAAAAAACATCATAAAGTTCTATTTTTAATGCCGCTGAAAACACACGACAGGCGGATTCAAATTGGGGGGAGTTGTTGAGAGAGAGACAGAGAGGGGTGAGAGGGAAAAAGGGGGGTTTGAACTCCAAATGCGCGTCGGCTAAATTTGAATTTGAAGTGCAAGTGAAGCGACCAACGAATCCATAGGTGGCAGCCACTTTGCGCTAGGCGGGCGAAGTACGGGCGGACATGTGGCATGTGCCGCAACTTGAGAGACGGGGGTGGTGGTAGGAAGCAACATGTAGCACGCGTCACGCAAAGAGTTTGCAATGCATGTGCATCTGCAGTATATGCGAGAGCAACCTGCAGCCTACACACAGCCTAAAGATACGATTGAATGCCATATGTAAATATATATGTAAATATATATGTAAGTATTTGAGTACATTTCCCACCAACGATCGTGTTAAGATTCAAAGAAACAAAAGCGGAAATGTTGGTGTTTTCTTTTTTTTTGAACAGCTACAAGCGAAAAACTAAAACATCATCATCATCCACATCATCATCATTGTGCCTGGATGTGTAGGTCATTGAACTTGTGTCTTTGGCATTTGTTTTTAATTGTCATAAAATCTGATTTCAATTCTCACCTCTTGTTTTAAATGTGACTTTCATTTTCGCGTTGCAGCCTGAGTTAACAGTCTCAGTTGCAACTCGCAACAGTAAATTATAGAAGCAAATGCATGACAAATCAAATTTATTGTTGCTAATAATATTATGTCTTTAAATAATTAAGTATAATAACCTTCAGGGTGGATAGCGACCGGGATGACCTAACACGCATGATTGACATTATATTTACTTATTTTTTGGCAATACTAAGCTCAATAATACCTTGCTCTCATGGCTTGGTACCTTAAACACCGCCTGTATACCGTTGAAAACCTCAAACCCATATCCTTTCGATATGCAGTTCGCCAGCGCAGTATTATCAATAATGATTTTATTAATATCCGTGCAGTACACAGTGGGCTCTTCCGTATAATTAAATTTCATTCTTTCGGCCACGTCTTTAGCTATTTATGTATGCATATATATAACTAGATATTCTTTACCAAATAATTTATTCTATTTTAGCTTACCCAAATCGACTATATAGCCGACGGTTGCTGAACGAAGGCTCTTACATCCTAGGGCAAACCTCTGCTCGATTTGAGGTAATTTAACATAATACATATATGATCGCTCATCGTTAGGGTCGTAATACATTGCGATGAATGTACAGTCGTAAATTTTGGCCCTTTAGGTTAATTTGGAAGAATTATTTAATTTTTACTCGTATTTTTATAGTGTTTTTCAAAGCCTGTCACAGTCCGAATCTTTTAACAGTATTTTTTAAATTAACATTAACAGCTGTTAACTGGCGCCAATTGATAACAGAGGACTAACAGCATGTACTAAGCTATCGATATCTCCAACAAATCGATTACGTTGATTCGTTCCTGAAGACCATCGCCAATTGCGATACATTTTTGTGGGAAACAATGTCGCTCTGAGCCGTGTATAATAATTAACAAATTGTTGGTTTTTCGCCCAAATAGAAGCAGAAAAAAATGCGTTGGACTTCCTGGCGTTAAAAAAACAAACTTGAAATACTCAAACAAACCGTTGGCAGAGTTAACTGGGCAATCTTTGCAACAAACAAAGTGAATTTGCAAAGAAAAAAAATAAAAAAACATGGCGCCCACTCCGTTGCCATTGGAGCAAATGCCCGCCGCAAATGCTGGCTATTTGCCAGCCGGGCAGGAGGGCGGACCGCGCATCAACACCATGTCTATGTCGGTGCTGATCGATTTCATTATCCAGCGCACCTACCACGAGCTAATGGTCCTCGCCGAACTGTGAGTAAAACGAATTTAACTAGATTCGGAGACTGTAGACTATAGCATGATATAAACTCTGATTGACAGATTGCCACGCAAGACGGATATGGAGCGCAAGGTAGAAATCTATGCGTATGCGGCACGCACGCGTCATCTCTTTACGCGGCTCAACGCTTTGGTCAAGTGGGGAAACTCAGTGTCTAAAGTGGACAAGAGCTCCCAGATTATGAGTTTCCTAGACAAGCAAAACATGCTGTTCGTGGAGACGGCCGATATGTTGGCGCGAATGTCGCGCGAGACGTTGGTGCGAGCACGCTTGCCCAACTTTCATATACCGGCTGCCGTTGAGGTTCTCACCACGGGTACCTACAACCGGCTGCCTACTTGCATACGCGAACGAATTGTGCCGCCGGATGCCATTACGCCGGCAGAGAAGAAGCAAACCCTCTTGCGTCTCAACCAGGTCATACAGCATCGGCTGGTCACGGGTAAATTGCTACCGCAAATGCGCGAGTTTCGCATACGCAACGGGCGCGTAACATTCGAGGTGAAGCACGAGTTCAGCGTCGCCCTCACTGTCATGGGCGACAGTCCGACTGTGCCCTGGCGCCTTCTGGACATTGACGTTCTCGTTGAGGACAAGGAGACGGGCGGTAACTACATTTATAAATGCACTCTTATCAACTAAACGTTAATCTTATTGTACTTAATCTGTCCGTAGATGGCAAGTCGTTGGTGCATCCGCTGCAGGTCAACTATATACACCAACTGATTCAGGCGCGTCTCGTCGAGAATCCCAATGCCTTGAGCGAGGTCTACAATTGTCTACACTATTTTTGCCAGTCGTTGCAGCTAGAGGTGCTCTACACACAGACGTTGCGCCTTAACTACGAGCGTCTGGACGATAACAATGTCAATGTGGAGGACTATGTACCGGGCGTCAAGCTAACCGTCTCTTATTGGCGTGATCTTAAGTCGGAGCTGGGCTATCGGCTCACTGTTCAGTCAGATCCTAGTGAAATTGGTCGTCCTCTGGCCGTTGTTCATGTGCCCTCTCTGGGTGCCAAGGAGTCTGCTGAGGTGGCTGATCGTGCTGTGCGCTCTGAGCATCTGTCCATGGAACGTCTGATTGTGCACACCGTCTACATACGATCCGTGTCCCGATTGAGTGACCTTAAGCTCGAGTTCCAGGCCTTCCTCAAGGACGTTGACTGTGAGTGTAAATGTTGTCCGCGACGCGAAAAGACCTTAAGTCCTGCATTTTCCAATTTGGATCTATTTAATTTCGTTATTCTTTGTTAAAGTTACTGATTGTGATTTCCTCTTTCAGTTAATTTGCAAGGCACTCCGGCTATTCTGACTGTGCCCGTGCTGTCACCCTGCCTGCGTGCAGAGCAGATTCACATAACCATTGATACACACACGGGCATGTTCCGCTGCCATGTGCCCAAGCATCTGGATTGCCCCATTACGGATGAGATGCAGGACTGTTTAAATGGCGATCGCAGCAAGCTGCCAATGTTGCTTTCAGAGCTACGCTACTGGATTACCCATCGTCGCTGCGAGAAAACGCTGCAGCATCTGCCTGCGACGGCCACCGAGACGCTACCCTTCCTAATGCTGCCCGAACAGGAACTTTTGCAGGGAGGTCGTCATAAGATCTACGTGAAGCTGCATCGCCATCCAAACATTATACTGGTAAGCAGCAATGCACATAGTGTATTTTTTTGAGCAGCTGTTCTAATATTTTATAATTTTCAGGTCGTTCAGCTAAAGGAGAAGTCTGCAATGCCTAACGAGATGGAGTATACGTTCCATTTGGGCTTTGTCGTCTTTCAAAAGGATGAGAACGATGTTGTGGATGACTCGGCCAAGCAGCTGGTGTCCATTGTGGCTCAAACGCCATCAGATATACCCAAATTCTACACAAAGTTGATGCGTCTCATCGAGTTTGACACGTTTGTGGCCACCCACGGACCCGGCACTGAGGTCGATGGTAAGTTCCTCGTGTGCATTCACCATTTACCAGGTGTTAAAAAATTTGTCAACTGATTTCCGCTTCCAGCAGAGGTGTCACCACATAAGCGCAAATCAAATGGCGATATTCTAGCACCGCCCGCCAAGCAACAAAAGACAATTTTTCCCGCATACTTTATACCAGAATTGGCGCATGTTGTGGCAATGTGCGATGAGAAGATACCGTTCCTCAATCTGGCGCAAGCGCTCTCCAAGTACCGCATCCCGCATAGCGGCCTGCAAGTAGAGGCGAACGCCACTTCGCTGGTCCTAAAGATTCTGGCACTGCCCAAACCGGGCTCCAGTCAGCCAGCAGCAACAGCAGCAGCAGCTGCAACTGGTGAGCCCGGCAAGCCAACGCCAGCAACTGCACCAAACACATCGACAGCGCTGCCCAAGATAGAGTCACATGTATGGGATGATCTAATGCGACGCGTCTTGTCCATATCGATGCGCTCGCAGACGAACAAGAACAGTCAGGTGCGCATCTGGGTAGTGGAGTTCGTGTTCTACAGCACGCCGCTGCAGAGTACACACCAGAAGGAGCAGGGTAGCCGTCGCACTGTCTATCTGACCTACGAACAGGCCAATCATGACTTCTCCAAGACAGTCGAGGATCTGCTCAACGACTGGTCGAAGATTGTCTATCTTTATACGCTCGTTCACGACTTTGCCGAGCAGTTGGGCAACAGTAAGTGGCATACTCTTGAATTTTATAAGTTGTTTTACATGATACATTCACAGAGCGTCTTTCTCTGTGCGATATGCTGGTGGTCAAGTCCTTCAATTATGTGAATCTGCTGCTGGGATATGGACCCAAGAAAGAGGTCACTTGCAGCATATACTGGTCGGTGCAGTCGCATGGATTTCGGCTGACTTTTGTGGGCGGCATCTCGGCGGTGAATGCGCATTCCATGATGCGGGATCAGCTCGCCCAGCATCTCAATCAGCAACACAGCCTCACGACCATTGCTCACATACTGCACGAGACATACAATCCGATGAGCTCCATTGCCAAGCTGCCTGTGATCCCCCTGCTGGGCATACCGGTAAGTAGCTACGACTGAGATATCATAAAAAAAATTACATAATTAACATCTCTTCATGTTTGTAGCGTCCTCAAGTCCCCGTGTTGTCGTTCTGTATGCTGCCACAGTCGCCATGCTTGATGCGGTTGGCCTACCAGGCGGTTTACTGTCTGGAGCTGCGTTTCCGTGCCAATCGCCTTGTCTCCATCCGCGATGGTGCCAGCAGCCGTTTTGATCGTAATGTCATCGAGGAGTTTACGCCCATACAGGGTCTGAAGGCATTCCTGTCCAAGTACGCGGATGAGTCGGCTGTGTACCGAGGACGTGCACCGCATGAGGATGACAATCCGCTGTCGCCCATGGGCCTCGAGGATAACTTTGGCGGTCCGAGCAGTGTGACGGGCGTTAGTGCAGGCGGCTCGTCACCGTTTTTGAGCGCGGGCATGCGTGGTCCACAGTCGCCACGAGATAGTGGATTACGGTTTCCAGCACCACATACGCCGCCATCTAGCTCAAATCCCCACACACCGGCCAGTCCGCATCCGAGCGCTGGCGGCGGCGGCGCCGGTGGTGGTGCACAGAGTCACGCCAACTTTAATTTGACATCGCCACCAGCGCCACATATGCCTCATCCCTCACCCGGTGGACTGATGCCCTCATCGCCGCTAAATCCACAGCCCAGTCCGCACATGGTGCATAGTCCGGGACCCAATACGCTGTACATGCAAAGCCATCAGGACTCGCCGTTCACAGCCATGTCTCCGGCGAATAATAACTGGCCGGGATCTCCGAGTATGCCACGGCCCTCGCCCCGTCCTGGCCAGAGTCCCGAGCATAGAAGCACAGGTGGCGCCAATCCGGGTGTGGGTGGAGCTGGTGATCGAAGCGTCACTCGTGGCACCCTCAACCGGCCCTGGGCTGGCGCCGTGCCAACGCTACTGACACATGAGGCATTGGAGACACTGTGCCGTCCCAGTCCGCATCCCAACAAAGACATCAATGTGGCCGACATGAGTCCACTGGAGCGTTTCCTGGGCTGTGTCTACATGCGTCGCCAGCTCCATCGCAACATCCAGAGCGAAGAGACGTTAACGGCACTTAACTCAACGGAGCCGGGTGTAGTGCTCTTTAAGGTGGATGGCCTGCAGTGCCAGGTGATGCTCAATCAGATGCACATGCAATCCCTGCATCTGAAGGTCACCCAACTGCCCCCTATGCCCGACAAGAACACCTTCCCGCTGATCCTCGACGATCTGCTCGTGATCGAGCAGTACTTTGACACCCGAGTCGCTGCCCCACCCTATCGCCCCAATGCGCTGCACAGCATCTGCCGGCTGTTGAATTTGCCCGGTCATGTGCTCAAGGATTTCGTGCAGATCATGCGACTGGAGCTGAAGCCTGAGCTGGGCGGCGATCATCTCAAGTGGACCGTACAGATGTGCATGCGGGTGCCGCCATCGGCCATGCCCATTGTGCCCATTGGCAATGCTTGTGTGGTGCTCGGCCGCATGAAAATCCTGTTCTTTTTGCACATCACACGCATACCGTACAATGGCAAGGACTCGCTGGTGCTGCCCATTGTCCACGACATTGCCACCAATCTAACGCAAGTGGCCGAGAAACGGGAACAGGTCCAATCACCGATTATGACAGCGGCGAGCACATTGCTTCGTCGCTTTGCCGACTTTGGTGTGCAGCAGAATCAGTGCTCGCTCTTCCCGGCCATCACCGAACTGCTGACCAATCTGCAGCCGACAACGGATTTACCACCGCCGCCACCTAATCAGTCCATTGGTCCGCCAGTGGGTGTGGGCGTGGGTGTCGGCGTTGGTGTTGGTGTTGGCGTTGTGGGCGCCAGTCCGAATGCGATGATGCCGATGCAGCAGCTGCAGCCGCAGGTTGGTGGACATGGTCCACAGCTCGGGCCGAATCCCGGTGGTCCGCAGTGATGAAGGCGCAAGCGCCGCGCCTCTTCGGTACAGCCGTGAGGCGGCATCCTGGCGCAATTGCGACCAAAAACACAGACGGTATTCCCAATCATCATCCATTTTATTTATTTGTTAAATACCAGACAAAGTTAATTGTACATTCAACATGCGTCTTGTGCATGTGATGCAAGTCAAAATCACGATCATTATCAGGATCACGTATACAAACTCTAGTATCCTGGCCACAAATAATGATTACAATAAACAAAAATACACTACTGTACTCAAGTGCACTCAGTAAGTACACGCAATAAAGCACTTACTAACTTAACTACTCTAAACGTAAAGTGCTCATTTCTATTTATTATTATTATTATTATTATTATTGTTGTTTTCTGTTATCACATATGTTTCTAGCAGCGACAGTTGCCTGCTGCCAACTGTCGAGCAAATTTGTGACTTTCACCGAGGTTAGTATATATGGTTGTTATAGCATATACTTTTGCTGAAGATCTAGAGCCTATTATCTGTTATCTGATTAGTTGAGGAAAATAGGAAAGCTGCATTCTCAGTAATTTCCAAAAACTTTTAAGAACTTCCACAGCCTGAACTTCTATATGAAAATTAATTTACGCAATATTTCACTGAGTTCGGATAAATATGTTCACTTCAGAATTAAGCTGACGTCGGTCAAAGCCAAATAGTACCAGATAATTTCAGGTATTTAGAGATAAGTGGAAGCTTGTTTCTACTAAATAGACGATAACTCTTATCATAATCTTCGGGCAATGGTATAGAAGATTCGGCTGTGCCGAATTTAAATACTCTTCAATGTGCTTGCTGAGTTTTTGGCTGAGTTGCTGCGGTTGTTATAATATATCACTGCTGTGCCACAATTTTTGTGCTCTCCATTTCGGTGGTCAGCTGACTGACGCTCTCCTCCTCATCGCCGGAGATGAGATCGACCCAGTAGCGCAGCTGCTTGCTGCGCAAATAGCTTGACGAGTTGTCAAATACAACAGTGTCTATATGTCGATAAAGATAGGAAGAACGGATAAGAATGGGGAGCACTATCTGGATTGATAAGTGTACTCACACATAGTGTTGGGTCGCGTGGAGATGTACCCAACCTCGTCCATTTCGTGGGAGTGGACAGTGCCGAGGGGGATTTCGCTGCGCTTCTCGCCCGTATTTGCGTCCACGCTGTAAATGCCGAACTTGATGTCGTGGTCAAGGGTGCGGAAATTCCACGACAGCAGCTGCTCCGACTGACCGTTCACCTTGAAGTCCAGCTTCAGTTTATCACCCTTGGCTACGTGGGTATCGGTGAAATCCTTGTCGCTCTCTTGGTTGCTCTGGTCGACGAATAGCGACTCGGGCAACTTGCCGCCCCACACCATCATGGACTTGCACTGGGGATCCCCATGCTCGTCCACCAGCTGACCGCCCCAGCATTTGGGAAAGTTCTTCGGATCGACGTGTGCGAAGAGCAGCTGCTGCCACTTATCCGCTCCGGTCTTGTAGATGAGTATCTTGCTGGTGGTGTTCTCGTCCAGGAACTTCTTGACTATGTTAAACGCGACGGCGAACAGCTTAGGCGCATTAATAATATAACACCTCTTGAGCAGCTCCGGAAAGTTTCCCTCATACTCCTTCACCGATGATATGACGCACTCGGCCGCTGGCCGCCAAGCGAACTGTTTCAGGTTCATCGATTCACAGTCAAAGAAGACGACCAGCTGGCGTGCCTTCCAGCCATGCTTCAGGCTCTGCTCATAGGCCATCTTCGTGAAACGCTCCAGCAGCAGCACCAAATACTTTTGGAACTCGAAACGTGTCACGCAATGCATCAAGCCCCACATGTCTAGGGTGTGAAAGGGGCACACAATCACTGCAGAGAATGAGATAAAGTTGAGAGTTGTATAAATGAGTCGAAAATCTATGCAATTTATATGTCACTCACCCGGTGAACCCTCATTGTCGTAACCCATTAGGCCATAGGGCAGATATTCGCGCAGGGCTTGCGGCGCATCCCACTTCTCAATGTTGTCCACGTTCCACATGGCGCGTGTCTTGAGACTCTGTTGAGATTGAGAGTTGAGATTAGAAAATTTATGAAACTCTGATAGGCGATTTTCACTTACTGCTTTAAGCATTTTCTCCGCCGCTTCAATGTTCCATTTGCGAGCTGTCAAACAGAGATCAGAGTAAGTTAATTGTTTGTTTTTTGTTCTATGCAACACTTTCCATCATATTGGACTTGCCTCGTAGCCAGCGGAGCAGAAAGTAATCATCATGCGTGTCTTTGAGTTCATCGCTCATCAGTTTGCGGAACTGTAAAATGCAGTTGAGAATGTTAATTGAAACTCGAGTTGAGACCTCGGATTAATTCTATATTTAATCAGCCTGTAATCGCCCCATAAATACTATTTTTGTCTGAACTGATAATCATGAGCTGGCAGCTGTTCGTTCTCTATCGGAAATTGCGATCTTAACTTTGGGTTGCTTGTGGTCTAAAAGTTGATTGCCTTAATAGCTGTTAATTTCTACTTGAATCAAGGTCAATTTAAATACCCTGTACGTTATTGTGACGGGAGTTTATTTAATTAGATTATATTGATTTAAATCTTAATCTGTCAATTTTGATTGAAATGGGGTATTAAATAGCAAAACTACAATAAAACTATGACTACTACAGGAATTTTCCATAGGGTATATTTTTAATTAGGAAATCATGTTTGTCACAGATATTGTTGTTCTAAATGGTTTTCAATCAAAGGTTTTCAATCAAAATCTAAATCTAAGCTCTAGTCAAAACTTTTAATGGGTGAATATTATCCAGTGTTCGGTTTGAGGTTTTTTTTGTCATAAAAACTATGAGTCGGCAAATTGTTAGTAGATTTAAGAGCAATCAACTTGGCAGCGGAAGAGGGAAATTAATTGCACTCAATTGAAATTATCCAATAAATCGCATTAGTAATTGCTTATAAATCAGGTGGTTAATTGCTTATACTAAGGTACTAAAATATGATTAATGTTGACATATAATACAACTGAAATGAAGACGCGCGCTTCCATTGTTTAAGTGTACTTAACATAAAAACAAGTACGCTTGAGGTCAATTTACTGTTATCAACCAAAAACTATCGACAATTACTTGGCCCTACTATATTTGGCTAACCTCAGTTAGTTAGGCACTTGAAATTTAATAACGAGGCCAACTGCTAAGTTTTGGATTTGCTTTTGGCCTGAACTGCAGGCCAAGACGCTTTATTTTGAAAACGTGGTCATTTAGCTGGCTTGGTGAGCGGTTGGAAGGGGGATTTTTTACTGGTTTTCGTTAGCGCTGAACGTTTTTGATCAACTTCCTCATAACGAACGCGTCGCTGCCTATTGGCTACTTTGCTTTGTTCTTTGTTTTCAATGCAACTTGACCAAGTTTGTGAATTTCCTATAGCTAAAAGTATATATCTACCAGGGTAAAAATTTATTGTTATGCTTTTAGCTATGCTTTTGAAGTCCGAGTTTTAATATGAAATGTTACAATTCATAAACTTTAAGCTCTCATTAAGACGGAAAGACTAAATTGACTTCCTCCAGATAGATCTTTTGAGAGAATGACGTTACAAAAGTTTAAGTATCAAAAGTTCAAACTCATTGTAAATACTTTCATACACTTCAGGCAGCTACTTGTTAGCTTAAACCTTAAACGTATTTATTCTCAATGTATTTTCCCATTCCGTGACAAGAAACCAGATGTTAAGAGCAAACAAGCAAAACTCATTAGCATTTGTATGTGCAAGCACTCATTGCATATACATTTCTGGGCATATATTCATTTCAGTATTCATCTTATTGTGAACAACCTCCTCCTCAGTTGTTGTTGAGTCTGGGTTAAGAGATCGCTTTGACAAATCACTTTTGCGCCGTAAGTTAATGAAGTTAATTGCAGAGTGGGTTGAGGGGCCAGCCGTTCACCTAAAGCATCTGCCGAGAATGCAGGCCGAAAGCAACCGGAGGCAATATTTTCAACCGGTTGCGTTTCGTTTTCGTTTTCAGCTGTGTTTATTTTGGCCAAGTTTGTGGGTCGTTGGCCATTGCGCTCTTCGAATGCGGGCGTGCCGATGGCTTGTGTCTAAACGATATGCAGATTTGCTGGCCTAGACAATTTGCTGGCCAAGCGAGACAAGAACAACACACAGCTGCGCAAAGACCAATGGCCAGAACAAGTTGTTGTTAACCATTCGTTATGGCCTATTGCCCGACGGCACAGTGTGACAGATGCATGCATGCAAAATATAAAAATCGACAAGTTAACGCAATCTCATTTCCATGAGACACGCTTCATCGGTCTACTCATGTTTACCCAACTCCTAAGCGTATTTAAATGCGCAATTAATCATTTCTGCTTTTTGTTGTCTTTTATCTTTTTTTTATCACAAGGCCAAAGAAACCAATGCTTGTATGATAATGTGTTGTTAGTCGTTTCGTAATGCAACTATAACGGAAATACCAGGTATTTCATGTTGTGTTAAGCAGTAATTATTGACTGTTCTATCAGATAACTATTATTATAAATGTTTTCGCGTTTTCGCCCACAATTCGCCTGATTCTCTTCAGCGTTAAAGAGAGTATGAGAGATAGAGAAAGAGAGAGAGTAAGAGAGTGTGTGCTGTGGAAGAGCAGCTTTTCTCAAAAATGTGATCGCTCTCACCTGTTCCAATGTTTTACGCTGCTCAGCGCTGATTTCGGGCAGTGGTCCAGACATTATTTATATTTTTATTTATTTCACCAAAATTGTTATAACGCACAAACACATACACACACAAGCACGCACACAACTCTACAAGTTGGATTTCTTTTTTTCGTCGCTCTTTTTTCGGTTTCACACGCAAAAAATTTGATGATGCTTCGGTTTTTTCTCGGTTTTTGGCTTTGAATTTGGTGTTTTGTTGGCTTTAAAAATAATAACAATATAAACTTTCTACGCTTGCGTAGCTATTGCTATTGTTATTGTTATTTTTGCTTTTGCATATCTTGAGTGCAATTATTTTGTCGTTTATTATTTAACACACTGGTGACCCTCAACTGATCGTGTAATAACAATAATTATACACAACAACAATTGCAGACATTTGAAACCAAAACCAAATACAGCGCCAATTTGGCTTTCAATGCTTGTTTGTAGTAGAATAAGTATTTTGTGTTGAACGATAAACAAGTGCCGAAACCGATGTGTACGGAACCTAAAGCTCCAGCTCCTCAAGTACGTTGCGTTTGCTTTGCGAGCGGCGACGAACTGAGCTCCAATTCAACGCTGCGTGTCTACTTAAAATGCGCCGTATGTGCCGCTCTCTTTGCTGCGAAGAAGCAGCGCTTGGCTGAAGAGTTGAGAGATACCAATGTTCTGGGCTTGCGGCTCTTGCTCTCAAGTTTTGTTCTCTCTCTCGAGGGACAACAAAATTTCTGTTTAAATTTGAATTGATACCAATCCAACTGCAGGGTACGGTGAAGGGTATTATTATTTGTTGTTTTTAATTACACAACGGTGCACTTCATTTACGAATTAGTTTGTATATGAAATGTATCCTTCCACTGCTGTTTCTTTGATTAAGACTGGTGAAGTTCAGTCGAGTTTCTTGTATTATGGAGTACTTTGATTGCTATTATCAGAAAAGATTTTATGGTGGACTTTTATACATTTGGACTAGTTATTTTTGGCTTTTGCAATTTGTTGTTATTTAACTTTCGAGTGTTTTGGCATCTAAGCAAACATCCGCTGAACCGATAAGATAATTCGATAAAGTTATTGTGTACTCTATTTAGAAGTGCACTCCCACAAATTTAACGACAAATGGGAAGAATATTTGAACAATTTTAAGCTCACCTAAAGTATGCAATGGTTTTGTGTATGTTTATGAACACTAGATGCCGCTCTTTGCCGCATTCAATGAGAAATAAAAAATGCTTTATGTTAACCATCGCTAGATGGATTTCGACTTCGATGGGTTTAGCTGTCGTCCGCTTAAAAGGTTGACTAGTTCAGAGAGATGAAACCCGACAGGTTAGCCCGAGTTCAAACCGTGCCATCAAAAGTACGTTAAAGTAATTCTCAATTTCTCAATGTTGTCGCGGCTAAGTTAAGGGAAATAATGACCTACGTTCGCTGCTCGACACGAGAACCCTGCAAAATTCTCGACGCGTCTTCGGCGTCCTTCTGCTCAAGAGTCTCTGAAAACACCTGATGCAATTTTTTTATCGATTTGACGACTTATCGCAGTCTATAAGTCGACGCAGTGGATCGATCAAAAAATCAAGTTTTGCAAACTTATGTATTTTGTGTATGCTAAGCTCAGGTCACACTGGAACGCGAAAAGAGCGCAACATGTGTAAATTTTTTCTCAGTTGAAAAGTTGAAATTGCCACAGGTGGGTTGCTGAGAAAGTGCTAAGTGATTGAAAAAAATATATGAAAATGTCCAGCGATTATGAGGGCTACAAATCGCCGCTGAGCACACGCTATGCCAGCAAGGAGATGCAGTTTCTGTTCAGTGATCAGAACAAGTTCTCCACTTGGCGCCAGCTTTGGGTCTGGCTAGCCAAAGCGGAGCACACGCTCGGCCTAGACATCACGGAGGAGCAGATAGCCCAAATGGAGCTACACATCAAAGACATTGACTTTGTGGCGGCGGCAGCCGAGGAGCGACTAACGAGACACGATGTCATGGCTCATGTGCATGTTTTTGCCAAGCAGTGCCCGGCGGCAGCACCAGTGATTCACCTCGGTGCCACCTCGTGTTATGTGGGCGACAATACGGATCTCATTGTGCTACGTGATGCATTGCAGCTGCTGCTGCCGCGCGTGGCAAGCGTAGTGGGTCGTTTGAAGGAGTTCGCCGAGACGTACAAATCGCTGCCAACGCTGGGATTCACGCATCTGCAGCCGGCTCAGCTGACCACAGTGGGCAAGCGGACCTGCCTGTGGATACAGGATCTGCTGATGGACGAGCGTGCGCTGCGTCGCTGCCTGGAGGACTTGCGCTTCCGCGGCGTCAAGGGCACCACCGGCACACAGGCCTCGTTCCTGGAGCTCTTCAACGGCGATGGGCAGAAGGTGAAGCAGCTGGACAAGCTGGTCACCCAACTGGCTGGATTCAGCAAGCCCTACGCTGTCACCGGCCAGACCTATACGCGCAAGGTGGACGTGGAGGTGATGGCCGCACTGGCCAGCCTGGGCTGCAGCATTCACAAGATGTGCTCCGATCTGCGCATACTCGCCTCGCGCAAGGAGCTGGAGGAGCCCTTTGAGAGTACCCAGATTGGCTCCTCGGCAATGCCGTACAAGCGCAATCCTATGCGCTCGGAACGGTGCTGCGCCCTGGCCCGGCATCTGATCACGCTGTTCAGCAATGCGGCGAACACGCATGCCACGCAGTGGATGGAACGCACTCTGGATGACTCGGCGAACAGGCGACTGACGCTATCGGAGGGATTCCTGGCTGCGGATGCGGCTCTGCTCACGCTGCTGAACATCTCACAGGGACTGGTTGTCTATCCGCGAGTCATTGAGCGACACATTGCCCAGGAGCTGCCCTTTATGTCCACGGAAAACATAATCATGGCCATGGTTAAGGCCGGCGGCGATCGCCAGGTGTGCCATGAGAAGATTCGCGTTCTCTCCCAGGAGGCTGGCGCCCAGGTCAAGCAGTATGGCAAGGACAACGATTTGGTGGATCGTGTACGCAACGACCCCTACTTTGCACCCATCCTCGAAAAGTTGGAGCACATCCTGGATGCGAGCACCTTCACTGGCCGTGCCAGCGAACAGGTGGACGAGTTCATCGCCGAAGAGGTGCAACCAGTGCTGGCCCGCTACAGTGACGCCCTCAAGAGCGTCCAGAACGTGCAACTAAATATCTAATCAGCACTCGTTTGTTGTTTCCACACTTTATCATCCGCATAGCGTGAAGCAGTCAAATACATTCACATACCTTGTAATGACGTAGCTCCTTGTTTACACCCAATGCTTATCTCTGCAGCATCCAATAAGGTCGAGTTCCTTGAACTGAACCCCTACTTGTTTTGTATGCTTTCTACGTATTTATGTGTTGTGGCTGTGGCTGTAAGCATAAAAATACAATCCACCAGCAGTAAACCACACAGAAAAGATTACCATCCCATATGGATGTAATTCATTTATTTTGTATTTAATTTAAGGCAGCAACTTCTTAAGCGTATGGATACATGTCATAATGTACTTACATCTATCATGATCTATTTACTACTGACATATAACAAACAACAAGTGGGTACAGTCGAAGGCTAACTTACGATTGCAGTGAGATGCAGTTCGAGATGTCATTCGCCTGCCAAACTGGCGAGCAGCTCCTCGTCGATGCCATCACCGATTGAACCACTGCTGCTCAGGTTGAGCAGCAAATCGTTTGCGTTTGCTGCAGATCCAGAAGAAGAAGCAACTGGTGATGGCTTCAGCATTCCACTGCTGCCACTTGGCGTAGTAGCTGTTAGACTGGATGCCAATGCACTCATCTGCTGCTGCTGCTGCTCCCCCGAGGAGGAGGAGGTGGAGGCAGCTGATTGCGATTGCACCTGATCTGTATTGGTCAGACTGTGTCCAACTGTGCTGCTGCTGCTGTTGCCACTTTGTCGCTGAGACAATTTTGGTATCTGAAACTTGTTGTGCAGTCCCTTGATGAAGCCTTCCATGCTGGCTGCCATGGTGGGCGAGGCGTACTGCAGAATGGTCATCATGTCCGTGTGATGATCGAAACGCGGCGGCGGCTGTGACATCGACCCGCTCATTGCTGCTGGTGACATTCTACCTGCGCCCACAGATGATCCCATTCCAGCTCCGCCTCCAGATCCAGATGCCGATGCAGAAGGCGTTAATTGTGCCTTGCGCTGAACTCCGCCTCCACTGATGTTGCCGCCCATGCTGGGCCGTCGCCTGGGTACACTGTGCTCCTGGAACGAGTTGGTGCTGTTGCTTTTGGTCAGAGGCAAACCCCCGCCAGAAGTGGAAGTGCTGGATCCGCCTAGCTTGCTGCTCAGGTTGCCAGAAGAGTTGGCCTTTTGGAAGAGGTGCTTGCTGGATCCAGCAGCTGCTGAAGGTGCCTTCTTAGAGGCTGGTCCGCTGTTGACGCCCGGCTTCAATCCCGTGTGCTGTTTCTTAACACCAGTGGAGGACGACGCCGACGATGATGTGGATGAGGATGAGGCAGTAGTTCCGCCCTTGCTCTCCCTCTTTCCACTGCCTGTTTTATTGATAGTCAGCTTTAGGCCCTCCTGGCTGCTCGGCTTCACCATGTATCCAGTGGACAGGCCTGAGACTGCTCCAGGAATGATACTGTTGCTGTTGCTGGCAGAGCTCGAGCTGTAGTTGTCGGTACTATGTGGCCCCGCTGCTTGCTGTTGCTGTGTTGTTGCTGTTGGTGTTGCTATTGGTGCTATTGGTGTGGCTGCTCCCAGTCCCACTCCCGCTTCCACTGCTGCTGCTGTTGCTGTTGTTGCTGCTGCTGTGCCCGATGAATCCACTGCCGTTGTTATGCTTGAGGTTGAGGTTGTGGTTGTTGTTTGGATGGTTGCCGTTAAAGCTGCCGTCGACGTCATCAAACTAACCTGACAAAGGAAGCGCGTGGTGTGTGCGTGTGTGTGTGGGTGGGTGTGTGTGTGTGTGGAGACAAACAAATGAGAATCGAACCAAGAAAGCAATTAAAGCAATCAAAACAGCACAAGTGTCGATTGTGGGTTATTCATTAATTCCCGAATCATGCAAAGGGATCAGTGAGTGTTCAAGAGAGAGAGAGAGACAGAGCGAAAACAAGGAGATCGAAATCGAGAGAGAGAAAGGTAACCCGTTAGTATGTTTATCAGTGGTTAAAAAAATTCATATTACCAATTTAATAAGGAGTGCAAGTAAAGAAGCAACTTCTCAGATACACACACAAATAAACATAAAAAATCAGCGGAATAACATTCAAATTTAATAGGAATATTAGTGACGCTCTTTTGCTGACTGTTGAGTTGAATTGATAGCATTGGCCACTCCAAGTAACAGGGTATACAGGGTATATGTTTGGTGCAGGTGTGTTGTAAATTAATAGTGAGAATCCTTTGGGGCAACATTAGCAATAGAACCCATTACAGGGATAAGGAATAGGATACAAAATAAATAAAACGGATGCAGTTAGAAAATAGGTAATAGTGAATATATTTACAAACAAAACACAAAGTAAATTATATCAAAACCTACAGCGGCGATAATATAAAGTATTACAATTAATAATCAACTGAAGTTGATTAATTGAATTAATCAAATTAAAGTTTTAATTGTATACAAAAATAAAAACAGAGAATCAATCAGAGAATGAGGGTTATAGGTGCAGTTGGAGTTGGGGATGGAGGTGGGCACACAACGAGAGCTACTCATAAAATGAAAACGGACTTACCGCACCTACCGCTCCCGCAGCTGCGCCCATTCCCGGTCCCACTCCCGCTCCCGACAATCCCTTGCGCAGGGCACTGAGCTCCAGGGCGGCCACGGTGGGAGCCGCATAGCTGCTCAGATTGCCACCTGCTGCCAGATGCGATAAACTGGCCACAGAAGACTTCATTTGCTGCTGGGAATTCTTCAAGGCAGCCACTGCAGAAGCAACGACTGCCGGCGGGGTGCCAGATGCGGAGCTGTTGGCGTTGGACTTGTCCTTCTTCAAGCCTGCCGGCAACTGGCTGCCGATGTTACTGATGCCACTGATCGTGCTAGCCAATGGCGGCACGGGTCGTATCATCGAGGGATTACCGCCAGAGCTTGGGCCGGATGCTGAGCTCGCAAGAGGAAGAGGATGGGCTGCATTGGAACCACCTCCACCTCCAGTGGCAGCTAGACTCTTCTCAGCCTTGGGACTGAGGCTCAGACTGGTGGCCGCCGTCGCATTCTTGAGCGTGGACATGCTCGGCTTGCCGGAAGATCCATGCTTGGGCGAAAGGGTGCCGAAAGGCGACTTGGGGCTGTTCGAGGCAGTGTTGCTGGTGCTGTTGTGCTTGGGACTGCTGTAGACAGGCGAGTGCTTCGGACTGGGACGCGCTGGCTGCCCGCTCATAAGACCCAGAGCAGCTCCAGCTCCACCTCCCCCTCCGGCTCCACCCGCCTTGGGCGACGACGAAGATGAAGCTGAGGGTGACGAGAACTTGCGCACCACACCGCTCCCCGCCACAGGATCCGCCATCCCGCCACCAGCGGGCGAATTCTGGCGAGAGTATACCTTCTCGGGAGGACCCATGGGCGAGTCATCTCGCTTCTTCTTGCGCTTCTTCTCCTTCTGCGAGTCGCTCGAGGAGTTGCTGCTGCTACTGCTGTTGCTCGAATTGGAGTTTGAGTTGGACGAGGATGAGGAGGATGAGCTGCTCTCATGGGGTCGCTTGGTGGCACTTCCACTCGACACCGACTTCTTTGCCTCCTTAGAGAGTTCCTTGCCAACTCCAGTGATGGGCGTTATGGTAATTGTTGTGGCTGGGGAGCCAGCGCTTGGAGTGGCTCCAACAGAGCCTGGCGCATTCAGTGGAATGATCTCAATTCCGCCTGTACGCTGCACATCCACCTGTTGCTGGAGAGGTGCTTTGCCATCGCCGGCAATGGGCGTGATGCTGACACAGTGCTTCAAGTTGGGCGTCTTGTCCTTCCAAATGTTCTTGTACTTATCGGCGATCTCATTCTCGGTGGTCTTGGTTACGCATGCAGAAGAACTGGAGGAGCTGAGGATTGGAATGTTGCCTTCGCCCAGCTGTGGATCCGTTTCGCGCTTCAGATTCATCAGACCCGCAATGGCCGCAGCCGCTGAGGTGGAAGCAGCGAATGCATCTGCCAGGGAGCGCACCTTAGAGTCCATTTTGAGATTGCCGACACTGTTGAAACCGCCGCCAACTCCACTGCTGCTCTCGCCACCACCCGTCTCCATGGCAAACTGCCCAAAATTGCTTGTCCTGTGCATCCCTCCACCTCCTCCAGTGCCGCTGAAACCACCTGCAGTGCCACTGCCAGCGCCTGAGCCTGATCCTGGAGCAATGGCGCCATGCAGCTTCTGCTGATGATCCTCGTCCCAGCACTTCAGCAACTTATATATAACCATGGGTATAGACATCACCTGACGCACTGTCCTCGTCAGCTTGTGAGAGAGCGCTTCGTAGTCGTTGCTCAGACAGTAAATGGTGCAGGTCGGCAGCCCGTCCTCCAGTAGAAAGTCGACCGTGGCCAGCGACTCCTCGTAGGGATGCTGCAGCTCCACAGTGATCTGGCTGAGTGAAACAGCTGTTACCTCCAGAATAACAGTACTGTCCATGTCTGGAGTGGAATTAAATTAATATATGCTATACTATTTCTGAAATATGATGGACTCACCGTTGTATTGCTTCTGCTGCTCCCTGACACAGCTGGAGAGGAGTGTGCAAAAGAGCGCTTGCTTCTTGAGGAACGCTATTATCCTGGGCACCTGCGCAGGCTCCGTGAACGGCAGCGTCGATATTAGCTTGCCCTGCAGCCGACGGTTGTCCGTGAAGAAGTAGCAGTGCGTCTCCTTCGGCAGATTGACATACAAGCCCTTCTGGGTGCTCTTTATCAGCTGCCTCGATGCAGTCTGCACAATCAGATTCATCACAGTAGATGTTCCCTCACCTGATACACCTAAGGAGCCAAGGCCCGGCAGAGCCAAAGCTCGCAGAGACTCAATGCAGACCGGCATCGGTTTGTTGAGGCGCAGGACATAAGTGGCCGGCATCAGCATCGAGTTGTTCTGCGTGAGCGGCGCATAGCTGGGCTGCTCCAGTGGCAGACCAGACTCGCTGGTGAAGCTGACAATGGGCAGTATTTGCAGCTTGTTCGCAGAGGAGCCCTCTAAATTGAGCGTGGCACTCAGTCCGTTGGGGCTCTTCATCACCTGCTCAATGCTGAAGTCTCTGCTCGCAGTTCCACTTGGATTTGCAGTGGCCAGCTTCTCCTTCGCCTTCTTCTCGATGAGCTGGAGTGGTGGGCAGAAGTAGGTCAGCTTCATTGGATGCCCACCACGTCGCTCATTGACCAGACCCAGCGGGGAGTTGTTCATGATATAGTAGCTATCGCTGTTTCCGCTTATCTGTTGCTGTTTTTGCAGATGCTGCTGATACAAGTTGAAAATGTCCGTTTCCATGGCCTGCAGTGCCACAAAGGCCTTCTTCTTCACTTTGGGCTCAGCGTTTAGCTGGTAAATGGAGGAGAGTCCCTCAAGTTGAACTGTGAAGTCGGCAAAGTCGCCCGCTTTGAGGCAGTTGAGCAGCTCACGGGAACTGGCGCTGGAATTGGACTGCTGCTCAATCTTGCATTCGTGGTGTACTTTGACATCGTTGAGGTTACCGCTGGCATCCAGCAGTATCTCCACGTAGAACATGTCCGTGGAAATAAAGAGAAGCTGCTGATCCTCCATGAACTTGAGGCCTAGTTGCCGGGACAGGCTCTCCAAGCGCTCCACGAGTCCGTGCCTCGATGTCACCTTGATGTAGTGCTGCAGTTTGTCCAGTGCCGACTGCAGCGCTGCCTTGCAAAGCGGATCCAACGGATAGTGCTTTTCTATGAAGTACATGCGCACCGATTTCTTGATATCCTCGTAGCTCTTCGGCTTGTTGCGGTACTTGGCACGCAGCTTCTCCATCATCGTCTCCTGCTGCATTTGCTTATTCTTCTCCTCAATGCTGGGTATGGGTATCACCACCGCGGTGTGGCTCCCATACCCGCCTGTGTTGAACACATACCAACAAATTTAGCATAAACTTTCTGCATTTTTGGCCAACAGTTGATGAAATTTACCTGAATTGTTTTTTGCATGGTTTCCGCTCATTTTTCTCTTCTTTTATACTATTTTAAGCTGACATATTGTAAAAATCGATTTTAGAGTTTCATAAATACAAATAACTGCATTCAAACAACTTTTGATTTTCGTTAATATTTTTTCAGCAAGCAACGCTATTTGGCAAAACTTGACATTCACCACAACTGGTTCGCCTGAGCGGAACCAGTTGTTCGCATGTTCATATATGTTATCGATAAGCACAGTGATTTTTCGCAATCAACTATTCTGTCGCAGTTCTGATCGGCTCATCTCCATTGTCTACAGCAATTTGAAGAAATACAGAGCGTAAACAGTGCGATTCCATTTAAAAATGACATCAATTGCCGGCGGACATGGGGAAACAAATCCCAATAGCTCTTGGTTGAGTGCCCGTGGTTTCTGGCTGGCATATTTTCTTGGTCTGCTATTTCTGCACCTGGTGCTGTTATCAGTGCCATTTGTGACGATACCTGTTGCCTGGACAGTAACCAATTTGCTGCATAACACAGTGAGTAATCAATACTTAGTACCCGTTTGTCACCGTAGTGCTAAATGTTTCTGCTAGGTGCATCTGTACTTTCTGCACTTCATTAAAGGTGCTCCCTGGCTGAGCATCGAGAATGACGCAAGCCGGCAATGGACACACTGGGAGCAAATAGATGACGGCGTTCAAATGACGACAACTCGCAAGTTTTTAACCGCTGTTCCAATCATACTGTGAGTCTGCATTTATCTACATTTGTCATGAATAACCATGTTTATGCATTTATCTCTTACAGGTTCCTCTTAACTTGCCTATACACACGCAATAGCACGGAACATTTTATTGCCAATTTTATATCGCTGGTTGTGGTCACGTTGCCAAAGCTGCCACAATTCCACGGCGTTCGATTGTTTAACATAAATAAGTACTAACTAGTTAATTTGCTTGCGGATTGGACAGGGCGGCTTATCATTGAATAAGCCTATTGTATATACTATTTATATGTAGATAATAGACTGAGCAGATTGCTGGCTTTTTAATTGATATTGGATTCGTGTAAATATACTTCTGTATACGGCGCCGTTGTACTCATATAAAATATATATAATTGTGTCAATTTCTATTACACGTCCACATTCAGGCATTGAGAAAATCAATAAGATGAGAATTGTGTATGTGTTATCTCTTAAGTTCTTACGACTTTTCCCTCTCAGCTCAATTAATTTAGCTTTTCTAGAGTGCGCAATTTTGTTACCTGTGTTGACTGGCACAACTCGTATGCACATACATCAATTGATGTGCATATGTATGTGATATCAGCAACAATCAGCTCTACAATAATAAAAAACCGTTGGCATTGCAAAATGCATCAGTTGAGTTAGCGCCGTCCATCTATCTATCGCCCTTTTGTGACTTTGCAGCAAACTGCTCGCGACCTTAGCAATTTTCAAGTACAATAATAAGATGTGGGTTAGATTGCCGTGCATTAATTGTTACATTATTGTTATTTGAGTAAAACAAATAGAAAATTTTCCAGTTAAATTCCAGCGGCATGTCTTTCAAAATCAAGGAGGAAATCTTTGGTCTGGCCAAGAATCCGTTTACCAATGTACCAGAAATGGTGCGTCGCTTCACAATGATCAACAAGAATCAGATGTCCGTATCGGTTATTCAGTTGGGCGCCATTATACAGAGCGTATGTATGCCGGATGCTTATCAGAAGATTGAGGATGTATGTCTCGGTTTTGAGGACATTGCCAGCTATGTCAATACGAAAGCAGCCTACATCGGCGGCACCTTGGGCCGTGTGGCGAATCGTGTGGCCAATGGCGAGTACGTCGTGGGTGAAACAAAATACGCGCTGACCAAGAATTTCCAGGACGCATATCAGCTGCATGGTGGCTTCGTTGGTTTTGATAGTGTAATTTGGGAGGTGGTGCGCGCCTCAGATTTGGGTATTACTTTCAAGCATGTGTCACCTGACGGTCACGAGGGTTATCCCGGGCAGCTAACGGCAACAATAACGTACTGGCTGGACAATAGCAATCGTCTCGGAGTGCGTTTCGAGGCGATCACGACAAAAACGACCCCGGTTAACTTATCGAATCATGCGTACTTTAATTTGGCTGGTCACGCTTCTGGTCCCAAAGGACTCGCCGAGCATAGAGTGGAGATAATATCCTCCAAGATTGTTGATACGGATGACCATCAAATTCCGACTGGCAACTTTTTGGATGTAAACGACACAGTCTTCGATATGCGGATACCAGTTCTACTGGGTGATCGCCTCAAGCAATTCGATAATCGTCTGATTAAGGGCTACGACAATTGCTTTGTGGTCAACGAAAACAAAGATAGGGGCATTAATCTGGTGGCCAAACTGTTGCATCCGCCCAGCGGACGTGCCATGGAAATCTATTCCAATCAGCCGGGTCTACAATTTTACACGGCCAACAACTTGCCGGACGAGGAGAAAGGTGATACGCCAATGATTGGAAAGGACTGCACCCATTATCGCAAGCATGGCTCTTTCTGTGTGGAAACTGAAAAGTTTCCCGATTCAATGAACCATCCAGACTTTCCATCAATCTTCCTCAATCCAGGCGAGAAATATTTGCATGAGGTCATTTATAAGTTTAATGTAGAAGAGTCATGGAAGTGCTGTTGTGACAACAAATAAACAATAAACTGACTATTTTCTATGTATTCCGGAAAATTAAATAATTGATAATAAAACTAAATCCGAGTAGCCTTAATATACAATTGATTCCATCTCATTTTCAAAACACTCTCAGTGCTAGGCATTCAATATTAAAATTATAATCTAAGATGTCGTTCGACCAAAAGGAAGTCTTCAATCTGATGTACAAACTGGCACGTCTAACGGTGCCGGACACCCGAGTCGAATACGATGACATGGGTGCAGTGAGTATTCCATTGGATCGCATGTTTGGACCAACCACAATGCGTTCTGTTATGAATACACCCATTGGTGGCATAGGGGAGCGCATTCCGGTAAGTAGTTCTGCCGGATTGAGCAGTCCAGTATCACCACCTCTGTTCCAATAGCGACCCATCATTATTGCGATGGGCGTATTGAAGAAAGCCAGCGCCGAGGTCAATAAGGAATTAGGTTTGGACCCTTGCATCTCTGGCGCGATTTCAAGTGCTGCTGATGATGTCATCTCCGGCAAGTTGTACGATGAGGATCACTTTCCTTTAAACATCTGGCAGACGGGAGCAGGCAACCAGACTAATGTGAATGTCAATGAGGTGATTGGCAATCGTGCCATTGAAATTATGGGCGGTCAGCTGGGCAGCAATTATCCGGTGGATCCCAACCTACATGTTAATATGTCGCAGAACTCCAATGATTGCTTCGCCTCGGCTACAAATATAGCGGTTGCAATGCAGCTAAAAGAGAAGCTATTTCCATCACTCAGACTGATAATTGAGGTCTTGGAGAAGAAGGAGATTCTGTGGAAGGATGTCATAAAGGTCGGTCGCGCCCATTTGATGGATGAAGTGCCGTTGACACTGGGTCAGGAGTTCAGTGGCTACAAACAAATGATGAAGAACTGCCAGACCAGACTCTACTCCTCGATGGAGCGTTTGTATCAGCTGTCCCTAGGTGCCGCCACACTGTGTGCAACACCAAGTTGTCAGCCGGACTTTGAATATCAATGCGTCAAAGAAATTGAGCAAATCACAGGCCTGCCTTTTGTTTCTGCACCCAACTTACATGAGGCTCTGAGTGCACGGGACTGCTTGATCGAGGTGCATGGTGAACTCAACTGCATTGCCGTAAGCACCATGAAGATAGCCAATGACATACGCTTCTTGGGCTCCGGGCCACGCTGTGGCCTTGGCGAGCTCATCCTGCCGTCAAATGAGCCGGGCAGCTCAATAATGCCGGGCAAAGTGAATCCCACACAATGTGAGGCTTTGACAATGATTTGTGCTCAGATCATGGGCAACCAGGTGGCCGTCACCGTCGGTGGCTTCAATGGTCACTTTGAGCTCAATTCCTTCATGCCGCTAATCGCCTCGAATGTGCTGCGCTCCATTGAACTGTTAAGCGATGGCCTGCAGGCATTTGTGGCCAATTGCCTGGAAGGTGCTCAGGCAAATTCAAGCAAAATTGATAAGTTTATGAAAAAGTCCCTAATGCTGGCAACAGCACTCGATCCTTATATTGGCAACAATAAGGCAGTGAAACTTGCCATGACGGCACTTCAAAATGGAACCACTCTGAAGCAGGAGGCATTAAAAATAGGCATTTCAGATTTTGAGTATGAGTCGTGGGTGCGACCGTCAGAAATGTTGGGACCCAATGACATTGAACCAAAATGAGAATAAAGTTCAACTTATGTATGAAATTATTTTCTCAATATACATTTATGTTTCAAAGAAAGCAATCGTTCTAAGCCAAGTAGGCAGTTACCTAAAATTTCATAGTCTTATTTCCGGTCTGATTCACTAGTAAATATATATACATATATAGCTATACATTTTTGTTGATATTAAAATCGCATAATGAAAAAGACCTTCACCCGTACCTCATCTAAGATGTCTACGCGCATTGAGAGCGACACGCTTGGACAAATGGAGGTGCCCGTGGATCGTTACTATGGCGCCCAGACAATGCGTTGCGTTCTCAACTTTCCCATTGGCGGCATGGATGAACGAATGCCGGTAACAGAATGATTCCACTCTTGTTTTTCACTCGCCCTTTAATACTTCTGAGCATCCACAGAAGTCCGTAATACAGGCATTGGGCATTGTGAAGAAGGCCGCCGCTGAGGTTAACGTCGAATTCGGGCTGGATAGTAAGATTAGTAAAGCGATTTCCAGTGCCTGCGATGAGGTGATTAGTGGCAAACTCTATGATGAGGGCCATTTTCCGTTGCCCATATGGCAAACGGGATCGGGCACACAGACTAATATGAATATCAACGAGGTGATTGGTAATCGTTGCATTGAAATGCTCGGCGGCGAACTGGGCTCAAATACTCCAGTGCATGCCATAGATCATGTGAACAAATCACAGAGCTCCAATGACACATTTCCAACGGCCATACACATCGCTGTGGGCATTGAGCTGGTGAAGAGTTTGCTGCCAGCTTTGACCCAGCTGCGTGATGCACTCTATAAAAAGTCAATCGAGTGGAAGAACATTATCAAAATTGGCCGCACCCATACACAGGATGCAGTGCCAATGACATTGGGTCAAGAGTTTAGCGGATACACACAACAGCTAACTAATGGCCTGGAGAGGATTAATGCTGTCCTCCCGCATGTCTATCAAGTGGCACTGGGCGGTACTGCCGTCGGCACCGGTCTGAATACCCGAAAGGGCTTTGCCGAGAAGGCTGCCAACCGCGTTGCCCAACTGACATCGCTGCCATTTGTTAGTGCACCCAACTTTTTTGAGGCCTTAGGCGCTAGAGACGCTATGGTGGAGGTGCATGGTGCTTTGAATACCATCGCTGTCAGCCTCATGAAGATTGCCAATGACATACGCTTCCTGGGCTCTGGGCCACGCTGTGGTCTGGGCGAGCTCATCTTGCCGTCAAATGAGCCGGGCAGCTCAATAATGCCGGGCAAAGTGAATCCCACACAATGCGAGGCTTTGACAATGATTTGTGCTCAGGTCATGGGCAATCATGTGGCTGTGTCTGTTGGTGGATCCAATGGACACTTTGAACTGAACACATTCAAGCCTCTGATCTTGTCCAATGTTCTACGTTCGATAAAGCTGCTGAGTAAGTTGAGTGTCGATTTCAGATATGCATGACAGACTTAATTTTTTTGTATTTGCAGCTGATGGATGCATCTCTTTTGCCAAGAATTGCGTTGATGGCATTAAGGCAAACGAGGATCGCATAGCCAAGACAGTGAACGAGTCTCTGATGCTTGTGACAGCACTTAATCCACATATTGGCTACGAAAAGGCGGCTGAGATCGCCAAGAGCGCGCATAATAATGGCACCACACTGAAGGAGGAGGCCATCAAGGTTGGTATCTTGGAGAAGGATTTTGACGACTGGGTGCGCCCCGAAAATATGCTCGGTCCCAATTAGTTTTTTGTTTTGTGTTTACAATTAATAAATTGAAATAAGTAAATCGTTATATTATGCAAATACTTGTAAATTACGCTCATTTGTATGTTAGAGCCAATGCCTTTCAATTTCTACTGCAGACTTTACTATTAGTGATTTTAACCTTCCAGTAACTTTTTGTGATTTTTCAGTAGGCTTATAAAAATCAGGTGCGCCAGATTTAATTTGTAAACATTTATTACATCAAAAAATTTGATTTCGATTCATGTTCAAAATTTGAGTTTAGCAAGTATTTTAGGCTAAAGATGGTACGCGTAATAGAAGATGTTTTTGGTATTGCCGTTAATCCCATGACGCAGAAAACGGAGCATGTGCGTCGTTTCACATTATGCACAGAGAAGGACATGTCTGTGGCAATATTGACACTGGGTGCCATAATACAAAGCGTGAAGGTGCCCGACTTTAATGGCAAGCTCGAAGATGTTTGTCTTGGCTATGATGATGTCGCCGGCTACTATCGCAATCAGCAATCCTATTTTGGGGCCACCATTGGTCGCGTGGCAAATCGTGTTGCCCATGGCAATTTCAAATTGTGTGGCAAGGATGTTAGTATCACCCGTAACCTGAAGGACAGACACCACCTGAATGGAGGCTATGTGGGCTTCGATTCCGTCATCTGGGACGTGGTGGGCATACATAAGGATGGCATAACGCTGCAGCACGTTTCTCCAGATGGCCACGAGGGCTATCCGGGCGAAGTGACGGTCAACATTAATTTCTCGCTGAATGAAATTGGGTGCTTTGGCATGCGAATAGAGGCGCGCGCCAAGGAAACTACCTGCATCAATATAAGCAACCATGTTTACTTTAATCTCGCTGGTCATGGTACGGGCAGGGAAACGCTCTTCCAGCACATGGCAATGATTAAGGCTAATACAATTGTGGACACAGATCAGGAGCAGCTGCCCACTGGCAGGCTAATGCCAGTGCGTAATACACCCTATGATTTCAGCACTTTAACTAACTTGGGCAAGCGGCTGAATCAAGTCTATCGATGTCCTATCTGTGGCTTTGATAACAATTACTGCGTCAACGTGGATCCAAATCAAGTGAAGCTAGTAGCCCGGGCAGTGCATCCTTGTACAGGTCGATTTATGGAAGTCCATACGAATCAGCCTGGATTGCAGTTCTATACTGCGAATAGCTTGCCCGACGAGGAGCGGGGCGATATTCCCAATATTGGGAAGGATGGTGCCCATTACGTAAAGCATGGCGCTTTCTCTATGCAGACTCAAAAGTATCCAGACTCGATGAATAACGCGTCATTTCCAACAGTCATCATAAATCCGGGTCAATTGTACGATCATCAAGTGGTCTTCAGATTTGGGGCATGTCCAAAACGAATATAAAATTTCATTTGCATATATTATTATATTCATTTAAAATAAACTGCAATTTTAAATGTTTCGAATTATTAGCGGTCTTTGTATTCGATAAATAGGAACACAACACTGTACCCAGATATTTGTTAACAAAACGATAAGTCGATACAAACGGCAAGCAATTGAGTTGCATCGATTGTCCAAAACCCAGCGCAAACAAAAAGGGAAAGACAGTTGTTTAATTAAACAGTACTTGTGAGAACTGCGTGTGCCACGTCCATAAAATAAACCAAAGAGAAAAAACCAAGTAACCGCCTTCAAGCTGTTCAATTTACCGCAAATTTATAAGCATACGACGGCAGATTTGAGTCGTCCAAGCAGCAGCATTAGCAGAATGACCGTATGTTTTTACGTACACACACACACAGAGATACACATGTGTATACAGATGTACTTAAGTGCACGTCTCTGTTTCTGCTAGTAACAGCTACTAATTGGCATATCTTTTCTACATGTATTCAATGTAGGTGCACGAATTCAAAGTGGAGATGACCTGTGGCGGCTGTGCCAGCGCCGTGGAAAGAGTCTTAGGAAAGTTGGGTGGTGAGTACGAAAATATAAGAAAACATCAATAATAGGGATTGTTGGGCTTAGTTCTGGTATTAAACATGTATACATGCTTAAGTACATATCAATACTGGAGAAGGTTCCATAGCCCCTTATCAGTTAGTCGGTGCTTTTGGTTTAGTTGCGGTTTCCAACTAAAGGCTTTAATTTTATTTTATTTCTTGCATTTCATAGATAAGGTGGAAAAAGTTAACGTCAATCTGGATGAAAGAACAGTGAGCGTCACCTCAAACTTATCGTCCGATGAACTCATGGAACAGCTGCGCAAGACTGGCAAATCGGTTTCATATATCGGTGTGAAGAAATGAGATGAGTTTTTCAGCAAGTTTCAGAAATACGGCAAACTGAAACTTGAAGTTTAACTGAGCAAAGAATCCCCAAATGGATATAATCATTGCCGTGGCCGTTGATGTCATTGTCATTAAAAGTGGAACATCTGCAGCAAATCATTTAAAATACAGTGTGATGGTGCACCCATACGTTCAATGAAATGAATGATATAATCCGCAATAATATTTATACATTTATCCAAATGATGAGAATGATATGAGGAACTTATCTACAAAGTTTGCATCTGAATTTACTCTTGCTCCAAATTTTAAGTAGTTGATTATTGAATTGTCGTAGCTCAAGGAGAATATATATAGATTTAAAAAGTTATACAACATTAGATTCCGAATTTAAAATTCAATTTCTAATAGCTAAGTAGTGAAAGCAATTTATCAAATATTTGCCTTAAAAAAATATTTAGAAATATTTTAAATATTTCCAATGTAGTTCAGCTAATCAATACAAGTATATGCCAATAACCTTCTTATGATATATCATAATTACAATATACATAAATAAATACAAATTTTAACATTTTGCGATCTATAAGATAATAAATTATGAAATAAACAATTCGTTGCGCAAACCTTAACATTACTGAAGCTATTAAATGAGTTTGGAGTCCGTCGTCTTGCCTAGTCTTAAGGTTACAAAGCAATCAGCTAAACTAATCAACGAGAGAAATTGATTATGAACGAATATTTCATGATCAAATAATAGGAGTATCAATCTAGACGAGATGATAACGGTTATATTGCTTCTGTTGCAATTTAACCCAATTGTAGAATTGATGAGAAACAAAGAAAAAACAAGGCTTACATTTGTGCCCTGTGAATAAGAGAGTCCACTCAAATGCGGGTACTTAGTCATGCTCGAAACGAATCAGTGACAAATATCAGTCTAACGCTTTCCAATAACACTAAATTCAACAATAACAATAACAATAGGCACTCGAAACAACACACATGTCATAAATCTCAAGAACGACAACCCAAAGTTATCAAAATGTATTTTGGAACATGTTCAAGGCGTAACAAAATTATCAATCAAATGCCACATTGGCATGCAAAGAATGCAACACAAACACACACACACAAACTCTAATTGAGTTTAGAGCTGGGTCGGGAAACGGAACGTTGCGTTTGTTAGGTGGAGTCTTTGGAATTTGGTGTTGTTGTCGTTGTCGTCGTCGTCGTGGTTGGTGTCGCTACCTGCGTTATGCCTTTTGCTTTGTTGCGGTTGCATTTTGCGGCTCGTGTTGATTTATGCCCCATGCAGCGACACAGGAGGAACGGAACCGAGACCTATCTGAGAAACCCAAACGCAAACGGTCTGCAGGGTAGGTGAGTACCCAAAACGGCAATCACTGCGCTGCTGTCACAATAAACGTCAGCGACACAGTCACGTCCTTGCCCAATGATGATTTTCAAGTGATGCAAGAGATTTTTTTTTTTGAGATTACCACTGCAGGTCTGTGGCAGTCCAAGCAGTGTAGGTAAAAGCAAATTATTATCGCTAATGCAGTTCAAATTACCTCAGGCACGTAACAGCTGTTGCCTCCTCTGTTGCCCTTAACTTTGCCACACCACAAATGAGTAAGATTCCTTGGTGCTAATGTGTAATTATCAGCTAGTTATTATGATCGGGGAACCAGCACTGCGACCTATAAGGTCTATTGTGCCCCCATCAGCTAGTTACTGGTTCGACTTTGAAAGTCGATTCGAAAATGAAATTCACAACTCAAGTTAAATAAAATTTTCATTGGTATTCGATTGCCATAGCTCCAACTTTACGCATTACAAATTGTTGATTTAATAATAGTTATTAGCATTCACTCATTCAATGTCTGTTTATAATAAGTTAATAATTATCTTCGCAAGACTCTCTTCTATGTGTGTTCTTCAGGTGCCTTCAAATGCACTTCTTGCAGCCGTCATTAATTTGCACACACTTACTGGCGATAGGCATACCGCTTTTCTCATTAAGTTTGCAATTATTATTATGAAAACTTATTTATACACACGAAGTATCGATATGTTGGTACTTAACTGGGCGTAATAAGTAAGATCTCAGATCTCATATAAATTAAAATTTGATAGATACAAAGATTTATCTTGAGTAGAGCATGTCAACATCAGCGGTGGTTTTGCGCAATCTTGGGAATGGAAGTTTTTGGTTGGGTATTTTTTGTTTTTGTTTTGTTTTTGGTGTTTGCACACTTGGTACATTGAAAACATTCCAAAAATTGCTGGCTAAATTCTTTGGCGCATGCTTTTCAGCAAGTCTTAACCAGTTGGCTGCCAGTTGATCAAGTGACTGCCCTGGCGTTCGGTTTGGGTTCGGTACGCGATTGGGGCATTGGCAGGAGCAGAGCACTGAGCACAGAGGACGGACCGCGACTGGTTTCCACTTTGCGGCAGCTTCAAGCAAAATATATTTTTATATGTATGTACAAGTATATATAAAAAAAGCCAGGGGAAAAACGCCGCGATCGCAGTTGCCGCGCTGCTCTTTATTGTCGTAAGATTCAAAAAGAACCGACAGTCAGAACAATGGCACACTAAACTAAACCAAGCTGAGCTGAGCAACGGCCAGGCCAATAAATTCAAAATAAGTTGAGACTTGAGACGGTGCCAGCACAAATCTTTGAAACTCTGCACACACACGACAAGGTCGTTTCATTGCCTCAATATCCCCCTTTCCCCTCTTTCCCCTCTCTCTCTCTTTCTCTCTCTTTCTCTCCCTGACTCAATCACTCATTGATTTGGCAGGCTCGGTTCATTGAACCAGCGACACCCACACCACAAAATCTAAATCCTGAGCAAACAATAAAAAAAATAAAAAAATGCACATTTGGCAACTGCCAACTGGAAACAGTAGCCAATATTTTTACGCCAAATGTGCCAACTGCTGGGGATCGCTGCAGAGAGCGAACGAGCGCTGCGAAACCTGTCGGCGTCGCCATGGACATTCCTGGGCAGCGGGTTGAGGTCGAGCGTGTGCCAAGCCCACGACAGCAGCAACAACAACTACGGCAACGGCGACAACCGAGCAATATAGCCACGTCTGGTCATAACAAGAGCAAAAATGCAAAGCGTAAATAACTCATAGATAATAATGCCCATGCATTTGGCGAGTCAGAGGCAATTGCAATGCAGGCAAAACAAAAGACTTAGGACACGAACTTACCAAAGGAGCCACAACGAACAACGAGACTCGAGTCATGTAACATCAGCAGTCGCAGCAGCAGTCGCAGCAGCAGCATCAGCAGCAGCGGCCGCAGTAAATTTGGCTCAGAAACAAGATCAACTGGTTTCAAACAGCAACCAACTACAAGAAAGAAAACCAAAAAAAAACTCACTCAAAATGTTGAGTGCTCAAGACCTGTTGAGAGACCCAAGCACAAGACCCATTGTTGGTCTATTGCGCGTGCCGTGGTGCTGTAAAAATACTTTTTCCTAAAGAAGTTTCAGTTGTGTTTTTGACTTTTCGTCGTGCAGAACGATTCTTCTCTCTACGTGCGTAACATCCGACGCGAAAAAACGCTGGAGCCGCGGGCGTTTTGCCGATGTATGTGTAACGTGTGTGCGAGTGTATGCATGTATGTGTGTGTGTGTAATAGTGTGTAATATTCGCGAAAAGTTGTTTTCGCTACTTCTCATACTGCTGAATGCTTAGTATGTATATCTATACCTATGTGTGTGCATACAAACATCATTGTATATAAAGTCAATTTTCCTGTTAACGAAACCTGCCAAAACTGCAGCAGCGGCAGCAACAACAACAACAAATATGCATGCAACATAAATAAATTTTGGTGTCGAGTGCAAGTTTGTGATGTGCTAAATGCTGAATGTTTAGCAGATCAAAGTATGTACTCGTAAATATGCAAATGCAAAGTGCTACGTGTATAATTGTTTGTCGAGTATGCGCATTTAGGTGAAAGTAAAGCAATTTGTTTAATTAATTGCACGCGAGTGTCTTTATGAAGTCAGCAGATTTGTGTGTCAAGTTTAAGCTAACGTCTTGCATTAACTTACGGATTTGTTAAGGAGTGCCAGTGTCAGTGTGAACATAACTGAAAGCGGTTTCTTTTTGGATAATCAGTGCAGCTAGCAAGCGTTGCGAGAGTTCATTTATTGGATTGTAACTGCCCGAAAGAACTGAATGGATTAAACTGTTGGCGGTGAGTGAAAATAGTAGATAAATATCTAAAGAGAAAAAAAGGTTTTTGTATATTTCTAATGGTACAATGTTCAGATTACAGATTGCGATAAGCGATCCAACGTTTCTGTAGTAATAACGCTTTTAGTAGATCATTAGGTAAATAATGATTATCACGGAAAGAAAGTTTAACCTCTTAAAAATAATTTATTTTGTTAGGTGTCTGATCCGATTAGCTTTGCAAGAATACCTTATCGGAATATATCTGCAACATGTGAGCCACTTAAGCAGTAATAAATAGACAAAACATTTGTGCAGTTTTTAGAATATATTTAGTCAAGTAGCAAATTGGCTTCCACACCTAAATATCCATGTCTAATGAGTTAATTCTTAGTCTAATTTAATAAAATGTGAATTTGCTTACTGCTTAGTAGCAATGTGTAGGTCAAATTTGAATATATTTATGCAAATCTGGAAGCTTACAACGGCTCAACAGTTTTGCATAAGTCGAAACCCAGATTTAAGATTTTGTTCGAATTTTTTCTGCCAATTTATGTGAAAAATATGAATGGCCAAGCCGCCTTTTTGGCAGTAAGCGGAAAATATGTCACAAATCTGAAAGATACTTTTGCTCTTTTTGCTGTTCTGTTTTTAAGTGGAACACAAACAACCGCTCAAATAGCCTGCAACACAAAGACATTTATTCATATAAATGTATGCCCACAACAAATGGTAAACTATTTTTATTGACTTTAGGTTGACACCTTTGCGCTTTTGTTTACGATTTAGACCCATGGGAGAGACCTGTTTTTAAGTATAGTCATGTAAAGTATGTTAAAAACAGGAAAAACATAATCAAGTCTTAAGAAAACGATGTTTAAATAAGCTATTTAAAGATTTTTTATATGCAAATCGAATTTACCTATCTAAACGTAAGACAATATAGAAAAGAAAGAGAAATTTCAATAAATTACGTGCGTATTTCACGCATATTTCTATAGACATCAAATAACTTCAATTTCCTTCTGCTTAACATGCGCTTAAAAGTGTGCTAAGTGAATTATATGGCTTACTTTTCGACTTATTTTAAGTGTAATATTATAATTTAATAACTTTGACCAATGATTGAAGCCAGCTGAATCTAAATTCATTGAATATTCTGGTAAATTAAGGTCAAAAACTCAACTGGTCCAGATGACCATTTGAGATTTCGTGTCTTGTGCTTGTGGGCCGGAGTGGGGAGACCAAAATTAAAAAACGCTCGTGCCGACACACCTGAGAGTCAACTAGGTGACTCAACAGAGAGCAGATCAATATGAGATCATTTTATAGGGCCGCAATCAAAGCGAAAGGGGAAAAAAATAACATACACCTTTGTCAGCTCCAATCAAAGATCACAGATTCTGTTAGCTTTTAATTACCAATGAAGCTATTTATTGTTGTTGTTGTCATTTGTTATTTTGGGTGTTTGATGGGCGCATAATCGACACCGTTATGCTGCGTTGAGGAGACAACTTGATACTGCCCTACTTGAAGCTGTCAGCCCATATGTATATGGGTGTGTGGATGTGTGTATGTTAAGCGGGGAGCGGCCTTTTGTCTATCAGTCAATTGTCCATTAAGTGCAGCCGTCTCTCCAACTTTGGCCTGCTCTCCGATTGCATAAGCTGCGAGTAAAACATATTTTTCACTGTCAGAGTTATTGTGGTCTCCGTATTCCTTTTGTAAGCTATTTGCCCCCACGCGACACCCGAGCAGCAAAAAAAAAAAAAAATATATATATATATATATATCTGTTTCGGTGGCATTTTTTAGTGGCCCCAATAATAAATGTACACGAATTGCTTCAACATAATTTAAATGTCAGCGAGGCGAAAGAGCAGACAGCAAACCAAACTAAACCAAACCAAACAGCTGGGAGCTGGGAGACCAGAGTGACCCGATTTTGAGTTGCCACTGCAGCAGGTCGGAACCCGCAGCCCGCAGCTCGCAGCTCATGGAGTTGAGCTTTGAAACAGAAACACTTTCTCTTGATCGGGTTCTGGCCGATCTCTGGTGGACAGACGACTGTCTGCAATTAAGAGAAAATTTAATTTTGAATTTATTAACGAAAAAAAATATAATACAAGCATGCGACGGCAGCAGGCAAAATCATTTGCTTCGTTCGTTTTGACATTAATCAAAACATTGTCTGCTCTCATATACAAAAATAATTTATACGTTGGTATGTATAATCAAGTTCAGGTTGAAAGCAGATCGTATAATAATTAGGCACGTTATAGATTGAGATTCTTAAACGCATGATAAATAAGGCAGTGCTAACTTTTCTTTTTTCTTTTCAGCACAAAAAATAATCAACTTCGAATTTCGTATTGTATGAGAGGGGGATAAGAGTGGTGAGAACACGAGGTATAGCTAGAAGGAGAGAGTGCATAAAGTGATTGCATTGTTGTAACGTCATTTGATCTTAGCCAGATGTTATACATATATCATCAGTCTGTCTTATACTTTATAGTAATTTAATTGGGCTCCAAGTTATGCATGTTACAACCATCTGTTACAATTAAGAAGTCTTACTTATGAAACTAAAAACTTAATTCATTCAAGATATAGCTTAACAACTCTTAACAACTTATATAAATCCGTATAAAAACAACTGGAAATCATATTTCAAATTCCTTTTAGTACGGCCAATGAAAATGATATGTTTGGAATTCAACAGCTGCATTTGAAATTCCATCTATGAAATGTACAATTCTTTGCTTATAGTTAAATATATGGCTCTACGCATAGATTCTGTTTCTCGGCTGCCTGAGTAGCGTAGACCCATAAAATGCTCCAATCAAGGCGAAGTTACACGAATCGAGTTAAAAACTTTAATATGTCTTGAATGGCGCGCAATGTTGGTTGGAGGCGACTGAAACTCGTTCCATTTTCAAGTGTTTGCACTATACTTGACAGCAAAGCGCAGCCGATGAAATTCCTTGAGAGTATCAGTTACAAAACATTTCAATTTTTGCTGCCTCACTGCGCCGTTGTCCATTGGAAAAGTAATTTCGGATCGTTTATCGTTGCCCATTTGTTTGTTTTGAGCCAGTTTAACACGCGCTTGCGCCCCTCCGGTCATAAATGAGCCAAACAGACAGACAGACAGACAAATAGACGGATAGACAGAGAGTCAGACAGATAGACAGGCAGGGCATTCAATAGAGTAGAAGGTGAATGAGTCGCAAAGACAATTGTCAAGAAATCAGATACTTTTTGGCACATAGTGAAGAATGCCAACAATTAGTTATAAATTTATCGATTAAATTACTTAGATAGGCTTTGCAGCATTTGCTCACTGCCCGATTTCGAATGAAAGCTAAATTGCCAATCTGTATCGGTATCTGTATCTGTATCTAAATCGTTGTATCTGCGCAACTGCCACCGCATCTGTCCATAATTGGCTAATGACAATCGATTTGCATAAACAACGCAATTAATCTTTGTAATAACTAGAAACCGAACCGAGACCAAAACCAAAACCAAAACACAAATCAAGCCAGAGGCACGAAAATTATATTATATTTTCAGCGTGAATCTCTAGCATGATTAATGAATGAAAGCAACAAAAAACAAAAAAAAAAACACAGATTCGTTGTTGCCCAGCGAGCTAAGCTCGGCTTATCGAAGGGACAGAGTTTTTAAATATATGAGTATTTAAATGATTATTAAGGGCGTAGAAGGCCACATCTATTAATGTCACGTCGATGCGGCTAGAACAGAGAACCGATAAGAGCGGCGACTCTGCCTGGCCAGGTCGCTACATAGTTGCATATATTAATGCGGCATGCCAGCTGCAAACAGTTAGTTCCATGTGCGGCATATTAATTATGAAATTTCTTGCTGGGCAACAAAACTCCTGCGTGTCTGTGAATCTTTGCATGCGCGTGTGCATATGCGTGCGTGTGCGTGTGCGTGTGCGTGTACGTGTGTATGCATGCATATGTGTAAGTATCTTTCACGGTCTTTCTCTGACTTTCTGGCCTTTCACTTTGGAATGCGGTAGCCGCGAAAAGCAGCCCATAAAGCACATAAAAAACAAGCCAGTCAGTTCGGATTCCATTTAGCAGTAAGCAGTGCAATCAGATTCGGTCAAATATTTGCTGAGGCAGTTTCGCAATTTGCTAAAAGAAACATAATAAACGGCATCATATATTATATAAATTGCTGATGTAAATAAATAAGTTATATGGGAAAGGCGGGCGGGTATCAATCGTTAAGGAATATTAAACTGCAGACCTCATCCGTGGAGTGTAGGTTAAATTAAAGTTAACATTTTATTTCGAATGATTGCTCTGTTGTACACAACCTAAAATTATTCCCTCAATGAAATATAGCTCAAATGAAATATAGCTCAATCTGTTAAGTTTATTGAACCTTTCTCTATTCAACGGCTTCCCTGCAAAATCTATACAAACAACACACAGTTATCGGGATTTCTTCTAGTTTATCGCTCTCGGTTAACATTTAACTCTCCTTTAAGAATATTACAGATATCTAAATCATATTTAAAGTTGTTGGCAAACGGTCGTTAAGATTAACGCTTACTCATTACTCAGTACTTTTCCCCGAATGACTGTGCAAATAATTGTAATATGATCTTTTCGCACATTAATGCGATTACAATGTTGATAGCTTAAGAATGTTTCCAGAATATCTCCAACTGAAAACGCAGTTGGGAAAAGACATAAAATTAGTAGTAAAATGCTTTAAAATACCAAATGCTAGCAGCCAATAAAAACTGTAAATTGATATCACTGACTAAACAGACACGTTTCTTGATTTCACAGAGCTTTCTCGTTTAGTGCGATAAATCTGTTAAATAGCATTTGAACAGCTGGAAATACTACGACTAATTCCGCATAAAATAAGGCACTTTGAATGCTTTTATATGGGTATCAGTCGTCGTTCTTTCGATTATAAAGTGACAACCAGCCAACCAGCCATGTTAATTAATGCGCACCAAGAGAAGAAGGCATAAAAAAAAACTAAAAAACAATACAAAAAAAAAAAATCTTGAAAAGAAACCTCTGAGAGACTCAAGAGATGACCCCAAAAGCGATAAGGGGCCAGAGCAAATATTGAAAATTTGTAAGTTCGCCGAGGTTAATATGAACTCCAGTAGTGCTCTTCAAATCAGTGTACATACAAATGTGTTCAGCGGAAGCCCGCACAATCCATAATGAAGCTGGGCTAAAATTATGAAACTCAACTCGTGTATGGCAACAAGGTCGTATTTGTTGCTACTAACCCAAGTCATTAATCATGTGGCAGCTTTCAAAGTGTAGATACATATTGCTAACGGATCGTTAGCCGATCCCTGATGTGTGAAAGACTCTTGTTGGAAGCTGATGAAGGAGAAAAGTGAAGCATTGGCATCTTTGGCATCAATGTCTGTGTTTGGTTAGCCATAAAGCGTTGGCAATGCATTCTCATCTCACTTCAGCTCACACACATCTCAGTCGTCCCCTTGGGCACTTCCGATAAGATCGTCCCAGCGTTCAATAGAATTGAGAACAGAAGGCAGTCGGATCAGCCCTCTGCCATTTGCCTGAACCTGGAGCATTTTTACAGGGAACGATAAAACGACAGGCTACATAACAAGTGGTATGTGTGAATCAACTAATGATAATAACCAACTATTTGATACTCTATCGATAGTTTTGCTCTTCTAACTCAATAACTCGAGAAACATGTTCTCAATCTTAGGATGTGCAATTGTACTCTTCTACATTATCAGTAACTGGTCAATCAATGTTTGACTAAAGTCAGAGCTACAGATGACTATGAATTTTAAGCACAAATTCCACAATTTGAAACTTGTTTCATGGGATATGTGGGTAAATAAACATATATTGCAGAAACCGCCTGGCTATTTGAGCAAAATGAAAACGAACGGCATTGATTGCATGCCAATGTGGCTCCAAAGTTCTTGACTGACACCTGCAGCTAGAGCCAGACAAGTAACCATTTATAGAGTACCAAGACGATCAACAAACGATCATGACTTTCAAGGCAATGACGCAAAGCACGCAATACCACCATCTATCCCCACCGTCTCTCTCCGCTCTCCATATTAATGTCCAAGCTGCTACCTCCTTGTCTCAATACTTTGGCAGAGTGTCTGCGACTTGGTTTCTTGGCTTTCTCTGGCAACGTTGCCTTAATTATTATGAGCAGAGGAAGTGGAGACGTCGCAAAGCCGGCAGCAGCTAATTGCGGTCGGGGTGCCTGCTTAATTTGTAGAACCGGCCGACTAGACACCTATAACACGTCTGCCTTACTTCCCACTTTATGTCTGCACGTTGTCAAACCATTTCAATCAAATTTTTAATGTGCTGTTTGCTTGTCTGTTTGTTTTTCTAACTTCTTTCAGGGCAACAAAAATGCAGCAGCTGATACTATAAAGTCGTAACTACACATATCTGTTCCAAAAATGCCCACTCGCCACAATTGGGATAAGGAGCGTGTGGGCGTGGCACATTTGGCAGGCGCTCTAAGTCCACTGTGCATAACCGATGCCAATCATGAGATATTAAGGCCAAAACCGCGCAGGTAAGGCATAACAATTATTTTTCTATATTCAATTTGTTTATGAATTAAGTACAAATTATTAAATGATAACAAATATCATTCATAAAATCTTGCTTCGCATTTTGCAATAGAAGTTATTTCGAAGAGCATAAGAACGAACGCTAGATGGCGCTGTTGAATTTACCAGCAACACCTAAAAGCATGCAATACTTTTGTGTCTGACATAAACGATGAATTCAAGAAATTTTTTTTTGACATTTAATATAATTTTCTTTGCATTTAATATACATTTGTTGCATTATGCATTACTGAATAATAGCTAATGACGTTTTCTGCTTATTTTATATAAAATCTGTATTTGTGCTAACTGATTTGAATGAAGGACATTAATTTCCCTTATACAATTTTCACATGTATTGTTTTTGAAAATTGTTCTTGGAAAGCCTCTTATTGAAACATTTATAACTTTTTATATTAAATATACATGTTTTTGCATGTATATATATATGTTGCAGTAATATACTTACAAACTTCAGTAACTCTCTCCATTGTTTAAACCATTATTATTTTATTTTTTTATATACATTGAATTATAACTAAAAAAAAGTATACAAGTAAAGTACCTAACTAAAATTGAATATAGTAATTTACAGAAATAATTAAGGGCTTCTTTAATTAAGCATTTTTATTTGTTTACCAAGAAGCTTCCTAATGCAGTAATTAAGACTTTTGGACAAGAGTATGTAAATTTCGATACAACTTGTTGGGAGATGGCTTTTCAATCAGATTCTTTTTTTGGGCTTTGCTTCTACTTCTATCTGTTGTTTCCGATTCGAGCGAGTGTCTACGCCAAACAATGGATACTATTTGTTGGTCTTGGACACTTGCATGCACAATTGTGCACAAAAGCGTGAAGCGTCTGAAGTTGAATGGACAATAAACTTTTGTGTTCTTTTTTCGTTCTGGGGCGGTCAACTTCTTCTTTTCGGAAGTAGTAGTAGTAGTATTAGTAATACCGAAAGAAGGGCAAATGCTGGTAGTAGACGGTATTCGGAAATATTTGAATTGTTATTGCTGTTGAACTAGAAGAAAAAGAAGAAGCGGGCACAAGATGTCTAGATATTTTTTTCAGTCGCATTATGAAGCCGGTCAAGGTTAATTTAGGGAAAATTAATGCCGCAGTTATTGTCAGTGTCAGACGAATGGAGCAGCAGATCTCTTGGTCAGCGGATGTGGGCCAAAATATCTAAAAATATATTTCAAACAAAACTCTGCTGACTTAAAGTTATGAAAGCTTAGATGAATATTAAAAGAGGAATTCAGTGCTCGACCCATTCAAACAAGACTAATTCAATTAAATTGAAACTGGAGCTGAAGGTATTTCAATTTTCATACTCGATTTCTCAATCCAACAATGCCACAACAATTGCCGATTGAATGTTATTTTAATGTGTATGTAAGTGTGTGTATATATAGGTGTAATGTATGTTCACAGGAAGCCGAAATATGACTGGCATTTTGGAAACTTTTTGCATGGACAAACAATTAAAAGTTTTGAAATACGTGTAACAACAAACAAATGACAATCGTAGAAATTCAAACAAATGAAAGTGAAAATGGCAAAATGTGAATAATTAGCTGCAAACAATAATAATGTACACAGCAAACGAACTGAAATAGGAAAAATTTTACAAAACAAAAATTCGCCACACAATTTGCCAGCTAGGTAGCAATAATAACAATAACAATAACAGCAGCAAACAGCAAACAACAACAACAACCACATTATATCTGTATCTATGGCTGCCATATTAACATCAACATCCACGCCAATGACAATGGAACGGGCCTGGGCATAGCTCACGGTATCTGAGGTCTCGAGTCTGGGGTCTGGGCCTCGGTCTGGAGTTGAGGGCAATAAACCTCCATGGTTGTTACATTTTTTCTTTAAAGCATCTTCAGTGCAGCATTAAAAATGCGACTACGACACGAGACAAGTGAAAATGTTGTTACCTTTTTATCTGTGCTCGTGCCTCCGCAGAGTGCAAGCACTTTCTTTCACACACACACATACATATAGAAGTTAAGCACAACGAAACCAGACACATTACCTATACGTATCTATGAGATACTTTTAACGATTTAATCGCCGAATAGTCAGGAAAAAAAGAGTGTGAATTCTCTTGGCGAAATCGAATTGACTTGTAGCTACCCTGTACACAAAGTCTGTCTGCTAAGTTGGCAACAATAACTTTGGAAAATTATAAGAAATGTTTCATAATCTTTTGAGCCTTTGAACTCGGCTTGGCATCTCTAGTTCCTCAACATTGACTAGCTCAATATATACATATACTCGTAACTGTACATGTATATAATTATACTTAAACGAAACAAGGTATTGCAAATTCTTAAGTACCTTTTCTACAAATTTAATGTGCACAGGGTAGAGCAATAATATAAAAAAAAAATACTATACGCGAAAGTGTGGGAGTCGCATGCTGGCGTCAGCTGTTGCTTGTAGTTGTCTGCAACATGCTGGGGATATCCGAATCCAGGTGTAGCTGATGGGGCAGATAGACAGACGTCGCAACGTTACTCGCTCGACTAATTAAGCTGTTGATGCCAAATGTGAGTTCAAGTTGGACCCCAAAAACGGAAGCAAAGTAAGTCGAAGTCGCATCCATTGACCGCATCTGCTAAGGGGCTTGCTTTCTTGCTCTCTTGGGCCCTGTGGTTAATGGACAATGTGAAGCGGCAACAAATGCGGAAATCTTGTTAGCGCCACGCACAATCAGCGCCTACTTATCTATGTGTATCTACAAAGCAGGTGGCGCATCATAACATGTAATAATGATAGGACTGGGTTTTTTTGTTAAGTCAACTAATGCATACGTGTGGTGCTTCATAAGAGCCGCAAAATAAAAATAAAAAAATAAAAAATCCAAGTTTTATATACGGCATAAGCTGATTGCTTTGGTTATGGTGTTTATATAAGCATTGAGCAGCAACAACTACTACTGCAATTAGCTGCATAAACAAACATCCACAAAATACTAAAATACAAAACTCAGAGCAAGCAGCAAACATCAAAGTCTGTGGTCTTTGACCCCTTTTACATTTCCTGTTTTAGATCGTACACAAATACATTAATGTGTATATTTTACTAATCAGTGTGTCGAATTACCAATGATCAATGCTTATCATTATGATTAATTGAATTAATTGCTTCTACATTCAACAATCAATTGTTGTAGCTGCAAATATGGAATCGATTTAACACATTTGCTTCCATTTTCTTTTTCCTATTTCCCACTCTTCATTTGATGTGGAATATTGATTTTTTTACTCACTCTCGATATGTGGCGTGGACAACAACTGTTTCTATCTTAAAAGTGTAGTGATATTCTTTGAAAAAGTTTCTTACTACCTAGAAGAAACGGTATGTGCATAAATATTTTCTTGGGCTTTCCGTTCCCAGACATGACTGGTCGAAAAATTTATGTCAAAGATGAGTTGAAAACCAAACCAACAGCGGACAGCTTTGATTTGAAGTGGTCTAATCAAAATATGTCTGTAAATCAGCTAAGCCATCTAACTAACCTTGTCAGAACCTTAGCATTCATTACCGTTTGTATTTATGCATATCTTAACGATGCTAGTACCCAAAATTATTAATGGCCCAGCCGCAAACGACTTACTTGACGAGCGAGTTCTAATGATCTACAATAATCTAATACGAAATACCGAAAACAATTTCCTGTCCAAGAGTCGGCATGAAAAACGAAAGTTCCTTAAGCACGATGGGCTTGGTTGGTTTTTGGGTCTTCAACCCATTGCAAGCAAATCTCATTAGTTAGCCAACTAAAATGACACACAATTTTTGGATAGTTTGGATATTTCATATAAATATAAAGCTTGGTATAACGCTGCAACCCAAAAGGCCGTGCCGGGCTGGGCACAACTAATAGGTTTTTAGGTATTGCTTTTGTGGCTGTTTTTGGCTCTTTTGAAATGCAGTTGCCGCCTTTGGCTAGTTTTTCCACACATTGGTTGAGTTATTTTATAAACACGCAAATATTACATTAAACTCTTTGCTATACTTTTGCTTTTCGGCTCTTTGCGCTTAATGGGTGTAAGCAGACTTATTTATAGTCTGTCATTACGATTCCGTATATTTAACTTTTTAATGCGCAAATTGTTTGGAGTATAATGTTTTTAATAATTAACAAAGCAAGCAAGCACGTTTGGCTAGAAACTTAAACACACCAGAGAAATGAAGAAAGTTATTATTATATTGTATAATCCAAAAGTTTGAGAGTGCCGAGTAGTGCCTCTATAGTTGATCGTCTTCGGACTACGGCTATGTTTAGGCTTTTCCGCATTACGTGGGCGTTTTTCTTTCGGTGTTTTTGAAAAACACGCTGACTGGCATTTGACCAAATGACCAGCTATTGGTCATAACTTTCTAATTGCGATGGCGTTCATTTGTGGTTTAAGCGGCACGGCCCTAGGATGCGATCGCAGTTAATTCTTGAACAACAAAAGAACTCTGTGAAGCTGCCCGATAGAAAAAACAACAACAAACCTCTAACAAACTGAAAGCCGTTACATCAACAAGTTGAGCTGTTATAAATCATTAGAAGCAGGTTACGCTCAGCGATTTATCTATGCTACACATGAAATCTATCTCGATGATGTACAGACATAAATATCTTCTAAACCTACGCGTGTCTGCACACGCTCAGAACACCAAACGTGAGCTTGAGCCCAGGCGCGGAAGGAAGCTAGCAAAACGATCTGATAAGTGTCAAGATTGTATAACCTTCGAGTGCGTCCCAGGCCACAGCACTCGGCCTTTCAACTATTGTATATAATTAAATTCACAAAGCCTACGAATAGAGATGAGCAATTTGTCTGAACATGTTCGATATTATTATGCGACTTTGAGCATTTTTTAGAGCTTACTTCAGTATTATAAATTAAGAGACGTCAAAAGCCGTTAGCTTTAAGTCTTATTTATTATGCATTATATGGATTTATATTCTAGAAATACGAATACTAAAGTACCCATTTTATATACTTGAATTTGGAGGGAAATAATGTATTAAGCTACTATGTTTATAAAATCACAGTTAAACACAGTTATATATTTTGATTTTAAGACCACACAGATCGCTTATAGAAAATATTTATTATTTAGATCACTTCTACTTAGTTTTTATAATCTCTATAAGTGTTTTCAGATTGATAGAAGTGATCTAAATTCTTTTATATACACTTTTCATAGAATTGAAATATTTATTATTTATTCTTGATCTTCAAAAATATTTCAATTAATTGAAAAGTAATCTTCCCGTCACAGTGACTTGAAGGGGCCAGCAATATCGCTTTCATTACTCAGACCTGATGGGATCTGCCCTGGAGTAAATCTCCGCCTGCTGTTGCTGTTTGCTGCTGCCTGCTGTTGCTGCTGCTGCCTGCTGCTGCCTGCTGTTGTCTGCTGGCTAAATGTTGAATGTTACAGTTGTGCCATTGTTTTGGTCACACAGCTGAGAAACAACAACTCACGGCAGCTGAAATTACCCAAGCCAAAGACCTGCAAGGTGGCATGGGCCCCAAAGGCCTATGCCTATATACTACACTACGTACGTACACTCTGTGAAAATCAGGAAAAGTAGACGTTGCCGCCGCTCAGAGACAATGACTCGACAGCGATGCCGGCGTCGACAGCAGCAGCATAAACAGCAACAGCAACATCAGCGGCAGCAATAGAGTTTGGCTTTGAAACGCCGTCTCGCAGTTGGCAAGCTTCAGTCGAGCTTGATGTGTGAGCGTGAGCGGTAGCGTCTAGAAAACGCGAAATAAAAAAAATCGAGAGCAGAACTGTAAAAATCGGAGTGTACATTCGGATTCAGACTCGGAGTCGAATTCGGATTGGGATACGTTGTGGCGTCGGACACGCAACGCTGCGCACGGCGCTAGAGCAATGAAAATTTATAATTTGCATAATTGTTGTTATTATTTTGTGTATTAAATTGTGTATGTCAGTAATCGCAATTGCTGTGCAAAGTGAAATGAAACCAAAGCAAAAGTAGTAGCTAAATTGTAATTTTCGAATTTCGAATTTAAATTCAAACTTCTTCATCCGCATCATCATCGTCATCATGTATTGCACCAAAGATTGCGCTTGCCGCTTGTGCCGAGAACTGCGCGACTATAAACTAAGCTCCAAGAAGCCACTGGTGGGACAGCAGCCACAGCCACAGTTACAGCTACAGTTGCCCACGAAGAGCAAATCGGGCAAGTTGGGGGGCAAGGGAACTCCGCCCAGTTCCCTGCTGGGTCGCATGCTAAATGAGAATTTTATACTGAGACGTCGTGGCATCTCGCTGAAGAACTTTCAGCCGCAATCGCTGCGCAATAGCGAAATGTGCCAGTCGCAGCCGCGCGATGTGCCACGCCCAGCGCAGACACCATCGCCCACGCCCATTGAGGAGCTGCCCGATTGGGCGGCCACACAGCGCAGGCGGGAACGAGATCGCGATGGCAGAGCCAAGAGCAATGAGAATGGCAATGAGAATGGGAATGGAAATCTAGGCGATCGCGAGGTCAAACCAAATCACAAGGTGGTCATCTATTTTGGTGACTCCATGAATCGAGCTCAGCTGCCGCAGCACCCACAGCAGCTACAGCCCGCATCGAAGCTGATGCCCGCAGATGCAGCCAATCTGCACTCACAGCTGCTGCAGGAGATGTCCCACAAACTGCAGGCCAATGAAAAAGCCCAACCGGAGCCAGTGGAGGAGTCAGTGGTGACTGCCGAGGCTAAGGTGGTTGTGGAGTCTGGGGAGGCAAACATAGATGATGAACTGCCGCCCTACATTGAGAGCGTGCAGAATGGCGTAATTAATATCAAAATTGAAGGCAATTACCGGCGCGCCAGTGCTCTGGTGGAAACGGTGGCAAAGCCAACTCTTGCTGTTGTTGGCCAAATGAAATCCGATGCTGCTGACAGAGCTGATGCTCTCGATGATGATGATGATGATGATGATGATGACGACGATGACAGCAACCCTGGCCACGATGCAGAGACCGCCAGTCAGTCAGATTCATGCGATTGGAGCTACGTTCAGGAGTGGCGACGAGCTGCGAGACGGTAGTGAAAATACTTCAAATGATTTGCCAGTATTTTACTTTTTGTGTTTTTCGTTTTTGCCCAATTTTGTTGTTGTTTTTCCTATTGGTTTTTGCAACAATTGCTGCTGTCGGGGCTCCCATTCTAGTGTTGTGAAAGCCATGACAGATGAGGGTTTGCCCATTGGAGTAGCAAGTGAAAACTTTTCGGCTTTACCATTTTCCCCCTCTTTATTTGCATGAAAAGCGAATTCCATCGAATATATGCTTGCAAAAGGGAAAAGTCTACATGGGTTTACTTACAGTTTCTAAGGAAATTGAAAGAGTTTGTATAATCCGCTTTGTTAACTAAAGAAATTCGTTTGTTATTAAAAGAAACTGTAATTTATTACTCAATTTTCCGAAAGGTTTAATTTAAAAAGTGCTTAACTTAAATTCTATGGTAAAGACAAACTAGCTTGACGTGCAGACATACATATACATATATAAAGATGTTCAGAATAAAATCTGTATTATTAGGTCTACTTTAAGAGTATGTTTTGTCAGTTCACCAACAATGTCAAGAGGTCACTGATCGTTACCGCAAAGTCTAATCGAGAGCTCGATAATGGGATCATGTCACAGCATTGTAAGACAATTCAAGCAATAAATCGTATTTGGCGCAACAGACACATGTTGTCCATTGCTATGAAAAGAACAATGGACAATATTTGAAAAATACAAAACCTCTGCTAAATTCTGGGTCAATCAAATATAATAACGACGTTTTATGTTACAGCATTAAATCAAAAATCATAATAAAAGCAAACGATTCAACTTGATTCTCTGCGGCATGCAAATGAGTGGTCGTAAGTGGCTCTTAATTTTGGTTTTTGACCGAACCCAGTTAGATGGAGGTTTTTGCTATTGTTTTTGTTGTTGGTTTAGCCAACGACAATGCAGAATTGTGAGAACGAATGGCAACCCACTTTCATAAACAAAAGGAAACGTTAATCTCAGTTGGCACACAGAAGTTGGCATACTCTAAGCAAAGTCCAAAATGGTTCGCTTTGTTTCAACTATTGGGGAATTATCGTAAATTTTACGACAAAATACAAATTAATTTGTCTAAGACTGCTATTAAGGTAAACAAAATAAAGCTTGGCTTATTCAGATTTGCAGCCAATTCAAGATTATTATTTTATAGATCTTTACAGACACAAGTTTGTTATTAAATGATCATCACATAATTCTAACGGGTTCGCATCGGGTTCTTAGCGACACAAACGGCATCAGCAAATCGTAATGCCCCTTTTGTTGTTCAAGGTGCGAAAAGTGATTGACAAAGATTTGCAAGCTCAGCAGCGACCTCCGGATCTCTATCTGTGTATCTCTGCTTTTAATTAGGTGGCACCTCCCAAGCTCAAACTCAAGCTCAAGACCACGCTTCGTTTAGAGACAGACACAAACAGAAAGATATTTTACATACATTGCTAATGCAAAGATGACCGAGTAGTTTGGCAAGACAGTGTGAAAGATAAGCGGTAATATGACAGATAAATTATTTATGACAGCAACCTCAGCTCGTCCGTTAGCAGGTGCTTTGTTTATTTTTGGTGACATTCTTCAATTCGGATGAATTCTAATTAATTGCATAACTAATTGGATGCTGCTCAAATGGGTCATGTGAATAAAGATGATAGTTCTTAAATATCCAACTTGTTTGTTCTGCTTCTTCTATTATCGTAAATACTGTTAAATCTCATGATACTAGCAAAGTATATATAAAAACTATTAACTAAGATATATGAAAAAGCTATAAATATATATTTTATAGTTGGATTGTCAGTGTTTTAATTAAAATTTACCGCCGTTTTGTTTGATTCACTTGCAGACCCACGGGAAATTTGCCGCCAAGCTTTGCTGGGCAGCAGGCGTCCGTGCAGACATCAGGATTGCCGCCTGTGCCACTGCAGCCGCAACAGTCGCAATCGGCGCTCGGCAATGCGCCACATATTGCACCACAGGGCGGCGGTTTGGCGGTGGCAATGGCAACACCAGCGCCACGCATCTTCAAAGAGCTGGCACAGCAGCCGAACAAGTTGCCAGTGGGCAATAGTAAGATACCAGCGAATGTGCTGCCAGTGCCGCTGATGACCAGTCCGCTGCCACATCATCAACTGACATCGCCCGTCTCCAAGGCAGGTATGCCGCAACGCGCCGTGGCCGGACCCGCTCGCCTGACCGTGCAGAGCACGCCGGTCAAGTCGCAGCCGCCGCAGCTGAGCGGCAGCTTGCAGAGCTCTCCGAGTCGCGCCACCTTGGGCATTCCAACAGCGACGGCGCGGACGCATCCGCATGAACAGTTTAGGGCTCTGCAGCGCGTGCAGGAGTGCCACAGTTCGTCGGATGAGAATCGGAGCTCGGGGCATGCCAGCATGTCGGATACGGGCGGGCATAGTTCGTCGCCGGCTGGTGGTATGACCCTCGGACCGCTGCCCGAGGATCGCTTGGCTGCTGGTGTGACCAATCGGAGTACGCGCTCGAGGCGGCATCGCGGCATCATGCCCGCTGGCAAGGCGCCGTGGAGCGGCAGTGGGTTGGAGGACATCAAGTTGGCCATACAGCAGCTGACTATGCGATCGCAGACAAGCAGCAGCACCTACAGCAGCCTGAGTGCTGGTTCGGAGAGCTCGGAGCCGGCCAGGCGTCTGGGTCGTTATTCATCCCTGGAGACGGTCATCACCAGCACCAGTGCGGATGAGTTTGTGTGGGTGGACTCGCACAATCGACTGGTGGAGCTGCAGCATCCGCCGTGGAGTCAACAGTGCATTATGCGAGTGTTGCGCAATGGTCGCTGTAAGCAGCAGGCGGAGCACGTTTCCGTCGAGGTCATCTCCAGGCTGGGCTATCTGCTGCAGCGGGCACTGGTGCGCATCGCTCGGGAGATTCAGCGCTTCTCGGCGGGCTTGGGTCTGTGCTCCAAACAAGAGGTGGCCGGTGCCTTCAAGGTGGTGCTCTGCTCCACACTGGCCGATTCCTGCACCAAGGCTTGTCTACGTGCCGCCGCTATGTTCGCGGTGCCCGGCGAGAGTGCCCTCAAGCAGAGCAAATCCTCACGGGCCGGACTCCAGTTGTCCGTGGGCAGCTTCTTCAGATGGATGACCGATGCACGACTGGGCAAGTTCATTCACGAGTATGCTGCCGTCTATCTGTGTGCTGGCATTGAGAATCTCCTCGAAGAGATCATGCTACAGTGTGGCGGCAACAGCTCAACGGCGCCGGCTCTCGATCAGAGCATTGCCAGCTCGGGTGATTTCTGGGGCCTGTTGCAGCCGTTTGCCCATTTGAATGCCGGACGCATCGCCTCCGGCGCCCTGGCCATGCCACGCTGGGCGAGCCCCTTCTCGCTGGCCACCTGTGTGGGCAGCATACGTGAGCTGAAGGAGAAGGCATTGCGCACCCAGCAGGAGTTCCAACATTCCGCCGCCCTCTCGAATGCGGCTCTCAGTGCACTGTTCTATTTCATGCGCTGCTCCCAGCTGGAGCACACAGAGCTGGCCGCCCAGAGTTCAACGGCCGGACGAGCGCCACCCAACAGTGGCACCCAAAACGTTCAGGAACTGTGCTATGAACGCGCCTACGTCGTCCTACCCCCGCTGGCCGAGTGGCTGCGTGTGGCATCCGCACATGCTGATCATCGCAATGGCATCATGATCGATAAGGATGATATTTTACAGGTAGGTGGCATTTAGGAAAATTCACTTAGTCACTTAGATTGCTTAGGTTGCTTAGAATATGTTTCAAAAATGATCATTTGCTTGATCTCTCCCCCATTGCAGGCTGCACGTCTTTTGCTGCCTGGTGTTGATTGTCCCATACGCCCCGTGGCTCACGATGAGGAGCTGCCCACGAAGAAGACGCACTTTGGCAACAGCAGCAGCAGCAGCAGTCCGGGTGCAGCAGGTGCAACGGGCACGGCCAGCAGCTGCAGCACACCCGCTGTGAGCAGCATTGGCGAGGACACCTCGGAGCTCGGTAGGCGGGCCACAGTTGGCGTCGCCTTCAAGTTGCTGCTAACGGGTCGGGCTGAATTGCTGGCACAGGCTGCTCAGCTGTTGCCACCGACCACGCGCTACGATACACAGAACAGTGCTGGACTGACCGCATTGATGATTGCCAGCATACGGAGTGATGAGGTGGCTTTGCATGCCCTGCTCGATGCCGGCTGTGATCCCAATGTGGAGGTGCCGGCAACGGGCAGCGCGGGCTATCCGGCCATACAGCCGGACACGCAACACTGGACGGCTCTGAGCTTTGCGGCCAGCAGAGCTAACTATGTGGCGCTGCGCATATTGCTGGAGCGTGGCGGCAAAGTGGAGGGGGGAGCACGAAGCAGCGAGGAGAAGTGCACACTGACGCCGCTACAACTGGCCGCAGGCACTGGCAATCTGGAGATGGTGGCACTGCTGCTGGCACATGGCGCCAATGCATTTATGTCCACACAGCAGAAAGACACGCTCTGCTTTGCGGGCGCCGCGCAGAAGGGTTGCTTCTGCGCCATCTCCGTGGCAGCGGCGCATGGGCATCGCTCGTGTTTGCGAAAGTTGCTCACACATCCGGTTTCACCGGGTACGAGGGATGTGCTCTCGCTGGAGGAGATGCTCGCGGAGGGCGATGTCGTCGGTGTGGGTCGTGGCTCTTCTAACGCTGCTGCCAGTGTTGCTGGCGATGATCTGCTGCCGCTTCTCAACAAGACGCAGATCAAGCGACTCCAGGAGGCCATGTATCACAGTGCCGAAAACAATCATCTGGGTGAGTCAATCAATCAATCCACAAAACATACATGCATATAAGCAACTTACTGATGCGGACTATCTTTATCCGTCTGCAGACATTACCATAGAGCTACGCAAGCTGGGTGTCCCCTGGACCTTGCACTGCTGGATGCACGCCCTGTCTGCGGCCCATGAGCTGCGTCTGGATGCAGTGATTGATCAGCTGCTGCAGGACTTTCTGCAGGTCTGTCCGGATGATTACAGCGCACAGTTTGTCAGCGAGTGCCTGCCCTTGCTCTTCAACATCTTTCGCAATAAGAACGAGGGCACCACACTGCTCCTGGCCGATATATTTGCCACTTGCTTTGGCTGGGAGGCACTGCATCCACTGAAAGAGCAGCCGACACTACAGCCAGTTCAGGGCACTCGCATCGATCCAAAGTTTGTCAACAATCCGGAACTGAGCGATGTCACCTTTCGGTAAGTCAACAAGACAACTTTTGAAAAATCCACTGATCCAAATTCAAAAAGCAAAGACTTTTTAATCCTGGCTTGGTATCCAGATTAATACTGCATTCAATGATGGAATCGCGATTCGTAGGTGGAATCATATTAAAATTCTATCCTAAAACTTCTGAAACTGAACCGATTTAAAAAAATCAACAAATATTATTGCAGCGTTGAGGGCAAAATCTTTTATGGCCACAAAATAGTATTGGTCACGGCCTCGCCACGTTTCCAGAGCATGCTCAGCTCAAAGCTGAGTGAGGCCAGTGCCACGCCCACAGTGCAGATCAACGATATACGCTACCACATCTTCCAGATGGTAATGCAGTTTCTCTACAGTGGCGGATGTGGCGCTCTGGATGTGTCGCATGGCGATGTGCTGGAACTAATGGCTGCCGCTAGCTTCTTTCAGCTGGAGGCACTGTTGCGCTACACAGAGGCTCGCTGCTCCGAAATGGTCGATGTGGACAATGTGGTGGCCATGTATATACATGCCAAGGTGGGTTACCGCTTACAGTTCCTGTTAAATGTGGAATTCTAATGAATGTTTCCCTTAGGTATATAATGCCAACAATCTGTTGGAGTATTGCCAGTGCTTTTTGCTACAGAACATGGTCGCGCTGCTGACTTACGATGATTCAGTGAAGCGTTTGCTGTTTGCCAAGAAGATACCAAATCATGATGTCCTCGCCGGCCTGCTGCAGACGCTGCAGCACCGTCTAAAGACTCGCAAACCGAATGCTGGAGGATTGGTCAACTCCTACCGCTCGCCGCCGGCGACGCCAGTGAAGAAGTAGCAGTAACCAGTCTACCATATATAGAGGCATCCATATATATGCCTGTCTTATGTCATATTTATTGCATTGTTTTTAATCGAATTCATTGAGCTCGTACTCGTTCGTATGTATTATAACGCCCTATCCCTAGAGCTATCCCTAAAATATTACTTGTAGTTGTATTTGTACTCTCAATTTGTTCAGCGCACTGTTAATTTAAATTTTAAATGCTAGATAACGTGTATCCTGTATCCTGTGTAGCAACCTGTAGTTAGTTGAAATTGTTTCTGCATTAATCGTAAGAAAACCCAAAAAAAAACAATATCAAAAATAAAGACTCCATTGTGTTTTTTCTTTAGATCCGTTTTGCTCAGTGTTTATTGTATTATTGTTTCTAGGGTTATTCATCATCCTTTTCGGGCATCGACGGCTTTATCTTACTGGTCAGCTTGGCGGCCTCCGCTATCTGTGGCAGTATGTTGCCGCCCTCGGGCACGAAGCCATGATCATCGGCCTTATAGTGCACCACAATCTCCTTGCCATTGACATCGATGTACGAATAGGAGCCTTTCACCTCCAGAAATTCATTCTCAGTGCCGGCATTCTGAACCACTGCCGTCTCCTCGCGATATGTGCCGTCCTCGCCTTGATAGAAGAAACTATAGGAGCCATCTTCATGCTTCTCCTGTCCGGAGTCAACAATAGCCACCGGCGCCATCGTTGAGCTCGGATGAACATCAACGGGTGCAGCCAATGCACAGATCAGGCAACATCCAAAAATGCTAATTATCTGCATCACAAGATGTGGGGAGTGTTTAAAGATTATCGTGCATAATCCATTAAAGGAGGCTACTTACAAGCTTCAACATGTTGTTGTGGTTTGTTCGTCAGCTCTGCTCGGTTTGACTGTTGGCCAGTTACAGATGCACCTTATATAACGCAAAATAACAACATTTTTATGGTCATCATCCTTACCGGTTTTATACGCAGTGTGACATGTATTAAGTTGCTAAAATTGTTTAAGCCGAAACTCGTTCTAAGAATAAATTTCAGATTTAATTACATGTATACGCCCTAAAATTGAATGCATGCAATTCCTGCGATACACATATAAACTGAGAGCCATAAGTACTCGTTCATAAATGCTCATAAGTATTCATGAGTATTGAGTATTCAGATACCCCAGTCAACCGATCGCATTCTTTGCACTTGTTTACTTTGCTCTTAACGCCATCCCAGTTGCGCTTCAGATTGCATTCATTACTTGGTATGATTATGTTATTATATGGTATGATGATGAGGTATGCCAACATTTCTGCATGCATTGTTTCTCCTCCTCTTCAGTTTTTAATTTAATTTTTTTATTTGTGAGTGTGGTTATTTTTTTTTTTTTTTTAGAACCAGCACTGGAATTGGAATTCGATTTGGAATTGGAATAATTGAATGCTTGCGAATTTCGCAACGATCTTTTGCCGATTTTTCTCGAACAATGATTTCTCAATTGCAAAATGTTTATATGGAAAAACTATAAACAAATCTCTGCTTCTTCACACCGCTCACATCTCCTCTATCTTTATCCAATTGCGCCCTCGCAACCGATTGTTATTTTTGGCTCAGTTCGTGCGGGGAGCACATTAAATTTTCCAGCCCCTGCTAAATACAATGCGTTCCACAGAGACCATTGGCCAGATCGGGGCAATGTGGGGTATAGAGTTAGTATGAGAGTGTATGTAGACTATCGAAATGGTTATGGGGGAGAGACACACAAATTGAAATACTTAAAGGTGCCACATGCGTTTCGGTTGCGTTTTGTTCGATATTCGATGCGGTTTCGTGGCTTTTGTTTATGCAACAATAAATTATACATTTAATTTCGATTCATTTGAAATGCTACAAAAATATCAGGGTCTGTGATTGGGGGTGGTATGTTTCTATACATTCAAATACAATATATTTTTGGTTTGGCATAGCCTCCACAATTCAAAAGTATATACAAGAAACTGGAAATACTTCGATATATGTTCAAATTTGAAAATTAATTTCATTTTTGTTTACTTTTTTTGTTTGTTTTAAAATACGATCGTATGCTCGATTATTTCATTCCGGTTTTAATTGCAAAGTAAATCGGTAACAATTTGTTTCAATTACGTATATTTTTGTTCATTGATTTGGTTGGTTAAATTTAGTACATGAACTGAATTAATTTGCTGTATTTTTAGAAATATTCATAAACATATGGCATAATTTCTTAGGATGCTACACGAATTTGCTTAATGTTTACTTAACATTCAAGAACAAGCTATAATTTATAGCCTCCTAAATAGCTGCATTCGAAGTTAGTATAAATATGAATAAAAACAAATTGGTTTGGTTTTGTATGTTTAAAATAAATCAATTTCAACACTTAATCATCAAGAGCAAATATTACGAATTTTCTACAAAGAATATAAATAATGCGTTTAAATAAATCATTATGCATCAATGATCAAAAGCAAAAAGAAATGAAAAATCTCCACTTCTGATTGATGTGTTGCTCAAGTATGCTTTTAATAAAAAATTATGAATGACTTTCAAAAGGTTCTCTTCTCATCAAACTTATTTTCTCATAATTAAGATGAATCATTATATTGGGCGTAAAATTGCTTACATGCGTCGTTTAAGATGTCGGTTCTGATGAGCGAGTTGCAAACATCTTTGTAAAAGGGCAATGTAAAGGTACACATAGAGTATTACTTACCAGTTGTTCCAGCTTTATAGATATTTGAATAGTTTTGCTGATTACGTTCTTAGTAAATACGCCTTTTTCCCTTTCCTGTCGTTGCTCAATAAAACGCCAGTAAGCGGAAAAAGACAAATCGACTAGAACGCTGAAGATTGCTGAATCGTACAACACTTATGCACAAAATGTTTAGTCTCTGGTAAAAACACATTGCTCTTGGGCATCTAGATATAAAAAGAGATTTAATTTCGTATTTAAATTGAATTAATTGAATCTGCCATGATTGATTTATGTACGGAGGGGGGATTCTGGAAATATGTGCCAAGAGGCAAAAAGCCAAATGCTCTTCTGATCATCGATTGCTCTACACGCATGCTATACAAAAATAGTTTTATTTTTATAACTGTGCGCTGGTTTCATTTGTATTTCTTTTTTTTTGTATTTTTTTATATTTTATGGACTTCCCCCACATACGCAGCATGGCATCTGCCAAAGAGCACACAGCTGTCTTCCCATGCCACACATATTCGCATGTACATTCGTACGTACGTTTTATACGTACTGCTTTATGTACTGAATACATGTGTGGCTGGGCATAGAATCAAGGAAGTTGTAAACTAAGCGCTGTGTCTATTAAATTGTTATTTGTTTCATTAGACAGGCAGTTCTATTCCTTCTGCTCCTCCTACCGACAACAAAGGCCGCGAAAACTGTGAAAATGTGCGGGAGTAAACAAAAATGACGACATGCGAAATTCAAAATGAGAAACGTAATGCAGTGGCAAATTTTCGAGAGCGAAAATTCATGTATACGATAAATAAATAAAAATGAAAATTATGAAAAGCAGGCGGCAGCACTGAGACAAGTGGATATTTTTTTTCTATATTTTTTTTTTTTTTTTTTTTTGGATTTTCTACGTTTTTAACGGAAAATATTTTTAGCCAAAGGCAGAGCAGAGTAAAATATTGGAAAGCCGAAAATTGTGTACACATATTTATGTGTGTACAAATGTATATATACACATATATATATATGTCTATATATGTATGTACACGTATATGGAACTTGGCAACAAGCGAATCCGCCCACTTCCGCAGTAAAAAGAAACACTCCATACCAAATATCCTGATATTTAGAAAACACTTTCAGTACAAATTCAACTTTAACTGTTATGCAGCACTATAAATCGTTCAAAGCTCTCCTTTTTTTTTAAATATATAAAATTGATTTTCAATATTTTTAAATTCCTTATATTCGATTTTTTTTTTGGGGGGGAAATATAGCCGACCGATCTGAACACGCTGACGCGTCGCGACACACTGCACCTACGCTCCAAAATTTCGAAAACTCTAAGACAGCCAAATTGTTGAAAAATTCTATTCAAAAACCAAAAAAAATAGTTGAAGAAGCAGGAAAAGAAAAATAATGAAATGCCGACACGAAACGAGACGAACTGTAAGAGACGGAACATGTTTTGGGGAGCAGTGCGAGCGAGAGGGCAGCGAAAAAAATGAAACGGACAAGCGAGCGAGCGGCCCGGAACTCAAGTGCACGAACGATCTACGAGCAAGCACGGCAATTCATGTTCGATGCTCAGCAGCTGGCCTCCCATGGTCTCATAGTAGTAGTAGCAGTTGTTGTAGTAGTCGTAGTCGTCTAATACCCCTATACCATCGCCTATATCCCCACCTCTATACATCATCTCCACCCACACACACGTTTCCGCTGCTGCTGTTGCTGCTGCTGTTGCCGTTTGCCGCCTTGTGGCATAGAAATTGTTTCTAAAAACGGACAAAATAGCTTATTAGGGAGGAGGAGTCCCACTCCCAGCAAAAGTGCCAGATCCGACGGCTGCAGTTCACGTCAAAGTTCAAGCTGCCTGCACTCGGCTGATTAGGTAGCAAAAGGAAATGAAATGCTCTGCCCCGTTGTTGTTTAGACTAAACATGCACTGGCCACACCCAAGAGCAGAGCACCGTCTATCTGTCAGTTCTCAGCAAAAATAAACAACAACAAAAAAGCAAAAACCAAACCAAAGAACAGAGCAGATGAAAACAAAAAACAAAAAAAAAACAGAACTAAACTCAGATATGTTCGCCTGGAATATGAATTTTTATTCTCTAAACATTCCGACTGTTTATGTGTTCGGGGCCGCAGATGATGATGCTGGGATGCTGGGCTACTGATGCTACTGCTCAAGTACTTTTGCCGTTGGAAACTCGGAAAATTCATAGCTATCCCTAGTTGCCAGCTTCCATTTGACTTTCTTTCTCAGATTGTAAACATTTCACTTGACGCGTTGCTAAATTTAACATTCAGGCTTCACAAAACAACCAAATAAATTAGGGAAATAAACAAACCTAAAACAACGAAACATTCAACATTCAAAATTGTACCTGTGCTTTGAATTACACTTTTTTTCATCGCCTGACAGTTGAAAACGAAATAAAAGGCATTTCGAGGAACCGCCGTTTCCTAGGTAGTTTTGCATAAATAAAAACTATAAGAAAAATTGAAATGAATAAGGCCTCACCTTAAGAGCAATAGATTTCCCTAATGCAATTTGAATTGAATTTGAATTTACAAATAAAATAAATACAAAAAAAACGTAAGTTTCTCGATTTTTTTCAGCATGACTTATTTTAAACTTTTGATGGATTATTAATATATATAAGAAGGCCTTCATAATGTTTAAATTTGATCATTTTTGGCGAAGAATTTAACGGTCGCTGACATCTCTTAGCATTCACATTAATAATAATAATAAAAATAGTAATATTTATAACATCAAAAACTATGCCTCACCGAATTTAAATATTTGATTTTTGAAAAGTATGAAATCATTTCATATTTGTCGTATCTTCCGAATACCCATATGTGGCCTGTGCTCACAACGTTCTCCAGTAGACTATTTTCATTGTAAAACGAACGATATCTGTATTCATACATATGTATAACATCCCTACATTTTATATTTGTGTCGGTTCTACATTCTCACAAATATTTATGACAGTATATATTACTGAGTTCAATTTGTGTATTTCCAATTAGCGAATAAATTTATTTAGAATTTTTTTTTATATATTTACCCAAAGAAAATTTGTTTGAATCAATATGACCGAAATTGAGGTCGACACCGACAATGTATCCGATTTGACAGAGTTAATAAGGATAAGCACAGCCTCGAAGAGAGGAAGTGTCATCGAAGATATTTGCAAACGTCTCAAAATAGTCACGATCGATGTGGACAAGGTGCTCCGGGCCAAGGAGCTGCTTTCATCGCTGCAGCGACGCACTGCATTTATTGATCTGATTGGGCTGGATGACGATTCATCCATTCATAAAAACCCAGAGGACTTGCAAAGGCTGACTTCACTGCACAGCCTGAGAAAAATGTCATTTGCACCAGACACGGAAGATGGTGAAATGAGCGAGGATATATGCCAGATGCCCTTCGATGAGGAGCGTTGGGGTAATTTCTTTTCTGGATTTCAGATATTGAGCACACCAGGGGTCCTAGATGCCAATGAGAATAGCAAGTGCATAGAGCTGGGCTCCGGAAATTTCGATGATGACCTGCATGCGTATTTGTGTGAGTTTAGCCAAATATATATCGAATATATAATACATATAGTATATGTATACAGTGTCTGGAGTTCGTTGTTTCATGATCGACTTGTTTTGTTGTCCGCTGCGTGAGAATCAAGATGTGATTGTGAAACTACGCGAGGCGGAGATATGTGTGTCCAAGCAGTTTAGTTTTCCCGTTGTTTCGACCATCATTGCCAAGATGTCACCTCGTCATCAATACTCCGGTTATTTGGCTCCGGACGAGAAGGGTCCCATTCCAATGCTTAAGGGTTACAAAGTCTCCCTGACTGTTAATCGCAGTTATTCGTGTAGCTGCACATCGCGTTTGATTTATGTGAATGCGCGTTTTCTGCTCTGCGACATTCGTCCATACGATATTATACTCATTGGCGAGGAACTACAGCTGATGGTGCGCTCCGTGCGCCAGGATCATCTCAATTGTTGCGTCTGCCGCGAAGGCAAACTTACATCCTATATGCCAGTGCTTCTGCCGGCACGCTGTAGCAGATTCCGCATATCGTACGAGGAGGTGGAGGACATCACGTTTGCCCGCGAGGTGGGTATCAATGTGCTAGTCTCTAATATAGCCGGGACTGAAAAGTATCTGGATGATCTGGAAAGAGTTGCAGCATCGCTGCAGAGCGAACATATCAGGCTATATGCCCGCGTGCTCCTAAATGATATTTACGGCTGTGATGGCGCACTGAACTGGATTGCCCAACGCTACGATGGCCTTTTGGTGGAGTTGAAGGAGCCAGAAATAGTGCCAGACATAATGCGATTATGTCCGAACGCCGAATGCATCATACAGTTGGCCTATGCCGCCAAGAAGCCCATTTTATTGGATGTCGGCCCCATTAATGAGCAGCGTCTGCGCGTTGATCCCGCTCATTATTACTATACCTTCTTCTATCCTGACAAATTTGTGATCAAGTCCCAACAGTATCGGAATGCCTTTTATTTTAGCTTTCTGCAGAATGCCATTTTTGAACAGATCTTGCCGGTGGCGCTGGCCAAGATGCCCCAGTGTGATGGCTCGCACACGGGCGCCGATGGATTGGCACGTGCCGTTGCAACCGCATCCCTGGAGCTAGATGCTAAAGCCATTGTCGTCTGTGGCGTGACCACACGGATGGTGCAGAAGATTTCGCACTTTAGGCCGAAGGCACCCATCTTATTTGTCAGTCACATGCGCTCCGCTGAGGACTATGTGTCGCTGTACCATAATGTCACGATGCTCTCGTTCCGCTCCACAAACTTTATCAGCCATCAGCGCAATATATTTCGAAAGACTGTTTTTGCTCTCGCCTATTTGTCGTCGCTCCGTATTGTCAAGCACGGTGATAAGGTTATTTTGGTTTATAATTATGCGTCGGGCACAACGTTTCCCGAGAATTATCTCATCTATACATTTCACAAAGAGCACTTTGTGCAGCACATATCCGAATCCTTGTTTCCATCGGCTAGGCCGGGAACAAATAGTGACCAAACTGCAGGCTTCATGCATGTTTAGCATTTGTTGTTGGCTGTAAAATTGACATTATTGCAAGTTTCAATCGATTGTAAGAGATGAATTAAAATAAAAATTAAACTAACTATGTAATAAAAATTATGTCGAGAAATCTTTTATTTAATGGGAATGTGTTAAACTTAAAGTCGAATCTAACATGAAGTATTATAATAGAGGTATAGTTACATATACATACATACATACATTATAAACAGAGCACCGCAAATATCCTCAACGACTGTACATTTAAATAACAAGCCTAAGGCCTATGCCTACGAGGACAGTTGCACATTTTTCCTATATACAGTCTATATAACTATTTCAACAGTTTGCTTATGTAATGCACATGCAATAGGCAAAAAATAACATTAAATTGATCGTTGCATTAAAAGCCTTAACAATTTCAACAAACAAAATTAATTGAGGCGTTCTAGTTTCTGTTTTTTTTTTTTTTTCGAGTTTAAGACGCCCTTTGTTGCAGCGCTCGCATTGTGACATGCTCGTAGGCAGCCTTCAGGGTCGTATAGCAATATCCTGCCATTCCGTTCATTTCAGCCTGAAAATTGGGGCCACCCGTCAAATCGTCCAGCAACGCCAGCTCTGCACCCAAATGTGGCACAGCGGCACGCAGCATGCTCAGCATTGTCAGTGGAATCATGTTGTCCGCATTGAGTTGTGCGCCATTCGCTGCAATATATCAAAGGAATATAAGAAGAGTAAGAACAGTTAGTCGAAGCTGGTTGATCAAATACTCACTGGCCATGGCGTGCTCATATGCCTCCGTCAGCAGCTCCATGCTGCGCTGTATAACAGTCAACATATCCTGGGGACTGAATTTCTCCTGCAGCTGCTTCAGCGTCAGTACGGATGCCTCGAATTGCGTGTCCAGCATCACAGCGATGAGACAGCTGTAAACACACAAACCATCATCAATAAAAGATAACACGAAAAACGTGTTTAACATGATAAGAATGTGATTAGTGAAACCAATTATTGTTAGCTATAGAATTGAATTCTAATTAATACTGGACTTTTATAGCTGTGTTTTTTAACAACGCATCTTCTATTGAAGAAGTATTGGTTGTATCATTGTAGTAAATAAATTAATACAACTGCCGTGTATAAGTAATATTATAAAATTATATATCTGATTTCTCGCATTCCGTTGATTCATCCAAAATTTAAAAACAAATATCTCATTTCATTAACTAATAAAGCGGTACTCATAATTTAAAATTGTTTAGGGTATGGACCCAAAAAAAAAAGTGAATCATGTTTGTGACTCACAAACAAATGAAATGTGAATGGAGATAAGCTTTGTATTCAGTTTCCTTACTTGTCGTGACCGAGCAGCTGGATCAGTTCCTCATTGTTCAACTTTTCGGCATGATTCAAATTTTGCCTATAGAGCTCATCCTTGCGATTGTACTTGTTGGCATAGAGTACAAAGAGCGTTGAGTAAATGCCCTCGGACAGGACCAGCGGATAGAGGAGGGTGATATGAGAGATGACCTCTCTGGTGCCATCGAGATGACAGTATTCCTCGGGCAGTGCGGGAAACATTTTACGCACGAATCGATAGATCCGTCGGGATATTGATTCCCATTCACGCATCGCCTGCTTGGCCAGAATCGGTGTTGGCTTCACCTTCCAATAGCCATAGGAGTAATTGAAGCAGTTGACAATGCGCTCATTTAACGCATAAAGCGGATGATAGCGATCCTTGAAGGCCTGCTCTAAGTACGATCGGATGCAGCTCACATCGTGCTCGCCAAGAGTGCTTGCCATGCCAAAGCTGGGCACCTGCTCCAGCATTGCGCTGCCCGTGGATGTTGTCGACGTAATCGAACAGTTGCTGTTGTTCCTATGCTTCGATATGTTGTTGTTATTGTTGGTGGCATTGTTGCTGTTGTTGTTATGATTGTGGGACATGTTGCCAAAGCTGCTGCTCAAATTGCCCACGGGCACAGGCTCGCCATTGAAGCTGCGATCCAGCAGACTCTCGTTCAGGCTAAAGCTGACCAAACTTCTCGTGTCTATCGTCGAGTTGTGGCCAATCGAGAGTAAACTATCCGATCGCTGCAAGCTGTCCAATTTCCTGCACAGTGTCTCTTGCGAGTGAATGCGACGCGGCGTCGAGCTGAGCAGATCCAGTGTGAACGTTTGCTTGCCGGACACCAGCGATGCCTGCGACGTCGGCGTACTGCTCCTCGCCGGCTGCACAGACGACTTCTGTGGGAGCGGCAGACTGAGCAGAATGTTATTGAAATAGTTGCCGGGCTTGGTGCCATCCCTCGATCGCTGCTTGTTCATGTAGACGGCAATGCAGCTCCAAAGCTGTGCCGTGCTCAGTGTGGATTTCGCTGCTTTCTTGAGCGTGCCTCCCGAAATGCCAGCCAAGGCGCTATGACTGCTGGCTGCCGAACTGCTATTCGCCACATCCGACTCAAAGTTGTGGAACAATGCGCGCCATTTGCGATTGTGATCCACGACCATGCGACCAAGTGAACTGAAATAATAACTTCTAATTACTACTGCTGCAGTTTGAATCCCTTTCAGATATATTCACCTGGGATACTTGGAGAAGCATCGATTGAGCGCAAGTTCACCGTTTTGTATGCGCACCGTTTCCCAGCTGCCGCTGAGATGGCCAAACATCTTGTTACCAATTAATTCACAGTTGTCATCGTCCTGATCGGCGGCAACCAAAACACTGCAGCCAGCATCACTGCTGGGCATATAGTAGTCGCCGCGTCCACTGGGTCCCTGCAGCGTTAGTTCACCCTCGTAGTAGTACTCGTTCTCGAAGACAGCCACACCGCTGCCACAGAGATCGTCGGCGGAAAAGTTGCCCTCGAAGTAGTCACCACGATTCGTGATGCAGCAGCCGATGCCACAACGCTTGTTGTCAGCAAACATGCCCATGAACTTGTCTCCACTGATCAGATCCTCCATGACACCGTACCCATTGCGTGCATTCGCCACGTACTCGCCCACGTAGATGTAGCGGTTGTTACGCATCATGCCGTGGCCGTGAAAGAGACCCTCACAGAAATTACCCTCATAGACCTCGCTTTCGTGGCCACTGCTGCCATTGAGCTCGTAGACACCAAATCCGTGATAGCGGCCGCCTTTAAAGTTGCCCACGTAGACACCGGTCGAGGGTATTACCATTTTTCCATAGCCTATAAATAATAAGAAGCTATCAGTTAAAGAATATATTTTAATGCTTTAGCTGCCCACCTTCGATGACGCCATGATGCACCTCACCGCAGTAGACGGTCCCGTCGGGATGTTCTAAATAGCAGTTACCATGTAGGATGCCCTTGCGCCAGGTGCCACAGGCCTTGGTCCGGGCAAACTTTGGATGCTCGCGACTATACTCATAGGCAGTGGATCTAACACTCGGCACCGGACTGCCCAGTGGACGCCCCAAAGCGGCCACAATGCTCGACTGCAACTGATCGAGCCACACTTTGCGCAACTCCGCCTTGCGTGTCATCAGCAGAAAGCTCTTCTCGGGCGTCACGATGCGCAGCCCTAGTTCGCCCTCTGACCAGATCCACAAGGCGCTCAGCGGATACAAATGGAGTGCATGGCTGCCCAGCTGGCAGAGAAAGTCGGAGAAGAGTATAAAGCTGTGGCTTGATATGCTCAGACCGCTGCTCGCCAGCTTGAGCGGCACCCTGGCTGATGTGAGGATCACACGTCGCTGACGATGTCGCAGATGGGCAATGCGCGGCGTGCACTCCTTGCCGCTCCAGAACTCTTTGGTATTGATGGCCAGCTCCTGGCTTATGCAGCCCATGCGAGCAAACTCTGACCAGGCGACATGATGCTCTTCGTATTCGGGCTGCGTCTTCACCAGCAGCTCCATGAACTGCATAAATAACTGATAGATGCCAAACGGCTGCTGGAACAGTCGCATCAGATAGCTCTCCTCGCCAAGCTCCGCCAGCGGATTGAGAATGCTCAATGGCGGCTGTCCAATAGCATCTACTGCCTCACCAAATCCATTCACCGACAGCACATCGCAATAGGAACGAGTGTAGCCCTCGAATAGTTCGATATACTCTCGATAGTGGCAGATGAAGAGTAAATCCGCCGGCTGCACATAGTCCGCACGATAGAAGCCCTCCAGCGAGTGCAGGGTGGCCGCCACCAGGCAGACAATTCGCTCCCAGTTGAGGAGCAGCGGCGCCAAGGCGGGCAGCTTCCAACTGAGCAGAGTCTCCACCGCCTGACGTTGCTTCAACAGCAATTGCAACTGTGACTGCAAATGGCTGAGGAAGTAGTGATATTGTCGCTGGAATTGACGGCAATTCTGGAGCGTGTAGCCGCCGGCACAGTGCAGTAGACGCATCTGACGTGGCCAGGCGACGCCCAACTGCAAATGCAGCACTGTCTGTTCATAGGTGCTGGATTGGGAGGGAGCCTGGGACACCGTTTGAATTTGGCCCGCTGCATTGAGGAGCAGCGTGCGATAATCTCCGCAGGTCGCCTCCAGCGCGCTGCGCTGCTCCGGCGTCAGTTGTTCGGACAAACAGATTTCGATGGGCGAGCTGAGATCCTCCCCAAGCTGCTCGCGGTTGTTGATGCCCCAGTGATAGAGACGTCCATCCAGAGTGCGTGCCACACTGTGATGCCTGCCAGCCGCAATGCTGCAAACGCCCATGCCATCCAGTTTCTCCAGACGGGCGACGTGAGCGCGTCGTATGTGATCCCCGGTGCCCAGCAGGCCACCATTTGAGGCACCAAATGTGAACAGTTGCGTGTGCAGTAACGCAAATCCTTGATGCAGTAGATGACGCGTGTTGGCCGTAAAGCTGCGCTCCGAGCTGCCACTCTGCAGGGATTTGAGCGAGCCCTGCTCCCCCACGCTGCTGTGCTCTTGCTGCAACTGCAGCACATCGTCGGCCAGTTGATGGGGCGCCACAAGCAGCACAAAATGCTCATTCCCAGCGGCCAGGTCCAACAGCTGTTTACCTTCATCGCAGAGACGCATGTGACGCGGCTGTTCGGCGTTGAAGACCTCGCCACAGCTGCCCAGGACATAGGTGTCCCCGTTGAGACTGACAAAGACGACGCCCTGCTCGGAACAACAGACACGTCGCATGGAGACGCCCTCGTCGTGCAGCCCGAGCGGATCAAAGCTGAGCGTTTGCCATGCACTCGCCCGATAACCGCCGCCACCGGCGGTGATCAGCTGACGTTGCACGCTGCCATTAGTGAGCACCACAAACAGTTGGCAGCTTCCACGACAGAAATCCACATCAACGATGTCCGTGCGCAGCAGACTCAGCTCCAGCGTATTGATACCATGCAGCTTCAACAGCTCCGCTGAATAGAGTGATTGATCTGCCGTCAGCAGCAGCAGCCAATTGGACTCAAATTGGACACGAGCATTGGGATCGTTTACTTTGTTTCCCTCTGCATGGCTGCCCATGCAGCAGAGACGCAGTGCGGGAGAACGGGTCAATGGTGGCACTCCCTTCCAATGCAGCTGCAGCGGTTTGCCCTCGTAATACACGACGAAGGCTTCGCCAGATTCACTTGCTGCTCCACCGGAACTGGAGCTGGACATGGTTTTTCTTCTTCTGCTTGCGCTTCGATGTCTTTGTTATTGTTTTTGTTGTTTTGTAACACGCAATTGCAAACTAAACTAATTAAACTCTATTTATACATATTACACACTGCATTATGCTCAAATGCTTAATGCATTCTATGAGCACATTTGATCGATTTTTGTTTAATTGATATTGCTGCGCAAATAGCAAATAATTTGATAAAATTCTAGAGCATTTAAAATTTGCACACTTCTAATAAGTGTATTATTTGTGATGGTTTCGCTAGCAAGTGTGACCCTAGTAGCGACAGCGAATACCACAAAACAAACACTAGTCAGCAAAATGTAGTGCAATCGCTTTGCTGTTCTCACGTCTTATCATATTCATAAAGGTAATATATATGCATACTCGTCCAATGAACATTTTCCCAATTTTTTTCTGTAAATTATTAAACAGTTTTTATAAAATGAACGCATTATGAAATTTGATCACTCTTGTTCGAACCTTGAGCTGCATGGTGCTGGTATTTTATTTACTTATAGATTTTATAGTAGCACTAGCACGGTCTCACTTCTATTGCGCTAACAGCTGTGCAGTTGGCAGAAATTGTTAAATTGTAGTTTTTTTGTATACAACGCCAAAAATGTAGACTTGTCTTCACTGTGCAACAAACTAACGCACCAAGTATTGCATAAACATTTTTGGCAACGTTGCGAGAGCAGCCAGCTGGTGAGCACACGTATTGTATGAGCAGACCTTGACCTTAACTAAGTGTGTTCGTCGCAGCTCGCCTGCCACGCAATGGACTTGGATAGCTCTGGGGGCGTTGCCTTGGCCGATGACTCTGGCCTCTTCAGCTGCAGCAGTGATGCAGATGAGTCGGTGGCAAATGATGACGCTACATGGAAACAGCAACTTGAGCGAGACCATGAACCAGTCACAGAGTCGCTGTTTCTGGTCTCGCAGGAGCTGCGCAAGTCGCGCAGTGAAGTTGAGCGCCTTAGCAAATCGGAGCAGTGGTACAAACAGGAACTGCAGTCCCAGAAGCACAACCGCCTTGAAACTCTAGAGCGTTTGTACGCCCAGGAGCGAAAGTACATGCTAGAGAATCAGCGATTGCAACAGGAATCGCAGCGTCTTCAAGCCAAATGCGCCGCACTGGAAATTGGCGGACAGGCGGCAGGAGGAGAAAAAGCAGCAGTAGGAGCTACTACAACAACAGCTGCAACTGCTTTGCTGTCAGCCACCGCTCAGGCACAGCCAGGCAGAGGCGATTGCGATTCCTTCGAGGCGCAACAGCATCAGGCGAAGCTGGCGGATCAGTGTCAGCTCACCGAAGTATTGCGCAAGCAAAAGAAACTGCTGCTGGCTGAAATACAGCGGATGAGTCTGGAGCATGACAGCAAGCAGCTGCAATTGCAGCACCAACTCGCAGGCGTTGAGTTGGAGAACAAGCACATGACGCGTCAGTGCAAGCAGCTGATCGATGCACAGCGCGAACTGGCGCACAAGCTGGAGCTGAAAGCAACCTCGCTTCGCAGCGTGACAGCGGAACGGGAGCAATTGCGTCAGGTCATCGCGGAGCTGAATGAGACGCTGCAGACCCAAGAGCAGCTGCTGGCGCTGAAAGAGAGCGAATTCCTGGAGTTAAAGCAACACTATCAGGCGAAACTGAGCAACGAGTGCAGCATTGATGCAATGCACAAGTATAGCATGGCATTCCATGGCGAGATCATTGCCAAGACTAGTGAAATAGGAAAACTGAAGCACGCACTGTTTGAGCTACAAACAGAGCTGTTGCTTATGTCCAAGCTGCAGACACAGAACGAGGAGCAGCAACGGCAACTTGAACAGTTGAACTTCCAGTTGGAGGCGCAGCAATTGGAGCAGGCCTTAAAGGATGCTAAACTTAACAATTTGATGACGGAGAAAACAGAAGTCGAACGCCAGCTGCAGGAGACGCAGCACACGCTGCAAAACTTGGAGCAGGAGCTTTTTGAACTGCACAAACAAATCGCAGAGACTTGCGCGAAATGCGAGCAGAGCAAATGGCAATTAGCAGTGCAACAAAGTCAAAATGTTGAGCAAGAGCAGCAACTGAATGAACTGCGTGAACAGCTCGCAGTTTATGTTCAACAATGCAGTCAGCTTAACTCCACAATGGAGCAACAGCAGCAAGTGCAGCACAAGCAGCTGGTGACCGATGGCGCACAAACAATAGAGGATAGTTCTCTGCTGGAGCAGCGTATTGAGTCGCTGGAGCAGCAGCTGTTGGCTGTCAATAAGCAAAAGCAACAAACTGTTGCGCTGTTGCAGCAACTGCTCCAGCAGCAGAACGAGAAAATAAGAAACACAAATGAAATGGAAGCAGATTGGCAACAGCTGCTCGAAGCCCTTCAAGCCACCCAGCAAATGGAGCTACAAATGGAACAGCAGCTACAGCAGAAAGCCGATGAGCTGCAGCAGCTCAATGAGCTGTTCGAACAACAAAATGACCAGCTGCAGCAGTTGCAACGGCTGAGTCGGGCCCATGAAACCAAAAACAGTAACGAGCTGCTGCAACTCAGAAAGGCACAAGCGGAAGACGCAGTGAATCTCAGCCAGCTGCAAGCTCAGGTGCAGGAGCTGGTCAAGGAGCGCGAAATCGCTCCTAGAAAGCAGCACAATAGCATGGTGCAAGTGCTGGAAATGGAAACGGGTCGCAAGCTGCAACATGTCAAGAATTGGGCGCAGTTGACCAAAATGCTACGACAGGAATTGCGTGCAGGCAAAGCAGCAGCGGATATCCCAATGCTGAAATTGAAGCTGGCCAAAGTCGGGCGAAAATACGAACAAGCGTTAGCCAGAATTAAGGTGAGCTAAAACTGATTTATAAGTCCCACCTTTTATATGCGTGTTCCTCTAGTCATTGGAGCAGACTCTGGCCGCGGAACGAGCTCACTTTGAGGCTTCGGATTCTGGCAAATCGACTACAAGTTCAACTCCGTTGGAGCCGGCGCATGAGGTGGCCAATCTTATTGATGACTACAAAAAGGTAAGCCGTCAATAAAATATTTACTAATTCATTTTATGAAATGTTTTTCCTATAGCTCATTCAACAAACTGCGCAGGAGACGGGCCGGCCGCGAAATAGCTATATCCTGGAGCTGATCGAGCGCAGCCAACGCAGCCAGCCAAATTTGTGCCAACTAAGCGAGGACGTGGCCGCTTGCCGTGAAAATATGCGCGATCTCACCAAGCTGTTGGCCGGTCTGGAGTCCAGCTCAACACATTCAGAGGCCGTGCCATCGTTAATGGATGAGCTGCGCGCCGTGGCAGAGAAAACTTAAGCGGCTAAACGTCAGCCAAATCCATCTATTGTAGTCAACTAGCATAATTAGTAGCTCTGAGTTTAGTATACATTTTTTTCGTACCTCTTATTAACATATTTAATTTGTTATCTTTATGTTTTTGTTTTGTGTTATTATCTTTCCAAAAGAAGCTATTTGAGTTTGTTAATTTTCTCATTTGGAGCGTTCAATTCTATGAATTTGTCATCCAACGCAATTTGTAAATAACCCACCTATCTACTTCCTGGTTAACTAGTCCCACAGTTTACATTTATTTATGAAAAGTCTTCTTTCAATCTTCCCGTACTGAATTAATCTTAAGACTATATCTAACTCTGTATCTCCGAAGCTATAAATATTAACTTCCTTCGAATAGGCCTTATAATACGCCAATATCATGTTAATTTTTTATTATTTATATATATAATTTCCAAAATTGAAACAAATGAGTTCACATTTTTGAACATACACAAGAAACATGACTTATAATTAATAATAATAAGAGATATTTTTCGAACATTCAGAGAATATGATTAATCCCGAAAGTATGCAGTGTTTTTTCATTAACTTTAAGAAAAGATCTTTCCGTAATTTCAACCTAAGCGAGTGACTTACATAATAAATCTATATAAAATGTATTATGCAGAAAAGAATTCAAAACATGTATTTTTTCTGACTCTTTCATAAATGAAAAATATTTTGTATAAGACCAGATGTTTGCTAAAAGCTCTCGCTGAATTGCGTTATTAGTTGCAGTGCTGGTAAGATATTTATCTAGAGGGCCACAACAGATGTTTGAAGTCAAGTCAAATCGATTATTCACATTACCACTGCTCACAATTTAAGCATCGTCGGCGGTGGAACCTTTTTTCTACATACATATACAACTTGGCATTGTCAACTTCTGGTCCTAAACATTGGCATTGGCATTGGGTACACTGGTAGTGATGCTGGTTGTGGGTAAGGTTGAGCTCTAGGTTCCATAGTCGCAACGGCCACTTGGGTATTGATAAATGCGTTGAAAACTAAGCGACCGCCCAGTAGATTTGCACCCAAACGTCGCTCTTCCTTCCGCCTTTGTGGCAGGCCACAATTGTTGGCCAAATTCAATTGGCGCAATTTTTCATCGTTCCCAGTGCCTTTAAGGGGAACCGCGGATCCTTTGCTGCTGTTGCTGATGCGGTTGCTGCTGCTGCTGTTGTTGTCTATTGTGCCTGTTGATCTAGCTGTTGTTGTTGCTGTTGTTCCTGCTGTTGTTGCACTGGGCAATTGTTCTCCGCTGCTCCGGCTCAAGGTTGTTTATTTTGAAAAATCACCAACCGCAGAGAGAGACGCCCTGCCGAACATCGTGGCCATGTGGCGGCATGGGATTTAATTCAACGCCTGGACATTTATAAATTGCATTCAATTTATACACAACACGAAAGCGTGATTTTTACTTTTTACAATCTGGTGAATAATAGATCAGCGTCGCATTATCGCCGACTGCTCGTTACTGCCCTTTGCCATCAGCGGTCAATCGCATTTTTGACACTACGATTCTAGTTGTTATACTCCAAGTTTAATGGGAATTTGAGTGCATTTTATATCTGTACTTATATATTTTGATTATCTGAATTCTAACCTTGGTAATAGTTGCGAAATTATTAAAGACTGCTGTTATTTTTACACCATGCAGTCATGGGTACAACTATGGCCACATAAATGTGAAAAACAGTAAATGCACTTTTTATGGCAGTATTCTAATAGACTCTTTTCGTGTACTAATTTAATGAAAAATACTAAGTATGTACTTAGAGATCTCACGCAGTTTGATTACCCAAATCGTATGTCTTTAGCCTTTAGTCGTAAAGAGCTACAACATTGTTTTTTTTTTTGACTGTTGCAACTTTAATTTCAGCAACATTTTAACATTAAGATGGCTGCAAACGATTGGAATTGGCCAAGGATATCAATTGCTGTGACGGAGAGTGCTTTTTGCTGTACATGGCTGGTCAAGGGGGAGGGTCAGGGTGAGGGGTTATTGGGCATTGGTTGAGGTCGCTCATTAAATTGGTTCTGGGCAAACACCAAAGCCATAAACATTTAATTCTCACCAAAGCGATTGATGCCGGTTCTCAGTCGAAGGGTCGTCGGTCGTCTTGCCACAGTGCTAGTCCCAAATTGCAAATGCAACTTGTTAACCTTGAAACTAAGCAGACAAACGAACGAAACGGACACACTGACAAACAGACAGAGAGTTGGCCAAGTGCCTGGACCAGCAGCAACAGCAGCAGCCCCACAAGATCCCAAGCGCAGTATGAGGCATTTAGTCAGACGTCGCCGTTGTTGTTCGTCTGCCGATCACTCGTTTGTCTAGCTGCGGCAGTCCTCCAACTATCTGACTCCCCTCTCTTCCCGCTGCCTGCTGGATGATGTTGCCTGCTCCGACACTCGGAAATATACATACCCGACAAGTTCGCAAATTGCTAATGACTCCAAGCTAAATCTAATTATATTAAAAGTAATTTGTCTTTTTAAACAGCAGGCCTATCATTTCTCTATTTCATTAAGATATCTCTAAAATGTAGTCAATAAAATTTCTAACTGAAAGAAAGTTTTAAAATGTTAAATATTGATAAATATTAAAATTAGCAGCAATTAAAAATAAACAACTTATTTTTGGGATCGCCAATCGAGGCAAGTAAATTTACGTTTCTATTTTTTGTGACTTCTGGTGTTAAATTTAGTGCTATTTTGAAAATGACCATGGCACATATTTATTTTTGCAGTGTACCATCTACACAGTACAAGTATATTGAATAATGCGTTTATGGGCAGATGAATGACACTTCATACAGGCGGCTGTCGGTTCTAGCTGCTACTCTGCCTCCTGCTTCCTGTCGTCTGTTGGTGGTGGTGGTGGCGGTGGCGGCCAAATGGCTTGAGCTGCATTTTTCATGCGTAAACTTCGGCCCCAGGCGGCGTAGCTGCGACTGACTATTCGTCATATGTGCCTGGGCCATGTCAGTGCTGTGTTTGGAAGAAATTCGTTTAAATTGTCAATTGTCTGCGATTTGTGCCCCTGAAACTGGTTTCCAGCCACTCCTAATGAGGCGCATCAACGAGGGGCAGCACAGTAAATAAAGCAAAGCAAAAAATAAAGAAATAAACTAAATAAAATAAACGAATCCAAGCCAAAACCCTTTTAGCATTCAGCTGCGACGGTGGCCACGGTGGCTCTTGTGCCTGGCTGCCGTGCGTTTGCATTTAGCAGGCAAACTACATTAAATTCAACTTACCCACTCACACACACACGCACACACACGCACACACGCACACACACACAGCAGACACACACAGAGACACACATTCATGTGCATAAGAGATGTACGTATATAAGCTACATCTTTAGTGGCTGATTCTGTGATTGGGATTCTGACGCTGATGCGCCCTCGTGTGCCGGGTGTTGCAATGTCATTCGTTGCATTTTATGCACTTTTTGCACTTTACGGCCAGAACATCGTGAACCTGGCGCTGCCCATAAATAAACTTGTATCTTTAAGATACAAAGGTAGTCGTAAAAAATCAGCAAATAACCCCAAACCTGTAGGCACTTGAACTCTTAAGCTTTTAGCTAAGAACAGAAGCACCAACCATCATTTGGCTCAAAATAGGAGTGGAAAACACATATATTTATGTATGTCAGGCGGCAATATTAAATTTAATATTTAGCGCACGTTTTGAGGCCTTTTGCATACAATGGCTGCAACCACAGGCGAACTGGTAGCCCAGAGAACAGAAGATCATTTCCAAAAGATGATTTGGACCAACAGATGCTTGCGGAGATCGTGATTTAGTCCTAAAATATACCAACGATCAATGAAGTTTAATCGCTGCTGCGGATTTACCAACCACTTTATTACCGCATCATCACGATTACCAAATGAATCCTTTAATTGATAATAATAAATCTACACAATTTTACAATTCTCAATTGCAAATCAATTCTTTTTTCTAGGAAAATTCCATTGTGGTAAGTGTTTACTGTAAGACGGGACGAAATAACAACTTTCTTTAGACATAAATCACAATTAAACGGCATCTTTAACAACCTCTCCCACTCCTCTCTCCCCACACATTCCTTTCAACATCTCAATCACCAAATCCAACATTAACAGCAACAACATAACAAAACCACAACAAGTACCTGGTGAACTTGCATTTCGTCGCTTGAGGCAGTAAAAAAACAAACAAAAAAAAAGGAAAAAAAGAAACAAACTCATTTCAATCTTCTTAACGCTGCTGAAACACTTTAGCCCAATTGAATACAACAATTCCAAGCATTTAAAGTTCAACTACACGAAAGCAAACCAAAAGTAATGGCATACAGATAAGTTACGAGGCCAGAATAGAGAGATGAGAGATGAGTCGGTAGCCATTTCACTGAAGATCATAAAAAATAATTACAGACCTGGCACTACGTTTACAATTGCGTAATGCTCTTTCTCTCAATTGGGCAACCGAGATCTGTCTGTATCTAAGTGCATTTCACATTCAGTCTTCTACGCCCGGAACTTTCAAGACTGCATAAAATCTATGTATTTTTTGTGGAATTTTTAAATTCTACGCCTTTAAAATTTGAGTATATTTATCTGATTTTCTATATGAGTTTTATTTAGTACTATAGTAAAATATGTATTGAATTATTTAAAAATATTTGTGCTGCTCTGAAAAATCTTTAAAAATAATTTGCCTTATTTTTGAAGCTAATACTCCCGCAGATAGCGTATTTTATGTTCAGTGTTGAGCATCAACTTCACTTTGCTGGGATTATTTAATCAATGGAGCGTGTACATAAAAGGGAATGAGAGCCACTGAATGGTACGCTAGAGCCAGAGCCAGAGCCAAAGCGAGAAGCAGAAGCCGTGCCAGAAGCAGAGGCAGGTACATTGATCTCGCGCCACTAAGAAAGTAAACCGTTAAGATTCAACGATAGGCTGCAAAGAATTCAATGACCCAAACATTTTGGGCCATTGTGTTGATTACGTCAAATGGGGATCGAACGATCTGGGCGGCGGCTGTTTTACTCGCAATGCATTAACATTGCTCAAGATGCCAAGTCAATGGCAAATCTCGTTACTTGAAATATGCTCCCTGGCGATCGTCTTTGGTTGCGCATGCAAATACCGCTGCCAGAGTTGGTGCTGCCTCCATCCACAGTATGAGCTGTAGCCGAAGGCGAAGCGGCCCTGTCCATGGCCATGCAATTTAGTCAGAGGCCCTAACGGCATTTGAGCCAAATGCGTTTACGCATCCGCTATAAACTTGTATGCCGGCTTTTGCCGGTTCTAAGCTTAGGTGTTGGTTGGTTTTACTTGGTTTGGTTACTTGAGTGGCTGGTTGGTTAGTTGGTTGCTTGGTTGCATGGTTGCTTGGTTGGTTGCCTGGTTGTTTGGTTGCTCGGTCTGTCGGTCGCCAGAACCAGTTATATTTGCTATAAGCAGGAGCATGCGACAAATGCCGTCCAAGTCACTGTGACTTCCTTCAGGACGGGACGCGACAGGCACGACACATAGTTAGAGCGACGTCTCTGGGCACTGTTAATTGGACTTACACTGGCGTGCCAGTCCAGATCGCCAGTTCGCCAGCTCCAATTCACCAACTCACCGACTTACCAACTGTCCAACTGTCCCAAGTCCACTGTTTGGCTGCCCATCAGGCTGTGCGTGGCGCACTTAAACGAGGTTAACTGTACTCACTGCCCAGGCAAACGGGCCAATATGCTTTGCAGCCTTACCTCAAATTTAATTTCAACTTACGTCAGCTGTGCTCCAGCTCCAGCTTCAGGGCTGCGGTCAATGCACGCATTACCAGTTCTGCTTCAGCTTCAGCTTCAGCTTCAACTTTAGCTTGAGCTTATCAACAGCCGATCGGCAGACCAACTTCAACTGCAACTCCATCTCAATCTTCACATCGCCATCTCACAATTTTTTTAATCTGCATCGACCCACCAAGCCCATCAAATCAGCAACGTGACGCTGCCCTTGGGCCCCATAAAAGTGTTATGCTCATTCCCGTCAAACTTATGTATATACATACATACAAATTTCTCTCTCTCTATATATATATATGTATATATATTAATACGCTGCCATAACATTTGCACCGCAATAATAGTAGTAATAGTAACTGAGTGCCTGCAGTCGCCTTAAATTGTGGCACAGCTTCTTTCATTCAAGGATAATATTACGGTTCGGTATTCGTTATTTAATTTGCCAACGTGCCCGCAACACGACTTATCATTAAAGTTACCCAAAACTCCTAACATCAAAAATAAAAGAAAAATCCCTGACAGACATACCGATAGATAGATAGACGGAGCCACAGACTCAGAATTTCTGGGTTGCCTATGGGCCACAGTCTTCTTTGGCATTTGAGTTGGGAGGTGAACTAAAACGGTGATCGCTGGTGAGTTTAGTGTAAATTTATCTTGCCTCATAAACTGACAGGTTTAAGACCAATAACAAACAATGAGAACACATGCAATAACAAGGAGCAAAACAAGCCGTAAGACTGCTTTCGGATCGTTCAACAACTGAGAGAGACTCTAGTAAAAACTGTGCTTAAAGATCGTTCAACAACTAAAAGTCTAGTCTACACATCACTCAAAACTGTGCAGGACTCTTCAAAAGCATATTTTACGACGATTGTTATTGCTCCCAAGGTGTTGGGATCTCAATTGAGATGCTGTTTTCTTCAAAGTGTGTTGTTACATTGGGTTTCCAATCCAGGAAGAGTTTGAGATGAAAATTGACTTTACGAGCTACTTGATTAAAAAATGTATTCAGAGTGTGTTTTACCAAATTACCAATTAAATTGAATAACATCTAAATTATGTTATGTGATAGAAAATCGATCACTGAATTTTTTCTCTTTATAATATACAGTGAAGAGTCACAGCTTTTTCAAAGGCATTGCTCATCTCTGGCAGACAGAGAGAATACCGCTTCCGTCCTGTGAACCGCACCTATTGGCTGTGATCTGTAACAGCATTGCGGGCAATGAAATCGTGTTGCCCCATTATAGCATAAAGCGTTACCAAACGCCATTTGCACGTAAATACTGGGGACACCCCTGGGTTAAGAGAAATGCAGTAATGGAAATACATTGAATTGGGATTTCATATTGATCGCCGATAATGATGATCGACATGATGAAATGAAATTGTTTGCTTTCGATTTTGGCTAATTGCAGAGTCCATTGAAATGCCTACTTAGGGCTAATTGGTCCCATCGGAAGCGCCGCCGAGACATGTACAAACATTTCACGCTGTGCTGTCATAGATGTTGTAATTGATGCCGCCGCTGTACCATGTCACAGATGTCAAACAGCGCAGCGCAGTATACGATTGGAATTGGTCCCAGACAGAGTCGGAGTCAGAGTCAGAGTCAGAGTCAGTACCAACGGCAAAAAGGACGGCAAATCTAACAACTTTGATTGACTTGTGATTTGAAGGCGCGCCTAATTGAAGCGAGGCCAGCCAGCCAGAGACTGAGACTACGACCGAGACTGCGAGTGCAACTGAGACTGAGACTGAGATGCAGACACTGACATGCCTTGGAGACTGGATACACTGGACATGACACTGTCTCTCAGTCTCTCAGTGTGTTCTGTCGCTAGCTCTGGCAAAATGTTCGTGAGAAATGTCATTAATACGAACGACGTGTTGTGTTGTGTGTAAGAGTGTGGATGTGGATGTGGTTCTAGTAAACTATTCAAGTACTTCGTATGTGTCCATCTTCAGGCAGCACTGGGTTCTCAACTGCATTGTTGCACTTAATTAATGCGAGGCTCACTTCATGTCGCTCTATACACGCCCTAGGCATGCATTTGCGTGTGTGTGTGTTTGAGTGTGTAAGTGTGTGTGTGTGTTGCCCATATAGGGTCAAGTGATAGGCGTTGGTCGTGTAATGGAATTGCTATAAGGCACTTACATTTAGAGCCTGGCGATAATAGCTTAACATTAACGTTTACTCAGCTGGCACCCAATCGCAAGCGGTTGGCAAAAGCGTTAACAAATTATTTGAAACATGCAGCGGCGCTGCCGCAACGGCATCCAATAATATACTCCCGATATACAGACATACATACATATTTCCAATACCAGTTACATCCAAGTACGAGCAGCTGTTGCTGCTTGAAGGCGTTAATAGGCGCTGCTATGACAATAATCTGCAATTATACTTAATTGTAATTGTAATCGTTATAGAGTACAACAACTCGTAATTGAGTGTGAGCGCAAGTTGTTTTCTTCATCACTTTATCATTTCACCTCTTTCGATAATTTTCGTATTATTTTTTCTCGCATCGGTTTTTATTGAGAGTATTTTGCTCATCGTGTATGCCTGCGGGCATTATGTACATAACATTTTCGTGTTGACTTAAACGATTGTTTACTTGGCTAAAGAAATATTTAATTTTTTTTCCTGTTTGCTCCCTTGTTTGTTATTCGGGACTAATTTCTTATAGAGGCATAAATCATTTAAGAACTACTGCAAAGAAAAAGAGTTGTTTTTTATCTGTGTCGCAACTAATTAAGAATTTTAAATAGACATTGGAAATATTACAAAAATCATCTTATCTTTAACCAGATTTGCACCTCTTTGAAGCATATTTAAAATTAGATAGACTTCATTTATTTAAATAATATCTTATACTTATCGACTGCCATTTTTTGACAGGATGAAATCATGTTTATGGTAAAATCATTATAATTAAGAAAACTATTAGCTAGTTGGATTTGAAATACAGCTTTAAGTGTAACAAAAAGAAAATTTTGAGTGTTTACTGATACTACCGATATCTACAATATGCCTTCTTTTCACCATTATTGCAGACTAAAATGAGAATAGCTTTAGTCAATATGATTAGATCAACGTAAGTACATACAAATATGGCCTGTTTAAATGGTGAAAGTTGTGTTTTATATACTTATTAGAGTAGAAATTGCAAATCCATTTCTAGTTCGAATTGTTAATATTCGTAAGACTTACTTAACAAAGATCAGAATATCATAGTTAAAGAGAATTTGACATGGTCGATCGTTGAGTTAGCTTAGTTAATAATAAAAGAAAGCGGTTTTTTTCTGAGTGTGCACTACCATATATCATATATCGCCCTTAAGCATACATATTATATTTTCTCTTATGATCTAGGAGCTTAGACATTATGACAAAAGTTTTACACTATTTAATCCGATTCATTCACTTATTGCTGCTCCTTGGGAGCCGTATTAGGGTTGTGAGGGGAGCGCTATGTGCTGTAGCTTATATTAAAAAAAAATACTCAGTTCCAGTGTTCTCGATAGCTCCAGTGGCTCTCTGCTCTATTCTGCTCCTCTAGTCAATACAATATGCCCGGATGCACAGCGCCGCTGCGCTGGAAATAAACATTCGGATTGCTGCTCAGTGTAGGCTCCAGCGTTGTGTAGAGATTCGTTTCATCGGGACGAATAAACATGCCTAAGAAAGATATGAAAATATGTCAAATAATTGGCATGTATTAATTACTAAGTTTGTTGATTAAATTATCAAAACAACTAAAATATTTGTATTCTGTTTAAAAAATATGTTGCTTGTTACTAAACAAAGCTAATCTTCACAAAAAAAGAAATTTAGGAACTTTAAATTTATTCTTAAGAATTTTCAATAGTCTTTGCAAACTCCAGAAGATAAGACGCAAACGCTTTAATTTGTTATAGTTACTTTTGTGTGGAACATTCTCTTTTTAAGTAGAGTCGTATTTATTTATAGTTAGATTAAGATAATATTGATTTACAACTATGTGGAACTGAGCAAGATTGTTATTACCTGGCGCATAACGTAGCGTTTTGGCCAACTGCGCCGCCTGTGTCATGGAGGTGAGCGAGTTACCCAGCTGTTTTAGGGTCAACGGTGTAGCCAGCTGTGTGGGCGGTGCAGGCGGTGGCGGTAGTGGTGGTGCGGGTGGGTAATAGCAGAACGGGTGCGGGCTCAAATGTGCTGGAAAATAGTGATACATACGTGTATAGCTCGGCGGTGCGGCGGTGACCAAAGCGACTCGATCTGCTGGCCCGGAACCCACAATTGGTGTGCAAGGGTTTGTTGATATTGGAGTATGTGTGTGTGGGTGTGTGGGGGTGCGCGTGTGCATGTGTGCATTTTATCGATAGCCATTCCAAACAAAACCCAAAATCAAACCCAGCCGTGACACACACACAGACAATAAACATATTTATATATATATATATAGGGGGTAAATATATGTACAGTCATTATTATTTTGGTTGTGCCACACATTCATAAAATATTCATACATATATACATATATGTATTATTTTAACGATAAATGTAAATTTAATTAAATTTCAATAAGGTAAAATACCGGAAACATAACCAAAAGTGAGCAGATGTATTCAAAATGATTGATGAATAAAATAAAACAAATTACAAAAACAACATGAAAAGATTATGTAATGTATGTTGTGTGCGAGTATGTGTTTGTGTTTATGTATGTGTGAGAGTCGTGAGCGTGACAAGAATTTTGTATGGAATGATGTTGACATATTCGATGAGGTAGACCATTGGATTTTTATGATGTAGCCGTTGCAATGATGGTTTTTTTTTTTGTGTGTTGATGATAATGTGATGACGATGATGATGTGTGATCGGTTGACAAAAATATGGTAGAAAAATGGATATAAGTATATGTTGACAAATTGTAAATGTGAATTGAGTGCAATGCAGGTTAGATCTAAAGATTACAATATAAAAACATTTTGTATCTCAAAAAGATGTCACAATTTCTGCATTGGGGACACATTGCGGCCCTAACCGCTGACCACTGACCACTAACCTAACTGGGTAACTCAACCTACATTTTTTAAATTACTCTGCCATATTTCACACTTTTGCATTTGCCAAAGCGCCAGCTAAGTAACAATTTATGAGCTTAATGATGCCAAATCTGTGCGCGAATAGAGCTAAAACCTTTCGTGTCAATGGGCCAACATTATAACACCCTCAAGCCATAGAGAAAGTCTTTGGCTCGTTCGGCGTCGTTGATTATAGCTTGTTTTTCAGATTGTGCAAAACCCTAAGCGTTTTCATTGGAATTTAAACATGGTTTTGCTTATTACGGTTTTCTGCGACAAGGTCATTAACAGCACATCGTTTTAGGAGACACTCTCATGACGATTTATTGTTCACACAAGCACACAAAATATATTGCGCTCATCACAGTCCACTGAACTAGGTTTCGTGTCTACATATTTTCAGGTAGATTGATGGCTACATTTAGTTGAATTACAAAAATATCATAAAGTACAATCTTTAAGCAATTTTTCGCAAAGTCGAATTATAATGACCTATATTTCAAGAATAAATCTCAATTTTACACTGAAATTTAAAATAAAACCGACTAACTTGTCGTAATTAACGAGCAACTCGCTCAAGTTTGTCGCCTAAGTCTTTTGAATGGCGGAACTTTAAGTTATATTTTTGACTGAACTAGAGCTTATCATTAGAGCAAAACGGACTGGCACACATAAATACATGTATACATATGTAAGTACGTTTATAAATAAATAATTTCGCATGCAAAGCCAAACAAATGTGAGCCAATCAGCAACGCAAACCTGGCCAGAAATGAACCACAAGCTGTTGCTGCCCGATTTTTCAGACATGCTTATAAATTATGATTATTTTATTTTCAGCAGCTTGCAGGCCCAACAAAGTAAGAAAACGGCACACATACACACACAGGCAAACACATGTGGTACAAACACTGCAAACTATGTTAATGACATAAAAACCGAACAAAAATAACAGAGACTGAGATAAAAAACGTTGAATCGAGAATTGCTAAACTGGGCACTGAGACTGCGACTGAGTCTGGGGCTGTGACTGCAACTGCGGTAGCCAGCTGAACTCTTGACAGTGTTAAATGCAGCAGTTACACACATGCGCCATCTATATGTCTGTTGGCTTTTATTTAGCTTTTGCCACGGTTGCAGCAATGCCAAAGCTCCCCTCAGCCTCCTCCGCCCGAATGCTGGTTGAGTCTTAGTTTTCTAATTAACTTAGAACAAATACTGCAATTAAGCTCGCTTGTTTCTGCTTGCTGGTCTGGCAGCGCACGAGCTGTGAATCTGGAATTATGTGTCAGAAAATGAAAATACATGTGTATATGCGCCTGTGAGTCTCTTTATGTATGTTTGTGTCTATGTTGCATGCACATTTGCAAACTAGTTTCTAACAACGGCTGCTGTTTGCCGCCAGCTGAAGCGGCAAATTTGGCTTAATTCTGAGACGATGGCTGGTGCCTGAATCCATTTGCCACTTGGCAAATGAGCTGTCCTACGTACTTCCAGCAGTTTTAGCTTTTCAGCTAAAGTGTCTGTCAGCTCACTTTACAATTATGAATTATGCTCGCTTGCATAAAATATGCACGTTAGCGGCTCCTGACACTTACGCAGAGAGCAAAAAACAAAACAAAAAAAAATACTAAAATGGACTAAAAGAGAAGCAGCCAAAACAAAAAGCAAGAATAAACGGCTAATTAGGTGCAAATATGTATGACCAGGCTCAACAATGCGGCTGTTCGTGCGTGTTCCGCAGCGCATCTGTGTTGGTGCATCCGTGTTCGCATGTGTGGGCGTCAAGTCACAGTTCGCTAGAGATGACAGCGACTGGAAGTGATGTGCTCTGTTACTCAGTGACTGCCAGAAACTCGCCCATAATATGTAATGGCATTTTGCTGGCAACAATTGAGTGTAGCAACATGAAATGCATTCAATAAACACTCAATGGCTATGATTAATTAAGATTTAACATTCTTCTGGTATATAGAAGTTTTAAGAGATATTTCGGTTTTTTTTATTTATAATAATTTAAAATTATACTTATATTAGGAAGTAATTTATTGCTATTATTCAATTGAATAATTGAAATATTTTATTCAATTTTAATTACATTTTTTGACTTTTTCTTCTATCCACAATGTGTATGAAAATCACAGGATTGCTCATCTCTATTGACAGTCAACTAGCCGCTAAACTTTTTTCCACGTTTTGCATTTTGTAGTTGTCGTTTACGGGAAGTTCTCGGATCTAACCGGCCGTCCCTCACACTCTTTAAGCCTCTCACTCACACTTAGTAATACTATCGCTGGCAACAAGTTAAAGTTAAACCAACTGCCGCACGTTGACTGATTGCTACGTGCAGATTGTCATTGTTCGCTCTTGTTGTTGTTGTTGTTGCTGTTGTTGTCGCTGTTCTATCCGTATTGCAAGGTATTCTTATTGTTGTTGTTTGTTGCTACATAGTTTTTCAGACTTGAGTAATTTCCTTGGCGAGCGTCGAGTTTTTCCTTATTGGCTCCGGCTCTGGCTCTAACTCCAAGTACAGCTCTGGGGTCTCTGTTGTCTAAGTTCTGGGGTCTGTTTTCTCTGAGTTCTCTGCTATGTCTATGTCGATGCCTATGTGTATGTGTGTATGTGTGTGTGTGTGTGTGTGTGTTTATGTGTGTGAGTGTACTTCGAGAGTGAGTTGCCAGATGTTGTGATATCACGAAGCAGCATTATAACTAATTGGCCACGTTCGTTGGGAGCTAGCTCCTCTCTCTGTGTGTGTGTGTGTGTGTTTGTAGTAGAGAGTTCATTGTCATGACGGTGGTGAGCCTGCTTGCAAGCGAGCGCTTCAAGCCACCAACTCAGCCTTGGTCTTGGCGGAAGAAAAGCATTTTCTCACATGCCCACAACCACTCAGTGATACAATTTGCATATTTCGGCTAAGGGCGTATGACCTTCAAATTGCTACAATTCAATTTGCATTATATGCGTGTTGTGCATCAACCGCAAAACAGCCGCTAACAATCGAAGCCGTGCCTGGATACCGTACGCAGTCGCAGTCGCCAGCGTCTTGGCCAATTTAGCGTAATAATTTAACGTATGCAGTTGGCATGGCTCATTGGCTGTGGCTGTTGCTGCTGCTCCACTCGCTTGGCTAACTGCCTGGCTGACTGCGACTTCAATCGCTTGGCTTTTCCGCTTTCGGTTTCATTGCAACAATTCGGAACTGGTTATCGATTACGTTTACATCGTGGTCGTCGTCGTCGTTGTCCAAGACCAAGTCGAAGTCGTTGGCTGCGGCTGCTGTAGTGGCAGCTACTTCTAGGCAAAACTTAAATATCATCCAGAGCTAGAGGTTCAGGCTGCGACTTTGAGTGGGGCGCTGCGATTGCTGTTATTGCAAAACCGCTATAATTTTGTGGTAATATACAGAGACGCTCGATTCAAGCACGTGCTGCAGCATTTACCCGGCTCATATATTAAGTTACAAAGACACACACACAAGCATAGCAATACACCCTGCAGATACTCAGCAGCACGTACTTCACAGATTTGTACGTTACGCCATCGTCATCGTCGATTCTTTGCGGTCCATATTCTGTTCAATTCAATTTGTATTTGTGTTTTTCAATTTCAAGTTCGTTGCCTAAGTCTTTGGTTTTGTGTGTGATTTGAAGAGGGCTTAGAACAATTGAGGCTAATCGATTTTTTTGTTTTTACCATATTTGCCGCTTTTTGGACAGCTGCTGCTGGGTCAAAGCAATTCAATAAACCACTCGAAGCGATTTGTGTGCTGTTTTTCTTGCTTTAATATTAGAGAATTGGACAAATAATTATATTTTTAGAAAACTATCCACTGATATTTAATTGAAATTTGAGAATCTTTTTCCTGCATATAATATATAAATATTTTGAAGCACTGTCAAACATAAAATATAAAAAAAATATCTAACTTTCAAATCTATATGTTTTTAACGAAGGATAACATTTCTGTCTATTATTAATGATTGCTAGCTAACTTCGGGAAACAAGTTCCATTAACAAACGTTTTTTTTTAATCTGCCCACAATTTTTCCAAATCTGACGGCCTTTAACAATCCATGTATCAACAGCTTATTAATTATGTGGCAACAAGCTTAAGAAAGCAACCCGAAGGTCAATAAAGTTTGCCGATTGTGTTGCACGATTATACAAAATCTTTCACAAGCAGCTAAAAATGAGTTTCGTATAAAACTTGTTTTATTTTTTCTGGTTTTCTTTAGAAAAAAACTCTTTTGTAAAACATTACTATTTGAAGAAGACGTTAAATTTATAAGTATATAACACATCATTTTTTATTGAGAATCTGTTTTATCTATCCCAAATACAGTCATCAATATGATTAGAACGTAAGTAACAGTTGATAACTTTGGCATTCATTTTTAAATGCTTGCAATTTGTTTAACAAAAGAATTTAAAATACAAACTTATTATTTTATATGCATCATGTAGGTTAAGTCGATTCGATTATGAATAATTCTGCAAAATATGCTAATTACGAGAATACCAGAACTTTCTTTTCAAGTTTCTAAATGCTGTGTGCTGCGCTACAAAATCATAGATAAAACCGATCAGCTTCTCGAGTGTTAGCTCTCAAAGTCGGCACAGTTAAATCGATATCCCATTATGGCCTCCTCTGGCGCGGCTTATTGTAGGTAACCATAAGTATTGACATATCCCATAGATAAACATTCGAGCAAGGCAAAAAACTTCCGCACAGCTCGGCAAGCTCTGCTTAACCTTCCAAGGTACCCAAGTTGACAACAACACAAGTCACTGAATTAGCAGTGTTGTTGTTGTTGTTGCTGTTGCTGTTGTCGCTGCTGTTGCTGTTATTATTGTGATTGCTGTTATTGTTATTGTTATTGTTGTCGTTCCATCATTGGCATGAATGATTGATTTTATGTATGTAGCGGCCTGGCATAAAGTCACTCAATAAAATTACGAAAAAATTCGCTGTCGCATAGAACAAAGGCCAAAGGCAGTTGCATCTACCTCATCTCTACCTTACTGACCAAGTGGCCATCGTCAGTTCAAGTGCCTGACGACGAAGACGACACATCATTGAAAAAACAACAATAAGACAAATACAAAACAAAACAAAAAAAAACAACGTTTTTCTTCATGCAACAGCGGCGGAAGTACCTACATAAATAATAGGGTGTTTCATTAAGTACTTAGTCACTTTAAACCCATACAACAATTGATGTATTTACAACGTTGATGATTTGCTGATTTTTGTACGCGTCTAACTGTTGTTAACAAGGTTAACGAGAAGAGTAAGAACTTGAGTGTGACGTTGCGCAAAAAAAGAAATGATTAGCTTGCAGTTTTGAATATTGATTGTGTCTTTCTTGAAAATTCGCTTATCTCTCGCGTTTGTTTGTCACTAAAAATTATTTAACTTAGATACCCTCGATCTTGTAGTGAAAATTACAATTCTTTTAGTGTTCTCAGCAAAATATTTTATATGATTTTTTTCCATATCTTTTTATAGTGAAACCAGATACTTGTTGAACCTCCCTCTGGGTATCTATTTTTGTGACTACGCCTGTCAACGCGCCGTTTGTTCAGTTGCTCCCTGCTGCTGCTGCTGCTGTCGTCGTCGTCGTCATCATCGTTGTCGTGTTGGCCCAGGTTGTTAGTGTTGTAGTTGTTACAACAATGCGCCTTCAATTAAAGCAAACAACCTTGAACTCTTTTCAAGCGGCTTATGCGCGTTCAATCAACGGCAACCACGACTGCTCATATCGGCCATATCGCGAGTCAGCAGCTTGCCGATCCTTGGCCATGTTGGCGACGCGTCGCCAACAACAATAACAACAGCTAACAATAACAACAGCAACAACCAGACTAGTGAGCTCTGCCAAGCTGAAACCGAAGCTGAAGCTGTCAATCTGCGTTCCTCGCCTTTTGCCTTTGCCGTTGCCGTTGCTGTTGCCTTTGCCTTTGCCTTTGCCTCGGCAATCATTGAGCGCGGCCTCTGCTCCGAGTACGGGTCCGGCTTTGGCTCATTCCTTGGCGTCAACGCCGTTAGCTGTCGTTTAGTTTATTGTTGCAAATTGCTCAGTGAATTATGTGCCGAACTGCTTACTGGGAACGACCACACACACACACACATTTATACATATATATATATATAGATATTTAAACATATATTTGTGTATGTGTTATGAGACGGGGTTTGACAGGAAATTTGATATGGTGGGTTTTATTAGAAACCATTTGACTGTGGGTTCTGCCTTGTCTATACGAACGGTTAATTCTGTATGCTTAAGGCAAATTTTACATTTCAATTTAATTACTAAACTTCTGAAGAATGAAAACGTAAAAGGCTTAAAACTACACTGATAATTTATCGGATTGATATTCCAGACTTAATTAGCATAAAAAATATAATTTGACTCTGTATGTCATATTATTCTTAATGGAGCCAAGTGTCCATATGGTAAAGAATTGATTATACTTTGATTTTTCAATAAAAACGACTGAAATGTGACTCTTTCGATTTGCTGCCTGAGTCTTTTATTATCCACGAGGCGAACAGCAAACTTTTGCTTTATGTAAATTTATTTGTTTTTTATTTGCTTTAGCAGCCCACGTACAGCTCCAGTTTTTTTTTCTTCTTTTTTTCATGTTCAATTTTTTTTTGCCCTTAATCAAGCAAAAAACCCTTTTGCCTGTACCTCAGTCGCACTTCACTCAACTTGGCTTGGCTTGGCTCAAATCACAACCACAACCCACACACAGGCCATAGTCCGGAGCTGGGGGACGGGACCGATAATGTCAGCTCAGCTCGGATCAGCTCTCGTTGCTCCGTTCGCTTGTTAAGCCGTGTGCCAACTTTGATTTTAAGCTCTGTGTCTCCAGACATTTGTCTCTGGGTCTCTTTTTTTGTCATGCTCGTTGCTGTTGTTACCCTCAAATGCACTTTCAATTGCAGACAGTTTGACGTATATATGTAGCTAGCAAAAGTACTATATCTTTCATTAATCTATCTATATATACGTACCTACCTATATTTTCTTGTCTGTCTGTCTGTCTGTCGGTTTGTCTATCTGTTTGTCTGCTGTGGCTGTCTTGCTTTCTTTATGCACCGATAGCACCGCGACCAAGACGCAGAGTGAGGCTGCCCACAGGCACTTGGCGTGAGTTTTAGCTGTGGGCTGTGTGGCTCCAGCAGCACCAGCACCAGCACCAGCGCCAACTTTGGCTCTAGCTCCAGCTCCAGCTCCGGCTATACCTTGGTATCGCTTGTATTTGCTTTCATGCGTGGCAAGAGCTTTATATACACTTACATATACTCACACAGTCGTCGTCGTCGTCAAGCAGTTGCCATGTAAAATGCTTCCTACTTACGCCCAGCGGCTCATTGTTATAATTTGGTAAATTATTGCAACATTTATACCCTTACCAAAAGGAATTGTTGCATAAGTTGCTTGCAAGATTTTAGATGACGCGAGTAAGCATGCCAAATAATCAATTTCACGGAGACCCGAGTCTATACATATTTTTTGAAGATTAAAATGGTTTTTTCCTAATAGAAGAAGAAAATAAACTAAATGTGGCATTCGTAGAAAGTGCATTAATAAATCGACTTTGATTTCAATCGCTTAGTTTCAATTGTCTTTAAATAATTTTTTGAATGTTTGATATAATCATTCATTTTATAATTGTTCATTAATTAAATTACGTAAAAGTGTAAAGAGTGTGTTACATGTTTCAGACACGCACAAATTAAATACTTGCCCCTGCCTATCTACCCCTCTTACACAACTCACCCAACTGTTTTTGCTTTCATTGGAAAGCCAGCATAAAAGGCTTTGTTGCTGGCTGTTTTTGTTTAGAAATGGTAAACAAAAAAATTTTGTAAAATATTTTTGTCAGGCGGGATCATAAATAGCAACATCTTCGTTATGTTGGTCTCCTTTGAAGTTATTTAGTGTGGCTCTTACATCGTTTCACTTGCGCTTTGACAATGTGCTAATCATTTGGCAGCCGTTACCGGTGTTGTGACCAATCTCTATAAATTAAGATGACAATGACATTTAACACCTCTTAACGACCAGATGTGAAATTTGGCTAATAAAAATATGGTGTCGTTGATAGCTTCATTTGCACAATATCAGTAACAAGAACAACGAGAGCATCAGCAACGGGGAAGTTATCAAAAATTATTAAGAAAGCCGCCAGAGCCACTAAATCAACAGACTCAACCTTCGCGACGTTCTCACCAACGAAAATGAAAGCAACCAGGCGCGCAAGCAGAGCCAGACAGACAAATGAACATGGAGATAGTTAGTCAGATAGGCAGACAGAAAGACAGATAGACTGGCAGATAGACAGATGGATACCTGCTCCATGCATGCACTTTTTACACTTGGCTTACACGACGGCCTCGGGAAAATTAATATACAAAACAATTTGAAGACATGGTAAAACAATTTTAAGCCCAGTTAATGTCGCTGTACAGTGTGGCCAAAATTTAAGGAAATTACTTGTATTTATATATATAAAACTATGATTAATGGATAATACTTTTTAAAGGAAAGTGACATATTTGAAAGGAAATTAAATTAAATGTGATATTTTTGTTGAGCAATTAAATGAGTTCGTTGCCTAAGTCATTTGATATTTTGCCAAATAACTTTTTGCATCTTCCAAAATACACATTCTTAGCTTAACTCGGAGATGAACATAGGTTTTCTCTATGTCTTTCTTTTTGTCAAAGGCTAATTTATTTTAGGCAGAGCTTTTGTTTTGTGCCACTGTGCTGTGCTGTTGACTACCGTTTGTATTTTAGTTATGAAAGTTAAGACTTTTGCTTTTCTTCGGCTGTTGTTTTTAGAAAAAGCGAACGTACAGATAAACAACAGTTCAAGAGTTCGCCCCGAGCTTTGCCGCGCTCCACCCCACCACACCCCGTAGGCTGTACACTTGGTCGACATATGAGGCAAGAAAAGAAAGTTATTACAAAATGGACAGAAACTGACAGCTGACAAGGGACACCCTGCAGTTAAGGCCGGGCTGAACCGACAACTGTGATTCGTTGCAGACAATTGTGACAAAATAATGAAATGATCGAATTTAGGCAGTATCTATTATTATTTTTGTTTCAAAATCAAAAGACAAAACTCACCTCCGCCATTATTGGCACTGGAGCAGTGCTTGGAGCTGAGTCCCTGGCCCGTATTCGTTGCGGAATTGGGCAAGCCACAGCCGCTCATCACGCCATACTTGATGGGCTTGAAGTGGAAGAACGAAGGCGAATAGCCCGACCCAGCGCGACTCAGTGAACTAAACTGCTCCTCGCGATCTTCCACATACAGTCCCTCCTTGCCCATGGCCGCCAGTTGCCTGCCCTTGGGCATAAACATGACCAGGAATACGGTGGCCGATGTTGCCACCAAACCAAACGCGATGCACGCATCCTTGTGCCGCTCAGCGACTGCCAGGCCGCACAGCATCCAGCCCAGCCAGATGGGTATTGCACCGCCAATGGCCAGGCCAATGTAGGTCGCCTCCCGATAATTGTCGCGTATGCCACGCGATTTGATCGCCAGCACCGCAATGAACACAATGAGGAACACAATATAGATCAGCGAGAATAGCAGCTCCGAGAACTGTGTCTTGCACAACGGTATTAGCACGGTGCTCACTGCCGCAATTCTCGTGTAAATCTCCGGCGTACCATCCAGCGTTGTGTATGATGTCGGATAGAACAGCGCCGAATAGTTTGTCTGCGATGCGACTGTGGTTGATAGGAAACCACTACCCATCACCGGCACGCTTGTCGTATATATCTCTGGTGGCTGTGTCAGCAGCCACTGTGCCCCAATCGCCACCTGAATGAGCAGCGCGAAGAGCAGCAGCAAGCCCTGATAAGGTGCTGGCAAATAGACGCCACCATTCAAACTAATGAGGAACACACATTTGACGAGCAGTGCGGCAAATACCAGAGCATATGCCACGCCCACACCGAAGCGTATGGCGCCACAGCTGAGCAAAGTGGGCTGTGCCGTGATCACTGCACCCAATCCGGCGCAGGCGAATAGTCCGAGCAGCAGCATCTGACCCAGAAACAGATGACGGCGCGATGGCGATGTGCGCCAGGCCTTGAAGAGCACAAAGATCTCGAAGGCGCCCATCATCAGCATGGTGAGGCTGGCCAGCACCAGGACTGGCACCACCCAAACCTCCTTTCGGAGACCGGCGAACGGCAGTTGTGTGGTGGACACAATGCTCGGTGGTGTCGCATTGCCACCTTGTGTGGCACGGGGCGTATTCGCGGCTCGTGCTCGAGCGCCCTGACTGCGAGTGGGTGACGTCTTGGAGGTGGTACTGTTTTTGTTGTCTCTGATACGGCTGCTGCTCCTGGTGGTGGTTGTGGTGCTCGCCGTTTGCGTTGGCACCACAAAGAACTCGGTGGACATTTCCAATCTGGCCGCACTCGAAATATTACTCTCCAGCACATTGAGATCCTCGCGACGCAGCATCAGCTGCTTCCCACTACGACGTGGTGCAGGCGTCGTTGTGGTGCTAGTTGTGGTGCTGGTGCTAGTAGTGCTGGTGCTGTTATTTGTTTTGAGCAACTGATAGGCATTGCGTTCGCGCTCCTGCGCAGAACTGGCGCTCACGCTGGTCACCAAACGAACGCGACGCCAAATATTATTATTATTATTATTATTGTTATTATTATTGTTGTTTGCGTTGGGATAGCGTGCCGCTGGCGTTAGAGCGATAATCTGCAGGATGAAGAGCAGCAGCAGCAGTAGCCTGCTGGCCTCGATCCTGCAACAAGCCGGTGGTAACCAATTGGCCATTTGGATCGAAGACGCGTTTTTGCCGTTAACTCAAAAGCTGCACATGCTCGCATACACGCACACTTGCACACTTGCACACACAGTTGCACACACACACTTGCACACACTGGCAAACACACTCACTTGCACAGTCGCGATTTGGCTCGTTTCGCTTTTACGCTTCACGTTCGTCTTTTGCTTAGTACGAGGTTCGTTCAAAGCGCGCTCAGACGTCCGCTCGCCAGGCCCATTCAACATCGACTGCTGGTTGCCGTCGCCTTGGCACGCTCTGCAAGTTCGGCTTTGGTTTGGTTTCGATTCGTCTGCGAGACGTTTGAGCCAAGTTTGAAGCCACTTGCAACTCATACTCATACAAATGCCTTAGGTAAGGCCTGCTTCAACTGCAACTCCAATGCTGCTCGCCTCGGTTCGATTCGCCTCTGCTCAGATCTGCTTCGAGTGTCTGGGAGCGAATTGGAGCTTGTTATAGAGAACACTTTCATTCGTTCTGCACATGTGAATAGTTTTTGTTTTTTTTTTTTCTTTTTTTGTTTGTTGGTTTGGCTGGAAAGTGCTATTAGCTGCAGACAGAGATACATTTACTATGCTTACCACTCGCCAAAATTGGCGCAACAAAAGCCAAAATAACAAACAAAGGCGATTGTAAATAAAATGCCGGCTAATGATATATCGATATAGTGCGCTCAGCGGCGGCCCCGAACAGCGGTAAATATTCTGTTCTTCGAAGTTTATTTCTTTATTTGTTTTTATTGTTTCGGAGCACCGTTAGAGTTAAGCGAAGCTTACACTTGCAAATCCATTATCATCTGCCTCCAATTTCAAAAAGAGAAAAATCCCATTAGAAATTTTCTTTACTAATCCAGAAGACAACTTTTACAAATATTACACATTTTATACTGTCTTCATATGTGCAAATATGTAGTTTCAAATGTACATGGGTACAACAATTCTTAAATAACTGTAAAGAATTGTAAAATAATATATTTGTAAATATTTAAATTTTATATTTCCCTTCTTATTTACATTATTAATACAAAAAAAAATATAAAAAATATAAATTGTAAGTACACCTCAGGTGGATACTATTTTATCCATTGGTCATCTAAATACAAATCCCTCTAGAAATCCATTTACAACTCAATGCCCATTTTACCAACTATATTTGGCACAGCACACATCGAGCCATTAGGCATACCAAATGGTATGTAGATCGTGTCGAGTCGGCTCGCTCTGTTAGCGGTTGCTGATTGGTGGTTGGGGTGGGGTGGGGTGGCAAGGAGAGTCAGAGACTGCCCCGCATACGGTATCGTTAGTTGAGATCTGTCTAAAACTGAACTGCGTTCGGCTGTCAGACAGTTCGCCTTTTTCTCCATTATTGACGCAAAGGCGGGTAAATAACCTTTCGGCATGCGCCAACACACTCAAGTCCCGACACACAAATGTAGGTGTAGTCCAAATTGTGCGTCGTTGATGCCACAAACACTCGACTTTACACTTTTTAGTGTGTACTGTGTATGACTGATGGGCAGTTTGAGATGTCAGCTATTCTTATTGATATTCTAATTGTGCTATTGATTCTGATAGAACTTAAATTTTTTTTGTAAATTCAGATCAAACAAAAGCAAGGTTTTTAAATGGAAAACACTTAGTAACAATAAAGCAATAAATGAATTTTAAACTATTGATTATTATGTGTAAGTAGTTTTTTTTTTTTTTTTAATTCAGATTGATGAGCAAACACCATCCATTTATTTCGAAATTGCGATCAGACATCAAAACCACCTGAAATCAATCAGTCAGCCTCAGCCGAATAGAGAACATAAAGCAGGCGCCAGGCGGTAATGGCAATCAAATACTTAAGGCGGTTGCTAACCGATCTGAAAGGTAGTCGATGAAGTTTGGCCGATGGACCAAATGAAATGTGAGCCAAAGATAATCAACTCTTTGCCTGCGCACGAGCCATTAATGTCGATGCATATGACGTCCAAATCCTGTCCATGTGCAGTCATCAGTTATTAACGCAATATGTCTCAAGTTTGTCAATGGGCCATATTGAAATTTGATCGAGCTAGCCAAGCTGCTAAACCGCAGTCTTAAGTCATACTTACTGAGATGACTGAATGCCAGCAAGAATTTTGTAATATTGGACTAAGATGGAGTTAAAGTTGAGGATTATGCTAATGCAAATGCTAAAGGCTTGAAAGTATTCAAATTTTCCAGACTAACAGCCAGGCGACACTTTAATTAAACAGTTGGCTGAGAAGGTTGATATTAACATGGCTTAAGCTGGGATTATGCCTCAACTGACTTTGACAGGACGACAACATGTTTTATTTGCATTTTTGATTGTTTTCTGACCGCTCTGTAATTTATAAGATAAATATGTGAGACGAGAACAAATCTTTGCGGTTCTTACTAACATTGATGGTGATGGTAAGAGATGGTTCTGTCGTAATAACAGATAATTTCAATCTTTCCGCTTTGCAACTATTCTGATCTAGGGCATCTTGCAGCTTAGCCAAAATTGATAGTCAATAGAAATGCGGATTTTGTTGGCTAGCTTCGGCTGCTTGCGGCATATCTTTGAACGCCTAAATTTATTGGCTACAAGACGCGGCGGCGCCAGGGTTAAGAGTCAGAAATGGACGCCGTTTGAGTTGTGAATGTTGGCCAGGTTCTTATTCAATTTGGATCGCAAAGTATTCTGATATTAATTTCGGCAATTCAATAGCGACGTGCAGCGCTAAGATGCTGCCCATAAATCATTCAAAATGCATTTTCAAATTTTTAATTTAAACCAGTTGTAAAAGTGCAATGAACTCGAACAAAAAAGCTGAACTTATTGCCCAACTAAAAGCCTTTGGCGAACTTATTTATTTATCAATATGTGGTGCGTACCCACAGCCACCGCCGCCCTCACCCCTCACACTCGACGGCCATTCAGTTCATTGTCGACGTCATTGGGAGCAAAACTGAATTCTGATTTATAAGCATGCATCGCGCCCGTTCTGCCGCTCCCCTTGCACAACGGGGCTGCGCTTTAATCACGTGCGTGCAATGCGCACATGATGCGACTGCTCCCCAATCCCAATACTCCATGCATGCCCCATGCCTCAAGCTCAAGCTCAAGCTCGAGCTCAGTCCGATGCCGATGCCGATGCTCATGTCGATGATGCCGGTCTGGTGTTGAAAATGCTGCCAGGGCAAACACCCAGCCAGTCAGCCAGCCAAGCTAGCGAGCCCCTTTTTACTGTGCGGGTCAGTTTAATAGGAACCATATTAATTTCATTACTTGAATAGTTTAATCAAGACATTTGGCTAAACAATCTATAATATCTTGGGACATTAACATTTTAAAATGTTATAGATATTTTCGTTCATAATTATTAAAGAATAAGTACGTTTTTAAGACACAATACGATAATAAGAATGGAACACACTTATACCATTTAAAGATGATTATACATGAGTAGAGTTCTAACTCTTCTAACCTTTGTAACTAGTTGGGATTTGAGAAAGCAGAGAGAGTCCAAATAGATGCTGTGACTTACTATTGATCTTTGTCTTAAGGAAGCTTTTCGCATAGTGTCCGAGCATAATTTAGGGCAATTATTCAAGTGTTAAGAATATATAAAAATTTTAAAAATATTGTTTTGATATATAGTTTAGGTATTTCTTCTGTCCCTAAATGGGTGCCCCGCATAGTAGGCTGTGATGGCCATTATGCAGCAGCTTTGCCCGAGTGCTGTTGTATGTGTGCGCGCATGCGTGAAGAGTCCGTTTTAATCGTTGCTTGGCCATCGAATATTTCTTCGCCACGACGTCGTCGGCTTGGCTCGTAAATCCGCCGTATAAGAGGCACATTGCGCGCTCCATTGGTCAGGCAGACGGCCATTGTTGTGGGTCTTCTGACTTGGAGTCGAAGCTCGGTTGGGTTGGGTTCGGTTCGGTTAGACGAGAACTGCGACTGCGACGGCGACTGAGGCTAGGCCATCGTCTGCCTACCAAAGGCTGATTTACTATGATCCGCTTGAGTTTTATGTGCAGAAAGATAACATTTTTAAGATATTGACACCTTGTTAGGCGTTTGAGAGAGTCGAAAGGCCGCAAACTAGCAACAACTACAACAACTATAGGGTTAGACATGGCCAACAGCAGGAACGTAGCTTTTAGCCAAAGGCAAAAGAAAACCTTCCCTCTGCTGCTGTAGTCGCTGCTCCACCTTTACGCTGTTATGGCTTTAGCATTTGCGTGGCTAATTGTTGTTAAAATTAAATGCAGCACCATCGTCAAATGCACATAAACATTTCTAGATAATCAATGCGGCGACTTGCCACATGCAAAGGGAACACAAGCAACTTAAACACAGGTAATTTTCTTGTTCCCTTTGCTGTCCCCTCTCTGTTCAATTTCCATGTGGGTGTCATAGCAAAAGCGCAAGGCGGCTTAGCTAAATTTATGGCATAAGAATAATACATATCTTTATGGCTTCATTAGCGAAATGCCGTTCAGCAACCAAAACGCCCCACTCCAAGCTATGTATGTAACACGACAACCACCACCAGCACCATCACAGCCATCATCCGCATAACCCATTCGACACGCTGTCTGTAAGCAGCGCCAAAAGGATCGACATCGATGCAGTCGTCAACAGACATCGTCGCTGCTCTTCGCTCTCTCTCTCTTTTTCTCCCTCTCTCTCTCTTTTTCTCCCTCTCTCTCTCTCTCTCTCTCTCTTTCTCTCTCTCTCTCTGTCACTACAGCATCACATCACATCATTCAGCAGGCCCCAAGCACTTGAGACATTGTATGTCCACTTCAAAGAGGTTATTTTTAATGCCCTTGTACCTTATGCAAAGTGGAGTGGTTTCTCTCTGGAATGCTTATGTAACAGAAACATTTACACCATTAAAAAGATCTAAAGGATAAACAAAAATATTTACGTTTGGTAAAAATGAACTAAACAATTAAAAATTAATTGTTTATTTACATTTTGTTTAATGAACATTGCCAAAATCCAAAATCAACAATGACAAAGCTGTCAGGGCTTATTAAAAAATTCGAGTAAATTTAAGTCTTTAATGTTTTTGTTACATAATCAAAAATTTTATATCCGTGTTATTTAAATTTGTATAATACATACATCATTTTAAATAATTGCAAAAAATGTTTCATTAATACAGTCATAATAATAAAGTATTTAATAATACTCTGCGACTTAGCTTATCTCCTTTTATATTAATAAATTTAATAGTTAATTTATAACTTAATTTCTTCAAATATTGTAAGCTAGTATATTTGATGGATGTACTTTAAGTGAGTTGTCAAGAGCATCTCCACGTCGAGCAGCAATTGATTTAATGTGCGCACATATTTGACTTTTTTTTAGGGGCTTTTGTTGATGTTGTTGTTCAGTTCTTCGCGCACAGATTGATTGAGCCTTTTATTAAAGCGCACGTACAGCGTATTAAATAAATTGTTAGTTACGTTGCGGCAACAGATCTCATACTCCATACCTGGTCCCAGCCCTTTTTCAGTTCTTGTTGCTGTTGCTGTGCAGCATCTTGGTGTCGTATGGCAAACGGCACAAAACGCCCCCGAGGTGTTGTATAGGAAAATCTGTACAAGAACACAGCATGAAAATGCCGCTCAACGTTCTGCCATTTTTACAACGTCATTTGCTGTGATCCAAGTGTCTATGTTCAGCTCCACAGCCGATGTCGATGTCGATGTCCAAGTGGATTTCGATGTCTATACATTTTGCTTTATGGCCCAACCACGTATCAATTATGTGCCAAAGTGCTAATGGCTGTTGACGGCTTAACAAACGAACAGTATTGAATACTGAGTACTGAGTACTGAGTATTAAGTACTGAATAGTGAATACTGAGAACTTAATGTCCATTGTGGGTGTTGTACATAGAAATTCCAGATCTAATGTTCTCATTGAAATAACAAATAAAGTTCACATGGAGAGAAAGAAACACAGGGAGATGGAGAAAATTATGTTGCATCTGGGCTGTCTACGTGTTGTTATTGTTGTTGCTGTTGTTGTGGTGTAAAAGTGAAAACTGGTTTTAATTGCTGCATAGCTTCCAGCCGCTCTTACGTTGCATTCGATGCAGTGATGCGCTGCAGATCGCGTGAGGTGCTGGGCGAATTCGCCAGCAACAACGTTTCAATTATGACACAAATCCATTGCACGCCACAAATAGCCAAAAACCACCGAAGCGAATACGTTTGCCTCATCTCTTGCATTAGTTTTCTTTTTCTATTTTGTTGGGCCCGTTATACATCTGCATCCAATTAGGTATTAGGTGAGCGCTGCCGCTTTGGGTGCTTTCTTTCTCGTCCTGGACGCGGGGGCGATGAATACTCAACAACAGCAACAACAACAACAATAACGACGACGACGAAGACTACGACCTGAAACAGGGCTTGAGCTCATTCCATTGGCCTTTTTTGGGCCAATGCGCTAGTAACTTATACGCTTGTCGTTCACAGGCGCATGATTAATGACCAACAAGGGCCGGGGCCAATCCCAAATGGAAGTCGTGTAAAAAAAGGATGCCAGCAAGCCTCAGCTTCGACTGGTTGGCAATTGGCTTGCACTCTAGCATAGCACAGCACAGCACAGAGTTACCACAGCTCGAGTACCGTCGACTGGCAAACGGGCAAATGATATTTGAGCCGATTCTCCAATGAGCTACTGCAGTGGCTAACTCGGGCTCAGATGGAAAGATTGCTGCCACTGATTCTATGCGCCATGACAACATTTTTGTATTGCTTACTGTTTCGAATGTTCCCACAAACAAGCTATCCCAAAAAAAAAATCTAACGAAATTTCCACAAAATTTCAACTTGCCAAAGTAATCAAATATTTTCTTATAAAATTCAAATCATTTAAGTTACCGTTGACAGCTATTTGATAACACATATAATTTAATAACTTGTCTAAACTGTCCACATAATACTTCCTCTTGAGCATTCAAATTATAGTCATATGCATTTTCCATTTTCAGCCAAACACATTTGTGTCTCATCTAATGAAATATATACTGCTAGTAGTAGTATCAATTGGGACTTCCGTGCTGGGCTAGCTGGCAAGCCTCAATTCCAGTGTGTAGTGTACAAACAAGTAAATCGCTGCGATATATGTAAGTTTCACACCTGAATGTAATCGAATTTTTATCATTTTACCTCCGCATTGCATTGTTGCTAGGCAGCCTGGCGAGACACTGCAGACGCAGACACAGTCCTAGGCAAAGGCTCTGGTTGTGGCTCTGGCTCCGGCTGAGGCCAGCCAGCAAATTGAAATTTATTGCCACTGAGCCACTGGAAATGCAAGCGAGTTCCGTAACAAACGCAACATACGATGCTTTAAGGGGAGTCGAAGACGGTGGAATGGGGAGGGAATGGAGAGGGCGATGCAAAATTTGGTCAGCCAACTGGTCGCGTATGTGGGTCGCATTTGTTAGTCAGCAGCATAGATTGCCACTTGGTCTGGCTTATTGTTAGATGGTATAGGGAAGTGTGACATTAGCCCATTAGAGAAGTTAGCCGGTCGCGGCATCTGGCATCGGGAATCGCGAATCGCGAAACCCGAATCAAGCATCGACTTGATTGTCAGTCAGAAGTCTGCGGCTCAGTCACTTAGCCATCAAGTGGCTAAGCCACTGCCAGTGGCAGTGGCAGTGGCAAAGGCAAAGGCAACGCCCGCACGACTTAAACTTGAACTGTGCAGTTTGCGAGTTGGGACTTGCCACCGCCATCGAAGATTTATTGCTTAGATAAGCGCGAAAAGTTACAGATGCTTATGCAGCGGCAGCCACCGCAAGGCGCATCTCAGTTTCAGCTCTTTAGATTCTACCAAATGGACGAGGGTTGGTTTAGCAATTTTTGCCAAGTCAAATTGAGATAAATTAAATGTTTTTAATTGATCACGTCTATAAGATTATGGCACATTAATCTGTACATATATATATATATATACACATTTTTTTAAGTGCAATAATTATGTCAGTCAATTAATTAGCAACATTTTCAAGTGAAGTTGTATAGTATCCCTCGCTGGTAGTGCCTGCAGCATGTTGTCGACGTCATCTCGTTAGCGTGGCGCGATTGCTGGACGCGATTGGCAATTGGCAACGGCAGCAGCAGCAACAGCAGCAGCTAGTCAACGTCTTTGGTCTAGGCTTAAGGGCCGCTTGATAAGCATCACAGCCTTGCTGGCAGCTAGCTGAGCTCAGCATCGGCATCAGACATAGGACGGCAATAGTCCTGGCTAAATTAGTGGATGCCGCTTTTAATTCCTATCGCCTTATCGCGGCAGAAGCATCTTAAATGAGGTCAATTATCAATGGGCCGCAGCCAAAAGTGCAAGTTGTTGCCAATCCTGAGTCTGGGCCTTAACGAATAGTACTCTAACCAGCGCAGCTCATAAAGTAAGGTTTCACTTTCGATTGCGCGAGAGTAATAGAAACTGCACATTAAACGCAACACGTGCCACGCTTCATGGGAGCAGACCCAGCCCCACAGCTAGTAGATACAGCGAAACATTGCAATTGCAATCAATCACAAAAGCCAAGCCAGCCAGCTATAATTGGCGCAGGGAAAAATCAACAGCAACAATAACAATAAGAAAAACAACAGACACTGCCACAACTACAATGAAATATCGCACAATGAACATTGTGCATAAAAACAAAGAAAGCATGACGAAGTCAAAGCAGCAGTTGAATTTGTATGCAGAAAAGAGAAGGCCGCAGAACAGATTGCAATTTGTGCAAGCAATGGAGCAGCAACTTGGCCAGTTTCATTAAAATTTGTATTTTTGTTGAATAACAATAGTAATAATGTTAAGTGCGCTGCGTTCAAAACAAAACCGAGACACAAAAGTGAAAATTTCACCTGATGACGTTGATTTTGTTGCTGCTTTTCTCAGTGCTGCTTCTTTGCAGCCCATAAGCAATTGAAAATCGACAGTTACAACAACAAAATCGGCAACATCAACATCAACATCAACCGCAGCCGATGCCAATGCCAATGCCTAAGCAGTAATCATGATGAAAATTAGCTTTTATATAAATTGGAAATGAGCGTGCCAAATCCAAGGCTACAGCTAAGAGTCATTGTCAATCACATTGACAGTCAAAGTTTGCCAAGCTAATGCATTACACCCCTTAATACTTCCCATATAGCAAAAACATAAGATGATCAGTTCCTGAAACTTGCAAACAACCAATAATTTAGTTGTTTAGTTTTTTAAATGCGTGTTTACTTCTGGTTTAAGCAGGTTTTTAATAAAAACTGCAGTATTGATTAAGAGTAAAGTCCTTAATAATAATAAAAAAAGAATCACTTTTATACTTAAATTCTCAATATACTTTATAGCCTTATGCTAGAAATTTGTATATAACAGCAGCAAATGCTCATTTTAAGCGGAAACTACTTGACAACATGCACAAATGTTGACCTTTAATTACGACAACCAAAGCAGCGACAAACACAAGAGCAACAACTTGTTTCTGGCTGGCCACTGTTTGCATAACTACGCACATAGCAACGAGCAGAAGCCGGCAGGAATACATATATAATAAGAGTGCCCCAACGGAGGCAACAGCAGTAACTCTGGCAACTCCAGCAACTCCAGCAACTGCAGCAACAACAACAACAACGACGACAACTGCAATTTGTCCAGCTGCATGAGACAACCCCAGACAGTGGCAGACCCATGGAATCAGAGGCTGAGTCTGACACACGCATGCTGTAGCAGGAGCTTCGACTGTGGCTGGGTGACAAGTGATTAGTGTCAGCACCTCGGTTAGCATGCAGAGTGGATTGGACCTAAGTTCCCCCTTCCCCTACCAGCATCCACTGTTGACAATTTTGTTTGCCTTGGCCAGGATGCAGGTATGAATTTGGTCGGGTACTCAGCTTACACATTCATTATCACTTTTGTTGCCGGATGGCACCGTAGCAGCAGCAGCAACAGCAGAAACAGCAATAGTAATAGTAGAAGAAGACGGACAGGCGACAGATGGGAATATTAGAAGACAGACTGTAATTAGTTTGTTGTTCAAGTCTTTTGTTTTCTTTTACGCCAATTTATCATTTGCGAGTGATAATTGAACTGCTGAAAGCTTGAAAGCTGGTAGTTCAGGTGGCACCCTATAGGACGAACTGATTTATGCTTGCCAAGCTCCAAAGTAATCGATAATAATCGATAGCAACACCCACTTGATAGCCAGACAGACGACGGCCAACGATTTTATTCGTGCATATGTATGAAAATTAAATTATAAAATGCTTTACAAGTGGGTCGGGCCATTGGGTTTCAGACTGCCACGCCCTCACCTCTCAGCTCTCAGGCCTCAGCCCTGCCTTACTGCAATAAAATTGGCCGGCAACGAGGGTGGACATGCGATTTCCTTGACATTTATGCAATGCAACTGCAGACGCAGTTGGGCGGTTCAACTTGTCGGCCACAAAGCAGCAGAAACAGCAACTCAGTCCTGGTCTTAACCTCAGCATCGGCAACAGCAACAGAAACAGCAACAGCCACAGCCACAACCTGCAGTGCCACGCCCCACTCGTGTAGCAGATACACCACCAACCGGGGAGCCAAAGCAAATAGCCCCCAGTCAGATTTTGTCTTTGCGCACAGTGCAACACGTATCAATTATAGGCAACAGTAACAATAATAACAACAACAAGAACAACATAAGTACAATCTCAATATGGCCAGAGACATCAAATTATTGGTTAAGGGCACACATGTGAATTGCTCTGGAACAACATAACGTTGCTGCTCAATTGATTAGGGACATAGTGTAATATTACATTTAAGTATACACAATTTTAGCCAATATAATATTTATATAATATAATAAAAATTTATTCCTACTCGATAATAGATATTCCCATCATAATTTGACAACCGCCTGCAACTTAGCCATGGGCTATTTAATGCATTTGCATATTTGTGTGAGCGGCAGCGTATTGCGGGCGCCAACAGCAATGGTCAGCAATCTAGTCCGGTGCCATAACCAATCCTAAGACAAAGACAAAAATTCAAAACGACTTTAAGTGCCCACAAGCCTGGACCAGTTAAAGTCAGTGCCAAACTGTGTCTGTAGATTTAGCTGCGCTTTGGTACCTAATGGACAGCATCGGCAGCCAGGACTGAAGTGGAGTCAAAACCAGTGCCAGGGCCAGTGTCAGTACCAGAGCTCCATTGGTTGTTTACAGTCCTGCATAAAAAAATGATTAATTCCTGGCCTGATAATTTATGTAGACACATAATTCACAGCGGGACATATTTTAGCTAGAGTTCAGACCGCAAATGCGGTCGCCACTTAAATGCAACTCTAAAAATAGCACACACAAACACACCTATTATGGGAGTGTGTAGTTGAGTGTGTATTTGAATGTGTGTGTATGTGTGTATGTATCTGTGAGTGTCGGTCATATGCTTATGCTAAAAATAAAGGGTAAAGCCCCATAGCGGCGAAGGCATCGGAGCGCACATTTGATTTAAATTGAAGTTAAAGCCAAAGCCAAAGGCTAAGATCAAGGCTATTCTATGGCCATGGAGCTATGGAACGTGGCTTGCGCCTGGCAATATCATCATTATCATCAAATATTTATGACGCAGCGATTGAGCACAGTCTGGGCTTAAGCCTTAATCAAAACGGTTCGCTGCCATTTCGTAAGAAAATTTTCAAGTTCGTTGCCTAAGTCTTTTGTTTCATATTTTTTTCTCTTAAGCTTAACAAATTTTGATGTCATAAAATATGGCCATTGAAAATTAGTGCTAGTGACTCTCAATAAAAATTACTGATACCCAATATTATGAAAAATAAATACATTAGTAGAAGTATTTGTGGGAAAATATTTTATTTTTAGTTTTGCTCTTGAAGTAAATATTCTATAAATAAATGCATGCAGAGTGTCACCAGCAATAGAGTATCTAATGAATGAATAATTATTAATTGAGCTGGTTCTCTACGTGAAATAATTATAAGAGCAATGAGAAAAATAAAGACACGGATAGCAATGATAACTGACAACTTGCCAACTAAATTGCTTTGCCTTCTGTACGCTTACTTAGTTATTCTGAGGGCGAAACTCAAATGCTAAACTCTCACTTCCTACTTAAGATTAACCATCCGCGAGCACATAGAGTAGGAGCCCATTGGCCAGTGTCCCCATTGTGCACCATCGGCTGCATCCATTTGACATTATTACGATATTTAGCATTGCCAGCGCATTAGTTATCTGTGTATGATACTTGAGCTGCACTTCCTTAGAAAAAGCAGCCGTCGATTCTTGCTCAGGCACACACAGACTCGTATGCATTGATCTTCAATAGATGGTCAAGAGCTTTGAATGCTCATCCTCCTCCACTGATTGAGTCAGCTGTGACTGTCCCACCGCTGGCAGCATAATTTGTGCTGCAGTTCCAGTGGCAAAGCCAAAGCCCAATCCCAACTGGCATAAATTCTAGGCAGGCAACCCGCTGGCTTTCATTTCTAATTTTTGCATTTGGACCACTGTCGAATCGGCTACCGTCCATCGATGGGGCAACGATGTCGATGTCGATGGCGATGTTTTAGCGCATTTTATTGCTTTATTTGAGACTTTGGCATCGCAACGCTTGTCAATTTTACAACTTTATAGAGGCGAGCAAGCGTCTTATCGTTTTGCATATTTATGCCTCGCTCGATGGCCATGTCTCTTAATATTTTTGACATATTGGCTATGTGCCGTGTGCTGGTTTGCTGCATTGCTGCATTGCTGGTCCAACCATTGTCTAGTGCTAGTGCCTCATGGCTGGACCTAAGGCTGCTTGCTGTCCACAGTCTGCTGTCTTATGTTCCCTGTTCCCTGTTCCCAGTTGTCTGCGTCGGCTCTGTGAGAGGCACATTGTTGTCGTCATTTGTTGACTGCGCCTTCCACAGAAATTTGTGCAACTCGACTCAAGGAGTTGAGAGTTCTGTATTTGCGTCTGCATCTGCATCTGTATCTGTGTCTGTGTCTGTTTCTATATCTGTGTATTTGAGTCTGCGTTCGCATTTGAATTGCAAATCCTATTATGACTTGTGAAATTATAATTTTTCTAGGCAGGCCGCACAGCCACTCCAGGTTCGTGTCCATGTCCATGACGTCCATGATGTCCATGAGGTCCAGTCTGCATGTAACCTCTCTCTCTCTCTCTCTCTCTCTCAATCTCTTACTCTCTCTCTCTCTTTCTCTCTTTCTCTATTTCGCTCTCTATCTCTCCCTCCCTCTTGCTTGCAGTTTGGTCCGTTGTCTGCTTGACGGTGTGTGTGGAGCAGAGGGTTCAATAGTATGAATTATGCATATGCAGGCGCTTTCGGGGCGCACACGCATCGCATGCACTTAGTTATGATAACGTTGCACATTTTGCTGACCAGGCTCTCTCCTCAACTGTCCTCTCCTCTCCATCAGCATCCTCGTCTATTTGTTTTGTCCAGTAACAACAGGAACGCAACAACAACGCAACACGCCCCACGCTCCAAACGGATGCATCCGCAGCAGCAGCAGCATCAGCATCAGCAGCAGCAAATGGCCAAATGGCCAAATGGCTTATGCTTTATGCGTAGCAGCTGCTGGCCACTGTAGAGCAGTGTAGAGACGCTGAAGACGCCCCCTCTTTTGGCTGCTACCGCAGCTCGAACTCGAACTTGGGCCCAACCATTGCTGCTGACAGAACAAAGAAGTCGTTCATTTGTAATTGTTGTTGCTGCTGCTGTTGCTGTTGCTGCCACAAAGGGCAGCCACGGCCAAGGATTACTACTCCAACATATGTATCTTTGTACATAAATACATATATGTACATACATGCATACATACATATAAGTGTGTGGCGTGTACATGCATACATATTTATGCTCATATAGAGAGGCATTCGGTGTGCTTGCATATCTTTTATGACTTTTGACTTGCCTTTGACTTTGGTCAGGTTGAGTTGAATGACCCACACATTTGCTGCCAGATGAATTGTATCCAAAATCCATGGTCAAGATCCATGTCTATCAGATGACTTCAAGGTAACAACAGACTTTACAGTCAAATAACGTTTAGGAACAACAGCTGCTACCAAACAATAACTTCTCAAGATTGTATATACAAAAATTAGAGGAGTAATCTGAGTATAATTAATTATTAAAAAAATCATCAAACTGTAAAACTGATTTTATTTAGCATATGAAATTCAGAGTTAAGTTAAACTTTCCATCATTTCTAAGGTCTATAGCAAAATAAATAGGGCCAATCAAGGGATTAGTTTAAGTGGACGACTGCAATTTTGTGAGTCCGTCCACCACAGACCACTTACAGCTAAATAAGCAGCCAATTAGCTGGGCTTCTTTTTGCTACGCCAACTCCTCACACAAATCACACACAATTAGATGTCAGTCAACGTTTAAGCTGGTCAACTGCCCATGATTACTGCCTCCGTTTCTTTTTGTCCAGGCACAGAATCAGCATCGTTCAGCGATTTCAGCTATGACATTACCTCAATGTCAGCGGAAAAATTGCAAATTAGCAGCAGACAACAAAAGAATTATATATGCACATTATATAATGCGAGTATCAAACTGACAACGTCAAATGCTTGGGTAGCACAGAAATCCAAAACCAAACCGAATCAATTTGCTGCGGTCCACAAAATGAAAACGAGAACGAGAATCGTCACAGCCAATGTCTTTGATACTGGGAATGAATCTGCATACCGTAGGCAGTTAGACTGCCAGACAGCTCAGCAGCCGAGCAGGCAGGCAGGCAGGCAGTTCGGCAGACATCCCCTCCACCTACTTCTCTTCAATTCAAACAAACACACATTTTTCCCATCATTAACATTGCCCAGACAAAATCTGCTTGGAGATGAAGTTAAGCCGACCAAGAAACATGCGTACTTACTTGCACAGCTCTTGCGTCTGGGACTATTTGTTTCACGAATTCGCAGCGCATTTAACCCGATGAAAGAGAAATAACAAACATCTCTTCAACGTAGAAACTTACGGTACGGCATGCACAGCTTTTCAATATCCTATTAATCTATTTTTAACAATGGAAAATAATTATAATATAGTTTTGGGATACAGTATAAAGAATTACTTCTTCATTTTTCACATTTTCACATGTGATCAAATGAACAACAATGAAAAGAAATAAATAATTAAATTAAATTTATTTAAATATAACGGAATAAAAACTTACAATTGTATTTTTTTCTTTATAAAAAAAAAATGATAAACTTTTAATATTTTTTCAAATGTGAAATATACATCATAAAAAGTGTTACATGTAAAATTTACAATTAAAAAGCTAATTATTTATCGACTATTATTATTTACTTAACAGCAGTTGGCTATCCTTGCTAAAGTGCTCAATTTGTAGGGTATGTGAGGGCAACTGGCAGTGGCATTCTGTCCATCGGTCCGAACATGGGAAAAGGCATGTCCATCCTACTATCGTAACAAGAACAATTTGTTCTAATGCGCCTTGGCAGCAATAGCATCCGATGCCGGAGCCCTTGGAGCGAGAAGCTAGCCGTGGGTTTGGGGGAAGCTAAGTAAAAAGAAAGGGCAGCCACCGAGCACGGAATGGCCAGAACAAATGTAGACATTAAACTTTTCTGGCTGTGGCTGGCTAAACTGGAGACTCAGACGAGACACACCTTAACAACGAGTGACACGCAATGGACAAACACCAGAGCCAATTTCCAGCCATGTCCATATCATCCATATCATCCATATTACATACACTATATATTAGATATATAAAATTTGCCATATATTTCGCGCGCAACTTTGCTGCCCAGCAGACATTTACGAGCGTTTCAATAAATTCGCTGTGGAAATTTCATTAATCGCCATTGGGGGAGCGAGCCTCACACATGCAATCGCCAACCGATGCTGGGTAGCAGGTGAGCTGCTAGCTGCTAGCTACTAATACTGAGGATGCCCCTGCAGTTGTGCCATGGCCATAAAAATATTTGCCGCCTTAATGTGAGTGGCTTATAAATTTGCACAAACGCGACCATATATAGCATTCAGGCATGGGTCCATGGGGGCAGGGGCAGACCACCAACCAGCAACTGCCAACTGGCAACTGGCAGTTGTACATAACTGTTATTGTGGCTTGTTGGCTAGTTGTTGGCCAGTTGGACAGTTGTTCTTCTTGCTGTGTTTGCTATTTAACCAATAGATTTCGCAACGATTTTTGGGCCAACAAAACAGTTATTGCCTTGATTTTGTCATCAGCTAGAATTTTTCAACGAGCGTTGACTTTGGCCTAATTACAAAGATCTTAAATTATGCAATGCTTAATTAATGCATGCTTCTTTTATCGAAAATTGTTAACACAATACAAACTCAACGGATTTCGAACATTTACATTTAATAGCATTTATTTAATTTTGTATTTGGATTTTGCTTTTGTTGTTGCACATCTTCAAATGGTTTCCATTTCTTAACATTTAGATTTGAAATTCTTAGTATAATTAGCGGTTACACAATGGTTTATATTTGGTATCGTTAATGGGTCTGTAATTAATAAATACTAACGCTAATGCAGCGAAATTCAAATGCGTCTCAACATCAGTATGTAAGTTAATGAGCATGGCCACAATGAATGTATTTAAAATTCAACTTAAAATAACATCAAAGCCTTAAGCTCTGTTCTGGCAAGTTTTCATAAAACGGAACATATTTTCGGTAATTTGTTTTTAGTAATAGTAAAACTGAGTTGATATATGTAAATTCAAAGTATCAGTGCTTAAAAATCTTCATATCTTTGGGCAAAATCATTTGGTAGAATTTTCTATTTAACTTATTGGGTGTAAGCTAAATTAAATGGCAAGAACTAATTCTAAACGGTGTTTACTTTCCCTTTCACTCTCTCTCTCTCTCTATGGCACAGTTGCTCTGGTGAAAAGCAGAAAGAATGTTTGCAATCTATTTTTGTTTCATGTAGTTGGTCGCAATCTTGTCGAGTATCGTATCGACCGAGAGCAGTTCCTCCTCTTGAAACTTTTGCATGGTTTGCGCCGGCACAATCCACTTGAGAAACTCTTCCACATTCAGACGGAGCCTGGCCAAGGGTGTCAGTGTCGCATCGTCATGGCACGGACGCTGTGCAAGTTTCAGTGAGGCAATGATAACATTATCAATTAAACGCTTCTCATAGCCCAGCTGACGCAGTTTTTGTGCCGTGCTAATCTTCTTCAGCACCACGGCCATATTGAAGCGTATGCTGGATAGCGTCTGCATATCTGCCGTCTGATCTCCACCGTTGGGATCCTCCGTTGACTGGCATTTAGTGCTCCGTACGGCATGCGCCTGCAGCTCCACTTTGATCTTGAAGAACTCATGGCAGGTTGGACACATGTAGGGCTTCTGCTGTTTGTGTATCTTCTTCATGTGATTCTTGAGATGCGCCAACTGCGAGAAGGCCACCTCATCCGTGCACAGTTGGCAACGAAACGGCTTCTCACCGGTATGTTTGCGTATGTGCAGCTTCAGCACGCTGGAATGAGCAAATGTCTGTGAGCAGATCTGCGGGGAAAAAGAAATTACTCAATATTCTTGGTTTAAGCAGGTTTAATTCACGACTCACCCGACACTGATATGGTCGCTCTCCCGTGTGCATTCGCATATGGACATTGTATTGGGACTTTTGGGTGAAATACGAATTGCACACCTCGCAAACGTGCGCCTTAACCGATGAATGCTTCTTCAGGTGGTTGGCCAGGTCCTCATCCGTTTCGATGGTCTTCTGGCATATTTGACAATCGAATTGCCGCAGTTTGTGGTGCTCCTTATTGATGTGCGTACGCAGCGCCAATTCGGTTGGAAACTCACTCTTGCATATGAAGCATCTGTATTCCATGCCCTGCTCGTGTCGTTCCATGTGCACGCGCAAATTGGCATTCGTCGAGAAGCTGGCTGAGCAGTGGGTGCAATTGAATTGCTGTATGCTCGTCTTGTGATGCGATACCACATGCTGTTGCAACTGTGTGTAAAGAAAGAAAGAATAAGTGTGAATTTAAATGTTCGTTAAATGATATCCACCACTTACCTGGCCACCGCGTGCGAAACGTTTATCGCAGAGTGAACATGGATATGGCTTCTCGCCCGAATGCAGACGCATGTGCAGTTTTAGGCGTTCCTTTAGAGCAAACGATTTGGGGCACTCGGTGCAGGCGAACTGTTTCTTGCGCTCGTGGGCGGTGGTGATGTGATTTTTCAGATTGACGGCCTGCCGATAGCATTTGCCGCAGTCGCTGCACTTGTGCGGCCGCAGATCTGAGTGGATGAGCATGTGCCGCAGCAGATCTGTCCTGCCACCGAATTCCTTCGAGCAATGACTGCACACGTGCTGCTTGCGTTTGCCTGTATCCGCTTTACGCGATCTCTTTGCCACCGGCTGAACATAATCCGCATCGGCATCCGTGTCGTCATCGGAGAAGTCCGGTTGAGCTTCTGACTCCCCATCAGCCGTATACAAATCCTGTACACTGTTGACACTTCGCTTGCGTCGCTTGACGCCACCTGTTGCTTGTGGCGAGGATTCGCGTGCCGCCGGCGGCGATGACAGCGAAATGCCACTGTCCGTGAGCACCGAGGCGGCATCCTCTTTGGAGAGGCTGCGACGACTGCGTACCATGCTGAGTTAGTCTTATGGCTATTTTACAGAGCTTCCTGCACCCGGCACCAGATGCTTATTTACTTGGGGTTAATGTTTCTACGATAGGTTTTCTGTTTTTTTTTTTCGATTTCTAGAATATTATATTTTACTTTGGTCTACTTTAGCTAATAGAGGTTCCCAAACACCTTGGATTGTTATAGCGATTTAGTTATAGTTTCGCTGCAAGAAAAAGTTGAAGAGCTCGTTTATTTATTTAGCTTGCAATGCCACGTTCAAAAACAACTCACAGAACACAGAACACAAAAGCGAACAATAAGAACAATTTCAGCTGTGTCCACCAAACTTTAAAAAACTGACGTTAAAAACGATAAGAGCAATTTTGAATGGGGCGGGGAGCAATGAACAGAAAAACCTACACGGAGCGAAAACGATTCGTTTAATGTGTGCTCATTACTAGAGTACCTAGAAAAATATTAAATAACTGCATGCCAGTTTTTTTTTAATATTTTGACACTATTGAAATGCAAGGTTTCTTGGAATTGAGCATTAATTTTTCGCTGTGTAAAAATATTCCTATTGTTTTTATCACTTTATCAGCTACGATTTCCAGGTACACACACATACACACGTGGGGGGACTGATAATCGTAAGCACATTGCTGAATAGTTGTTTAGTTTGTTTTCTCAATCTTTTGTTTTCAATGCGCGTGACAGAGAGAGCGATATACAGAGAAGAGATAGAGAGCAATAGCTCTCGAGAAAAGCTGATAAGCGCGCGACAAAGGCAATAAACTGATAAGACTCTGCTTGGTGAGCACCTTGACGAAGACACAGATAACAGTTAACTTCTTATAGAATGTAACTTTTTTGATTATTAAAATGCTGTTGTTGCTGCTTCTGCTGCTGTTGCTTATATCTTGTAATGAAACGCAGCAGGGAAAACTGCATTCGAAACAAAGAAAAACTGTAAAAATCAAGTACAGCAACAACAACGACCCTGGGAACAGTTAGCGCGAAATGCAACCGAAATAAACACACATCTGGTGGCCAGATTGCTCATATGACCACACATACATATATAAATATATATAATATACAGCCAGAAGATTTTTAAACCTTTGGCGTCGCTTGATTGGCGCTGCCCAAAAGCATCGTAGTAATGAACACATCATGTAGAAATAAAGGGCGGTCAAACTCACTCACAGTATTGAATTTGTTGTGAACTAACCCGATAACAGCATTGAAGCATGATGTTGGAGAACAAATAACCAAGTGCAGGGGCAGGGCCACAGGGCCACACAGTTCACGTTGACAGCTGCACGTTACGCAAATGAAGCGTAAAACGAAACTGAAAACTGTATTGGAAAAAGCGAATTGAAAGCGCGAAAAATGAAAAAAAAAAACCAAACCTTAGAAACACTTTCAAAGAGCTTTAACTGTAACTAATGCAGCGTCGCGACGCTGCTGTTGACAGCGACGCTGGTCGTACGGTAGCCAACGAACGATTCATTAAATTGAAAGAGAACGTTGAAAAAAGCACGAACGACAGCGAAAACTCACAAAAAAAAAAGTATGTGAGTGTGTGTGTGTGAAAAGAATACAAAAACAGCAGTTTTGTAATGCTAAATAGGCAAATCAGCAGTAGCAGAAGCAGCAGAAGTCAGAGAAGCAGCAGCAATTGCAGTGAGGGGGTTCAAAATTGAAGTCTTTTGTTTATGACGCTGTTAAAAAAGAACAGATTCTACAGCAAGAACAGAATGTTAGTAAGACCAAAACCAACACCAATTGTTTACATTCAATAATACAATAATAAATAACATAAGCATACATTACATATGCATGTATGCAAGTGCCATCACCACTTTTAATTCGCATTGTTAGGCAAATCAAGAACAATCAGAACAGAATAGGAAAAGGCGACTTACCCGCAGTGGACAGCGAATATATAGAAAGAGCAGCATTGCAAACCTTGAATCTGAACATACGCACACACATATAGACGCACACGCACGCACGCACGCATGCATACACACAATCTCGCTGCATTATGGCTTTAATTCAAAACAAACGCCCATTTTCACTGCACATTTCAGCATTTCTTTACCTTCGTCAGCAGGCCAGCAAACAACATTTGGCAAATTCCAGCAAATGTGTTAACGCATTTCACTTTATTAAGCATTACATTTCGCAGACAAAATCCATAAAATGTTTTTGTTTGGCAAAATTTCATTAATTTTCCAATGCAGCTGTGTGGTGTTTATTACTCAAACATGATGGTGATGGAACTAGTTCGATATAAGTATACCGAAAAGTTACTACTTTTTATCGATTTGGTATTTATGTATTCCAACGTTTTAGTTGCATACGGTAACACTGCAATCGCAATTATTTCGAATTAAAATGAGAAACCTTTTTCAGTAAAACATTTATTGTATGGAATTCAAAACGCCAGACGTTTCATTAGTAGGTACATGTGCTGGTCCACTTCGAAGCCGTGCAAATTGTTTGCATCGCCCTGCAGACGCATCAGCAGGCCCCCAAACGAAACGTATGCCGATAGACGCGAGGATTCGTTGTGCGCCTCGTCGCCCTCGATGCGATAGATCTTTCCATACATTACATACTCGAAGCTGTCGGCCCGTGTGCCCTCGTGTTCCATGGGATTGTATTCCCCGCTGTCGGGGCAACCGTCTTCGCGCAGCGTCGTGGCCAGCACCAGGCGGAATTTGTCGCCCAATTCCATGGGATAGAGCCAAGAGTTGATGTCCAAGATGAGATCCATTTTGAAGGATTCGGATTCGCAGTGCAGGCGGGAAACGCGATCGAACTTTTTACCCTCGGGATCCATGTCCTTTACGTTGAATATGTCTTCAAATAACACACCAGCCATTTTATCTAAAAAATAGTTCTTTAACTCGACTCATTTATTGCGGGCCGCCAAAAGTTTACCTTGAGTTAAGTCTTCGCTGGTAATGGGTTGAAAATGTGATTTGAAGTTAAGCACAATCTGTAACCTAGTTAATATACAGATCTTAATTGTTTTAGTTATGTGCCAGATTTTATTACTTTTGTTATATATTTAATATAAATAAGGCATCGTCGGCCTTTGCCTCAGCGTGCTTTAGCCAGGGCTGTGTAATATGGACAATGTTAATTTGTGGTGGTAAGCCGATATGTCAGCACATTTCGATACATCAATGTGATGAGTGCTGCCAGATGCGTTAAGTTCATCCGTTCGCAACACACTGAATTCAAACATTTCAAATGTAAATAATTTTATATTTTATTAATTATTCACATATACATTCATTCATCATTTACCAATTCTGCACTTGATCAGAATAGGCAATAATACGACCGCCCGAATATATTGGCCTGCGTATGGCGGGCGTCAACTGCGCAATGGTGGACCCAGCTTGAAGTTTGGCGGGCTTCCTTTGCAAAGGTGCATTAAGAATTAAACGTTCAGAATTAAATGATTTAAATGGAATGCGTCGGTCCACAAATGGCAGCGTCAATTGTGTTGCCGGAAATGCAGCAGTAACTCTATTGATTATCTTGGCGGGACGCCTGCGCTGCGGACGAGCTGTCAATTTTGCGGGTCGCCTTTGCGACTGCACCAAGGGACGCACCAACTGGCGGAAGGAGGTGAAGCGTTGAACCAACGGCAGAACGAACTGTAACTGGGGCCGCAAGCTGGCCAGGCTTATGGTGGCTGCACTCTGTGGCGGACTGCTCGGGGGCAGGTCCGGCGGTCCATATGTCTGATCTGGCACTTCTTCGATGGCTTCATCGGGTGGACCATAGACCTGATCGGGTGGTCCATAGACCTCATCGGGTGGTCCGTACGTCAGATCGGGCTGCTCCTCGGGCGCGCCATAGGTCAAGTCCGGTTGGGGAAAGTCAGCAGCCTGCTCCGTGGGCAACTCGAATGGTGGATCAGGCATTAAGCCAGCTGGTGGATACGGTGCTGCTGCCTCTTGTCGCTGCAGACGTGGCCCCGGAAACCGCAATCCAGCCCCCGCATGGAGGCTAAGCAACGCACAGAGCGACATCAATAAACCGCTAGCACTAAACATTTTGCTGTCACAACTTGAACTGCTGCTGCCAACTGTCAATTGGCGGCTATAAATACAAATGGCCAATAGGCGACCTTGTAACCCAAAAATGCAGACAAGGCCGCAACGATGACTTGTGCGGCAAACCCGAGCGTTTACGTGAGTAAGCCACAATTACGTGTCGAGCCAAAAAGAATATGCTCGGAAACTTTATTAAATTGCATTTACATGACTCTGGTTATAATTTGAGCAGCACCAAGCGCTGAGGGACCGGCAGCTGGCCGCGACTTGATTGGGGGAAGCGTTGATAGAACCTCGCCGACTTGCTGCTGTCCTGTGTCGGCTGATCGAGTGATGTGGACACGGCGATCACTGTGCCATCTTCGGCCACCTGCACAAGCACATCATCCTCGCTCACATCTGCTGGCAGCTGCCTGGTTTCATCATCCACTGGAAATGGTAGGTCGTCCGTTTCTGGCGATGGCTCCTCAACCGGGATCGGTGCCTCATCAGCTGGTTGCGGTGCCTCATCAGCTGGTTGCGGTGCCTCATCAGCTGGTTGCGGTGCCTCATCAGCCGGTGGCTTGTACGCATTATCGGGCGGCAGATAGCTTAATTCCGGCTGCACAGTGGAGCTTGGCAAATCGAAGGGCACCTCGGGTGTTATGCCCGCCGCCGGATAACCTGTGGGCGCTGCATTCGGCAGCGCTGCTTGCTCCTGGCGCTCCAGACCACGTCGTGGTACGAATCTTTGACGCAGTGGCTCCGCATTGGCCAGCACGGCCAGGCCTAGCACCATGAACGCAGAGACAGATTTTATCATTTTGAAGCTTGTGCGACTTATGTTCTGAGTTGCCCAGTTGCTGTGCTTATTTATAGTCGCCTCCCGGCAGATCTGTTGTGTGTTTGTTTTGTTTTGTTTAATTATGCTCGTCACTTTCGGTTTCTTTCCGCTTTTCCCGGCTCGGCATACTGATTATGTTGCCCCGATCGAGTCGGCCGGCGATTTCTGTTTTAATGCTGGCTACGTGACCCTTTTCCCAATTCAAGCGGCTCAATGCTAGCCAAGTGACAACTGCTCGTCTCTCCGCGCCTCTTCATTAACGCGCTTGCGACGACTATTCCAATGAGCTTCACGCCGTAATTTAAGTAACTCTGGATATTTTGTTGCTTTTTTTGTGGGTTCTTGGTTATTCATAGTTTTATTTGATTCGTTTAATATTCATATCTGGAGGCCTTGATAGAAACGTGTTCGGAGGAGCTCCCCATTAGGCATAATTCTTAACTAGGTCAAGCCCAATGGTCGAATATTAAATACTACATTATTGGTTTCAATTGTGTTCTTTTGTAAAAAGAAAAACATGAAATATTTACACCAATCATGTATTTCAGTTTGGGATAAAATGTTCAAAAGTTTTTTAAATCAGAAAATAAGAGTGCATCTAACTAGCTACTGAGTCAAGGATTTTCTTTGAACGTACGTCAAGTTCACTTGGAAATGGCTCCCAATTTCCCACATCCATAATTTAGTCAAAACTCAACCAATTTTCAAAAGCAATATACACTTGCTTATCGTTTGGCATCTAGATTAAAACCGCATTCAAACTTGGAAGCTCGATTCTTGGTTGAAATGCATCTTAAAATTATATCGCAAAACTCATAACTGCGACAACTCTGAACAAATTTTCAAATTGCCATTTTGATCCTGGTTTGGTATCCAGATATTCCAAAAGAACCACATGTAGACAGTTCCAAACTTTCCAATGTGATAACTTCGATAAAACTCAACCGATTTTCAAACAAATATATATAATCTTGTTCATGGTTTGGTCTCTAGATTAAAACTGCATTTAAATTTAGAAACGCGATCCCTTGTTGAAGTTCATGTTTAAATTCTATCCCAAAAATCTCCTTCCAAACTTTCTCTATTGCCATAACTTCCTCAAATCTGAAGATATTTGAAAAAGCAAGCTCATTTTAATCATGGTTTTGTGCCTAGATTAATACTGCATTCAAGGTTAGAACTGCGATTTTTCCTATTAAAATTCTATCCCAAAAAATCGAGTTGGGGATAGTTTCAAATTTTCCCCCAACTTCGAATCAATTCAACCGATTTCAAGAGGCAGTGCTTTTTGATAGTGGGTTAGCATCTAGATTAATACTTGATACGAAATTAGAAACTCGATTCTTTGTCGAAATTCATCTTAAAATTCTCTCGGTTTTTAGAGGAGTCATAAATCTGAATCCTGTAATTTGAGTCGCCATTTGAATTGAAACATGTTTGAATTATAATAACAAATATTTCATATATTTCATGAATAACAAATATTTAAATCGTAGTTCGTAAAAAAGATTCCTGACAATACAATCTTTAGATGGTGTAGACTAGAACAGGCTGGGAGCGAATGATTTGAGCTGAGCGCAGTTTCTCTGAGACAGGACGACGACGCAGGCGTCCGTTGAGCTGTTGAATCAGGCGAGCGGGAATGGGCTCAGAGGCCGGGTCAGCATCGACTGGCGCTAGATCGGCATCGATTGGTGCCAGATCCGCCTGATCAGCTGCAGTGTCAGCGGGTGGACCGTAGGTGTTGTCGGGCTGAGCAGGTGGACCGTAGGTGTTGTCTGGCTCTGCAGGTGGACCATAGGTGTTGTCTGGTGGGCCATAGGTCAGATCTGGTTGCGCCTCTGTCTCCGTCTCGTTGGGCAGGTCAAAGGCTATGGCGGGCGTAACACCAGCAGGCGGATACGGAGCTGAAGCAGGCGTTGGTGCAATGTCCAGTGCTGGATCTGCCGGTGCGGGTGGAGCGGCCTCCTGGCGAGCCAACCTAAAACGGGATGAGCGGCTGCGCAGACGAGCCGCTGGCTCCGCCAGTGTCACAGCTGCAATGGCAGCCAGGAGAAGCACAGCGCTGGTAAACTTGAAAGCCATGTTGTACAATTGCTGATTGTTGTTAGAATGTTGATTTTGCATGGCGATCGTCGAGTTTATATACACAACAGTTTCGCCAATCCTAAATGGCAATGCGAGGGACACCCTTTCGATAATATCTATGTGTTAATTTATATACGTTTACGTGACAATATTTAGTCAAGGGCCCATGTCTAAGCCATAACCAATGGCCATTAAGTTGTTTTGGCCACTTATCTCTGAACTTCACTCACCAAACGCACAGTGGTGCAATATGCATTGAATTCATAAAGTACTTTTGAACAAAAAGCAGAAAGACAATTTTCATTTATTTTCTAAGCACTGTGCGGCGCCTGTTTGTCATGCAGGTCAATGGGTTTTTGGATTTGCTTGTTTTTATATTTGGGGAGTTGGCTATGAAATTATTGACTGCTTTATATGCGGAACGTTGTGGTCTGGTCTAGAATCGCTGCAGTCGGGGCCACTGGCCCAACTCTACGAGTATAAAAGTAATAGCTCCATATACGAATGGCAACAAAGCGTCCCAGCAACTTAGACGATCATGGCACGTTATCAACTCATTGGCTCCCTGCTGCTTGGTCTGGTCATCTTGGTGGCCCAGACGACAGCGGAGGCGCCTCGACGATTGCGTAACACTCGCCAGCGTCAGGCGACGTTTGCCAGGCAGGAGATTCAACCGACGCCATATCCCACGGCGGAGGAGCTGAAGCCGGAGGTGCCGGTGCTCATCTATGGCCCACCACCGGCAACGGATGTGGATGAGCTGCCCGCTGAGCAGGAGCTGCCAAAGAATAGCTTTCAGCCTGATGCCGAGACCGACGTCGATGTCGATTATGTCGAGCCGCTGGAAACTGTGGAGACCGCGCCAGAGCTGACAACGCCGGCAGCTTTTGCTCGTCTCCGCATCAGCAGCCCCCAGAGATTGGCCAAACTGCAGCTGGCCAAGGTGCAGCCCAAGGGTCAGCGCACTGCTCGCCTGGAGGCGGTCCCACTACCCGCTGAAGCACCATTGCCGGCAGTTCCCCAATTTTACTATGTTGGTGGCCAGCAGCAGCAGGCCTATTTGGTTGCCTACAATCCGGCTAACCAGCAGCTGGCTTGGTAATTTGTCTGGCAACTAATTGATTGTTATTGATGTGTGTTTATCTTTTTGCATACATTTTGTTTTTGTCTATTAAACTACGTAAAAAATAACTGCGAATTGATTTACGACTTTCTTTCTTCTCTTCTGGAGTATCGTTGACACTTTTCGCAATTTTTTGCAAATCATTTGCCATTAACAAGCGCTATAGGAAACTCAATGAGCTGTTGCTATTGGCCAGCACTTTGCATTGTTTGGTTCCATGTTCATTCAGTGTCTTGAAGTAGCTTCTCGCCTCTCGTTAGACGGTTCCTACTGGCCATGTCACGGAGGTCCTTTCTCTTATTTTTGCCACGACAAAAACATTAAATGAAATGGAAAAAAGGCTATACAAAATCTAACGAAACAAAATGATGATTTAAATTTGAAAGTCATCGAGGAGAAAAGAAATATAAAAGATAAAATTTTGATTTTTGTTTGCACTCAACATTAAATTCAGTATTGAAGCTACCAACTGTGATGGTGGAATTAGGAGCTGCTCCAAGCTGTTGAGTGGCTATTGATGAAAATGTGTCAATGATTTGATTTTTCAATTTGCAGTAACCTAAACGGCAAATACTCGATAACAGAGTCTAATAATAACCAATACATGTATTGGGGAATCGTAGAATTGTCAAGTCACCACAAATGTTAATAAGCCCAAAAACAATTGAATAAAATCTGTTGGAACATATTTATAATAAATATATAGTATTCCGTTTTTATCGCATATGTTAATCAGTTGTGAAATTCACATACAAATATATATTGATTTAAATACAATAAGTATTTTAAATACAGTAAATATACTATGAATTAATTAAGCAACAAATTATAATTGAAATCTCATCGCATGAAAAATCACATTTCGTTACTCACGTTTTTGGTTTACCTCTGATTTTTAGAGATTACATTGTTTTTTATATATGTATTTATTTATGAACAATACATGAGTATTGCTTTTTAGGCTGGGCAGCAAGTTTTACCCAGCAAAGAAAGATCCCCGCGTCTCGAGCGCACCAACATTTGGCCTCGGATCATTTCTCAGCGCTTCGATGGCCTGATAATTGATAAACCAGAATGGCTGATTGTCCAAAGGCAGGCTACTAAGATGATCGACGTAATCCTGATCCCCATGCGCATCGATGGGCAATGCATTTGAAATGGGCGGATTACGGTTGCTGTTGCCGTTGCTGCTGCCGCTGCTGCTGCCGATGCTGCTGCTGCTGCCGATGCTGCTGCTGCTGCCACTGTTGCTGCCGATGTTGCTGCCGCTGTTGCTGAAGCTGTTGCTGCCGCTGTTGCTGCCGCTGTTGCTGAAGCTGTTGCTGCCGCTGTTGCTGAAGCTGTTGCTGCCGCTGTTGCTGAAGCTGTTGCTGCCGCTGCTGCTGCTGCCGGTGTTGCTGCCACCGCTACTGATGCTGGTAGAAAGGAAGCTGCCACTAGAGATGACATTGTCATTTGTGTCACCAAATCGATTTGCAAAGTCAACGGGTGCATTTGATGTGGTAAGTGGCACAAAATTGCCGACGGGAAATACCAGAGGCACACCCATTGGCGGCTTTTGGGATGCGCCGTAGGGCAAGTCAATTGATTGAGACGATTGGGGCACAGCATCTGCGCCAAATCGTGTGGCAATGTCCACACCAGTTATATTCTCTACGGCCGTATTTTGTGTGGCATGATATTTGTCCAACTGGCTAAGTCCACCAGGAGGACGCGATCCAGCAAAAGATGGCCGTTGCGCCTGCGACAGTTCAAGTAGCCCGATAAACAGCATCACGTAGCACAAACTCTTCAACATTTTGTATTATTTGTTGTTATTCGATTTGAAAAGGCGAATTTCACTTTATGCAATCGGAGATTAAGTAAAAAGCGTTGCTCTGTTGTTGAATTGCTTGTGGCGACTGAGAGTTGAAAGCATTTGGCGATTATTTAAATAAGCTCCCAAGATGCTGTGCGACGAATGTTCAACTGACTCAGTCCATATAGTGACAGAGAGAGAGGGAGAGAGAGAGCGAGCGGCAACTGAGGCAGAGGCAGAGACAAGTTGAGGCAGTTTGTGTTGGCTTATCTGTTGTATTGATACCCAGTCTGACCCCCATCGAATTTAACTCGAGATGCATAATCTCTCTTAGTGTTTTCACTTGAGTGTATTTCCATCTTAAAACATATCTCGCTTCTCTGCTATAAATAAATAGCGGTAATTGCTAGCAATGCTGTCGAAAATGTGAAAATTGTAAAGTTTTTTCAAAATGCTAGAGTACAGTAGAGCATATAAACAAATATATCTGTATAGCTGTGTGAAAGATATCCAAAGTTTAACTGCGTCATTAAATACTATATATTAACCAAAGACTGTAAAGTTACTATAAAGATATACGTGTGGTCTTTGATGATACTTAATTATTTTAAGTGCTTTTGTATTTTAATTAAAAAAGTTAAGTGCAGTCTAATGACTGGTTTTGAGTGAATATACATTTCTTGTTTATCCAAAAAAGAGTGAGGGTTGAGTTTCGACAATTGCTAGGGTATACTTGACTTTCTTGTTTACTTTGGGTTTGGGAGTTACCCAAAGCAGCTGTAATATAGGTGATGTGGCTCGTCATCAATTTCTTGTTGACGCGCACGCAATTTGCTTCGCAACCGGTTTCGGTTTGTTTTGTAGCGCTGAAATAATGATCCAAACGATCTGGGAGCAACCCGCGCCCCCGCTCATTGTGATTCATGAAGACAGACAGACAGAATGTCTGAAATAATCGGACACTGAGAACTTTTGTTATGTTTCCCAAACATTTTATTTTGCAATTGTTTACAATCTGAAGTTCATTTTATGCTATAAATAGTGTGTGTGTGTGTGTGTGAGTGCATTGGGTGTGTCTCTGTGTATATATATATATATATATATAGTAGTAGACATGCCGTCATCATGGAGCATTGTTTCGTCATTCGATCGTCATGGGTTTAGGGAATGTACCTTGCATCTGGTGAGGCATCTAGATGCGTCTCACAACCCGACGAACAGCGCTCAGCTTGGCGGGTCGCGCCACTGCAGATGCCACACGACGGATGGGTTGGGCGCGGCGAAGTTTCGCGGCACGCCTGGCAGCCACCAGACGCGCCTGTTCGGCGGGCACATCGGCGGCGGCGGGCAAATCATTGCTGACAACATCGGGCGGACCGTAAACCTCGTCGGGCACATTGTTGGCCGCTGGTGCCGCATCTGGCGGCCCGTAAACGGCATCGGGCGTTGGGTCTGCGGCAGCTGGTGCAGCTACCTCATCAAATGGCACCTCCGGTTTCAGTTCGTCGGCCGATGGATATGGCGTGACGGCGGCATCCGCATCCGCTGCAGGTGCCAACTCCTGGCGCGCAAAGGAACGCGAACGTCCACGGCTGAGACGCTGGGTGGAGATGCGCTGACGCTGCACCTGTGCCTCACCAACTGCCACTAGACAGGCGCAGGCGATCACTAACAGAACTTGGAATTTGGCCATAGCGATGATGTTGTAAGTGTATCTAGGAACTTGAAGCCGACGACTGCTGCCGTTGTTGGGCGAGCAAGGTGCTTTTATAGATAGGACCGCTGGAAGCGCCACTGTTCCAGCTGCTTAGTGTGCGGGGCGTTGTCGCATAATCCAAGCTTGGACATCCTTTTTTGGCGTCTGCTCTGACGTCGGCGGCACTATTGTGAGTGTATCGGTGGGTTTATGGGCAAACGACGTGACAAGAAAGAGGTAGCAGAAGAGCTGGAAGCTCCAAATTTATAGTTCCGCCATTAATCAATCCAAAACCGGACCGAATACCTTTAGTGCAGATCCATAATACTGGGCTTGACATTGAAATGTGTTCTAGTTGCATTTATAGCTTTGTAAAAAGAATGAAACAATTTTAAAATAGACCAGAAATTCGGGAAAATTATGATACTCTATACTAAATAAATAAGAGTCAGTAATATGTAATCGATGAGGGCCTTATTACGCATAATAGCAGTTGTGTTGATATAGTCAGACGTGCTCGGATAGTTAGCTACTCAGAGCTGCCCTTGACGGTCACCTTATACAGTCGCTGCTCGCATAAATATCGATTATAAGTGTTTAATATAAAATTCTAACACTCAAATCCAGACATAATGCAATTGGCAGCAAGTTTTCGCTTTCAATTGATGTGGGCAACTTGTCAATGGCTTCGTGAGTTCGATACTCTCTTAAATTGCGGATCACGTAGGAAACGCATTTTATTTCCATAGAACATGGCGACGATTCGGACGTGGTGGACGTGGATAAGCTGGCAAGCAAATCCCAGAAAAACAAAACAAAAAATATAAAATAAATCATTAAATGTGATAACTGTGCGCCTAATGTCTATAGATATGTCAGTTAATGTATATATATATATATATATATATATATATATATATATTGATTTTACGGAATGAGATGGGACGACTCTCGCTTTCATTGGCAGTCGATAAACAGACCTTAGATAGCTCGAGAACATTGTATAAAAAGAGCAGACGCATCCGCTGCGTAAATCAGTTGAAATATATATTTGGGAGGGTTACGATATACAGAATGCAGTGGATACTTGGCTTGGTCGCATGCCTCGGGGCATTTGGCACCTTCGCGGAGTCGCGCCAAATACGCATCAATCGATATGCGGTCAGCGTCCAGGAGGATGACGTTCAACAGGCTCTGGTTAGGGAGCTAAAGCCCACTCCATATCCAGCGGCTGGCTATAGACCGGAGGGACGCGCCTTCTGGCTGCCAGGCGAGGCCTCTGGCTCAGACTCAGGTGCACAAACTAGTTTCGATGAGGGCACCACAACAACGGAACTGCCGCTGGATACCACGACGATTAGCAGCACAACAGAAGCAGTCGATTTGAGCACGACAACAACAGTGGACTCCGTAGATGCCACAACCACATTGCCACCCATTGAGTTTCGTTCTGGTCGCGCCTATGTTAAAGCACCTTATCCGGCTGCGGGATATCGCCCAAGTCGAGCTTTTCTACTGCCCACCGAAATGAATCTGGAGCAGCAGGCAGAAGCTACTAATTCAACTGTGGCGCCAGATAGCAATGCCAATAATCCTGTTTGCGGTGTCAGCACAAACCCATTAATGCCAACACCAGAGCCGGGCTCTGCGGCTGAGCCCGATGCTGAAAATGTGTTAATTACTGCCAATCTGGGACCAGCTGTCATTGTTGCTAGTGCACCCAGATCTAGCATTCCAGTGGCCATTCCGATACGCTCGCAACGATTAATTCAGGCGCCGGCACGAGGATTTGTCTACACCACGCATGTGGAGCAGCGCTGGTGAGGCAGTGCATCCTGCATCTTATTGTTATCTGCTTAGAATTAATAAATTCATTTGATTTTAATAAAGTTTTATTTGTATTTGTTAATTGGCTTAATTTTTGTTTGTGTATTTGTACCAGAAAGCGATCTCAAAAGTTGAAATTTGTTTTCAAATTCAAAGTGAATCGAGTATTAACAATTAGCAATAAATATACCAAAACCTTTCATAATCTAAAAATAATAATAATTCAAATTAAAAAAAATACGAATTCGTTCTAAATAATTAATTACATGATTTCTAAATTACATATTTCTGATCTACATTTGATTTCCATCATGTTTATCCTCGCAGTATTATTATCGGAATTACTTCGATATTTTATATCTAGTTTATTCTTATAAAAGTAACTGAATCAATCTGCCTCGTTTTGTTTTAATTATCTGTTATTGTATTCTTCGATTTGAATGATATTCGCAAAATCCACAGTTGTATTTCTTATCACGGAAGTATTTCGCCCAGAAATTCCTTTATTGTTTTGAGGCAAAGTGATTCACACCTCTCGCTGTCGCATGAATAATTAATCAAATCTTAATTTGCCATTTCAAATAATTACCGTACTCTGTTTTGCAAATGAATATTTAATTTCTTACAGTCAATTTTAATGCTTAAATAAAATGCGTAAGTATTGTTTTAGTATTTACGTATTTAAAAATAGAAAAACAAAATGTAACTCGAAACAATTTCAATGTGGCTTCGGGGTCCGAAGTCAGCGCAAATTGTGCACATAGTTAACAATCAAGGGATCGTCGAGACTGGTGGGCACGATTTCCACGGAATGCACCACCGGCTGCAAGTGGACATCGCTGTCAATGTGCGTGAAGCTGCCCAGCTGTAGTTCATCGTGTGTCGTTGGGTATGTCAGTTCCAGTTCGAGGTCAGTTCCAGCCTCGACCAGAACATACTCCGCCTCGGGCTCGACAAGGGCCAGCTCAATGGCCGCATTGTTGTTGCCAGCTGCCTGCGGCTGTTCGGCAATCGTAATTGTGGTGTTGTCTGTGGCCACGGCAATGGCCAAGTTGGGCTCAGTCGAGTCCTCTGACGTGGACATTGTCGCATTGATGGCAAACAGCTTGGTTGTCTCAGCCTTGCGGTCGCTGCTCTCAGTTGTTGTTGTTGTTGATTCACCACTATCGCTTGTTGTTGCCTCTGTTGTAGTGGTATCATGTTGTTCGTGCTCATTGCTTAGCGTTGTAGTTGGCATAATGGACTCGCCACTCCCTTCGCCGGTGGCAATGTAACTCTCGTCCAGCTCCTCAAGCTGATGTTCCACTTCGGCAGGTCGCTTCCCCGGCGTGCTGAGCAACAACAGCTTAGCCAACTTTGTTTGCGGCTTGACCACCACATCAGGCCCACTCAGCTCGCCAGGCGCAGGATCAACACTGGCCAGGCCAACTTGCACGGTTGCATTCGTATCACGGCTCAGTGGAACACTCACTTCTGCCTCCACTGTTGTAACTTCATGCTCAAGCATTTCGCTGATTGTTGTGGTTGTTGTCTCCTGTTGTTCCTCGGCACGTATAACGGCAGCCTGGACGTTCGCCAGGCACAGCATCAAAGCCAAAGCCATATAAATACCGAATCCTTTCCACATATTTGCTGCTGCTGACTGCTTTGCTTATTTGATCAACTGTTTGAATGTGCTACTAAGCGCTGACATTTTCCAGCCGAGCGTATTTATAGCTGTTTAACAATTCCTAGCAGCCAGTGGCCAGTGGGGTACGCGATCCCCGGCAGCTGTCATAATTTTAGCCCTGAAGCGGCCAAATCGACACGCTGCTTCCGCATGCCGTCCAGTCCGGAAATGTAATTCCAAATATGTGTGTATGTGTGTGTGGATGTGTGGGTAGTTGCCTCGCATAGTGTCTCCGTCGTGGTCATCGTGTCAACAGGGAGGCCAAAAGGCGAACATCGTTCGTTACACCTTAAACCTGCCCCGTTGACCGCAATGATGGTCACAGAGTCAGACCCAAAATCGCTTTACATGTCCCCCCCATCCGTTTCCGACATCTGCTCGACTCTACGAGTAGTACTCTTTACTTGTTGTAGTTGTTGCATGTTTGCCTGGCAGCCGATTTAACTTTGTGTTGGTGATGAACAAAGTTTGTGGCTGACCAGTGCCAGTTGTTGCCAGTTGTTGTTCGCCATGCTGGTCACGTACTTTTGGTGACTTTGTTTTCGTCTTAAATGCGAATTGAGAAAATTGAAATAAATAGCCACATGTTCTTGGTCCCATATGTAATAATATATAAATATATATTCATATATATATAAGAACATACAGTGTGCGTCAGCTTATTTTCAACAGTGTCAAAGAAAAAACGTAATTGCCTGCCATATGTGTTTGGGATTCTGCTCAGTATTGGATTGTAGCCACACATAATTCCGTCCGTCCGATCCAAAAATGTTGAATTTGGACTCATCTTCAAATATGACTTTGTTCCAGAACTCCAGATCCTTGTCCAAGTGAGTTTTGGCGACCGTCATCCTAGTCCCTTAATTTGGTGCGCTTATAAAGGACTTTTTCCGTGGTGCTCGGGCATTTAAGTCATGTTTGCGCAGAACAATGCGCACAGTTTCCACACAGCACTTTTTCCCCATTTTATCCTGCACCTGTTGAGACATTTTTGGAGTCGATAGCTTGGGATTTGCCCTTATTTTCCTGATGATCCTCCGATCCTCCTCTTCGGTGAAAAGCGGGTTTGGTGCCATTATGCCCTTGCCCTCAATCTAATTTGCGTCGACGAAGCGCCGAATGATGTTATACATGGTTAAGTTGCTCAGATTGACCATTTCAGGTATTTGGCGATGTGAATATCCGTTCTTGTGGTGTTCCAGGATGAGTTTCCGTTGTTCAATGGTAGTCCGTTTGTCCATAGTCCTTGTGGGCTTATTGAACTCGGGATGCAGGATATAACTAAACTGACTACGAAGTATTGATCTATTTATTCCGAAAATACTCAACTTTAGGTAAAAAATCCGGGTTCTATGGCTCCCAGGTGTCCACAATGTACCTGATCCAAATAAGCTGTCACCTAAAAATAGGCTACATTTTTACATAATCCTACCTAGCAGGTGGGGAAACCTCAGTTTATGAGGGTCATCCATTCATATTGGTGGTTAATACATGTACCTACCATCGGTCTTTGGAATTTTTGAAAAATAATGTATAATTACTTTATGGCAGGCAATTACGTTTTTTCTTTGACACTGTTTAAAATAAGCTGACGCACACTGTATATATAAGTGTATATATATGTGCATCTATAGATACTGCACAAATGCCATAGACGTCAAAGAGACTGTAATGATATGTTTTTTAATTAACCTCAAGGGAAACTCCCAACCACAGCCAAAGATTATACTTATATCAATAACCATTAAAAAAATGGGAAAAGGTATGCTTGGCCAACAAAAAGCAACAAACAAAAAGTCCATCCGCATGAATCACCTGATCCCAGAGACTAGAAAAAAAATAAATAATGAAATAAGTCTTCTTATACCCTGCGCAGATTATGTTTATTTCATTCCGTCAATAATTGTCCTCGATTCGTGCATATATTAATAATAACTTTATCAACTTCAAAAATTTCTATAATATAAGAAACAAAGATTATTTAATCGGAACCTATTGCAATATAAAACTTTTTAGTTTTGTCAAACAGTGATTAAGTAAATTAATATATTTTAGAGCTGTGTACAGAGTATTTGCTGGCCAACCTATCTCGACTCTAATTCTCGAATTCTAACTTGTTTTCCTATTTTTTATTATTATTTTTTTGCTGGCTACATTAATTGAATTTTCATAAATATTTCTAAGAATTTTGGAGCTGCATGAAATTTGCATAAAGTTTAAGCAAAAATAGTATAAGGCGGTATTTCCTGAATAAATTACTGTGTCATTGAGTAAATAAATAAATAAAACTTATTTGCTAATGCATATAAATGGTGTTTAATGATGGACTAACCATTTTGTAATTGATTGTCTTTAATAATTAGAATGTTGTCTGAATTTAAATCTGAAATCTATGTTCGCAGTAAAATAAAAGACGTTTTTTATTTATATTATTTGTATTATATATAAGTTTATTATCGAAGATTCAACACTACTTACGTTAAAAATATTGTACGTCTTAAGTTTATGATTTTATATTGATTTTCATGGTTTCTGGGGGTGTCTTTTTTTTAACGAAATTTCTAATTTCATAAAACGAATATGTCATGTTTATATGTTGGTATAATGTATAATAATTGCATATGATCGATCGCTGTTGTACAAGTAGTAGAGTGGGAGGAGTCACGAAATGGCTTGGAAATACTCGTATTCAGAAGTATATATCTAGGTATGTATGTATGTATGTATGTATGTACATATGTACGTATACTACGTATATATAGCATACACATGTATTTATATATCGATATCGACGCGATATGTTAGAGCCTAGTACATCGAGATATGTGTGCTTCGTTTAGATACAAGATACAATTAGTTAAGTACAATTACGATTATTATTGTTCAACGTATATTCAATGTAGATATCAGATTTGGTTTTAGATATTCGCTTTCGTATTTGATTTAATATTAGATTTATTGTATTTAGATGGTATCCTCTGTGTATATGACACACTCACGTATAAAATGAATTTACGTCTACTTACAATGTAAAAAATGTTTTGGTTTGTGCTTGTCGGTATTTGTTTTAGTTGTCCATCGAAAGACTTAACTTCGTTTTTGCTAAACTTGCAAATAGCCCAATTGCCAACAGGAAGCACGTAATGCTCTCACTTTCATTTTCTATTTCAATCTCTCTCTTTCTCTTTCTTTCTCTGCGTGTTTCTGCAGTGCACTTAACAGGTCGTTTACGTGGTATCCTCAAGGGATACTCACCTCTAAAGTGCAAGTACATTAAATCATAATTCAACTAGAAATGTTTTCTAGAAAACATAATCGTATAAAAAGCTTCTAATTGATATTTTCTTTTTTAAATTTAGACTATCGATCAAAAAATGCGTAGAAATAAATTTCTTATTATTTTGTAATATAAATATTTGGATTTATAATACGCTTGAGAAATTCTCGCCCATCTTCCAATACGATTGAGCCTAGGCAATATTGTGCACCTTGGCCGACAGGCAATTGTGCACCACGAATACAACCGGCTTTGGACAGCACTCCATGTCGAGTTCCTGCAGATAGAGAAATAAGCGATGAGTTGTTGATTCTGCCTGCTAACTAACCATTTATGAACACTTACAATTTCGCCATCATCGCCAAAATCCAAATATAAAAGACGGGCTCCGTCGTCCGCTGAGCCTTTCAATTTATCAAAGGGGAATTGCCAGAGCTGCGTTTTGTTGGCCACCGCCACCGATGTTGGCGTGGACGAGGCAAAGCCACCGCAATCGTACAAGAAGAAGCCGCGATTTATGTGCACAACCAATTGACACTGCCTGCCTTGATAGAGGCAGCGGAACGAGAACTCGCGCTGCAAGTTGACCGCCTGATGGGAGCCCTGGACAAGAGCACGCGCCCACGCGGCCATATCCCGATGCGTCTCCGAGCGAAGCCAATAAACCAGAACACCGCGAGCCGTGCCACATCTCACACAGAACACCGTCGTCTGTTGGCCCTGTAAATTTGAAATTGAAGTCATTCTCGTTTCCCTGTTTAAATGTCAACTCACATTTAGTGATGAATTGTTGCCAGCGCCCGCCAGGCGTGTGGTGGCCAGTGCATAGCTTTCCAGTGGGCGGCTCCATGCCTCCACGGACCAGGGTGCACTCTCGTATATCCGAAACTCCCGCTCTGTCACTGCTACGAAAATGGGCAGCCACTTGTCGCTCTCATCGGAACTCTCCGAGCTGGAGCGACCACTGGGCTATAAACCAAAGTAAATTATTTTAATTCTTGTCTGCGTTCTTGAGAGATTTTCTGAACCATTTGCAGCAGCTTTGACTTAGTTGACGACAAAGCGAAGCTTGAATTTCGGTTGGGAATTTGCAACATACACTTACCACCTCACCGGCGACGCCTCCGCTATTCGATGTGCCACTACCGCCACTGGCTGCACCACTGCCGCCTCCGCCACCGCCGGCACTGCCAGAACTACCAGTCCCATTTAGACGCTTGCTCAACCAACCAATGTGCTTCAGCTCACCGATGAGCGCCATCAACGCACGATTGGCCTCGACCAAAGCGCGCTGCGTGCTGCTGCCCATGGCCGAGTGGAGCGCATTGAACCAGACCAGAGCTTCCGCAGAGTCGGCCGCACGCAGAATGCACGAGTGCACCCCATCCGGCGAGTGCAGCTCCAGGCAGCGATTCTCTGCAAATGTGTAAAATTTAAACTAAGCTTTTGGGCTCCATGTATCGCCTCCCCGCCGCCACTTACCCGGATCGATGTATTTGAGATTGCGCGCCAGATGCGTCAGCTGCAGCGGAATGTAGCGCGTATCTGCGCGAGGCGTTGTCTTTGGCGTCGGTGCTGGCGGGGATGTTGGCGCACCCGGACCCAGTGGGCAGAGGAATGCCCGCTGCAGCTCCCAGCCCACCTCGGAAATGATGCTCGCCTTCCGAAAGTAGGGCGTCACTTCGCGCAGGAATTTAACTGCAAATACAGACATCAATATCAATATACATATATTGGAGCACATGAATATGCATGCCCAAAGGGTTTGCTTCACACACGCAAACACACACACACTGGCACATTGGCACACAGGATGTGGTGACATCAACACATCAGCACAGCGCTCAATCAGTTCATCCTTGCCATCGTCAGCATCGTCAAACATAAACGTTGCGGCATAAATTCATTAGAGTTTCCGCTCCATTTTTATTCGATTTGCACACCAACTCTCACACACACATACACACACACAGTGGCGCAAATTGTGACAATCTCCACAAAATATTTTTAAGCTTTAAGCAAGCAGTGCAAAAATGCTTTTCAATATAAATTTTTTGAGCATTGGCTTGTTAAAAATGCTGTTCTTAACTGTAAGCCAGCTTTCTAACCCTAAAATATAATTATTTAATTTGATCAGTGTAGTTACAAGACCCATATTTTTTAGCTTCCTCCCATTTTATGTTTTCTTAAGGCTTATGGTTATTTTAAGGTTTATTCACAAGGATTTCAAAGTGATTTGCGCTACAGTGCAGACTATGCAAATTCTGAAGCCAGGTGGCTTTTAGGAGAGAAATACTATTCTATCTGACTGGGGAGTACGCTTTGGGTGTGTGTGTCTGGGTGTTTGTGTGTATGTATGCCGCCCACAACATTTGCACATTGCCTTCGGCGATGTTGTAGTCTTTCGAGTGATTTGGAAATTCAATTTTCACACTTAATGCCAACTGTTGGCAGTGGAGCCTGTCACATTTTTGGGTAGGTTCACCTTAGGCGACTCAATTCGTGTGCTTAGCCCAACTAATTAGAACAGACTGCGCCTGGGCTGACATAATCGTCTCACAAGCCCACAGACTCACAGACTCCCCCCGCAGCTAAGCAAACACTTGCCCTTCTGGCCATACCATTGGTTCTCACTAATTGCTTGGCATTTACGTGCACCAAAGGGTTACGAGTGGACGTTGTCGTTGCCGTTGCCGTTGCCGTTGCCTAAGCTCGGAGCTCAGTAAACATTTACATACAGAAATATGCAACCGACAACTAACAAACAAACAAGCAACAACAACAAAAAACAAACAAGCAAGCGGAAAAAAATGATTGCATAGCGTCAGGCGCTACTGGGAACAGGCATCTGGTGCTGAGAACTGAGGAGCACGAGAATTGGTAAGCTTGAAGTGCACTAAAATGCAAACAAACCAAGCGAAACCAAATGCAGCGCAACGCAAAAGTTTAGAAACAACAACAACAATAACAACAACAATAACTACAATAACATCTCTAATAAGTTGTGCAAATTTTTGTATTTGAGTGGTAAATAAAGTTGCAGTTCCAGCGATAACAAAAATAAAATAATCAAGCTACAAAAAATGCTGTAAGCCAAACTGTAAACTGTAAACTGTTATCTGTAATACTCTGGTGTATCCCTAATGCATATACAAAATATGAATGTCTGCATATAAATTTACATGATCTGAATCCACATCATATGCCAAACGATTGTAAGCGTTGATAATTATTCATTAGACTCGCATAAGTTTACAAATTTTCTACGAATTTATGCGGAAATTTTCATTTAATCAACACAATTAAAAGAATTCAGCTTAAATGAGCATTTGCGAATAAATCATTCTTTTTTTCAGTAAACTTTATTTATTGTTTCAATAAATGGAGTAAATAGAAGATGATAAATAGAAGTCGTTGAGAGTATTATGCTCGTAGATTATTTTTACTGTGTAAGACTCTGCCGGAGGGAATAATATGATAGATTACACAATTTAATGTCGGATAAATTAAAACAGGTGTAATGCTCCAAATTTATAAGCATTAACATTTCCGAGAGTAACTTTTCTTTGACAAAAATACATCAATTAATCTAATGAACTCCAAACAATTGCACAATAAATAAAACCAGAAACTCAGCTAAAAATTGAGTTTAGATAAGTAAGTTGTGCTTGGGTGGTGCAGAAGTCACGTGGTTAAGTTTTTTACACCTTTGGCAAACGAAGTGAGACCGGCACATGACCGCCTGTATAAATCAAGCCGGAAACGAGCCAAAATGGGCGTGTCCGTGGGTGCACAAATATGATATCAAGTGCAGGCGGCGTTGCTCGCAAATCGTGCGTTAAAACTTTGCTCAAAGTTTTTTAGAGTAAAATCTCACGCGCTGCGTTGTGCAGGAAGTGGCAAGGGGAAGCGGGAGATGGAGATGGAGCCTCAGGCGGATGAATGCGGGCTGGGTAGAAAATGGTTGGCATGCACACAAAAGTATTCCAAGCTGTAAAAACCATTGCTAATGGACTTTTGGTTGGCATACCAAGATGAAGGAAGGGGGGATGGAAATGGAAGCTAAACCATAGCCACAGCCAACTGTCGTCGACGCCTTTTGCCAGGGCGACGAAATCTGCCGTTGACATTTGGCAGTCGGAGTTTGGATTTTGTGCAAAAGTTGGCGCCCCGAATCCCAAGTTACCCAAGCCACCAGCTTATTTAAATTACAATCAGGCGGCCGAGATGCTGCTGCTTTGGACCAAGTTGATAGAGGCGAACGCCCAAATCTGGCAAACAACTTCGCCAAGTTGTAAATTGAAGTTCAAGCCGAAGACAATAACGGGGGGAGCGAGTCCGGGTCCGGGACGGGGTCCCTGTACCTGGACCTAAGCCCGAACATTGCAGCTGAAACCGTTGCTGGAGCGAATTGCTGTTAAGCATGTCATCATGCCTATTCACGGCTTATTGCGGCTCTGATTTGGATTGTGATTGTCATGGTACTGTTAATGGGGATGCTTGAGCCACTTTACGTGCTTATAGATTTGGGCCACTTTACTGTAATGAACTGCCCAACTCGAAATCAAAATTATGAAAGCTGACTAAATGTGCGCAAATATAAAAACCAAAAACTGACACATTTTACATACGCTATGTGGATCTTCTGATTATGCAATGAAGATGGCAATATAGTATTACAACTGAAAAGTGGGTATTATATATCTGGAATTCTTATATATATGCAATTAAATTAAGTGTTGTATTACATATATACATATATATAAATATATTTAATATATTTGATATCTTGGTGCTCGACACAACCAACTTCAGTTAGAGCATCCGCTAGGCGACATGTGCAATTTGGTTAGTTATTCGGAATTTATTCGCTCTTCATTTTTTTAGGGCGACAAAACTTTGGCGAAATGGATCAACGACATGTGTGCGAGTTGGTGCTGAGTAGCATGCAACTCACGTTGGCTAAATGATGACGATGACGACGACGACGACGACTATGAAGCCGTCGTTGAAGTCGTCGTCATGGGCATGGAAACGAATGAAACGTGCCTTTTGGGGGCACTGAGGTTGGGTATCATATTAAAACGGCGATAACATTGAGCTTGATGGCTACTTTTGATGGGATTCGATACGTTTTTAAATGCGCAAATATTGCGACTTGTGTCCCATTTGCATTGACCGAGCAAGAGTTATAGTTATCATAGCCCAAAAACAAGTACAACAACAACAACAGAAATTAATGCTGCTGACCTTGCGACCGTTACTGAATTCTGATGTAGAATCCCCAACTTAAATATATAGGGCCCTATATAAGCGACTGCCGGCACAGCAGCCAGTCACATACCGTTAACATTCGTTGAACGCGCAACATGAAGACATTTACGGGAATCGTTATGCTGATGCTGCTGCTGGCTGCATGCATCTCAGCCATGCCACAACGTCGCCATCGCCAGCAGAAGAGTCAGCGTCAAGTGGAGTTGGCAAGCACACCGTATCCGGCAGCTGGCTTTCGGCCAAAAATACCCTTCGAGCTGCCCAGCGAGCAAGAGCCTAAGGTGGAGCTGCCAACAACTGCGGCAACTGTCAAGATTGCCGTAGAGGAAGGAACGAGTACCACCGAGTTGATTGAACAGCAGCCGGAGCAGGAGCCAACAGCCGACGTGGAGGTCAATCCGCGCACACCTGCAACTACTTATGGTGCACCCGAGCAGACCGATGACACTGTTGAAGTGGTGGGTGCCCCGGCGCCAGCTCAAGACTTTCAGCCACCCGTACGTGAGGCTGTGGACGATTTTGCCGCTGTTGCCATTGATGGCGTTGCTGATGAGCAGCAGCCTGTTGCTGATTTGCCTGCCCTGGACAAGGTCGAGACGCCGCTGAGCGATGAGGATGAGCAGCAGACTGAAACTGAGACTGAGGTCGCTGCCAAGGCGGCACAAGCAACTCCTGCCAGCACCTATGGTGCGCCCAACACGCCCGCCAACAACTATGGCCCACCTGAGCTCGAGGAGCCCATCGTCAACGAACTGGAAGCGGAGGAGTCACAGGTAGAGTTGGTCGAGGAGGCCGAACAGGAGCTAATCAACGAGGAGGAGACTGCTGCTGTTGCAGATGCTCTCGACCTAAACAGTGGTCGCTTGATTCTGTTGCCTATTAATGCCGCCGGCACCCGATTCGGACGACTCATCCTGGCCGTGGAGCAGCCCAAGCAGCAACTCGGACGCCAACGCATTCGTAGCGAACGTTTGCGACGCCGCAACTAAGCCAAATCCAATTGTAAACTCTTCAATTGACGAACTTGCATTGGTAATAAATATTGTGTTTATCCTGCTCTAAGCACTTGTCTTTGTTCTTTCTTTTCTATCTGCGTCCGCCTCTATTTGCTTATTCGCTTAAAGCAGCTTTCCTCAGTTGGCAGCAGCTGCTGCTCCGGAAATGGAATTGGCTGCATCAAAGTCAATCCAAGTTGTTGCTTATGGTTCAATGCATTGCATGTGCGTAATTGTTTGCCCTAACAACCCAGCACCACCCACCAACCTGTCTCATCTGTTTCCTTGCATCCAATTCCGAACCACTTTGAAATTGATTCAGAAATATTTAGTATCTCTAACGAAGATTCAACTTATCTACAGAATTAAAGTTAAAATCTTGTCATTTATAAATTTATCCTTAAGAACCCCTTTGTATGAGAAACTAACCATCAACTGGGCAAAAGACATTGTTGAATCTTTTAACCATTTGTTATGCACATTTTAATCTACTAAAAGTCATGCGAAAAAGAAGAAGAATTTCAGGCTTGAGTAACTTCGTGGAATAATTATCGTAGAAGTTCCTTTGTGTGATTGCCACCATACTGAATCTAGAATTTCTATTCTATGCAGGCGAAGGAAAATGTAGTGCGTAGCATTCATTTTAATTCGCACGGCAGATGCCACGCCCCCATCGCACACCGCCCAGTGGCAATGGCAACTATGTATTTTGGAGCCATTTGATCAAATGGAAAGAAAACTTTTCTCATTACTCATTGCCAAGCCAAGGCAAACAAACAATCCAACGAACCGACGAGCTAACCAACAAGCCATGCCAACAATCCAACTAACGGCAGTCAACAGCTAAGAGTCAACAGGCAATGGAGGCAAATTGTGTGCTGCGGGGCGAGAGGGTATCAGTGGGGGGGATGTAAGGGAGATTGGTTGCTGTTGTTATTGTTGATATGGGATTTATAACAGTACACAGCTGCAGCGTGCAATAGCATCAGCATCAGCATCAGCAGCAGCAGCAACAAGAGCAAAAGCAACAGCATCAGCCGGTAGTAACTTGCAAGTGGTGCACACTAATCCAACATATGCACCATTTCAGCTTCACTGGCAAAAAAAGAGGACAACAAGCCAATAAGTATACTAAATTGCTTGCCCAAAAATTACATTTTTTCAAACTTCAAAGCACCCATTAATAATTGCAGATCTTTGTAAAGAACATGTAAGAAATAAAGTAAAAAAATTCATCTTAAATTATGCTTGGACATATACAAAAATGTTCACATCTGAATATACTCCTCAAAAATTATACCCATTAAGGCTCTATATTTCTATTTTTGTTTTTCCAAAATTCCAACTCATATTGTTAGTTTCCTATTTATCTACCCCCAAGCTCACAATACTTTGACTTGCTGAGTGGCACTCTATATCCCAATCTCTAACTCTCTCAGCTTTTCTCAAATAAACAAAGTGGCCAAAAGTGGGTGTCGAGGTGAACCTACCTTCCAGATCTACGACGCGACCGGCACGCTTGAGAGCACGCACCGCCTCGTCGTGGGTGGCATCGCGCAGCTCCTCGCCGTTCACCGTGAGAATGGCATCGCCCACGTAGAGTCCCTTGGCCTGATCAGCGGCCATGCCACGAAAGATCTTCGAGATGAGAATGGGCATGCGATTCTCGCGCCCACCTTTGATTGAGATGCCCAGGCCATTGTTGTCGGACTTGATGATGCGCACATGACGCTTCTGATTGGCCACATGATCAGGTACATCGCACATGTCCAGACCAACAGCATCCGCATTGTTGTTGTTGTTCAGGCAAAGATCGGCGTTGTTGTCGTTGCTGGTGCCGTTGCCCGTTCCATTGCCAGTGCCAGTCCCATTACCTGTGCCCGTCCCAGTGCCATCCAGTTCGGTATCCTGAACAACCATGCCTTGCAGCGACGCAGAGCTGGGCAGCGTGCCATTCTGAGCGGCACCTCCTCCTCCGCTATGATTGCTTCTGCAATGAGATAGAGATTAGTAGATGAAACTAGTAATCCTTCATTTCACTTACCCCAGCGTGCCATTTAGGGTTGTCGACTGGCCATCGCTGGAGTGTTGCGACGACTCGCACGACTCGTCCAGACTGATGGCTAGAAAGTCCGTTTCGAGCGTTACCATCACTCGATACCAGGAGCCACGCACTCGCGTCTCTAAATTACCGCAACGCAATCCCGACGGCGACGGCGAATTCTGCTGCGGTATGGGCTGCTGTGCCGCTGGCGGCGCACGCCCCAAACTCGACGATTCCACCATGTCGCTAGCTTAGAATTCTTGCCACACACGCGCACAACAATCTACATTGCAAGCTGAAATGAGCAAGACAATAAGAAAATACTTTTTTGAATTTATTGTACTGATAAAGATTGGGCACATAATATAAAGAAGAAATAAGTCACTGTATGAGTCCATCCTTTACTAAAGTCTGCTAATAAATGCAACTGTTTGCCCAAGGTTTAAGCCTTAAGGCATAAGGCTTAAGGCATACACAACTCTCTTCTTCCATAACTCAAATCTTATTTAACAAAAGTTCTTCATCAATATTAACTATTGACTCCGCATGTCTCTGATTCTTAACGGATTTAGTTGCTTGCCACTTTATGTAAACAATGTGGAATCAATGTGGAAATGTGCAGAGCTAATTGACAAGTTAATTTTCTGGTCATGTGACACATAGAGCATTAGTCAGCTCAATATTATGTTGGACAGTCGGCTGTCAGAGGTGAACGGGTCTCCAATGAAGTGTCCACAAAGCAACCGCACATTTGGACAGCACGCTACAACATTTGTCATTGTTTTGCTGGCCAAGATTTATTGCGCATTCAGCATTAATTTCGAAGAACAACTGGTAGAGCAACAATCTAAACCCAAAACGAGAGACTGAGAGGAATCGAGAGACACAGATAGAGAGAGAGAGAGAGAGAGAGAGAATGGGGGAGAGGGAAATGAAAATGAAATGCAAATGCAGCGAATTGTGCGCATCCTGTGCAAGCAGCGTATTCACATCCTTTGCAGCAAAAGTCGGTAGCAGTTGCAATTACGCATCTTGTCGCCGCCACCGCTAGACGGGGGGTGCAAGGAGTTTTTGTCTGATTTTGTTTTTGACAAGTGACTGTGTTCCCCTGTGTGTGCTCCCCGCACCGACGTCCCTATCACCTACGATACTACGGCCAACCCCAATACACACAGCCAGCAGCAAGGCATCCTTCTCAGTTGTGTGTGTGTGTGGCATTTGTATGTACGTTTCCGCTGACGCTTGAGCAGGAAGTAATTTTGCCACTGCTGTAAGTCCACGTCGCTGCCTCTGTCGTTATCGCTGCCGCTGCCAGCGACGACGTTGACGTCGGCGGAGTCTGTTTACTTTGCAATTTATTGTGCAACATTTGTAATTATTATTGCAAGACTGCGAAGACTACAACTGCCGTCATCCTCAGCCTCAGCATCAGCCTCAGTCTCAGTCTCAGTCAATGGCCCTGCAACTGCCACAAGCCTGCAGGCAGCAAGGCTGGCAAAAAGTTTTTGAAACGCGCCAAGTGTGCGAATCCTTGAGACGGCAATGAACGCGGAGTGGAAGACGGCGACAGCGACGAAGATGACAACACACTCATAATTGTAAGTAAACACAAACAAATAACAAAACACACACACACACACACAGACACACACACACGCACCCACATCGTATGTGTTGAAGATACACACTTGATATTTTCCATGAGGGCAGTTTAATACGTCAGTCAAAAATCATCAGTTCCAACCCATAAAATAAGCCAAGCATAACTTTGACTAGCGAATAAGTAATCACTTTCTCTAAACTGCATCTAAGAATCCGCAAATATAAGGTTTGGCTGCTAACTTGTAGAACTTTAATTAACTTTAAGATCAAATCCCGAGGGAATTCGAAATTTATCATTGATACTGACCCACTTCAAGCTTGGCTTACAGTCAGCTAAATACACATTTCAATTATTAAAAGAGGTCTTCAAACAAACTTGTAGAACTTTTAGTTTTCAGTCCTATATTTAGTCTTTAAATTGGCATTATAAATATTAGAAAAACCAAAAAAAAAAAACAATAGCTATTAAAGCCACATAAAATGTCAAATAGCTGATAAATATATTAATTCATTTTTTTTTTAATATGAAGACACGTTTATTAAAATACGTTTTGGTTAACAAAATCTGTATTTATCTTCCAGTTTAACAACAATTCAATTGTATCAAATATAATATGCCAATAGAAAGGCTTTATTTTGACAATTGTGACATTTATTGTCATTAGAAATCTTTTAAGCCTGCTCAAGAATTGACATATTTTTGCACAACTTCATTTTACCCTTTTCAGATTGTTAATGAGCATATACAAAGAGATTAACATTTGGACCTATCTAAAATTGGGGCTAGCTGCAGCTTGAAGTGAAGTAGCGGCCTGAATTGCCCTGAACATTAACACAATGAAAACTAATGGCAATATTTTGCATATTGTTGGCCACTTAATGCCTGGCAGCCAGCCAAAAAGCCAGATTAGCCCTTTCGGTTAAGGAACGCGCCGTGACTAATTAGAGCCAGTCTGTGCAACGACAAGAGGCCCAAATCAAAATCCGAAATATTAATAGCTTGCGGCATTCGTTCACTCTCGAATGGGGCTAGGTGTTATTAATTTTTTTTTTCATTTTATGTTTGTATACGCCTAATAAGCGCCGGACGTTGCTTGTCGTTGCTCCAACTGGCGCTGCCACAGACTGCTGCCGCATGCCAGTTGCCACTTGCCGGAGCCATTTTTCATGCTGCGCTTTGGCTAATTTAATGCTAGGCAGTCATAAATTATGCGGCCCCGAAAAGTAGGCAACCAAAATAGCACGAAAAATTATTTAAAGCCTTGAAAATGGCAGCAGCTGCTGCAGCAAAAACAGAAAAACACACACACACACACACAAACACGCTTCTGTTTGCAAGTTGCATTCAACTCGCGCTTTTCAGTAATAACGCTTTTTTAAAGGTTTTCTGTGCAGCAGTTTGTTTTTTGTGCCAATTTTTCAGTTTTTTCTAACTTTTTTCCAAATGTAAAATGTGTAAAGTATGTATGCGTTTTTTATATTGATATGTGTATGTGCAAGAGTGTGTGTGTGTGTGTGTGTAAGAAGAAGAGCGAACGAGGTGGCAATAAATACGCAAACGTATCCGACGACAAAGTGTGGCCTCATCAGGCGTTGCATGCTATGTATGTATCTACATATACAAGTACGCTGGTGTGTGTGCGTGTATGTGTGCTGGGTGTTGGTGGATGTGTGTGGAAGTGTGTATTGTGGCTGTGCCATCAAAAAGTCGTAAAATCATAATTTGTAAACGAGAATTTATTTCAAAAAATATTTATGGTTTGCTCCTTTGCTGTTGCGCCTTTCAGCCGGAAGCATTTGCGGAATTTATCAAACAGAAAGTGTGTGTGTGTGTGTCTCTGCGTGTGTCTGTCTGTGTGTGTACGTGTGTATAAGCCCCCGCTTCATTACAGTCATGTCTGCTGGTGGCACAGCAGCCAACCATGCTGTCCTCTCCGCGTTGTGGCCATTTGATACCATTAATTTGATGGGAACCTTGGCAAACGGATTTTGCCTTTTCCGTTCGCAATCTCTTCACTAGATAAAACGGTTCAATTGACTTTGTGCACTCGCATGTAATATCGAAGCGGAATTGCAATCTACTCATCAGATAAGCTCTGATTGAGTTTGCAATGGGATATATTAGGAACAGCCACATAGATGCATCATCAGTCTTTTTGTGCTCGTTAAATAAATAAAATTCAATAAACCTAACTCACATTCCGCTGCTATTAATTCTACTTTCGTTGAGTACATTTTGCTGGTCGCCTTTCGGTATAAGCGCCTGTCATTAAATGTCGATAATTGCAAAAACAAAAAAGCAGACTTCGCTTGCCACCTGCCACCTGCCACCAGCTACAGTTGGCCCACAGTGTAAAGTTCGAGTTCGCAATCGGTGCCCATGCAACGCAGCCAAGCCGTGTGGTGAACCTCTTAACAATGACGCCTGGTTTGGTGTTCGCGTTGAGCTGGTTGCTCAACTGGTGGAAATCGATATGTGTTTGCACATATAAAATATTAAGCATCAGAATATTGCACACTAATGATCTTTAAATATAATACTCACAATTTACTACCACACGTGAGGAATTTGCAAAGGTGGTAAGGGGTGTGTGTGTGTGTTAGCGTGTGTGTTTCCGTGTGTGTGTGTATTTGCTTGAATTTAGCTGAAACGATGATTTAATTATTTAATTGCTGTTGCTGCAACACGAGCTGCACGAAAGTCAAGACCTGAAAGACCAGTTTAAATTTCAGTTTATTTGTTATATTTAGAGCTAAATGTGAAACATGTTAATTATAATTATAATTCGTATCTCAATTATTTTTGCCTTGACTGATTGATTAATTTCAAATGCTTGTTTTCAAACTGCCAACTTTTTGTTGCTTTTATCGAAAAATACTTTTAGAGTTGAGATAAATCTTTTTCATGCTTCATGCAACCGATAATAAGTAGCTTGGGTTGTAAAAAAAATCTGGCATAATGCATAAATAATAATGCAAACTGACAGGCCAAGCAACATATTTGACTTTAATCATTGTTAACCTTTGTTTGCTATTGTTGCCCACGTAGGCACCGAAATAAATCCGTTTGTGTGTTTTCATATTGATATATTATGTGGGTAACCACAATGCCGCCACTGCGACCGATAAAAGCCAAAAACAAACCACACACACCTACCTACCAACAGCTATAGATATATTATATATATATAGTACTCTGCCCATTGTGTGCCTGGGGCAACTAACTAGCTGACTTGACCTGGCCTGACAAATTATTCAGCATTGATTAATTATGAAAATGCGTTTATATTGATTGTCGTGTGTGCGCCTAATTCCAATTCGAGCGTCCACCTTGCGTGTCTGTTTATGTATATTAACTGCAGAAACAACAGAAAGGAGGAAGAGAGGGGGTAGAGAACCGACCCGACCCGACCCATGACAATTACCGAATGCCAATTGTGGGCATGTTTTGGGATTATTATGTTTTGTACCGCTGGCAAACAAGTGCCGCCTGCCCCCAAAATGCGAAAATGCAAATCAGCCAAAATGTGTGGCAAATACAGCAAATGGGGTTGTGCTGTTGTTGATAATCTTTTGAAGGCAGGTGGCAAGCAAGGATGGCGTCGCCTTTTCCACTTATTAATTGCCAGTGTCTTGGCATAATTTGCACTCATTTGTCTGTTGAATGCTGAAGTGCGGGCCATTGTTCCACAAAAGTCAAGAATCTGTTCACGTGGCAGAGAAAAGGGGAGGTGAGGAGACTGCGACTGGGGCTGATTGAAATGCAAAATGTGATGATGCAGCTTCATTAAGTGCAATATCTTTCTTGGTCTATTCAGCTCTGCCTCGTTTCGTTGAGCTGCTGAAAGGCACGATGACAAAAGGTGCTACTAACAAGGGAGGGGGCACTGAGTGGGGCATTAAGAAGCAGCAAGATGCAACTGAGCCAACTGAATGATACGGCGAATGAGCAGAACAGTTCCCATTCTCATTCTCATTCCCTAATGCAAGTAATTGCACGTCGCTCTTGTTAAGCTGGGCGCAATTTCAGTGTTTTCGTCCATCCCTCTCTCACTCTTTGTATGTTTTGTCTCACTGAAAATGCTAAGCTAAAAAGCGGATTATGTCTTTGCAGCTGGAATTTACGCGATGAATTTAAAAGTGACCCTCGAATTGCCAAATGAATGTTCTTTAGCAAAATGTCCTACAGCTATTTCTGTGCTTTTATTATAGACATCATTCTGAGAATTATAATGGAAATGAAGCTCTTAGCTTTCTAAAGCTGCTGCTAAGCCACAGCAAAGAGAGACAAGAAATTACAGTTATCTGTCAACATATATCGTTAAATGCATGTCAATTATGACTTAAATGCTTAACATAAAAAGCCGTCGAAACGCTGCTGTTGCTGGTGGTAGAAGGACGCTGCTTTGACAGGTGGCGAATGTGAAACGTGAAAGTAAAGGGAATGGGAAGTGAAGGGCCAAGGGTACGATGGCAAAGTGGCAACGCCAACGCTAACGCTGATGATGTTGATGAATGCCGATAGTAAACGGAATTAACTTTCACGCAACATAACGACGTCGACAGCGACGGCGACAGAAACCACGACGGCGTCGACGACGCTCTTGAATGAAAGAAAAAGCTTACGCTAATGGCAGACAGCGCTGCTGCAGAGAGCCCACAACTGGAAAAAGCTTTTCGGCAAGCGCGCGTAGTAAAAGTGCGGGTGTAGGTGGAGAGCAGAGAGTAGTAGATGCTGGTAGCGGGCAGCGGAGAGGCGGACGCGAGTGCGATTGCGGCTGGTTTGACTGGTTGTTGGGTGTTGTGGGTTGTGGATTGTGGCAAATTAAACAAACGACGCTGATGACATGACGCCTAGCAGAGCAACGCTTACCATTCAAATGTTTGTAAATTTATCAACAAAATAAGCCCCCCCTCCCCTTCCCATTTATACATACCTTGTCGATTGAGTGCATGTAAATTTAACTGCTTTTTTGGCTCAACGAAAAACAATTAATGCAAAAGTTAACAGCAACTTTGGATAAATGGCGTTTTGCGCATGCGCTAAAACTTACTGCACTGAAGCAGCATTTCTATACACTCACGCACACAAGCACATTAACTACGCGACGCATGTATTTGTGTGTGTACTAAGGATTTTCGCTGTAAATTTATTTTTATTTTATTACACTCTGGCTTTGAGCTATTATTAAATGCTGAAACTTTGCAGATAAATGTATATTTTTAATAATCGGCACACACTGCTAACATAAATATCAACTGCAGTAGCTGCAGCGAGTCAGTTAACTATTATTATTTCGTCTAGCGCTTTTTTTTATTATTATTGTTTGTGTAGCAGAAAGCTACGGCGGCGGCGGAGACGCAAGCTTTGGATGCGACAGCGCGCAGCGAACCCGTTACCGTTAGAAATGAAATAGCGACTGAGACTGAAGCAATGCAATGCCGAACAAGCGCCAGCACGAAGCTACGCTTGACTAAAGCTTTCACTGTCAGCGTTAGCGTTGGCGTTGGCGTCTATGCCGTTTGGTGGTGATGCGTATTAGTGTTGGTGTTGCGATTGCTTGGCCGGCAGCAACAGCAGCCGTAAATTCTGTTAACAGCCGACAGTTATTCAGTAACAGTCGAGCGTGCAGTGCTGCCACATCATTAATTTAAAGTGTTGCACAAGAACGGATGCAGTGCTGCCACAAAGTGTGCACAGCTGGCAACGCTGTGAGTGAGCAGCTTCAACTAGTTGGCGCCCAATTTGAACTTTTTTGTTTACTGCAGTAAAACTAAAAAATAGCTAGCAATTAGCGGAATTGACCCTTTAAAAATGGCTATTGCCGTTGCACATTAAAATACACAATTAATGCATATTCTACTTATTTAAAAAATGAGCTTTAAAAAGTTAAATATTCTATATCTAAATAAAACCAAATAAAAGTATGCAATTAACTTAACATGGAATTTTGTAAGTGTTACCTTAAAATAGATATTTATATATATGCTTAGAAGAATGCCAGGAAATATATAAATTTACAACTCTATAACATGAAATATGAAAAACTCAAGACGAAAACCCATTTCAAAACAATTTCCAGTTCGCCTATGGCTCTATACAAATAGTAGCTGTAAAAAATCAAATTATATATCATTAGCACGGCAACGGATACCTCGTTTTGTTGTTTGCAAAAAAAAAGAAGAAAAAAATGCGGGTGGAACCCGCTTCCATTTCCAACCTGGCCAAGCCGCGGGTGCATCTCGAGTGCATCGTTATTCGAATGGGGAATTCCTGACAAGCGCTTCGCTTGTTTTATTTTTTGGTTTTTTCTTCTATTTTTCTTTTAGCCGCCACCAGATTTTGGCTGGAAAATGTGGCGTTGCTGGTGCGCGAAAAGTTTTCCACGCATCCAACGCATTTCTCGCTGCCTGGCAATATCGGTAATCATCAGCAAAAAAAAAGACACAATGAAAAAAAACGTGTTGTTGGCCATTTGTATGTTGGCTGTGTTGCTTGTGTTGCCGCCGGCTCTGTTGACCCGGCGTGGCCAATTATGCACCGCGCGCCAAGTGGTGAAATCGATGAAGATGCACAAAATGCAAACGCACTCGACTAATGGTCAATATGGTGATGCTGATGGCCTCTTATGTACAATATGTGGCCCGAACAATTATGGCCAAAGCAGGCAGCAGTCAACAGTCAACAGGCAACTGGCAACAGGCAACTATCAACAGGCAACTTGCAACAGTCGGCCGCAGGTGGGTTGTGGCTGAGCTTCTCTCTTTCCGCCTAACGAGCTGTGAACGTGATTATAACTGCTAGCCCGACATATGAAAATTATGTTCAAAATGCAATTTGGCCAACAACAACAACAATGACCAGAAGCAACCAGAAGCTGAATTCAGATTAGGCAATAAGCAGCCCCAAAAACATCCATAGAGTGAAAATATTTGCTTTGCATTGCATTCGTTGTAGTTGGTGGCGTTGTTGTTGTTGTTGTTGTCGCTGTTGCATTGGCTGCTGTTGTTGCTGCTGCTGGTGCATTGTTTGTTAATGCCTCGCCGGGCATGGTCAGAGCCAATAAAATATGAATTTGTCTGGCTGCTGTTCTTCTCGTATACGTTTTTATTTTTCTTCTTTTTTATCTGTGTTGCATGTTGCACTGGGAGTGCAATCTAACGGCATTTGATAGCCACAAACAGGTGGGTTCAACGTGGTCAAAATAAAAGCAGTCTATTAATATTATTTAAACGGAGAATACAAAGCAAGTCATTTATTTAGAGCAATTTCCACAGATACTTGGTATCCGTTGAATAATTTTTAATATTTATTTCATTTACATATAGGCTTAGAATAATGTCAAATATTTAAAAATCTTCAACTGGAATAAGTAAAACTATTTCTTAAGTCTGAGTTATTTCTTCTAATTCAAATATGCCGCAGCTTTACTAATCAGGCGGCAACGCTCAAAGGACACCAACTGCAAACCTACTTTGCCTTTCATTTAATATCATTAATTTATTACACGTGCAAATTTTACCTTGTCAAAATTCTTAAAGTAAAATACATGCCAACTTACATTAGTAAATTGCCGCTGAATTCAAATTGGGTAATTCTAAATATGGCAATTGTCATTTTAGCCTGACTTGAAATATTTGCTTCCGATTCTTCTTTAACAAATTAAAACTTTGAATTAAGCTAAACATGATTTCACTCTCACTGCCCCTTGCCGCGTGGCTAACCAATGCAATGAATCCCAAGGAGCAGCCTGCTTGAATTCATCACAAACAATAGCCGCAATGTTGCATGCAACAGCCCGGCACAATGCTCATGTGACTTGTCAACGCTTCCAGCAACAGCAACAACAGCAACAACAACAACAGCAAGCTGCTGCTGCTGAAGATTTGCAAGCACTTCACAGCTTCCTAGCACACACAGATCAAAGCGAAACGTGCCGCATCTGGTGTGGGAAACGGTTGCGGTTGCAGTTGCAGTTGCAACTTGGAGGAAGGCGCTAAACGGTGGCAGCCAAACGGCGGGAATTTCCATTGCACATACGCCCCATTGCCAGCCCCAATGCAACAGACAACCGGACACCGCCCGCCGACGACGGACGATCAATCTCTATCGCTGCGAGGAGCAGCTTCGTCGTCGCCGTCGTCGTCGTCGTCGTCGTCTTTGGCTCACTTGTTAGGCGCCTTGGAGCGTTTTGTAAGAACATAAATCCTTCAGCTGTTAGCAACACGGCTGCCTGTGGACAGCATTTGAATGCATCTCCGTTACCCCTTTGCCTTTGCCCCAGCTAACTGCCAGTTCCAGTTGCCAGTGGCAGTAGTCCCGGTTTCTGTTTTCTTGCTGGATGTATTTCTTTTTTCTTTCTTTTTTTTTTGCTTTTTTTTATTGCCATAAGTGGCAGGTAATTATGTCGCTTGCCTGATAAATTACATTGTTGACAACGGCAGCAGAGATGCAACGCAGCCAAAGGCAGCAATTTTTGGACATCAAATCTCACCTTTTATGTCTGATATATATATATATATATATATATATATATATATCTATGTATTTATTCGACTTTCTTTGCTTTATCTTTTTGCTTTGGCAAACAAATATTTAGACGGAGAAAGAATTTGATAATTATTGTTGAAATTGTCCTGAACTGAGAAGTATTTATAAGAAACTTGGCATAAATTATTATTTATTTAATTATTTTTATTTTTTAATTAAATGCCACAAGCAGATTTGAGCTTAAACATTGAGAAAGTAATTCATTTTATTTATATTTATTTTCCGCTCCATCACAAATAAAGTCACGCACTTAAGGCTTTCCATATGACAAGTCAGGCAATCCAATGCCTCCCCCACTGTGTCCGTCCATACGTCCATCTGTCCAGATATGGAAGCGAGGAAGAAGAAGAGGAGGAATAGCTGCTGGTGGCGATTGCATGTCTGCGATAAGGCGTGTGCCGCTGCTGCTGCTGCTGTCGCTGCTGCTGCTGGCAGTGAAGAAGATGCTTGATCAATCGGCTGGGCCTCAAGCAGAGATGGGGGAGCCAGTGCGCCTGATATCTGTGAACACGGTAGCTAACATGCTTAAGTTTAATTAATGATAAGAAATCTGTATCTAAGGACGTCGCCGCCACGCTCCGCTGACACCGTAATGAGCAGATCTACGCCTGGTTGCAGAGGAATTCAGGTGTGCGCTTAAGCCAAACGGTCGGCAAACAGACCAGGGCGACCCTGCTACAAACCTCCAACAAACTCCAAGCACATTGACCATCGCCATCGGCATCTCAATATCATGTAGATTTTTGCTAATGTAGGCACAGCCGCATCGATGCACCAGCCAACGTGGCCAAGAGTCAATCTTTGCGGTGACTGCAACTGCAACTGCGACTGCAACTGCGACTGCTGCTCTCATACTCGCCATTAATTAGTTGAATTTATTAGATGGTCATCTCTGCTCGGCGGCACCATACGCCTGGGAATTTTTCGAATCCCTTGCATTGCTCTTCACACTATGCCAACATACAGCAACAACAATAACAACAACACATGGCACAAGAAAAAGAAGAGCTACTTCCCAAAACCGGAACGGACTAAATACATATACGCATCTCCATTCCCCATTCCCCAATTGCAGATACATATGCATATTTTGTGGATGAGAGCTGAGACCTGAGACCTGAGGCAATGTGGAGTTTACGATGTGGCTTTGTTCAGGTTGTGGCCATCGAAATGGCACCAAATATTTTATCTGCTGTAGAGGATTAGTCCGACTTGAGTTGCATATTAGATGTAATAAATGGCTGCATTTGGCTCCAACCAATCTGACAGTTTATGCGCCTGTATTGACATTTGATTGCTCTGCAGATTGCCTTATTAGCAATCCAATATATATAGATATATATAAATTTGTATATTGCAACTAACCGACACATTAAGCGAATGTTGAACTAATCGATTTGCAAGTTTATTGCTAGTTAGTTCTAAGTTTGATAAGCATATATCAAGCCACAAATCTTATGGGAATTAACACCTCAGATCTTAACACACTTGGTCCTTAAGCAAGAGTGACTTTTGCAATTATAACTGATTATGTGGAAGATCAAAAATATTACGCGTACTTGGCACATTTTAATATGTCAAATAAGAAATTTAAAAACTATACTTTTGAAAAGTTATTATTATTATCGCAACTCCAGAAATTAACTTGAACTACAAATACAGTCGACAATAATCCACAAAAAAAGTAACAAAACAATTGGCCATATTAATGTCATGGCATAGTAAATTGTTGTCAAATAATTCCCATCATGTCGCCTGAAATTACAATTGTCTCAATGATTTAATCAGTTTTAATAAGAAATGAACAAAATCTGTGTTGTAGTATTTTGCCGTTTGATCGTTTTAATTCATTAAAATGTTTTTGCACATTCGGTTTTTGGAAGATGCGAAGATTGCCAATGAGAACTGGAGAACTGGACAACTGGAGAGCTGGCGGCTGCATAGTTCGACTGCCAACCCGCCGACCAATTTTTACAGCAATTCAATGCGGAACTCAGCCATGGACAAACAATCGGGCAAACACGATTTTGTCAACCTCTAAGGTGAGTTGCCGCCGCAGCAATTGCCTTTGCGGTAATGCCAAAAATTTGTGGCACAAACAACAGTAAGCTGAGCCGCCGATTAAGCGACGCCCAACTGTGCGAATTGTTTAAGGCTGATATACGATAAGTCCTATATATGGAGGGGGTGTTATGTGCAACAAAGTTGATTTAAGATAATTAATCTTGTTTTAAGCACTTCGTACGTTGCTCAGTTTGAAAATTATCAACATACAAAAACAGATGGAGACTTTTAAGAATATTAAATGTTTCAAATTGTGGCGGAAACAAACCAAAGAAAATTCTGTAATTATTTGAAGTTTATATATAAATAAATGGAAGAAACTCTAGAAAAATATTTCTATCAATTAATGACCAAATCATAATCAAAGAAAAAATGGCTTGCTTTTGGCAATCGGTTCACTTTTTAAATTTAAATAAAAATATAAATATATATTACAAAAATCGCTCCTTTTACATTGCACAGTTAGAAAAGCCAGATGACATGTAGTTAATGAATTTAATAAATATATCCAATTTGCCATATAAGGGATTCCACAAACATAATTATAAATTAAACTCGGACGCTGATGGCTTAAATCACTTAGCCGCGGCCTAAACACTTCTGAGGGATTTGAGATCAACGCTTTGCCTTTGGTAAATGCCAACCATATCCATCAAAGCCAGCTGAACGTTTCGCAATTAGTTGAAAGGAGGCATAAATCAAAGAGTTAATAAGCAGCCAGCCAAGCAGCAAGATGCCAATTACAATGGCTAGACGCAAAGGCAGCAGCCAATTGCCATTTGAGATGCAAACAACATTTGTAGCTCACCTACTACTACTACCACAATGCAGATTGATGGATTTCTGGTGCAGGTGCAACAATGTTTCCCAAAATGGCACTTCATCAGCTGCTCAAATGATGAGCAGTTTGTGGGACGCCATGCGAAACCCTACCAAACCGAACCGAACCAAAGCAAAATCGAACCGAACCGAACCGTAGCTGGTTGGGTTCAGAGATGTGCTTGGTAATGATGGCAAAGTGGTTTCACTTTTTCTATTTTTTTCTTCTCCTTTTTTTTTCTTCAGTTGAAGCATCTATGCTTATTGTGCGTTGATGCCGCTGCTTGCTGCCCAACCTCTTGGGCCGCCGCAGACTATTTAACAATTTTTACTACTACTAAAAATTCCAACAAAAAGAGGCTATTGAGATCTCGTCGCGACTCGCCTGTTATTTGTAATGCGGGCGTTGCAAAGAAGCGCGGGCTGTAAAATCTGGCTAATAGCAAGTTTGTTGCAAAAGCGTTAATTAAAAATACACAAATAAAAAAGAAAAACAAACAAACAACTACAAAACTTTGTTGCCAACTTGTGCGGGATACTTTGACATTATGTACATGTGCTGGTAAAACTCTCAATCGAACATTGCACTCATTGTTACACTAATTTGGTTGTTGCTCATGTTGTTGTTGTTGCTGCTGCTGTTGCACAGACTCGCCATCGATTGACAGTTTAGTCTATCAGCGTCTGGTAATCGTTTGCAATTGTGCCCCGTTTTGGTTAGCAAATGAATAATAATCCTTAATATGGAGCACACAAATGCGTTCGCTACAATTCTCATAAAAGGCTTGCCATATTGACATTTAATGCCAAAAAGCATAGTTTTTATTGTTGTTGTTGTTGTTTCTCTTTACTGGTCATGACTGCATGGGAATTACAAAAATGAGCAACGCGTTCTATTCTAATGTGATTCCACTGCATCTTAGAATTGAGACCCAGGCATATTTGGTTTCAATATGCTAACTTTATGAGCTGCACATACATATACTATATAGATATAGATATTATATAAATCCTTAAGCAATTACAATTATAATTTCTTTCACAGCTCAAATTTGAGCATTCCATTCCAGACTTAAAGTCACAGCTTAAGCTATGAACCAATATATGAATATGAACTAATATCTAAAGACGTTCCCAAATAAAGCTTAGTGCTTCCGACGAGTAAACAACCTGCTTGCAACTTAGTGTAATCAATGATCAAGTGCACAGGCAGAACTCAGGGAGCTAAAGTAATCAGAAAAGTAATTTATAAACTGAGCACCAGAGTGTTGTGTTCACTGAGCTTCCAGTTGCTGCTACACTTATTGCTGTGCAGCTTTGTAAAGAGGCAATTGTGGTTTAAACTGCAAACAAGCCACTAATGCTCCAACCAATTCACACACACACACACACAGGCAGACACCGTGTGTGTGTGTCTGTTGTTTTGAGGTCCAAAGTGCGTGCATTTTCACAATGTGGAACATGAGTTTTGCATTTGGCTGTTGCCATTAAAATGAGCGCAAATTAAATGCGGGTCGGCAAAATGTTGCACACACAAAATTAGCACATGCATACACACTCAGGAAATTGCATGCTCAGTTGCAGTTGCAGAGAGTGACAGCAGGGGAAGAGTAAAGAAGAGTTTTGCTTCGTGTGTTGTACTTGAATGTTGCAAGCAAATTATGCTGGCATTGACACGCCAGACGCTCCAGCTTTAACAGCAGCTTCATCCTCAGCCACACAACAATTCCAGCTGCGAGGTGCCGATACTGAGGTGCCACCGTGGTGCCGCCGTGTGGCAATTGCCGCAGTGGCACCAGCAACAACAACAACAACAACATTAACAGCAGCTGTGTCAGCCAATAAAAACGCGCATTAGAAAGGTAGCAATTGCTTGTGGTCAAGATTAAAAATCAGAACGTGAGACATTTTTCAAAACGCTCTTTGACTTTCGCTTGGACAGCAGCATGAAAAGGCCTTAGGATCCAGATCCAGATGCAGCCAAATCAAATGTATACTTTTATCTATTGTACATTGTTGAACAGAATCAGATGAGCACTTAATCTCAATCACTGTTCCATGTTCATACAAACTATACATTGCTGCCAGTTCTGATTATTGATTATCTCTTTTGCCAGCGATCTGTCCGACTTGATTCATTTATATAAATATAATATGGGTTGCTTTTTATTCGTCTAGGGAAGAATAATCTGAAGTTCAAATAAATATAGTTTCAAAGCTGAAATAGAGATTTGTTTAAGATAAACTCAAAATATCTCTATAAAAATAGTTTTAAGAAATCGCGAGCTAAAATAACCTCATTCAAATGAATTCCATTCAGTTTCTCAACAGGTTAATTTAAATAATTAATAACTGATCATTTTGTAAAATTTCTTATTTTAAATTTGATGTGTACTAGGCTAGGATGATCTTTTGCTCTTACTTTCTGCAGAATACAATACACACCATAACCCAAACCCCACCCAAAAAAGTTCAATAGAATTTTTGTCAGCGGCGCCGAAAGCGTATCAAACACTGAAAGAAAAAAATAACAAATACAAAAAAAAAATTGGCAAACTGGCTAAAAGGCAGCCACAATTGTCATGGAGCGTCCATTCAAATGTCACAAATTGTTTGCCAAATCGCGCATTGGACATGAAATAGTTTCGACAGTTTAATTTGCCAGCCCCAACGGGCGATGCCAATTGTTGGTGGTGGTGGTGCTGGTGGTGGTTGCGGCATTTGGCGGTAACTTGGTGACTTGGTGGCTACCATGAAACACCTACCAAATGCTTTTGGCCATTATTGATCGGCAGTTAAGGCCGAGAGCCAGAGAGCTCTGGCGGCATGCAAATGCCTAAATGCCTCTTGCCCCAACTGAGCTGAGCTGAACTGGGGACAGACTGTGGCTGCGACTGCGGCTACTATTGCAGCAGATGCATCCAATAGATATGAGCGCGGCGATAACGTTGACATTCCACCTAAATTTATAATTTTTCGCCGAGTTTTTCCCTTGTGCGCAGAAAAGCTTTTAATTTTTGCCGCCAATCCCCGTTCACATTTGTCTGTCGTCCAACTCTCGAGCGGATTTGTCATTCGTTGCGCTTGTCGCCAGGCATAATATGCTGCATACGGATACTTCAAGTGGTGCTTAGCAGTAGCAGTAGTTGTTGTTGCTGCTGCTGCTGCTGCTGTTGTTGTTGTTGTTGTTGTTGCCCCCAAACCAAGCCGTTGTCTCCAGCGTCTATGTCTTTTTCTATGTCCAATGGAGTGTATTCAATATCTGCCATGATCATTACCATAACTGATCTTGTTTTGTCATGGCGCCCAACTTCCATCCCCCGTCTGTGTTGGCTACTGTTTCTTTTTTTATTTGTTTGCTTTTTCGATGATGATGATTTTCTGCGGTTCATTTGAGTCACGAATTGCTCGCGAATGCTTCTTGGGATCTTGGACAGCCGTTTGGACTTGGACTTGGTTGGCGTGTTCTCTTGTCCGTGATTTCGTTTTGATTTGCGCCACAAAACTTTGCACACGACAACAAGCGGAATCGTAGGTGCTACCCCACAAGCCCTCCCTCGCCCACTGCTCTTCGAACCCCCACCCCCCCCCCCCCTCTGCAAATGCTGTCATTGAATTTTAATTTAATTCAATACAATAACAACAACAACAACAGCAGAGAAAACCGCAACATTTGAGACTATTACAATGTTAAGTGAAGATCGCTTTGCGATAATAAAAGCTGGGAAAATTTTAAGCTGCCTTTGTGCTCTGATTCCCATTATTGGCATCATGATGTTGATATTTCCTTGTTGTTGCCAAAAAAAAAACCAACAACAAAAACACAAGAAAATGTCTTCATTTATGCCATGGTTATGCTAATGGATCAGAGATCTGACTTTGTGCTCTCTCCTGGCATTAGCTTGAATTACACGTTGATGTCAAACAGCTAAAAACCTTTTGTTATTAGTCAGCTCGAACAGCGGAACATTAACTCATGCTACAAAACGATACCTTCTAAGCCACACGCAAGGCATTTTAATAATAAAAATTTAATTTGTGGCTAACAAATTAATTTCAAAGCGCATTTACACCTCCTAATCTCAATCACTAAATTGTCGATGGAGCCAAAGGCGAAACGAAGCCAAAGCCAAAGCAATTGCCAATGAAGTAGGTGTTACCCAGGGAAACAGGCAACACTCTCACACTCACACACACACCGCCATTAGGCGCACCTAAGCGGCAACATTAGTGTGACTATAGGCAATGGCGATTTTCCCAAGCTGGAGCTGAAGCTGGATGTGGATGTGGAAATGGAGCCCGCAATTACTGCTGCAAGCGCAATGCCGGCTATCACTCGCGCCAACAATATCAATATTTATGCAGACGATAACACCTTCTGATTTACGTCAGCATCGCATGCAGATGCTGCTGCTCCCAAGGAGCTGATGCCGCCGTTGCCGTTGCCGTTGCCGCACAGACGCCCACAGAACGCGAACTATATGTTGTATATGTGGTGTGCTTTGGTGCTGTGGCAATGGCAATGGCAACGGCGGCGGTGTTTCCATTTTTCTATTAAGAGCTCAACACTTGCGCTACTGCGCAGCTTGCAACAGGCGAGCAACTTGCAACAGGCAACCAGCAATTTTCAAGTTAACGCCCCGTATTGAACCAAAAAAAAACTAATAATAATAGTGGGCATGCCGCACGTCAAGGCAACCTGTAAAGAGCACAGAAGACAAAATAATTTGTACTTTAAGCATTTTCCCGTTCTTGATAAAAAAAAGAAGCTCATTAGTAAGATAAGCAAATTATCATTAGCGATATTACTATAATTCACAACTTCTTATATATCATATGTATATCGAATCGAATCAAATTAGGAAAAAGTCATTAAAAATAAAGTTGAAGCCTCAAAAGTATCGAACAAATACTATTGATCGAATCCATACAAATGCATAATTTATAAATAATAATAATAATGAGCATCAGTTTTGTTTCTTTTGTAATATCATAGCCTTGTGCATTTTGATTCCAGGGTATAGAAAGTATAACATGTTGGACATAATGGATATTAGCATAAATTTTGTGCCGGCTGCAGCGAAATGTTGCTGCAGCAGTTGATTGCTATTGCCACAAAATGTTGCCGGCAACAAATCGCAATTGGGAACAAGATCGAACAGGCAAACACAACGTGATAAGGGGGTGAGAGGGGTGTGAGGAAGACCCCATTTGCAGGTTCGCTTCGTTGTCGGCGGCTGTGGGAAGCAAACAAAAAATCAACAACAACAACAACAACAAATAAAAGAAGAAAATTTGCTAAAGGCAAATAAGGCGCAAAAAGTAAATAAAAAATTAAAAATAAAAGATCGAAATAAAAATAAAAATAAAGATGCGCATGTTTATTATTGTTGGCTGCAGTGAATGTAGCATTTATTATTTATTGAGTTGTTATTAGTGCAAACTACGCGCCTAGTTTATCTGATTCCAGTGCTGTAGTGCTTCTTCTTTTTATTAACCAGCATCATCATCATCATCATCATCAGCGGTTTGTGTTCCTTTTTTGCATGTTGCATGTTCAGGTAGCTGGCAACATGTTGCCGCTTCGACTAGAGCCTGTTGTTGCATGTTTGCAATTGTTGCTGGTAGCTGGTAGCTAAACATTTTGAATTATTATTGGCACAAGCAAGAGGCAACTTAATTAATACATGCCCCGCGCTTATCGCCTACCCATACGCTCAACAACAATTACCACAAACACTCATCAAAGCGCAACCAAACACAGATACAAACACAAACATTCACATTCACACAGATACAGATACCGAACCGATACAGATACAGATACGAAAGTGGAAACGGCAACTGACAATAGACGTTGGCCATTGTCAGCTCCATATTGTAGTAGCTCCAAGTGCTGCACATTACTATTTTGAGCTGAAAATTACTTTATAGTGTTTGCGCGCATAAATTGATGTAATCGTTTGTTACCATTTTTGAACTCAACAGCGAACTAAACTCAACTGGCACCAGTCGCTGGTCGCTGGCTCCATTGTCGCCGCTCAACTCTCAAAACCGACGCAGAGCCAAGCGACGACGACGACGACGACGACGACGACGACGAAGACAACGTTGGCATTTTCAATGCACCACCGCACCACCTGCATCCACTCACCACTCACCACGCACCACTCAATGTAGCCGTTTGCTCTTTTATCGCACATTTGCGCATGCGTTTCACACTTTTTTGTCCGCCTCTCAATCTCTATAAACGCGTAGATATTCGGACTATGTTTGGCATGCGTACGTCTTGGTATAATCAGGAATTTCAGTATTGCTTCTAAGCCCTCCTCCACCCACACACTCCACGCAGAGAGTAGCAAAACAAGCCTTAACTAAACGTGCTCTCAGCTTCCAACAATATTATTTAGTTAGTCTTTATTCAAAAGAAAACTTATTAAGAGATGTTTTGACATGATTTTTGGATGCAATGCATGTCAAAATTCTCTTCCAAAAATTTGACTTGGGTTCCAAAACTTTCCACTTCCATAACTTTCTCAAAATTCAACCGATTTTAAAGATCAATTACTTTTTAATCATGGCTTAGTATCTAGATTTATGTTGCATTCACGAGTCTTAGTTGAAATCCGTCTTAGTACTCGAAAATCGAATTTGAGACGTTTCCAAACTTACCATTGCCATAGCTTTGCCAAAATTTAAATAATTGTATCAAGCAAGAACATTTTACTCATGTTCTGGTCTCTACTTTAATACTGCATTCAAAGTTAGAAACGCGATTCTTAGTTGAAAATCATCTGCAAATTTTTACCCAAAAATCGACTTAACTTCAAAACTTTCCAGTGCCTTAACTTTATCGAAACTCAAGAGATTATCTAGATTATCTAGATTAATATTGCAATTACAGTTAAAAACGCTATTCTTGGTTGGAATTAATTTTAAAATAAACTCTCAAATCGACCATAAATTCGTCACCGATTTTCAAAAGCAATGATGGGAGATACATCCTTGCTTTCCATTTTTCACTCTATCTGCGCAGTTTTGTTTGAGAACAATTGGATCTATAAGCACGGTGGTTAGTTATAGGAATCATTGGACTATTCGCGCATGTTCATTTCGACTTTGTGTTTAATGATGTGTAAATTAAGGAGTAACTAGTATATTATGCACAACATCGATAGTAACACCTCCCGAATAAAGCGAGTTAGCAGTCAGGCAACCCCTAGCCACTTGAGAGTTGATTGTTGATTGTACAGATGCACAGCTGCCCTTTTGGGTCCGCCCGCTGCATTGAGTTTGTCATCAGTTCAAGTTGTGTCACAACAAGAAGGGCAGAATTGTGGAATCAGCTAAAGCGCATGCCATTATCTGTTGTTTCATAGCCTTTGTTAATAGAAAACATTGCTCTTTGTTTACCAGATAGTTTACAATGTGTCCTGGTGCCGGTTTACTAGTCCAGAGGGTTGACTATGCGGTGTGTCGTCGCTGGCAGCCAAACAAATTTATTGATTAATGCCCGTTTTCGTTGGCTTTGGGTAACAGCAACAAAACACCGATCAACAAAGGCAGCGACACACATGGCACAGTTCCACAACTGCCAATGACAATGACCTTCTGTCTAGTCTGTGAAAATAAAAGAAGAAGAAGTAAACCCATAAATAATGTGTAAAGTCGCCGTTTGCAGTTCCCCCATCCCTATTCCAATCACAATCGATATGTTGGCGTCTGCCTGGCTCTGACTTCGTTTTTCGAGCTGTCAGCACAGTTTTCATTATGTTAACTGCATTTGCTACGCATAACTCATTCAGAACAATATAAAGTTCATTATATAGCAATCAATTTGTTATGACATGTTTGCCAGGCGTTAAAGGCCAACTCCAAATTCGCAACGCTTCATTGTATATTGAGTGTGCGAACAGTAAATTTGTTGCTCTTTAGCCATTTTGTATCTGCATCCGTAACTGCATCTGAATCTCTATCTGTGTGTGCATTTGTATCTGCCTCTGCATATGTATCGTTAGTTGTATCTTTATCTGCATCTGTATCTGAATCAGTATTTGTCTATGTATCTATATTTCTGTTTATACATATATGTATCTATATCTGTATCTGTCGCTGTACCGTATGTCTAGAGTTGTATCGGTATTTATATATGTATTTGGATTTGCATCTGTAGTTCTATCTGTAGCTGTATCTGCATCTATCTGTGTATAAGCAGCTGTATCTGTATATATATATATCTGTATCTATTGTATCCCTAAGTATCTCCAAGTACTTTCCTATTTTTATAAGCCAGATAATGAAATAATTAAAGTCTTTTTACTTCACACAAGAATCATTTCGCTTTAAGACATTTCCACTTTGTATTCGTCAGTTTAATCCAACAATTAGTCAATACCAAACACCTTTCACACCTTCAATACGTATCGATGGTAAATCCAATAAATACACACACACACACACACTCACACACACACACACACAAACATACATGCCTTCAATGTCATTCACAGCGTATGTAATTCAATTGCAATCACAGCAAGTGAACCTGGTGGCATTTAACGTTGAGAGTTTGGCAACAAAGAGGTGGAGAGCAAGAGGGGATCCTGCAAAATTCAGAGGCAGATCCACTCGGAACAGCGGGCAACAATAACAAGAAGAGGGCAATGCCAAAAGCGCAGCTGGAAAACAGTCAACAAAACAAAGATTTGAGTTTAGATCAAAGCGATTTCACCGCCACTTGCTGTTAACTCGATGGCGCTCAAGGTACACGGAGTGGACTTGGATCTGGTCCTGGTCCAGCAATGGAGTGCAGTGTAACTAGTGTCTAGTGGCTTCCCAGAGGCAACACAGACCGATGTCAGCATTGGTTTTTCTGTTTCTCAGTTTTTGCTGTTACTTTGTTGTTTTGTGCTTTGGTGATTTTGTGCTTTTGCTGTTTGCTTTGCTTTCAAAGTGTGCAAATGTTCGCGTCAGGCAATTTGCTGACGCGTTTGTTGTAATTAAATCGATGGAGCTCTGGCATCGATCTGATCGGCAGCCATTCATTCATTGTGTGTGTGCCCATGAATCTTGATGTGTGTGTGTGTGCTGTCCGAAGACCATCTGCCTCTGTTGTCTAGTCTGGCCTGGCCAGCTCTGGTGTGGTGTGGTGTGTCTGTCTCAAACACTGGGGCGGTCTTTTGGCCTGGTCGCGAGCTCTGCTAATCTGCTGGGACGCCGCTCGATCGCCGCCAGATTGTTCGCTTGTTACTCTTGCATACAAATGACACAAATGTATGGGGCCGCGTCTGCTTTTTTTGTATTGTATGTATTTCTAATGCCGTCACAGGCGATCAGATTTGTGGCCACATCAGACTGAGGACTGTTAAACAGCAAGCTGGCTGCTCAACTGCTCAACTGCCCAACTGCTCAACTGCTCAACTCCTCGGCTAGCTGGCTGCTGCCTCTGCGATGGGGCATTTGATTTCACTTCGACGCTAATGGCGACAAACTGCCGTGCAGCGCTAAATCGTTGCCTGGGAGCAATTGGCCATAAGTGTGTTTATGTTTATGTATAGCCTATACAATCTATGCCAGTGTATGTGGCATATGTTGCACTGCGATCGCCTGTTGAGCGGCAGCAGTAACAATCCATTCGCCAAAATGTAATTTAT